>CM053771.1:247410907-247431946 GCA_028658325.1 Potorous gilbertii | reverse complement strand
GGGAGAAGGGGATAAGCAGGGTGGGGGGGATGATGGAAGGGAGGGCAATGGGAGGAGGGAGCAATTTGAAATCAACACTCTTGGGGAGGGACAGGATCAAAAGAGAGAATAGCAACAATGGGGGGCAGGATAGGATGGAGGGAAATATAGTTAGTCTTACACAACACGACTATTATGGAAATCACTTGCAAAACTACACAGATCTGGCCTATATTGAATTGCCTGCCTTCCCAAAGGGAATGGGTGGGGAGGGAGGGATGGGAAGAAGTTGGAACTCAAAGCTTCAGGAACAACTGTCAAGTATTGTTCTTGCTACTAGG
Organism: Potorous gilbertii; assembly: GCA_028658325.1. Classification (NCBI taxonomy): domain Eukaryota; kingdom Metazoa; phylum Chordata; class Mammalia; order Diprotodontia; family Potoroidae; genus Potorous; species Potorous gilbertii. The sequence goes on along the minus strand of CM053771.1, from coordinate 247,431,626 downwards.
AAATAAGCAATACAGGTAATGGGGAATAGAAAGTTATCTGGCCCTACAGGACAAAAGAGAAGATGGGGACAAGAACAGGGAGGGATGATAGAAGAGAGGGCAGATTGGTGACAGGGGAAATTAGAATGTTTGGTGTATTGGGGACGGGGGAGGGGACAAATGGGGAGAAAATTTGGAGCCCCAAATTTTGTGAAAATGAATGTAAAAAGTTAAATAAATAAGTTAAAAAAAAAAACCAAAACCAAAAAAACCCAAATATCTCCTCAAAGTGGGAGCACACTCTCCCACAAGTGCACACAATATTCAGCAGAAAAAGGGATCATACTTGTTGAGTTCATATTACAAAGGGGTCAGCTCAGAATTTGTGATTATTGTCAGCCTTTTCTCCCTTCATGGGGTCCTCACTAAGTCCACTTTAGGTATGGGGTCGCTTTCTGATCGTTTCTTTTCCTTTCTGGAATCACCTTTCTCAGGATATCTAGTTCATCCTTAGTTAGGCTTTATGGCAGAAATGCCATAAATCACTGCTAATCCAGGATATTGTTATAAAACTGATGAGAAGTTCAAGATCATTTGACGTTTTCAATGTCTTCCTCCAGTCAAAGAGAAAGGTAAAGAACTGTGACAGAGGCTCTTCACTTCCTTCCTCCAAGTGATTCTTCTGAAGGGATTTGGTGGAATTGCTCACCCCTAGAATGCCAGGATCTGAAATGGCATGCTATTTTATTCAAAACCTGCAGGGCTTGATTAAGTTTCCTTTACCAGTCCCAAGAGACTGCTTATACAGTGTCATTCCACTTTATCCAATGGCTTTTGCTCCTTCCATGTTAGGGACCCCAGGAGTCTGGGCCTGATCTCTTGGGCCCACAGGTTTATCTGACTAGCAGAGGCCTGTTGGCCTTGGTGGAGTTTAGCTGTAAGCAACGATTGAGGCGGGAGACAAGATAGTAAGGACTCAGTTTATTCAAGCAGTGAGCGGTGCTTTTATCTCTTTTCTGACACCAGTGCCCTAAGTGAGCCTATCAGCAAGTAGTTTGCCCTTATAAGGAAGTAATTTACCTTAAACCAGGACTGCCCACGGTGGACACGTAGCCCCAAGAAAGAAAACATTTTTTACTTCTTTGTTCTCAGAAAAGCCCAAGAAAATAGCCTTGAGCAAAACAGGGATGGAGCCCTTCCTCCCAGTGCCATCTTGTTCATGCCTTACCAGTCTCCCCTCAGTTTACCTGAGTCGTGACCAGTGAATGCTGTCCAAGAGGCTGGGGGTTGGCAATTCCCTTACAATTCCAGATTAACTAGCCAGGTTGTCCTCTCCTAGTCCAAGGCCTTCAACTGATTGATAGATTCAAAGTTGCTATACAAGGCTTTATTCACGCTTAATCGTATCTCTTAATTCATATCCATTGAAAAGTCTTTGTCCTGTGTAATTATTGGGGTAAGAGTATGGGATACCTTTCTTACACAGGTGTCTACAAAATAAATACATGTAATTTGGGGGCAAGGGCACCAGCAGCTAAAGGGATTAAGAAAGACTTCATGTAGAGAGTAATGCTTGATAAACCCATCAATTGACAAGTGACTAAATAAGCTATTAGATATGAATATAGTGGAATAGTATTATGACATTAAGTGTAATCTATGTGAGCTCTGGGGATCCTAATTCCAATTCCCACTTTTACAGATAAATCTCAAGTGCTGGATTAAGGCTACACATCCCTCTCAGAGTAGATGATTCAATGAATAGTGCAGTGGACTCGGAGACAGGAAAACCTGAATTCAATTTGTTCCCATATGTTTACTAGCTGAGAGACCTTAGGCAAGGTCACCTAACCTCTGCCTGCCTCAGTTTGGCAACTGTGAAATGGGGATCCTTACAACACCTACCTCCCAGGATTGTTCTGAGGATCAAATGAGGTAACATTTGTAAAGTGCTTAGCCTAGTGCATGGAACATAGTAGGGATTTAGTAAATGCTACTTCCTCTCACTTTCCTCCTTTTAGGAATACCCCCCTAAGGAGTTGAAAAATTTTCTAATGATATCAGCTTGACTTACCTATCATTATGGGTCTCCCAAAAATTATCAGTTGAGAGTCATTTTAGTCAGACAGCCTTAAGTAGCTTTTAGAAAGGAAGCATTTACTAAAGTGGCCCAGTAAGAATAACTGGTATAAAATATGCCCCTAAAAGTCTATGACACACTTTCCCATAAGTAGATTACAGAGTCCAAGGGAAAGTGGGTTTGAGCTTAGAAATAACACATGGTAAATGAGTAACTCATAGCTCCTGTTCACTGGAACTCTTTTCTTCCCTTTTGAAGGGTCAAGAAATTCCCTTTAAGATCAGTGAATCTGTATCCCATGTGTCCTAAGTTCCTAATGTGGATGCTACCATAAACAGCTCTGGTAATGCTGCTAAGGTACATATGAGGGCATGGGAAGTGCACAATCCTGCAGACTCTTCAGCACTGGCCAAAGTGGGGTTAAGGAGGGAAGGAGACACAAGGCCAAGGCTTCTCTTCCCTACCTTCAGAAAGGAAGTTTACTGGAACACCACATTCCAATTTCTGAAATTTCCAATTCCTGCTAACTAGATTCACTTATGCAGAACTCAAGGGAGAGAAAAAATATCTCAACCACTTGGAACAGACTTCCTGTCTGCCATCATTTCTCTTCATCTAATGGCTTTTCATACTTTTCATCTAAAATTTAGGATTGACTGAGACATGTTCTTACTTAGATAAGGTATTAGAACTAAAATAGTCACCCTATCTCTGTACAAGGAACAGTCAATTTGATGAAAACAGATAAATCTAGGAAAACATATGTGAGCTTACACAAAGTAAAATAGAACCAATAAAATAATATATACAATCACTGTAACAGTATAAATGGAAAAAACAGCAACAGCCAAACTGAAATTGAATGCTATGAAATAGTAACCAAACTTGGCTTATATCCCAAGGAAGAACTATGAGAAGATGCTTACCTGTGATTCTTTGTGGAGGTGGGGAGCAGGGTAGTGAACACTGCATATTAATGTTAGACTTTTTAATATGTTGATTAGATATGCTAAGCTATTCTTTCCCCCTCTTTTTCTTTATTAGAAGGGAAAACTGACAAGGCATACATTGGGAAATGTTCGTGATGTAAAAAGAAATGAATGATATCATTAAAATATATTTGTAAAAGAAAGTAATGTTCATCTGAGTTTTAAAGATGACAATGAATTCTAAAAGGAGAGCATTCTGGACACGGAGGAAGGTCAAGGCTAAAACAAAGAAATTGAAAATGAATGGCAAGTCATGCTGGGCCCCCAAAATGGAGAAATGTGCAGAAAGATAAAGCAAGGCTGGAGAGGGAGGTTAGAGCTAGGTAGTGAAGGGCTTTAAAGTGAAAAAAAGGACTATTATGCTATAAGAAATGATGAGCAGGCAGACTTCAGAAAAGAAAAACTTATAGGAATTTATGCTGAGTGAAGTGAGCAGAACCAGGAGAACACTGTATCCAGTAACACCGACAATGTGTGATGACTAACCGATAGATTTAGGTCTTCTCAGCAATGCAAGGATCTAAGACAACTCTAAAAGACTAGTGGTGGAAAATGCTGTCCATATCCAAGGAAAGAACTGTGGAGTCTGAGTGCAGACTGAAGCACTCTTTTTTTGTTTTGTATCTTCTTTTTCATGGTTCCTCCTACTGGTTCTGATTCTTCTTTACAACATGACTAATATAAAAATATGTTTAATATGAATGTATATGTAGAGCCTATGTCAGACTGCAAACTGTCTTGGCAAGGGAAAGCAGGGCAGGGAGGATTTCAAACTCAAAATCTTATGGAAGTGAATGTCAAAAATTTTTTAAATAATTAAAAAAACTTAAAAACATATAAAAAAAAACAAATGGAGTTATTTGTGGATCTCCCTTATCGATTATGATTCATTCAGCTCTTCTTGCCCTGGTCAGATTTGCAAGTATGAATCAGTCCTCTGAAAATCCTTGAGCTTGACTCCCTTGAGTGCTGTCCATCACCTGGCAGTTGTAAGTTTACAATTCTAGTGCAGTAGACTTTCTTCTAGGTATCTCCCATACCAACTGTTCTTTATATGATTCCTTTAACTTAAGTCAAATAGGCCCTGATAGATGTTGCACTTTGAATTATTTTCATCATCGACACCTTATAATGGCTACATTTAGGTGATAGTGTTTGTGACAGCTAACTAGGCTCAATGGTAGGAAATAGGCAAGGCTAGTGTCTTAATCCTCATAGAAGTCCTTGTATGCTCAAGAGAAAGGACTGTCTTTTGGCCTTCTAGGTGTCCTTCATTGTTAAGCACAGTTCTTAGCATATAAAAATTCTTGTTGATTGATTTATTGATTGTAAGAAGTAGGAGAACCTGGCCAGCAATGCAGAAGCATGGAAACCTTGAGAACATAGGGAAGATATGCTGTAACATAAAGGAGATGGAAGACAGTTTGTTCCCAGAGTTGGCCTTGCCTATAGAAAAGAGGACTTCTATGTTTGCAATCATCAGGCTGTGTGGAGTACTTTCTCTCCACCTCTCTGCTCTGAAAAGAGTCAGTAAGAATCAGGAAACATTTTTGTTTGTTCTTAAGAAGCCTACTTTCACCTCCAACAACCTGGTGCCAGAGGAGACAGTTCAAGTATTGTAATCTCCATTTTGCAGATGGAAAAAAACAAAGATGGGAAAATCTAAGTAACTTGACCACAGTCCCACAGCTGATAAATGTCAGAAATAGGACACTCTGGCTCTCCTGACTTCAAGTTCAGAACACTCTCTCCTTTACCACATATTCCTATGATCTGAGCCTTCCTCATATAAGTTTTCTCAGTGAGGCTGCACATCCCAATACTGAGAAAGAAGACAGTGTGGAGAAGAGACAACAATCTTACTTTCTTGGAGGAAACTTCAATAGTATCCAGTCTCCATTATACTTCCTCCTTCATGTGGCTATGATGATAGGATATAGTGATCGTCCCACACCCCAGATGAGGAAATTGAGGCCCTTTAAGGTTAAGCAATTTGGCCAAGATTGCATAAGTAAAAAATGGCAAAGTTAGAATCTTGATGCAAGTCTTTGGACTTCAAATCCAGCATTGTTTTCATGCCATCACATCCACTGGCACAGAAATGGAAAGTGGACTTTCTTCTCTACCAAACTGTGTAAATGATGCTGTGGCGAGGGGCCATTCTGGCTAGACTATCATATGGTACTAGATAGGGTCATAGAGTGCCTATGGATCAGGAATTACATTAATTCACTAATTTAAGGAATATTTATTAGAACTATTTTTTAAATTTTGGTTTTATAGACCTACCTCGTAGCCTAGTTCTTTGTACATGGTAGGTGCTTTTTAAATGCTCATTGGATTGGATTAGAATTGGGCCCTCACTACTGCACAATAGTCTTTTAGCCATCTCATGCTGATTTGATTTCATACTTCGTAGGAACTATTCTAAACTTTCTCCTTTTCTCCTCTAGACCCCCAGATACTCCCTTCTTCTCTCTCTCCAAAGATGTTACTTCTTTCACCGTGTGCTACCTTTGATGTTATTCAGTCATGTTTTTAGTCATGTCTGACTCTTTATTAGTCCATTTGGGTTTTCTTGGCAGAAATACTGGAGTAGTTTGCCATTTTCTCCTCCAGCACATTTTATTGATAAGGAAACTTATCAATAATAAGCAACTCAACTCAGGGTCACACAATCAGTAAGTGTCAGAGACTAGATTTGAACTCAAGAACATGAGTCTTCCAGACTGTTGGCCTGACACTCTATCCACTGCACCACCTAATTGCCCTGAGCTACCTTAGAGGGCCTATTCTTTAACTGAAAGCCTCTCTACACTTTAGCCTAGCCTTTTGTTGAACCATAAACTATAAACCTTGGGGAAGTTAGGTGGTGCAGTGGATAGAGCACCAGTGCAGGAGTCAGAAGGACCTGATATCAAATCTCACCTCAGACATTTGACACTCACTAGCTGTGTGACCTTGGGCAAATCACTTAACCCCAGTGGCCTCATCCTGGGTCATCCCTAGTCATCCTGATGAATATCTGGTCCCTGGAATCAGATGGCTCTGGAGAAGAAGTGAGGTTGGTACCCTGCACAGCCCTCCCTTACTCAAAATGGCATGGTCTTCTTTGGCAACAAAGGATGAACACATATACACTATAAACCTACATACTAATACACATTTAGTAAAGGTCCTGTGATGTCATTGATTGGGACAGCTATATTGCCTAATGGTTAGAATCCTGGACTAAGAATCAGGAGCATCTGAATAAAAGCTCCTCTCTGCCTTGCATTTTAAGAAAATTTTGCTGTCTAATGCAACTAAAAAGGCAAAATTCTCATTTGGAAGAGCCTTAGTAAGAGAAAGAACTGCAGGAAAAATATATCTATAGTTTTTTCCTTGCTTGGCAATGTTCTTTATATATTCTTAAAAGGACCTCATTCTGTATAAAATAATAGGTTTTGCCATGATCATACAGACCTGGGCCATATGCCAAGGGACCATTCTAAAAGCAAGGCCATCACTAATTAAAGGCCAAAATGTCTCTTAGTAAAGATACAGGAGTAGAAAAAAGGAGATAACAGACCTTGTCTCCTTGCCAACTATTATACTGGCCAATCCAAAGAAGAGATTGAGAAGGAGAGACCAAAAAAAAGACACTCAAAAGGGAATATAAATGACAAAAATAGATAATCAGACTCATACTAATCTTCTGCTCTGTGGTGCTATTCATGGCCATACAATTAAACAGGCTTCAGATTGGGAGATCTCAGATGGCACAAGTTAGGGAAGTGATATTTTGACCTTATTAGTGCTAGACCACTATAAAATATGAACCCTTGTGTACACGACTGAAAAAGAGTAGAATTAAGGACACTTGAGTGCATCAATAATATAACTTCCATGCTAAGGAGAACATGTTTTGCTGCTAAGTAAGCTTTCAAGATGGAAGGCCCTGCTCCTCCTTTTGGTCTTAGCAAGCTTTGACACTGGCAACCCATTGCCCTGGTGCTGTGAGTTAGACTCTTGGTGCTCTGAAATAAATACTTTGTCTGAATTTCTTATGCTACCACAATTCTTAATTTACAATTAATTTACTTACCTGGCTACATGTAAATTCCTCCTCATTGATCATGAACACTTTGAAGGTAAGGGCCTGTTTCTCTCTTGACTTTGTATCTCTAGCTTTATCATCTTGACTTGCATGTAACAGATGTTTAGTAAAGATATGAATTGAAATTTCAAGTTAGCCCTTTAGGAAGTCAAAAAGAATGTTCAAATTATTAGGTAAATAAACTTATATGTTGAAATAGTGCCCTCTCCACCCCATTTCCCATTTCCTGAACAATCATAACTCCACTATAGTAATTCTTTGCTCCTGTGGTTTACACTACGTTTCAAGGTCCTTTTATCCACACTTCAGAGTAACCCCTTCAGTCCTTTCAGTAGGTAGCTATTGATGACTTTTTTTTTTGGCAGGGGAGGCAGGCATTGGGGAGGAAGGATTTGTACTCTGATCTAAACTTTAAGGATATTTTATGGAGGAAAAAAATCATTAGTTTCTCCCATCCTCCCTTCCCCCCCTCAATTTTTTGTCCCTCCTCTCCTTTCTCCAATTTCTAAAAGTGCTATTCTCATATCTGTATCTGTCCTCAGGAAATATCCATAATAGTCCTTCAAGACTTGATGTAATTGTAAGCCAATATGTCAACTTTCCTAGGGAAATTTGCATTTTAAGTCTTAACTCACTATGAAATGAAAGGCTTTGTTCTTTGTTAAAAAGTAATTGTAAGAATCAATCAACATAGAAGAAAGTACTCATGTGGGGGAGGAATTAAGGGAAGGAGAGTGAAGACTCTCATGGTACCCTGAAATCACATCAAAGAAGTTGGCACTTACTCTGCCTGTGTATAAAACCAACACTGTTTATATGTATGTCACTTACTTCCATCCAACAAAGGTCTGCCTCCCATATTAGACTACATTAGGGGAATTGAGGGAAACCAACATGAGCCACCATTTTTGCAATTTTAGGTCCAAAACCACATGCCTCACAAAGATTAAATGCCTATTATCTTCCTTATGATGTGCGAAATTAAAAATATATCAGATCTTTCTGTATTTCCCTTTTTAGTCCAAATGAATTCAATTAGGTTTCACTGCAAACTATAAAATACTGTAGGCCTATTTCCTCTTTAAATTGATTATAAATGTTGATGCTCTTAAGTATAAGTGCAAATTAATCTAGGGAATTCCATGAAATTTTATTTCTTAATTAAGCAATTTAAACTAAATTACTTAACTGAAATGACTGCTCTGGCTCCTAGAATTGTTCAAGGTCAGACAAATGTAATCAAATGTAACATATAGAGATTTTGTCACTTGGCATAGAAGCCTTTCCTCAAACCATCTAACTTGTTGGCTATGTCCTTGAACCAGCCACTGGGGATAAAGCCAGGTTATCTGAAGCAAGTTCACCAGGCTAGATGGTCAGCTTCCAGTGAATTAGAGTTTGCACTGGGAAATTGGAACATGGTTCCCATAGAACACAAGGGAACTGAGGGCATGGTATACATTCACAAATTAAGGTGGAAAACAACTGGAATGCATCTGGCAGTTCTCCTGTCTGATAATCCATGTGGTTGGCCAGATGGACAGAAGGTAGTTTTTCGATCACACATACAAAAAAATTCAGCACGGGGAAAAAATATGACTAAACTTCAAAATCATGACCAAGGGTATCATTTATGATTTGGGATACTAAGATGGCAGCATCTAGGTGGCACAGTGGATAGAGTGCTGGGCCTGAAGTCAGTCATATTTTTGAGTTCACATCAGACCTTAGATGCTTGCTTACTAGCTGTAAGACTTTGGGTAAGTTGCTTAACCCAGTTTACCTCAGTTTCTCATCTGCAAAATCAGTTGGAGAAGAAAATGTCAAGCCATTCAAGTGTCTTTGCCAAGAAAACCCCACATGGGGTCATGAAGAATCTAACATGACTGAAACAACCAAAAAACAACTGAGATGTTCCCAAGAAATGAGTTTTTCACAACTTGAAATTTCCCTGTGGAGGAGTGGAAAGAGTGCTGATTTACATCTAGCTTTCAATTCTGACTCTATTTATCACCTGTATAGCTGTAGACCTCTTCATCTGCTCTGGTCCTCAGTTTCCTCTTCTATAAAATGAGGGGCTTGGATCAGATGATCTGTAAGGTTCATACTAGTTCTGGTTTTATGCACTTCTCTGCCTGTCTCACTTTTCCTTAAGTTTCCTTTTTCTCTCTGATTTTTAATAGCTTATTTATCACAAGTGAAAGCTGAGATTACACATCCCAAGGGTATGAGCTGTAGGCAGAAAACTATAAAATGTGCAGTGTCTCTCCCTTGGGGAAAAGGAATGTTAGTGTTAAGTCTTAATATTCCTTTAATTTCTAGTCTCTTTAGAAAGGGGAAAAAACCTGCAATGTCAGTGTGAATTAAAGAAGGAATTGGCTTAGAGGTACAAACTTTAGCAATGTAGAGTTGGAAGGAACCTCTGCAGACATCTAATCCTGCCTTTATCTGAGAAGGAATCCCCACTATAATAAATTTGACTGTTGGTGATCCAGTCTGTACTTTAAAATTTCCAATGAGAGATAATCCACTACTCATCAAGGTGGTGCTTTCCACTTTTGTTGTTGTTTAGTCTTCCTTTTCAAAGAGGACCAGTCATGACAGTGATATCTTGATTCACATAAGAACTGGATTTAAGTGAGGCAGACTTGCACAAACTCATCAACCTCACTCTCTTCCAGAGTCATTGAAGTCCAGTGGTAGGACAAAAGTCAACACAATCAGTAGTGGCCTGGGCTGCAGTAGATGATCTTGGTAACTTTGACAATTGACCAAGCTCTAGGTCCTCCACAGCACCTACTTCAATCACCTTCACAGCTGCTGGAATAAATTTTTCTCTACTCATTCACACAAGAAGAAATCTTCACATGTTGGGGTGATAACTCCTTAACTCACCTATGGGTTTGAGGACTGTTAGTTTTCCTCAACCTGTTTTGGGTTGTCTGCCAAGATAATTTCTCCAGGATGTGGCATGCTATAGCTTCTTGGATATACAAGTAAGAGTTGGGTAGCAAGTGGACACCAAATGTGGAAAAGCAGTCCTGAAAAGGATTTGGCAAGCCTTCACACCAAAGGGGCTAGTCCTTGAATACCCCATAGACCCTTCCATTTTGGTACCATTCTAAATGTTAGGAAGCTTTTTCCTGCATCTGAAAAACTCATATTGACCTGTGCTTTTCTCAGTTTGGATCTTCTATTCAATGATACAGAGTATAAACCATTCTGCTTATTTATCTTGATTGCCTCTTGTCCATGTTATTGCATAGGTTTGGCAGAAGGTATCCACCCAACATGCTAAGACCTATACTGACGTTTCAAGGATACCAGTAGAGTCTTCAGACTATCAGTCCACTTGTCATTCCTTGCCCTCAATACAAGATCATCCCATTTTCTCTTCCTATCATATATTTCTCTGATGACACCTTTTACTCTTGTTCTTTTCCACGGTTCTTCTTTGATTGTATGTTGCAATCTCTACATGCTTCTCTATTTCCTGACATCAAACATAAATAGCCCTTTTTTTGCAACTCTGGAGCCCAAAAGAATTAATCTAATTCATCTACTATGAAACAATCCTCCAAATACTTAAATGCATTCATCAAGTATACCTCTGCTCTAGCTTAAAATTTCCCAATTTATTCAACCAACTCTCATGTGACAAGTACCTGAGGCCTTTAGCCTGGTTGCCTTCCTCTGGATCTCTCCAGTTCTTCCATGATGTTCCTAAATTTTGTTGACCAAGCTATAGTCTGCACCTCAGATGTGATGTGACCAGGGCAGAGTATAAAGTGAATAATACTTCCTATTCTGGAAGCTGTTTCTTTCCTAAGTCAGCCCAAGATCCTATGAGCATTCTTATTGGCCACATCACACTGCTTTACATTCAACTAAAACCCCCAGAGCTTCTTTCATGCAAACTTCTGAACTGTTAATATCCCAAGATGTTCTCAGTTATTCAGTCATATCTGACTCTATATGACCCCATATAATTTTATCCATGGGTTTATTTTTGGCAAAGACACTGGAATAGTTTGTTATTTCCTTCTCCATTGTGCCTTATTTTGCAGATGAGGAATTGAGGCAAATAGGGTTTAAGTGACTGCCTAAGGTGACACAACTAGTAAATGTCTGACATCAGATTTAAATTAAGATCTTCCTGGCTCCCAGCTCAAAGATCTATTCACTGCACCACCTAGCTGCCTTTATCCCAAGATAAGTAGGGCCAAAAGGCCAGACTCCTCCAAAGATTCACTTATGTCATCTAGGATTAGACAAGGTATGGTCTTAATTTTATTCAATTCACCTTTCTCACTAACTGAAGTTTTGTAACATTTAAAAAAACAAACCTGTGTCTGTTGAGATTTATTCAATATCCTTTAGTTATAGACTATGCTGACTTGATAATTACAACCCAGTTTTGTCTGTGTAATTGTTTGGGTCAGGAAATACCATTTGAAATAGGACCTAATTGTTGTTTGCCTTTCTTCCCCAGAGTTTTCCACATGCCTTTATGTTTATCTGAAAATAGAAAAAAGGACTTACAAAAGTTTTCATTAGATAGCAATCACTGCCATCATCTTTTACAACTGCTTTCTTTTTGTCATAATTATGGGTTCTCTAATTCTTCATTGTGGCACGGAAATGACTCTTAGCTCAAAAATCTATGCCAGAGGATCACAAGCTCATGAAGCTCCTACTAGCTTAAAAGAAAAAAAATATTTAGATCAATACCTGCAATAGACTATATAGCTAAAGAACCATAACTAGAAATTTTGACATCTGAGGAAAGGAGTAGGGTAGGGTATGAAGCTCACTTAGACCTGTGGGAACCAAAGAGGACATCAGACTGCTAGAGGCAAGGATGGATCTGGGTGAGAAAGTATCTGTTGGTGGTCTGAAGGAAAATACTTGCTAGGTGATAACACCGAAAACATGGTTATCAATGCTGCTTATATTCTGGTGCCCTTGTAATGCCAATCACAGCAGCATACCTGAGGACTGCTACTGTGAATAATTTTAAGGATCTAATCACATAGTATAATGAACTCTCTATTCAGCAATAAATTAAACATTGTTCAATAAAGTAAAGCATAACCTTCGTAGCAACATCCTTAAGCAAAACATCATCTAATATGTATATGCTTTTCAAAACACTCAGTATGTCACATAGTTCATAGCATACATCATTGCGTTCCCAAAGTAAGGGGGTCCCAGGCTAGGGTCTTCCCTAGCACGACACATCAGGGGGCAGTAGAAAATACCACATCATCCACCCCTAGGTCACTGTAAGAACAATCCCCTTATTCATTATACAGTGTCCAAGTAAAGTTCTCTCTCATCTTGACTTGAGGCTGACTTTCAAACCCCACAGTTCCTCCTCTGTGGGCCGACTGCTCCCAGTTCTTGACTGGGTTCATATGCAGGCAGCTTTCCACCCCTGCTCCTTGCCTCAGCTCAAGGGGACTGTTCCACTCCAAACTTCCTGCTTCTGTCTGACAGCAGGCTCCAGGGGCTCCTGTCCACAGCTTCTATTTCTAGGAAAATAAAGCTTCATAGGCCTATAACAATATTTATACACATTACCGGTGTCATCCTCTCAATTCACTATAACAGCTCTTAAAAGGGGCTTAAGCTAAGTCTCCTTCCCAGGGACAGATTTCTTCAGCTCAATTTACTCATAAAGACCAACAGACAAGTCTTCTGTCTGAGAAATTAACACAGATCAACAGACAGAACTTCTGACTGAGAAATCAACACAGATCAATAGAATAGGAATTCAGAAGATGTGAACATTTACCAGACAGGATTCCAGAAGCATGTTGGACATGACATAAAGGTCCCTAAAATAAAAGGTAAAAGCTGACCTGTGAACCAAGAGACCCAAGAACAGAGTTCAACTTACCAATAGAGAGGAGGTAGAGGTAAAGGTGATCCCCACCCCTGGAAGCAGAAGACAAAGCATCTCATCCACTATTTATGAAGGCTCTAAAAGATTTGCCATCCATGTCATTAGAAGTCTCATAAAATCATAGTTCCTTAAAGTTTTCTAGTATGAATTCTCAAATTTGGTCACAGAACATCCTTCCAACAATGTAAACAGTTGAACCAACTCTTTCTTCTCAGAAAAGGCTTGAAAAAAAAAAGGAATGACAAGCCAATGTTTTTGACTGATTTCTACTTTTTTAATTGGAAACAGACCAATTTTCATTTTTCTTTTTGTATTTGCTGTCTCAGATAGGCTCAAAAAAAATACCTGTTTAATTTTCCAGCGGAACCATGATTTTTTATATACTTAAGATTTTTCAGATTAATTTCCTATATTTATGGCAGTACAGGTTAGTTTTTGCTATGAGTTCTGAATTATGAAATCCCCATGCAGATTCTAGCTGTGAAGGCTGGCAGGATCTCAATTCTAGGTGGAAGCTTTGTCTATTGCATTGAGATAACTCTATGCCTTACCTACGCACTTTCTGGTCCTATGATTTTGCGCGTGTGTGTGTGTGTGTGTGTGTGTTCATTACTGCTACTGTTCATTTCTTTGGTTTTTTTGTTTGTTTGTTTTGTTTTTTGGAGAGCAAGGAACTGAACAGATGGATTGAACATAGTTTGTATTTGTTTTTATTTAACGGGGAAAGAGAATATGATTTTCTTTTCCTTTGAACTATCTGTCACCAACAGAGACTGCTCTATTACCCTGTTTCTGCAGCTTCTTTGCCCTCCACAGGGCAGTAAGCTCCTTACCTAGGTTAAATACTTAAAATCCCACAGATAGAACAAAGCCTTGCAAAAGTTTCAGATCTTTAAATGTGCTTTAAATGGGTTTTTGGAACCCTTTAGATCTCTTCGTCCCTTTTATTCTTCCACCTCTTTGTTTTCACTGGTATAAGTTTTGGATTCTTAACAACCATAATCAGAATGTCAGAATTTAGAGCAAGCCTTCTTAACTGAAGTCCATGAAGTTGTTGCTTTGTTTTTCCTAAATACTTTGACAGTTGTTTTCAGTGGTCTGTAACTCCATTTGGGATTTTTTTGGCAAAGATACTGGAGTGCTTTTCCATTTTCTTATTCAGCTCATTCAACAGATGACAAAACTGAGGCCAAAAGGGTTAAATGATTTGCCCAGGACCACATAGCAAGTAAGTATCTGAGGCTAGATTTGAACTCAGGAAGATGAATCTTCCTGAGTCTCTATCCACTACTCCACTTTAGATGCCCCTACTTTGATAAGTATCTCAATATAACTGATTTCCTTTGTAATCCTATGTGTTGTATTTTTATAAAATTCCCTCTCTCTCTTCCACCCTGCTGAAATAGTCAGCAATTTGATATATGTTATACATGTGCAATTATGCAAAACATATTTTCATAAGCTCTCCCTCACTCAAAGCAAAGTCCAGTGCAAGTCATGTCATCATTTCTCTGATGTCATGGTCTTCTTCGAGAAGTAAGGACAAACACAATTTTCATAAGTAGCTGTATGGTGAAAGAAGAACCAACCTATCCTCCCCCAAAAAATTATAAAGGAAGTGAAAAATAGTATGCTTCTGTCTGCATTTAGACTCTCATCAGTTCTGCCTCTGGTGGCATTTTTCATCATGGGTCCTTTGGAATTGTCTTGGAGATTGTGTTGCTTAGAATAGTTGATGACCAGTAGGGAGCAGCAGAGAGCAGTAGAGGGATACTCCACAGAAGCAAAAATGTCTCAGAGACATCCCAGAGGGACATTGGTCCTTCTGCAGCATTGTACTGGTGACTTGTGTGGTAACCTCAGACTTAGCAGCAATCAAGGTTAAGTGACTTGCCCAGGGTCACATGGCTAGTAAGTCTGAGATAAGAGTTGAACTCAGATCCTCTTGACTCCAGGGTCAGGTGCTCTATCCAACCTGCCACCTAGATGCCTCTGCCATGTCTTTATCTCCATCTTGTAGAATCCCTAGCATCCTCAGAGCACAGCTTAGGAGCCACTGCCTACACAAGGGCTTTCTGGAATCCTGCCGGTGATCTCTCACTTGAAACTGCTTGATAAACATCCCTCTGTGAGACAGTAGGGAATTTGCCTCAGAGCTAAGAAAGTTTGGGTTTGAGTTCTGCCCCATGCACACCCTTGACCAGACATAACCTCTTAGTCCTTCTAGGCAAGTAAATTAATGTCTCAGTCTTCTTTCCATCAGTCATTTTTTTGGTTGTGTCCAACTCTTTGTGACCCCATTTGGGGTTTTCTTGGCAGAGATATTGAAGTGGTTTGCCATTTCCTTCTCATTTCACAGATGAAGAAACTGAAGCAAACAAGGTTAAATGACTTGCTCAGGTCACACAGCTAATAAGTGTCTGAGGCTGGATGTGAACTCATGAAGATGAGTCTTCCTGACTTTAGGCCCTGAGGTCCACTTACTACGCCACCTAGCAGCCCTTCCCAGTCTCCTAGGCAATGCTTTAAGAGCATACATAACCCTATACTTTATATTTACTTATCTCTGCACGACTCTTCCCCTTCTAAAAAACATGAGCTTATTGAGATACTTTATGTCTGTTTATTCATAGTACTTAAAACAATGTATTTCATGTAGTATTTGATTCATTAAATCGACTTGAAACTGTGATTCTTTGATTCCCACTTGTCCAAAGGGAGGAATCCTTAACTTTTGCACCAGTATCTCCTTTCATTGATTTTAGAGCAGTACCACTAGTTTCTGCTTTCTACACACAGCCCTCACAAATAGAGGAAATGACAGCACAGACTGTCACTTCTTTATCCCCTTTCCCCGGGGCACATAAGGTCTTTCAGTCTCCTGAAATCTCTGCCTCTACATCATAAGTACAATTTTCCCTGATCCACAGATTAGAGAATTAAGGTTATGTTTTATTTTAATTATGTTTCTAGATTGCTCATTCAAGCTCACTGTCTTATGTAAAAGGAAGCAGGAGACAGCATCCTGCCATATGGGCTTCTGACTGGCCCAAGGGAAGAAGGAAAAGAAACATGCAGGATGCATCCCTTCTGATCCCTAAAGGCTCAAGGCCCAAACCCTTATGAAAACAGCCTGCGGGTTGGCATCTTCCCCTATAAATATGGGACTTGGAACAAATTCAAGAAATACCTGTTCCTATTCCTCAACAATAAAACTATAGATGAAACATCTGGGCTTCGACTTCATACATCTCTATTTATATGATTCCTTTATGATAGAAGGGACAGTTGCAGGCTATTGAAATCACTCTACCCCCACAACCTAACCTCCCTCAGAGGGGTATAAAGCAGCCCCACTGGTAGCCATATTACCAGCAAAGAATAGGGCTCTGAGTTGCCTTCGTGGTGGGGGTGGGAGAGACACAAGGAGAAGCTTTCTGTGTTGGTGCAAGCAGATCTGTATATCAGGGAAGAGTTATCAAGGTTAATGAGAAAAATTATCTCATCAGAACAACACCCCAATCCCCGGCACAGAATCGCTGGTTGGAGCCACACTAATCTCCCCATGCTGTGTTTCCAATGCAACTGTGATCCATCAAAGTCATTTCCTTATCAATCCCTAGGGGATTGCAGAAGTTCTGCCAGGCATAGCAGGCTCTTGCATTCACACCTGCTGAGTTAATGAAACTGTGAGTTTTGAGGTACACCCCTCTGCAATGTGCCATCCAAGAACACAAAAAAGCCAGGGAACCGCCTTTGGGAAGGAGGAGGGAAACTAGCCATTGTCTAGCTTCCTGACGTCCCAACAGGCCTTGGGGAGAGCTAGGAAGCGGTGCACCTCTAAGCCAGCACCTAGGGAGAAGAGGGAGGGGGAGAGCCCTGCACACACCATTTCATGCTTTTGTTTGTTTTTTCATTTTCAGTCACTGGTCCTTTATGGAAAATCAATGGCTATTCAGTCAGGCCCATTTTTCATAAATGTTTCTACTTAGTGCTAATTTGGCAGGGGCCTCTGAAGCCCCACTTGCTGCCAGGCTCTCAGTAAAGCGATTGTCTCCTCATCCTTGGGGAGCCAGGAGGCCAGGGTAGATGGAACAAATGTGGTGAGATGTTTTCCCAGTCATCCTGCAAGGGCACTGACTAAGCCGCCAGCTCAACAGAGCCCTGGGCTCAACTCTACACATCTTGGGCACAGGAATTAATTTGCCAGATCAGAGGAAAGAGCCCAAATTAATAGCAGGGCCTGTCACTATTTCCATCTCTACCTCTTTGCTGTGAATGGGTCTTACTAAATCTTGTCTCTATACCTTTGCTCACTGTATCTTCTCTTTTTGGAAATGCCAATCAACCAAAAAGTAATTAAGTACCTATTATGTTCCAGATAGTTCTAAGAGCTAAAGATTTAAAGACAAAATTAAATAAACCTTGCCCTTGATGAGTTTGCATTCCTCCCTTTCTTGCCATCTGTCAAAGATTATTGATCCTTCAGGTGCTGGCCCTCTCTGTGAAATCTCTGAACCCAAGGTGCTCTTCCCCTTCTCAGATGTGATGATCACTCCCTGGAGCATCTACAACACTTGGTTCCATGCTGCCCTATGGCATTTACTGTTGTTTTGATTATGACTTGTGTCTCTAGGGACAGTGATCTTGCCTTGTACTTCTATTTTGTCCTCCACAATTCTTAATCCAGTACTAGGAACTGGAAAGAGGAGACTCTCTCCAAGGCCTACTGGGGCACTGGGAAGTTAGACAATGGCTCACCTCTCTCCTCCTTCCCCAAGGCAGCTCCTGGCTCTTTGGTGTTTTTGGATGGCACATTGCAGAGATGGTCCTCACAACTCAGTTTCATTTACCCAGCAGGTGTGAATGCAAGAACCTGCTGTGCCTGTTATTTCATCGTGTAGAGACATTTTAATGTAGGAAATCCTCTCCAACAATGCAGGTTCATATCTTTTTCTGTACCTTAGAGTTTCACAGAGTTGCCTGGGGCACTGAGAGGTTAAGTGGCATCCAATGGCGGCACAGCTCATGTGTGTCACAGGCAGGACGTGAATTCAGGTCTTTATGTCTCTGTTGTGACTGTCTGATCATTGTACTATTCAGGCTCTCAATGGGTATATAGCAGATGCTTAATAAATAAATGCGTATGGAATGACTTGAAGGGAGATTGCTAGAGGAAGTTGTGATTTTGTAGGACATTTGGGGCAATGGAATAAATGTCAAGACTTTGGAGGATGAGCCAGCGGGTAAAAGTAAGTGATCTAACAAGCTAACAATAACTATGTGGTTAAACAAATCATGCATTCACAGAATGGAAAATTATAATGCACTTAATGTTGACAAGTGCAAGAATATAGGAAACATGATGCACAGGGAAAAAAAGTAGACCCAGAATAGAGTACATGCCAACTACAAGTGTATAAGAGATATGAATAGGAGTGACAAAGAATCCCAATGAAGATTTGAAAGGCATGAGCTGTTAAAGTATTTTTTAAAATTTTTATTTATTTCATTCTGAATTTAAGGAATAAAATAAGCATTTTCATAACATAGTAAAACAGAAAAAAAGATGATTATACATGACATTGCAAATTTATTATGTACAAGTTGTTTTTCCTTTTAAATATATAATAAAATTATCATGTAATTATCTCTTTTTTTTTCCTCCCAAGATGGCTACCATTATATATATATATATATATATATATATATATGGTTTTTTTTTAAAACTCATACTGTACGTACTTCTATTTACCAGTCCTTTCTCTGGATGCAGATAGATAACATCTTCTTTCATGTGTCCTTTGTAATTAATTTGGGTATTTATAATAATCAAGATTACTTGGTCACTCAAAGTTTTTCTTAAAACAGTATTGTTGTTACTGCACACAATGCTCTCTTGGTTTTATTATTTTTTTTTGATCAGGTGATATTTCTTTTAAAGCATTTATGATATAGACCACAAACAGATATTTTAACATTAACCAACTGAGACACAAAAAATAACTATGTATGCTAACTTCATAAGACCTAATGGTCTCCACATTAAGAATTAAAGGACCCTAACTTATTGTTGTTAGTCTAAAGTTCTAAGACTAATAGCTTAATTTTAGACTTGGCCTTGGATGTTCCCCTACCAACAATCTATAATTTCATAGATCTGGTATTAAGCTTACAAAGTTTTTGACTATAGGAAATTGCCACCGAGTAGGGAGATTGCAGGGAAACAATATCTCCCCAACTTCATGTCAGTTCCGGGCAGGAGTAGATTGTCAACTTGTATTCAGTGAGGCTTAGAGTCTGCCAGGTGTCAGTAGAGAAAATGAGTCAGGAGAATTCTACCTCAGCCCAGGCTGAACAGCTGCTCTCCCATGCTTCCCATGAGATCACTTTTTTCAGTTCCTACCAGTATCTCACAGGCTTAATGGCGTCATGGATTGGAGGCTCAGACCACCTTTCTTGCTATTCATACCTAGAGTTAGACTCAGAAGAACAGTCACTTAATAGTCCCATAGCATCTTAAAATAGCAAGTTCCAATAACCAGGTTTCAGATATGACTATAATTTCACATTGGCTAAGGAATATCTTTTGAGGCAAGTCTTAAGTGGCTGACATGCCTTTCTTTAACTGTTCTAGTTCCTGCTTAAATAACCATCATAAAATCAAATTTACCATTAAAACCTTAACTTTTTCCATCAATGCCAAATTTTACCTGAAGTTACCTGCCTCTAGGAGACTGATAATCAAATTCATTTCCCCATACTAAAGATGTATCTGGTTTAGTCTCAGTAATTAATTCATTTGTTTTAATACTAATTGCTTTTACATCATTCAATTTTTTTCCCATCTCTCCCTTCCCCCACCCCCCAATACCTTGCATTCTGATTACTGCTTCCCTCAATGTGCCCTCCCTTCTATCACACCCCACCCTTCCCTTATCCCCATCTTCTCTCTTTTCTTGTAGGGAAATACACATTTATATGCCCCATGACCTGTGTTTCTTATTTCCTGGTTATATGCAACAATAACTCTCCACATTCATTTCTAATACTTTGAATCCACCTTCTTTCCCTCCCTCCCTCCCTATCCCCACCAAGAAGGCTTTATGTGTCATTTTGCCAATAGTCCATAACGATCATGTTGTGTGACACTAACTATGTTGCCCTCTCTCCTCCTCTATCTCCCCTTATTTTTTTATTCCCTCATTTGACCCTGTCCCTTCCCAAGTGTTTATTTCTAGTTCCTCCCTTTTCCTATTTGCCCTCCCTTCTATCATTGCCCTCACCCCATTTGTCATATCTTCCCCTACTTTCCTGTTGTATAAGATAGATTTTCATACCAAATTTAGTAAGTATGTTATTCCCTCCTTATGAGGGAGCCATATGAGGAGAGAATAGCTTCACTTTCCCCCTCTCCCTTTCTCCCTTTTCTCCTCTATTGAACAAGAGTTTTCTTTATCTCTTTTATGAGTTATAGCCTGCCCCATTCCATTTCTCCCTTTTTCCTCCTAGTATTTTCCTCCTTCACCCCTTAATTTTTATTTTATATCTTTTTTTTGTGGATATCATCTCTTCTGATTCAACACAACTTGTACTCTCTGTCTATGTGTGTGTGTGTGTGTGTGTGTGTGTATGTACAATCCCTCTACCTACCCAAATACTGA
>CM053771.1:247378931-247410807 GCA_028658325.1 Potorous gilbertii | reverse complement strand
AAAAGTCTCAAGAGTTATAAATATTTTCTTTCCATGTAGGAATGTAAAGAGTTCAGCTTTAGAAAGTCTTTTATGATTTCTCTTTCCTGTTTACCTTTTCAAGCTTCTCTTGATTCTTGTGTTTGAAAGTCAAATTTTCTCTTCAGTTCTGGTCTTTTCATCAAGAATGTTTGAAAGTCCTCTATATTACTGAATAACAACTTATTTCTCTTGAAGTATTATACTCAGTTTTGCTGGGTAGGTGATTCTTGGTTTAATCCCAGTTGCTTTGACTTCTGGAATATCCTATTTCAAGTCCTTCAATCCCTTAATGCAGAAGCTGCTAGATCCTGTGTTATCTTGATTGTATTTCCACAATCCTCAAATTGTTTCTTTCTAGCTGCTTGCAATATTTTCTCCTTGACCTGGGAACTCTGAAATTTGGTCACAATATTCTTAGGAGTTTCTCTTTTTGGCTTTTTTTCAGGAGGTGATCAGTGAATTCTTTCAATATTTATTTTGCCCTCTGGTTCTAGAATATCAGAACAGTTTTCCTCAATAATTTCATGGAAGATAATGTCTAGGTTCTTTTTTTGATCATGGCTTTCAGATAGTCCTATAATTTTTACATTGTGTCTCCTGGATCTATTTTCCAGGTCAGTTGTTTTTACAATAATATGTTTCACATTATCTTCTATTTTTTCAAACTTTTGGTTTTGTTTTCTAACTGCTTGGTTTATCTCATAGTCATTCATTTCCCTGAACTCAGTTCTCTCTTTCAGAGAACTATTTTATTCAGTGAGTTTTTGAACCTTCTCTTCCATTTGGCTAATTCTTCTTTTTAAAGCCTCCTTCTTCTCATTTTGAGCATTTTCTTAGCCAGTTATTTAACTTCTGAATTCTTTGTCAAGAGATTAGATTCAGCTGCTTGGTTCCCCTGAGCTTTGGGTGGGGGTGGGACCATCACTAAGGGCTGAGGTTTAGATCAGCTGCTCCCTACCACCAGAGGCTTTAAGCTGAGCTGCCTAAACAGTGAATCCAGGTTGCTTCCCAGTCACTGTAGCTGTCTACAGTCTGCTGCCATGATCTCTGCCATCACCTGAGGCTATTGATGGAGGAGCCCAGTTCCCTCTCACTTAGCTGGGAAAGCCCTCCCCTACTGATTTTTGGAGCTTTCTTTGTTGCTTGTGGATTGAGGTATTTGGGACCTTCCTGGCTAGGAACTCTGCCTGGAGGTCTGTTCAGGTCCTTTTCCTCCCAGTGCCACATGGCCAGGGCTATGCTCTGCTCCACTCAGCATCCTGTGAGATAGACCTTTCCTGTTGGCCTTCCAGGTTACTTTTGGCTGGAAACCTCTTTCGCTCTGTCATTCTGTGGCTTCTGATGCTCTAGCCTTCATTGAGAGTCACTTTTACATGTATTTTATGGACTGTGAGGGAAGCCCTAGATTATATGCGTCTTTCTACTCCACCATCTTGGCTCTCCCCCCTCTTGGTTTTATAATTACAAAGATTTTTTTAAGCCATTAAGTTTTGATGACATTTTGTGGGATGAATTTCACTTATTTAATCACAAATGGTTGCAAAGCAAGTAGCTGATTATTTTGGTGCTCAGTATTGTTTATAATAAATCATTTTTTAAAAGATAAAAAGTGGTCATGGTTCTAAACCAGTTTTTCCATTTCAGACACCTCTCTAGGCTTTGACTCTTTACTAGCATTTTATTTAATTTGATTCAACAAATATTTATTAAGACCAGATTCTGACAGAGGAGAATCTCCTGGATTCCTAGGACATTAAAATCCTAGATCTGAAAGAGACCTTTTCTAGTCATCTAATTCATTAATCCATTCCCTATCCCCATAAGGTAATACAACTTTAAATCATCCAAAAATGATACTTATGATTTCTACTCTGAACTCAGGAAATAGTGTAAAATTAATCATAACAATGACGCTACTCATTTGAGAAATTTCTAGCTGTAGTTTGAATTGCCTATATGCTAGAGAGGTCTATTGGAGAAGATTGGACCAAACCAACTCCCAGCATCCACTCCTCTATGGGAGCTGACTCCAAAAGAATCCATTTCTCTCTTTGACTTATTGCCTTCAACCTGCAAACAAGAGTCCAGGTCAAGTAGAATAAAGCTTAGGTATAATTCACAACTAGTCTCCTCCAAATGGGGGTAACAGACCTTGAGAACACTCAGTGTGCAATAAAAGGAATCTTTTATTTCACCCACCTCAGAATATATAACCCTAACTCCCAAATGCAGGCTTACCTATGAGGCTGAAACATCTGGGTTGAGAATGATCATTGGCATATGATCTGTGCTCGTAGAAGGAAACACAAGGCAGAAGAAGAAAGGAAAGGGAGGTCTAGAAATTGCTGCTTCAGTCTGTTCTGGGCAAACAAATCCTTTACCATGTGCTTCTCAAGTAAGTTGTCATTTGATTCTCCTGAGTGGAAGGGTGAATAGGCAAAATCCCTGCCTTACTGCATTCTTGTCTGGGAGTGGAGAGAAAGGTCAGGAAAAGAAAAGGGGCAAGTCAATTTCCAAATTGTTTTTATAGACCAGTGTGAGATGATCAGAGCTCTAACAAAACTCATGAAGCAGCCTCCATCTCGTCAGTAAGGTGCAGGTGAACAAACCCACCTCCATAGGAGGTGTTGCTCAGATGCTTGCAACAAGCTACATAAACTATAATTATATTATTGATTGTGGGATTCATCAGATTCATCAGAATCCTCTTTCCCATTACAATTTTGGGATCATGATGTTTCATGAGCTAATGACATATACACTAACACATGGAGAATATTGGCATTACAAAGATGAATTCTTAAGTCATCAAATTTAATATAATTGGAAGAATTGAACAATTTCTCAAATAGGAAGGGAAGAGGTAATATGATATGTACATAATTGTGGTTACATAAGTAAACTTGGGCCCATGGGGATGGGGGACTGCATCATCTACCTCTCCACTACCTGAAAAAATGAATCAAACTCTATATGTTGCTGGCAGTGACTTTATACTGCTATTTTTGTATGTGGACTGTATGTTTCAGGTAAGAACAATTAAAGAAAGCATTTTTGGACTAGGAAGTACAGGGCCACAAAATCAAGGAAAGAAATTGAAATTCCATCCCTTGCAGATTGAGAGTGGCTCTCTGAAATATAATGTTATATGGGATTGGATTAGATTTCACGGTCTTGTCAACTCCTTTGTCATCCATTCATTCATTCATTCATGTGTAACAGCAAGGAAAATGCCATCCGCGTAATATAGATTTTTATTTGTTTGTTTTTTAAATGAACCTTTGCTATACAGGTATTTAACTTTTCTTATTACTGAAAAACATTTTTTGCTGTTTTCTTAACACTGAACTGTGAATGGTAATGGACTGTCATAAATATGCTTTTATGCACCAATCTGCTCATGAGGGGCTGATGAGTTTAGTTTCAGTAAAATTAAATCGACCAAATACTAAAACCTAACTGAATATTTTGTTCTTTTATGTGGCATCACTAATGCTTCAGGTTTTCTTTTTTCAAACGTTCATCTTCTTTAGTCTTATATAATAATGAGGATTTTTTTGGTTAAAATATACAATTGAGTCCAATTATACCCATCAGTAACCCCAAATGTAATGTCTGATAAGCATGGACATCCCTGCTAACTTGCTGGGCATTAAACCAAACTTTTCTTTGTCAATAGCTTGAAGAAAACATATTAAAATTGAAATACCCTAAAATCAAATCATGTCAATTTTCTGGAACAATTTCAGGTTTCCTCATATGACTAATTAAAATCCAAGAAACAAATGTATAACTAGGAACAAGAGATAGTTTAATGTCAAGGAAAAAATTCTACAGCTGTGTTACCTTGAGCAAAGCAAGTCAATTCTCTGGACCTCTATTTCTTCACCCATATAACGGCAATGTGGGAGAAGGACAAAATGATTTTTAAAGTCATTTCCAGCTCTAAAGTCAATGATTGTATGAAACTATCTGCATCTTTAACACTGCAGTACTTTAATATTCAAACTTTATAGGTCCTAGTAGAGAAAAAGGGATATAATATTATCTATGGCATGTGCAAGTATTTTTCTAGTGGAGTACTTGGGCTCTAGAAAATCATTCCCTTAAAAATGAGTAACAGTGGCTGAGAACTAAGATATAATTAAAATGTCTGAAAGATGAAAATGGTTGGAACCAGTAGCTGAGCCATGAAATGGCTGAGGTAACATAATTCACCAGAAAGAGATGAGCTCTGGAATAAGAAGTCCCGGGTTCAAATTCTGCCTCTGACATTTACTACATTTGTGACTTTGAGCAATTTCCTTAACCTTTCTGTGCCTGAGATTCTTTGATTGTAAAATAGGAGGGATGAACTAGATGGTCTCTGATCATATTCATTGCCTATATAGGATGTGTCCCTTATTTAATTTAAGAGAGAGAGGAGAGAGAGAGAGAGAAAAAGACAGAGAGAGAGACAGAGACAGAGATGATGGGGGGAAATCTTTAAAAAGCACAAAAAGGAAGATTTTCCTTTCCTTTTTCTTTTCTGGGTACCAGGGCTGAGAAGAGAGAGGGCAAAAATACTACTTCCCAAAATTCATAGATAGAAAGTATGACATGACAGAATTGACTGAGCTCCTCAAAGGACAGTAGCCCAGAAGAAAACTTCGTTGGATCATAGTGTAGCGTGCTGTGTGTGTGTGTGTGTAGCCTCCTGTTTCTCACAGGACATAAAGACAACTACTCTCAGTCTCTGGGCTGATTTACTCCATCTTGCCAGCCTGCCTTCATACTGACTGGCATGTCTAGATTCCCAGGGAAATGATCACCGTCACTCAATTACCTTCAAAATCTTTTGGGGTGCTTAATCACCACCTAAGCTCTCGAAATTCTACTAATGTGCTTCCATTTTCATAAAATGATAATAATGATGTGTTAAGACCTTAAACATAACGAATAATGCAATGAGCTGCAATGAGGCAAAGTAAATACCATAGTTATACACACACACAAACAATTACAGAAATAAAAAATGTAAAAAAATCACAAAGAACAGATAAATCTAGTTTACACTCCATTGTACTCTATCTATGGGGGAGAGTGGGCACACACTTCTGAAAAACCTAATGAATAGATGATAAATGAGGGGAACCCATGAGCTTAAGGTAACTTCTAATTTTGAGTAGGACTTAGCTTCATTAAGTGCTTTTCTTATGACTTTGAGCAACCCTGTGCCCCAGACAAATGAACTGCCAAAGTAGTTTGCTTTTCTCAGAAGCAGATTTATATCTTAGACAAGCAAATCCTTACTCCTTTAAATAGTCACTCTCTTACAACAGGATTATAAATCTAGAGCCGGAACCTTGGAGACCAAATAGGCCAAGGCCTTTTAAAGATCAAGAAACTGAGGCCCAAAGTGACTTGCTTAGGGTCATACATCTAGTCTCTAGTCAAAGACTCATTTTGAACACAGATCTTCCTGACTCCAAGTCCAGCACTCCAGTCACTTCCTCCCTCATCTGGAGGCTAGAGGGAATAAAAAGGAAATATTGTTTTAGACCTTTGGCTCACAGCCCAAACTGTGGCTATGGAGACAGTTTCTAAAAGAGCTAAAACATCTAACACGCTTGCCAACCCAAATCTGTCAGGTATAAAGAGAAGCGAGTGAATATCCAATCCCAACAGAAGCGGGATGAGTGATTCAAGACAACATCTGGAAGAAAGGGGTCAGTCATGAAGGAAAGAGTTATGAAAGAGTAAGACCTACTTTCCTCTTGCAGGGAGGAAACTATTAATACATATAATCTCTCTGTCTAAAATTATTTTTCTTTTATTTTTCCAAGTAACAACTTGTTTTTTTGTTATTATTAATCTATTCTCCCACTACTTCCCCCCTCACTTAAGCACTTGTTTAATCCCTTGATAAATCCATACTTAGTCCAGCAAAACAAATTCTTACAGTGGACATGTCTAAAAATGTCTGTCTCTTTCTGTATTTTAAGTTCATCAGCTTTTTGGCCTGAGGAAAAGGAGGTATTTCATCTTTTCTTTCTTATATGTGTGTGGTTTAGCATTCCATTGATCAGAATTCTAAATTCTTTCAAAGCTATTTTTCTTGATGAGATTGTTAATATTGTATAAATCCTTCTCCTAATTCTACTTTCTTCTATATAAATTCAGAGAGACCTTCCCAATTTTCTGCAAAGCATATATTTCATAATTTATTATGACACAATAATATTCCATTATATTAAAATACAATAATTTGTTTATCCATTTCTCAATAGGATGATAACAGCAGGGCCTCAAGGCTAAAAGAACTTTCAGAGTTCGAGTCCAATCCATTCCTGATGAAACATGCCCTCAGCAGCATGCCCAGAAAGTCATCTAGCCTTTGCTTGAAGTCTTCCAGTGAAGGGGACCCATTCCACTTTTGGAGAGTTCAAACTGTTAGGAACTTTTTTCTGAAGATCATGTTAAGTTCATCCTAGTTCTGAGTCTGCTCTCTCTTCCACTGGAAAGCCCTTCAAATACCTTCCTCGTTCTTCTTGCTAAAATTTTGTGAACTAGTTAAAGTTTTTTGGCAACTCGCCTTTTAAAGTACCTCTCAAGTATCTTTTAGTGACAATGCCCCAATGCCCAGTGAAGTCATGGTGTCTCACTATACACCCTACAATTACACTCTTTTCCCATTGTCAAAAACTAGCATGTTGTTTGATTGCATCCCCTTAGAAGCAATATAGTGTAATGGAGAGACTTAGAATCAGACTTAGAATCTTGGTCCTCACATCCCTTTGTGATTTTGTGTAAAGTCATGTAAGCTGGAGAAGCAGTGGAGAGAAATAGAATGTGAATTTGGAAGTAAAGGTCTTGAATTCAAATAATAGTTTTACTCTTTATTACTCGTTTAATCTTAGGTGGATCGTTTCCTCATCTATAAAATTAGAGGGTTGGACATTTAAGGCCCCCTCTAGCTCTAAGCTGATGAAGCTTGTTTTTGTTTTTTCTCATCATAAATTACACTTGCATCACTAAGCTTACTGAGTTGTGAGAAAAGTGCTTGTGTAAAGTGCTTTAGAAATGCGATCTATTATGATTATTTCTCTCTAGAGAAATAATAGCACCTACTTTATAGAACTTCCCGCTGGAAGGCACTTAGAAACTCATCCCTTCATTTTTTGATAGGAAACTGACAGAAGGAGGAAAATGAAGTTCAAGGACTAGGGTGGTGAGCAGCGAAAGTAGAATTTGAACTAAGAATATCTGACTGCCAATTTAACCTTCTTTCTACTTACGCCATGCTGCTTCTTCAGCTCCCTAAGTCAGACTGCAGGGTGGGATGCACAATTTTTCTCTTTATTCATTGCCGTACTCACAATTATGGATTGAAAACAGGATTATGACCCTTGAGAGTCAGAGAGATAACTCCAGCATCTGGAGTCAGAAACCAGAACCCATTTTTCATTAGAAACAACGTTATATGTACTGGCTAGGTATAGTTGAGAAGAAATTTGTAGGGTCTGGTGGGCTGCTTACTTTTTGTGAACTGGAAAACCAATACCATTTGTGGAATTGTGGGAACTGTGGGAAAATATGTTCTGAGTTCTAAAGATATGAATGATGGATTCATTTTGAGAACAAAAAAGGTCTATAATTTAGGACAAATATATTGTCTTCTGTACACACACACAAATGATATATACAATTACATGTATGCATATACATACATGGATATACATAGATATAGATATAATTCAGAATTTAATAAAGTTGTCTTAAATGATAGGCTTTTGTGCCTATCCAAGTGTGAAGAAGTCTTGCTCTCAGTAGTTTCTGAATTCTCAATGGAGAAAAACCTTTGACTACTTCTAGTCTCTGAGTCAGTCACTATGTTAGCCCACACATCAGCAGCACTTAAGGACTTGCTTCTTTGGCCTAGGGTTTAAATCTTTGTATTTGTTCCATTGTCAACATGCTATCTTTTACTTTATCTCTTACTCCCTCCCTCTCTCTGTCTGTCTCTGTCCGTCTCTCTGCCTCTGTCTCTGTCTGTGTCTGTGCGTCTCTGTCTCTCTCTGTCTTTGTCTCTGTCTCTCTCTCTTTCTGTGTATGTGTGTCTCTGTCTTTCTCCTCTTCCACCCCTCTCTCTCCATTTTCTTCTGTCCTCCTCTTTATCAAGGTACAGCCCTTCCCAGCTGCTCACAAAGTGAACTCCTAAGTGCCAGCTTGAGATCAAGAAGCAACAAAACTGTCATCCCTGAAAATATATTTTTATATTTTGCTCTAGGTTGTCACTATAAATAAGAGACAGAATTGCTTATGGGGTTTTTCATGTGTGTTCCCTCTTTCTCTCTCCCTCCCATTCTCATTCCATCATCGACTGCCCTCCCTGGCTCTGTCACCACCTCTAAACAAATGGGAGAAAGCAACCAATTATATTAAAATACAAAACAAATAGAGAGAACAAGGTGTTTCAGCCTTGGCTTCCTGCAAAACAGTTC
Organism: Potorous gilbertii; assembly: GCA_028658325.1. Lineage (NCBI taxonomy): Eukaryota > Metazoa > Chordata > Mammalia > Diprotodontia > Potoroidae > Potorous > Potorous gilbertii. The sequence continues at coordinate 247,402,303 of CM053771.1, read as the reverse complement.
ACATTCTGCTGGTTGATCAAGGGAAAGCAAAAGAAGAAGGAAATGGTAGTCTGACTGTAATGTCACCAACACTTTGCCACAGGTAACAGCACCATGAAGAGAGAAAGGTCTCATTCCTCAGAACTCTTCTGTCATTTAGGTGCAACAGTGAATAGAGCCATGGATTTGGCCTCACTCAACAAGGACTCACTCAAACTCTTACTCAAACATTTGCTAGTCGTGTCAGCCTGGGCAAGTCACTTACCCTCTCTGTGCCTCAGTATCCTCATATGCAAAATTGAAATATTACCTCCAAGGGTTGTTATTGAAAATCAAATTAAATAACATGGAAAGTACATTGAAAATCTTAAAGCATCATTTAAATCTTATTTGTTTTTATTATTCACAGTGTTTGTCACTGATCTGGAACTTGCCTTATACTTCCTGCTAATATCAATCGTCTTTAAAATTAATTTGATGTTTATTCAGCACCTTGCTTGTGCATTGGGGAAATATTAAGTTTACCTGAAAAAGTTCATGGCCCTTGAATACAGAGAATTTTCAATCTACTACACTGATAGCTATAATATAAAATACTGCATACGTACTTTAGAAAAGTACAAAAGGATAATGATGATGATGATGGTGGTCTTATTATATAGCTCTTATTATTACTAGGGAGTTATAAGTTTCAAGAAGTCACTACTAAGGAGGTCAAGGAAGACTTTCTGAAGGAAATGATGGGATTTGCATTAGGTTTTAAAAATTGCATAAGAATTCAATAGCTGAAAGAGGGTCATTCCAGGTGTAGAGATTGGCGTAAAGGAAGATAGGTAGAAAATCACTACTGTTCTATGTCCAAAGCACAGCAAGCAATATAGCTTAGTTGCAGCATAAAGTATGTAGAGGGGAACAGTAGGAGAGTGGAAATAGACCACTCCAAGACTAAACTTATCCAGCCTGTCACTTTTACTTTTATGTACCTTTGAGGAGTTTGGGAAGCCCTGTCCCTCCCTAGGCAATACAATATCCAGAAGGACTTTATGCTCCCCTAAAGACTATGTTCTTATCCAGATGGATCAAACTAAGGGGAGCCATCACAATTGCTTCCCTCTGCTTGTAGCTTTAGCTGACTTGTGCTGGTCTTTAGTTGGAAGGCTATGAATTTCTCATGAGAAACAAGACTCTTTAATGCTCTTTTAGTTAAAAAGCCAGAGGTTTTTAAGGATCTTTCAGGGAAAAAAAAAACACAAAACAAGGATATGAAATATGGTATATTAAAAATGATAAGTAATCCAATCTGATTGGATAGATCACAATAGGGAATTAATTAAAGTAAGTCTAGAAAGAAAGGAAAGGAAAGGAAGAATTATATATATATATATATATATATATATATATATGTATATATGCATACACACACACACACACACACATATCCTACAGACAATGAATCCTAAAACTTCTTTAGCAAAGGAATTGAAATGAGCAGAGCTGCACTTGAGAAATGTGAATTGACTGCCTTCAAGTCTGAAGGGAGTGAGATCACTCCTTTAATGGCTTTCTGTGAAAGAACAATATCCATTCTAAGCAAAATGGCACCACCCACAAAACACCTAGGTCTTTGGAATTTTCAATAATTCTTTTCAGTTCTAGATATTTAAGCTCTTCAATATTTCTGTTCTGTTGTATATGTAGGGAGTGGAATCTACTACCTCAGTCTGATGAACCAGTAGTTTAGACACTTTGTAAGAGTCAAAGAAAGAGAAAGAAGGAAGGAAGGAGGGAAGGAAGGAAAAAGAAAAAAGAAAAGAAGAAGAAAGAAAGAAAGAAAGAAGGAAGGAAGGAAAGAAGGAAGAATAAGAAGGAAGAATTCTAGTCTGTGGGCAAATCAACTGGTCTCATTCCTTTTTAATTCTACCTACTAGGTCCTATCTCTCCAGTTAGGGAGACTATTTTACTTGCTGATTTTATATTTCCCTCTGTGTGTTGCTGCACATGTTAGCACACACGAAAGAGACCTTGCTTGATGATTATGGTTGATTGACTTTTGTCTGGGTTTTATGTCATGACTTTGGTGACTTTAGAACCATTAGTTGACTAGGGGACCCTGTGGATACAGTGTTGGACTACATATCAGGGGAAAATTGAATTCAAATCCTGCCTCAAATACTAGCTGTGTGACCCTGAACATGTCACTTCATTTCTCTCAACCTCAGTTTCCTCATCTGTAAAATGAGATAAAAAATAGCTCCTGCCTCACAGAGCTGTTGTGATAACAAAAATGAGATTGTATATGTAAAGTGCTTTTAAAATTTTAAAGTACTATGTAAATTCTAGATATTGTTATTAGAGACACACCAAAATCTTCTTCTGATGCCTCATCATGACATTCATTGACGACCTTGCATTCTTGAAGGCTATATCTTGAGATCATCAGTTCTAGTGGATTCCACTAAGCTGGAAAACCTTCTAGTAGTTACAAAGAAAAATTGCGTCTATTGCCCAGGGACCAACAAAACTAAATCCAGAGAAGTTTGTCATCAATTCGGTTTCAGGAAGATGGCATTTTTGACCACAGAAATTCTTGAAGTCCATCTAATAAATTATAAATGATGGATGAGTTAAGTTACTGAAAGAAGTACCCACATTGACATTGCTTTTGATACTACTGAAGACTTAATAAATTTCATTTGAGGCAGCTAGGTGACGCAGGCATAAAGTGCCTGGCTGGGAGTACAGAAGAGATGAGTTTAACTCCTAAAGACAACCTAATCTTCCTTACAGATTTCAATATATGATCCCATGAATTTCTGGTCCTTGAAGTATTGTGTATTAGAGCAGAAAAGAGATCAGCCTTGAATTAGTTCCCCCTCTAATCTTACTTATGAGCTACTTGATGCAACTGGTAGAAGTCTCACAACAGTGCTGATGGGTTCTATTACAAATTAATGTTATCTAACCTCAACCAGACCTTCCTTTCAGGAAGGCAGCCCTTTTATTCCTCCCAAATCAATTCCTTATTTCATTCCCAAAGAAATGATTCCAAACTTTCTCTTCTCTCTGAAAAAGAATCTGTCATCTCCCCTCTCCCACTCAGTTGAGGCCCTTGCATCCATCTTACTTTAATGGGAAAATTGAAGTCATTGCCCCCCGCTTCTTTTTAATCTCAAAACCTTTTGACATCATCTCTTATCTTGTCATTTTTTCCCACCAGTCTCTGTTGAAGAGGCAGACTGTCTGTTTGTCAATGTGAACTCCTCAGAAGGTGTAGTTCATTCCATCCACTGCTGTCTTCTCCAGAAAAATGTATTTGCAATCATTCCCTTTCTCTCCAATCTTCAACTTCTCCCTATCTCATGGTTTTCCTACTGGCTTCAAACATGCCCAAGTCTTCCCAATCCTTGAAAAACCTTCACTAGATCCCATCATTCCCTCAAACTTTCTTATTATATCTGTCTTCGCTTTCTGAGGAAAACTCCTTGCAAAATCTTTCTATATCTATGTCCCACAAGTTATTAAATCGTGCACATATACCTTTAGATCCAGCAATACCACTACTAGGTCTATGTCTCAGAAAAACCAAAGAAAGAGGAAAAGGACCTAAATGCACAAAAATATTTATAGCAGTTCTTATTAGAGTGCCTAGGGAACTGAAAACTTAGAGCCGAAGGGTGTGCCTATCCATTCAGGAATGACTGGACAAACTGTGGTATAGGAATATGATAGAATATTTTGTGCTATAAGAAATGAAAGGAATAGTTTCAGAGAAACCTGGAAAAATTTACATGAACTTATACAGAGTAGAGTGAGCAATTTATCAAAGAACAACTACATTGTAAAGACAACTTTAAAAGACTCAAGAACTCTGATCAATACCATGGCTAAATGTGGTTTCAGAGTACTTAGGATGAAACATGAGACCTATTGGTTGTATCTGACACTATTTACTACTCTGTCCTCCAAGAAATACTACTCTTTGGGTTTTCATAGCCCTGCTTAACTCTTCTGATTTTCCTTCTACCTGTGCAAATGCTCCTCCTCAATCTCTTTTGCTATCTCACCATCCTCATAATTATATGTGTTCCCTAAGGCTCTCTTCTCTTCTCCCTTTACATTTTCCCTTGGTAACCACATCAGGGTTTAATAATCATCTCTATTCAGATTACATAAACAATAATATATGCATATATGTACATGTACATATATATGCATCCATATATTACGTGTGTATGTGTCTGTATTTTACACAACTATATGGATACAGCATTGAGCCTGGCATCATGAACATCTGAGTTCAAATACGACCTTAGACATTTACTATCTCTGTGACCCTGGGCAAGTTAATTAAACCCTTTATCTCAATTTCCTCAGCTATAAAATGAGCTGGAGAAGGAAATGGCAAACCACTCCAGTGTCTGTGCCAAGAACACCCCAAATAGGGTCATGAGGAATTGGACACAACTGAAATGACTGAGCAGCAACATATATGTGTATATGAGCATATATATGTACACAAACATATACATATACATACATATATTCTCCAACCCTAGTCTCTCCCCTAAGCTTCAGTCCCGTGTCACCAAATACCAATGAGGTATTTCAAACTTGACATCCCAAAGACATCTTAAACTCAACGTGTTCAAAATTAAGCCCCTTATGTTTTCCTTCTTCCAGGCTTTCCTAGTTCTGTTGAGGGCGTCACCAGTGTCTTAGGTTCATAATCTCAGCATTATCTCTGATTCCTTATTCTCCCTCACCTCATACATCCTGTCACTTGTCAAATCTTGCTGATTTCCTTTTACTTCACAGTGTCTCTTAAATTCAACTCCTTCTCTTCACTTTCACAATTATCACCATAGTTCATGCTTTAACCACATGTGATCAAGGTTATTGTAACAGCTTCCTTGTTGGTCTCCTTGCTTCAAGCCTCCCTTCCTATTCTAGTCAGTTGTACACACTGCTGCTAAAATAATTTTCTTTAAACACAGATCTGACAACGTGACTCTTCTTCTCAACCAACTTTATTGTTTCCAGAATAAAATATAAATTGTTTGTTTAGCTTTTAAAGCCTTTTATAAGCTAGTCCCAGCCTATCTTTCCAGCCTCGTTGGCTATTATTCTAAATCCTCCTGTACTATGGGATCCAGCCAAATTATTTTCCGTCTGTCCTTTACACACACACCAATCCATCTCCCATTTCCATGCCTTTACATTTGCTTCCCACAGACCTGGGATGCAATTTCTCCTTACTTCTCAGAGAATTCTTCTCTTCCTTTAAGATGCAACTCAAGCACCTCATCTTTATAAAGCTTTTCCTGACCCCCTCTTTCTACCTACTAGTTTCTTGCCTCCAAAACTATCTTGTGTTTAACCAGAAGAGAAAAAAGAGAGAAAATAAGAGGGAAAGTAGGTTAAGGAGATGATGAATCCTGAGCAAAACAAATTCTAAGGATATGCAAAATATTTAGAGGTCTTCTTGAGGTGGCCAAGAATGAGAATCTGAGGAGTGTCTATAAATTCAGGAATTGATGAACGAGTTATAATGTCTTAATTTGATGGGATACTATTGTGCCTAACTCTTATCAGTCTTAGGTTAAACCAGGATTCCAGATGTCTAATGACAAATCATGCCACCCACCTCCTAATAGAGAACTAAAGGACTCAGAATACAGAAGGATTCTCTCCCCACTCTCTCCTCACATTACACACACACATACACGAAAAAAAAAAGTTGAGCCACTCATACGGTGACAACAAGAGACAACAGTCCATGTGACATATTGGTATCCATGCACAGCCAAGAGAACTAGAACAAGGCTACTAATGCAGGATTCATATTAGGACATCCATATATCTCATTGGATTAATGAGACTGAAAGAGCTGTAATCTGCATTTTTACAGGGAGTACTCACCTTGAAGAGATCACAAATTTTTCAAAATATCAAACTATAAATGTCTTATTTCTCTTTTATGCTAATGCATACAATTTTGCATCTCTGTACCCTCAGCTCAAATCACTCTCCTGTACACCAGCATTCCATCACCAATTGCCTTTTAAACATTTTGAATCAGATATCCCATAGGCATCTCGAAGTCATCATGTCCAAAACAGATATTATAGTTTCCCCCACCACTGACCCCCCACTTCCCAACTTCCCTATTACTGTCTAGGGCACCACCATCCTCTCAGTCATCTAGACTCACAACCTTGTGGCATCCTCTACTACGCTCTTGAACTAACTCTGCCTAACCTATCTGTTGCCAACTTGTCGTTTCTATCTTCACCACAGCGCTTGTTTATGTCCTCATCTCTCCACTAACTCAGCTTCTACTCTGGTGCTGGCTCTTATTGCCTAATCCCTGGATAATTGCAATAGTTTTCTGGTTGGTCTCCCTGCTTCATGTTTTTTCCCCATTCAAATCTATCCTCCCTTCGGCTGCCAAAGTAATTTTCCAAAAGCTCTCATCTCATCCTAACATGATCCCTATTCGACAAACTCCAGTGGTTCCCTATTACTTCCTCTTTTGGACTTTTAAAGTCCTTTTCCCCTTCCTTTCTTTTGCATTCTCTTATCCTTGATTCCTTTCCACAAACTTTAAAATCCAGCAAACTGACTTTTTGCTGTTTCTAGCACGCACACACTACATATTCCATCGCCCGACCCTGCCTTTTCACTGGCTACTGTCTATGCCTGAATTGTTCTTCCTCCTTACATCCACTCAAATTCAGCTTAAACCCTACCTTCTACAGGATGCCTTTCCTGGTACCTTCACCCCCTGCTAGAGGTTCCCTCTGAGATTACCTTCCAGTTGTTCCATATACATCTGTTGTGCATAGCTATTTACATATTGTTTCCCCCATTTGAATATGAGCTCCTTAAGAGAAGGAGCTGTAGTTTTACCTTTCTTTGCATCTATCCTAAGCATTTAGTTCAGTGCCTGGAATACAGTGTTTGACTTCCAGACACTGTGCTTAATGCTGCTGAGGATATAAAGAGAGGTAACACTACAAAAATAATCTCAGGGATGGATATGAGACATGTGAAAACAGAATTGACAAGACATGGCAATTGATTGGAAGTTTTTAAAATGCAAAATTTGACACAAACTATGGTTTAGCCAAACCTCTAAAGATCTACTTATATGTCTCATTTTAGGTTGGATGTGCCCTTAGGTTATCAAAGGCTCTTGCAGTGGAAAATAAGTTAAGGTAGATTTTATTGAACTAAAAGTGCTTCGTGAATAGCCAGATATTAAGATGGAATGACTATCCTACCAGGGGATAAACCTAGGTCATTGTGAAGAAGCTCATTACCAAGGGCATTCATTATGGCAATGAATCATTTCACCAAAGAAAACTTGAGATTCACCTAATTGAGTTATAGAGCTATCCTAATATGTCAGGCTTTGAAGTGGCTACACCAATGAAATTATAGATGCTTGACTTATTGAAGTGTTAAATGTGTCTAGCTATATCTTCCCACCATAATAACTACCAGTTTAGACCACAATACCACCCACCTTTTAGGAGGCTGTATCTGATGGGGTCAAACAGAGCTTCAACTAACATTGTACAATCAGGACTTTTTCCCAGGGTGGGGAAATCTTGTTTTTGTGTAAGAGAAGAGAGTTTTTTCCCCCTTTTGTACCTAAAAATCTTCTTCATTTCTCTTAATATTCTTCAATTCTGTCACAATTCTTTAAGATGCAATTCCTGGCACTACAATACAGATACAATATTTTAGTCTATAAAGGGAACTATTCAAGTTCTAACATCTCTCCTGAGATCCAATCACATATTTCTAGAACCTATTTGATAACATGTATACTATATGTCCTACCATAATGTTAAATTAATATGTCCAAAACTTGAACTCATGTCCCCATCCCTCGTAAAATTAAACAAATAAACAAAAAGTCATGATTCATCTTTAACTTTACTATTTCAGTTGAATGCAGAGTCTCAAGCACCTGCAGTCAAAAGTTAAGCATTATTTTGCTTTGACCCTTACCTTTTTCTTACTTCCTATATCCAATTGACCATGTCCTATAGATTTCACTTCCAAAGTATTTACTAAACTCTTCACCTTTGTTTCATTCATAATGTCTTCATTATGTCTCACCTGGAATCAACTGAGCTCCCTTTCTCTGGTCTTCCCCTATTCTAACCCATTATTTACCTTTACACCACTGCCTGTGCAATTTTCTTATGGCAGTTCTTTGATCACAAACCTCTTCTACTCAAAATCTTCCTTAGCTTCCATTGCTTATGGAATACTGGGTAAACTTCCAAACAAGGGGTCTTGTTCTAACCTATCTTTTCAGACTTACTTCACACTATTCTCCTTTATGTAATCTATGTAATTGTCAAATGAATGGTGACTATTCTTTCTCTGTCTCTCTGTTTCTATCTCTCTTGATCTCTCTTTGTCTGTCTTTTTCTGTGTCTGTGTCTCACTCTATTTCTGTCATTCTATCTCTACCTCTCTATCTCTGTATCTGTTGTCTCTGACTCTATCTCTTTCTCATTCTCTCTTTGTCTCTGTACCTCTCTGTGTCTCTGTCTCTGTCTCTCTCTTTCCTTTGCTTTATAATTTCTAGTTCTTGGAAGTAGCTGCCTTTTCTCTCTCATCACTGTCCAGAGGCAGCCTTTCCCTCAAGTTTCTTGTATACTATGGTACTTTCCATTACATTTATCATCTAATTTATATTACAGTTTTTTGTATACATGTACAATAGTGCAATAGGATGATTGGAGTGGTCCAGCCACTGTTGTTTACCGATATTCTACTACCAATTGATCACTTAGATCAATCAATGGTGTCTCAATGTTTGAGGTGTCCCGGTATAAATATTCTTTGCTTTGGGAAGTTGTAACAAATCAATCTATAATTCTTTTTCTTGATTTTTTAAAAGCTCTGAATCCCTATCTAGAGTCAGTGCTCTGGTTAACTCTACAGTTTTAAATCCCTCTTGTCTACTTCCCTCATGTGCCATCTCCCAATATACACTCTCAGATCTGCAATATCTGTAGTAAATACTATTTATCACAATTACTGGCTTAAAAAAAAAGAATGTAAACATTTAATACAAAGAAAAAGTAAGCAATCTTTTTAAGAAAATATCCAGAGGAAAGACTTCATGTTCCCATGAGGAAGTCTAAAGTAAGAAAGGAAATACAGAATTACTGCCTTGGGGTCTGTAGAGTAAAAGTTTCAGCAACTCAGCATTCATCCTAATATTCCTCATGTCTGACAGGTCTACGCAATCTGTCTTCCAGATTCCTGGTGCTCACTCCTATTTCTGCCTATCTTCAGTCATTCTTCTGCTCTTCCTGATTCACATGCCTCCCATGGTTTCCTTTCTAGTTCCATACATCTTCTATGAATTTGGTGAGAGCTGGGTTGCTCCTCCATATCCCAGAGATCCGGTAAGCATGCTTTTTTTGAGCACCACTCAAAATATGGCTAGTATCTTTCCAAACAGTTATCAATTTCCTTTCCAATCCAATCAGAGAACTCCTTCATATTTCATAAAGGGATGAAAGGGAAGGATATATCTTTGAACTTTGTTAACCTATCAACAGTTCTGTTGTCTCTTTCTAGCTTTATGTGATTATATAAACTAGATGGCAGGGAGAGAGAGCATCAAATATCCCCTTCTCCCACTCTAATTATATACATGTGATTAAAAAAAATTATTTTGAACCCCTTGTGGTGAGAAAAGGAGACAACAGTCAATGTGACATATTAGTATCAATACATTGCCAAGAGAACTAAAACTACTAATTTAGGATTCATATGAGGACATAAATATAGATCACAGGATTAAAGAGACTGGAAGAACTCTATAAGTTGTATTTTACAGAAAGTCACATTGAAGAGATCAAAATTTTTTTTCAAAATATCAGACTATAAATGTCTTATTTCCCCTACTATCATATAAGCTCCTTGAGATCAAGAGTTGCATGTGATTTTGTTTTTGGTATCCTAGGATGTAGCATACAATAGGTATTTTATAATTTTTTTTAATTGAACCAAATTTTATGATACTAAAATTATAAAGCTGCGTACCTGCAATTACTCTATTATGTCACTAGATGGTAATCATGAATTATCTCTGCTACTAACCACCGGCCTTGTTTTCCTCAGAATAGAATGATAGGGTGAGTAGAGTGGCCCTGCCACTCTTGTTTTCCAGTATTCTACTACCAATTTTTAACTTAGATCATTCAATGTTGTCCCAGAAAGGTACTCAGAGGCCATCTAGTCCAACCCTCTTTATTTTACAGATGAGGAAACTTAGGCGGAGGGAAGTTAATTGGGTTACCCAAAGTCATCCAGATAAAAAGAAATTTAAAAGAGTAACCACTCATTGTTTAACTCTTTTGTTATATATAATTTATTTTACTTGAGTCTCAATAAATCCATGAATTTGATAGAGTTATCAAATACCATAAAGAAGAATCATCCTATGATTTAGTCAAGTATCTGGTATTCATTCTGAGATGATTTAATCAAGTATCTGGTATTCACTACCAGATAGGTCTCATGGGGTCTGGCTTCTGTGAGTTAGGCTTTAGAAAAAGTCCTCAATGTGAGTGTCTACATCCCTGTGTTCCTGCCTACTAAACATTACAATTTACCCTGAAGCCAAATTCTTCCTGACACATCATTGGAGCTGTTAATTAACTAATTAGTACTTGTTCCTGAAATTAGGCAGTTCTTTCTTAATCTGGATGAAAGAGAGTAGCAATTTGTTTCCTTCATGCTCCTCAGCTAAAATTGAGCTGTAAAACATGTCCATTTCCCTCTTTTCTCTTTATCCATCATACCAATCCAATCAGAACTTTTGAGCAAGACTAGCTCTATCTTTAGTTTCTAAAGCTTGACTCCTTAGAGCCTTAGCTGGACTTGCTCAGGCATTTTTAGGCAGGGTTTAAATCAATTTTTAAAAACCATACAATGCTTTTTCTTAGAAGTCTTAGCTGAAGGCACTTGGCAAATTAGCCACCCCAAACCCACTGATTTCTTTTAGCATAAAATAAGGAGCCATAAACAACATAATAGAAAAAAATAACATAAGCATAGTATCTTAACCAAGTATCTTAACTTAATCTTTTGCCCTAGCCAAAAATGTCTACAATATTACGTCCAACTCTGAGCACCCCATTTTTTTCAGAAGGATATTGAAAAGTTGTCAATATCCAGTGGATACTGATCAGATGTTAGCCAGTGGAGAGTGACCAGAATGGTAAGAGACCTTGAAATCATGCTAAAGGAATCTGGGGAGGTTTAGTCAGGAGAAGAGCCTTAGAGGCTTCAGGGTTTGAATGCCGACTCTGCCATCTTTGTTACACTTAATTGGGGAAGCCAATTCATTGCTCTTAGTCTTACTTGCTCATCTATGAAAAGAGAGGATTTGCTTCCCTGGAAGATCCCTTCCAACTCTAAATCTGTGATCCCATCACTAACGATCTCCATTCAGAAGCTGGATGATAACATATTGGTGTTTGGATCAAATTTGTAAAGCACTCAGCACAGTGCTTGGCACATAGAAGGCACTTAATAAATCTTCCTTTCCCTTCCCTTGCTAGGGGTATGTGACACTGGTCTAAAGAAAGAAAAAAAGACATAGGACACTTGTTTTAATCTAATCTTCATTATCAACATTTCTTCAACCACTTTCTTAAATCTAGACAATCAAAAACAACAAAAGCTCTATTGCTGATTTTTAACATTTGTTGATTTATGAGGTGTTAATGCTCATGCAAGACACAGAAAATGTAACAATTAGCTTTCTGGAATCAGGAGTGGCTTCTGCATACCTGGATGCTTTAGGGAGGGTAATCCTGACATAAACTCTCACATCTTCTTCAAGTCTTAGATTCTATGAAATCTATGATATAATTTTCCTATAGTTGGTTTAGAATATATTTCTGTACTTAATCGTAAGTGTTTGATAAGCACTTTCATCTCCCCAGTTCATCTTCCCCAAAATGAAATCACACTTTAAGGCTACAACTTAAATTGGAAGCTCATTCAGCTGCCGTCTGGCTTTCCCTGATTACCTCCCTCTTGATGTAAATAGCTATGTTTTAACCTTAACCATGTGCTTTATAGACATTTCTTTATTTGATTCTTACCACAACCCTGGGAGGTAGGTTCTACAGGCATTATGATTCCAGTTTTACAGATTGTGAAAACAGTTCAGAGAGTAATGAACCCATATTCATATAGCCGGCAGGTGTCAGGAAAATTCATATCCAGTTCTCTGGTGAATCCTGTCTTTAATTCTTTCCATTATACCACAATCTCTCAATCCTCATACCATGAAGGTAGCAGCCTAGGAACAGATAATTTCTCTCTTTCTCCCTCTCCTGACTCACACATTTGCTACATGTGGAGGTAACTAAGTGTTTCCTAATTGTACTAAGTAGCATTTGTGGGTAGATATGAGCAAATAGGAATCTAATGGTGGCTAATGAAAGAATTAAAGGATCTATTAATATAATAAAAGAGGAATTAAAAAACCAGGATTATCTACAATACCTTCAAACCACTGGTAGATAATTAAGAGTTGATTAAAACCAAATAACCTTGCTAAAGTAAAAGTAGCAGAGTCAGCAATGCCAATCACCACAACACCATATGGTCTATACCTACTAGTAAGTGACAAATGGCACTTTAGCATATCATGCTGACAGGAGGACTTTTCTTTGTTTCATGTGCAAAAATATCCCTGCTTCATTCATGGGACTACCATATGTTCTCCTAAAAACGTAGCATGTGGTTGAAAATGTGGTTGTGATTTAGCCATAAAATTTATAGTTTCTTTGGAGGAATGCAGTGATTTAAAGTTAACTGGTTTTTTTAAACTCATTTGTGTATTACCATTCATTCATTGCTTGGCATGTTACCTTTTACTGTATTGAACAAATTAAATAAAAGGAAGTACAGATTCCAGGACTCAGTGGGAAATCCACATTTTGTACATAGTTAGAATTGCATCTTTTTTTGAAATATAATAGCTAGAATTTGTGAAACTTGCAAATGGAAGATTTTGTTTCTCATTTCAAGCAGTAACAAAGATAACTAAAAAACATTCCATAATAGCACCCAGGATAAGTCCTGGAACATTTATTGTATGTCAGCCTTTGGCAATGCAGCTGGAATGGCCTAGGAAAGTATATTCATATGCAATGTTTTTGAAAGTATATTCAACATGCTTTCAATATACTTTTAATAAAGAGTCAAATTTGGGATGAAAATCTTTTCCTCTGTAACCAACTCTAAGATACACCCAGAAAGATAGTTTTGCCTATGTAGAAGAATAGGATTTGGAAATATTGTGGACAGGGACCCTCCTAGGCTAAAACTGCACTAATTCATTTTTCTTAAATTCTTCTAATCTCGGTACAACCAGTTTATTCAGTTCAGTGAAAATCTCAGTCAACCCAATGAAAAAAATCCTGAATCCCTAATACTCTTTGCTCGTTTGAAATCTTTGCCCAGGGGTCAAATGATGTACTGTGAACGTATTACTTCATTTTGAGGTATGTATTTGGAATGAGGCAAGGTGCATTGCTCCTGAATTATGCTAGAGAGCTTGAGGAAGGCAGATGCTGGTTGGATGTGATGAGTTTCCTAATGTTTAGGAAACAGATGTGAATATGCACATTACTATATTAATGCATCTGTCACCAGGTTGCTGAATAGGTTGTACCTCAACTCCCATCTTACTCAGTTTATTGCATAAATATGTAAATATCTCTAGGTAGGAAACTGTATAGGAAGCAATAATCTAAAGCATTAAGTAATATATGAGCAGAGCACCTGCTTTTCATCTAATAAGACACAGGCCCAGAATCAGAATCTGTACAAGTTATTGGTGACCTTGAGATCTTTAGATCTTTCTGAAAGAGTGGTACCATTTTTAAACCCCAATTCAATATTCCACTTGAAGCATGAATCCCACTTGAGAAATCTGGAAAGCACTTAGCAAAGTTCCTGGCAAATGTTGTTCAGTTGTTCGGTCATGTCAGATTCTTAATGACCCCATGGACCACCACACTCCAGGATCTCCTAACCTCCACTCTCTTTCAGTCTATCCAAGTCCATGTTCATTGTTTTCATGATGTTATTTATCCATCTCAACCTCTGTCACCCCCTTTTCCTTTTGCCTTCAACCTTTCCCCACATCAGTCCAGTCTTCTCTTTTGTGTGGCCAAAGTATTTAAGCTCCAGCTTCTGTATTTGACCTTCCAATGAATATTCTGAATTAATTTGAATATTAATTGATTTGACCTCTTTGCTAAAGGACCCTCAAAAGTCTTCAGTACCACATTTTGAAAGCATTGATTCTGCCAAGTCCGGCACATAGTAGATACTTAAATGATCATTTCATTCTTTCTTTCCCTACAGAAACCCTGAAAAATAATCTTCCAGTTTCTCCTGAAAGATCCTTAGTGTTGGGAAGTTTTCCCTTTTCCATTATCCAGCACCAAAGGATAGATAAGACCTTGAGATGTTATATAATTCAGGATTTCTCAGAATTAAGTTTGGAGGTGACTATGGATGGCTGTTGGACTAGTATCTCATAATACTCTGTACTAGGCTAATTAGTGTCCAGCACATTGCCATTTCAATAGAAGGCATTTATTACATGTGGTGAAATGTATTCAGTTAATAGTATCATGACTATCTAAAAATATTCCATTTCTTGCATAAACCTATTATCTACTTGGACTGATTAAACACTCTAAACATATGTCTATAATTTACTTTGATTATTTAATTGATCAAAAGAAAAAATACCTTTCAGGGAGGCTGATATAGGGGATCAAGACCTGGTCTTGGAGCCCATCTGGCACCAAGTTTTAGCTCTGACACATACTATCTATATAATCAAGACAGGTCGCTTTAACTGCTTAGTGCCTAAGGCAACTCTCCATTTTAGTAAATAAAATATTTTATTAATATTCTTTTAAAATATTGGTCTTCCTTTCCAATGACATTTACACTCCCAGTCCCTAGTGATTTGATAACCTTCCTTGTTAAAAAGACAAGAAAAAGCATAGTTAAAATAAGATAATATATTGAGCACAGATGATTCATCCCATCCCTCTTTACTGAGAGAATGGAGGTTCACTTTGCCATGTGAGGCCATGATTGATCCAGATTAACGAGGCCATGATTATTAATCAGAGTTCTGATGTTATTCAGTCTTTGTTTTTCTTTCCATTTCTGTAACCATTGTATAAAACATTCTTCTGTTTCTGTTCACCTAAGCAGGGTCTAGTAGTGTTATTGCTGGATCAAAAGTTATAAACAGTTTGGGGAAGCTTTTAGTATGATTCCAAATTGTCTTACAATACAATTGGACCTATTCAAAGCTGCATTAGTGTGTCTATCGCCCTATAGCACATTTAACATTTGCCATTTTCATCTGTGGTCATTTTTGCCAATCTAACTGGTGAGATAAAATCTCAGAAGGGCTTTAACCCACATTTATTTTACCAGTGATTTAAGATATTCTTTCAAATAATTGTTAATCATATATATCTTCTTTTATGAAGGTTTTTTTTAATTTGATGGTCAATGAATATTAATCTTATAATAACTATTGACATATGCATCTCAAAATTCTCTAAAAACTTTAGATATCAGACCTTTGGGTATAAAAATATGTGGTTTTTTTCTCCCTATCTATCCTCTTCTTGTCTTAATTTAGCTTATTTTATTTTAGTTTATTTAAAATAGTTTAGTTTATTTAAAAATATAATTTAAATTATCAGTTTTATATTTTATGGACACCTCTATTCCTTGCTTGATTATAACTTCTCCCCTCCTTGCCATAGTTGTACAACATACATACTTCCATTCTTCAATTTCTTTTGTGGTGTTATTAGCTTTTACATATGGGTTTGAATCCATTTAGGATTTATTGTAGTACAGAGTATAATAGGCTGGTCTAAAATCTAATTGCTGCCAAACTAATTCCAGTCTTTTCTAATAGGTTGTTCTTACCCTAGTATTTGTATTAAATAAACATGAGGCTAATATTTTTGTTTGCTTCTGTTTCTTTCCTACTTAGTTTCAGTGATTATCTGTTTTATTTTTAGTAATAGGAACTGAAATTGTGATTTCATTAGTACAATGATCTCCTAGAAGAGTGGATTCCTTCTCTCAGTGCAGGTCAATACTTCCTCTGCAACTTACAAGTGAGAAATATAGTCATTTGTTCAGGCTCACAGAGGCAGTCTGATCAGAGGAAATAACTGAACCCAAATCTTATCTTTCTTTCAGCTAACTATTAACTATGCTATGTTGCATTTTCTACCTTTAACAACTAACAGTTTGAATAATTATGACTTTATAATGTAGTTTAATGTCTGGCAACGCAAAGCTCCCTTCATTCTTATGTCATTTTCACGATTTTCTTTGAGATACCTTACTTTTTGCTTCTCCAGGTTAATTTACTATTTTTTACTTGTTCTATAAAATAATCTCCTAAAATTTTATTTCAAATAGCACTAAATCTATAATTCATTTAGATAACAAAATCTGTTTTATTATATTGATTCAATCTGACCATAGTTCTCTCTCCAGTCTTTTTATTTTTTATTCAAAAAAACATTTCTAGTTTTATTCATATAGATCATGAATGTGTTTTGGTAGTTTATTTATAATATAGCAATTTACGGTAATTTTGAATAAATATATTTTATGTATACAAATATATTTCATATGTATATGTGTATACATACATACATATACATATATATTCTGATGATTTAATGAACTTGATTTGTAGCCTGCTACTTTAGTGAAGTTGTTTTTATTTTTTTCATTAAATATCTAGGGTCATTTAAATATAACATCATATTATCCTAAAAAAGAAAATTTTGCCTCTCTTTTTATCTATGCTTATGGCCTCTTTTTTTCCTTATCTTATTAACATACCTAGTATGTCTAGCACTAATAAATAAGTTAGAAAGTTATATAGACTTATGAATTTATTGGCTTTGGGACTCCTTCCTGAAAAACATCCCTCTATCAATTTACTGTGCCATGTTGTGTCTCAAAGCAATTGGACATATGTGCTTTATCACTGACCTTCTTGGAAACACTTCTAATTTTTCTTCTCCAGACAGCTCTCTAAGACTAAAACTTAATCAGTAGCTGGAGTTTTCATACCGATAGATCTTCCAGCACCAATGAAATTAGAAGTCCAGACACCAAAACAAAGTTCCTTAGTTAAAAGTAATACAATTGTTCCTGTTCATTCTAGTGAATGTTTCTAGGACTCTTACATAAGAGTGGATGGCCCATGGAATCTTTCATCTTCTAGGGGAGCCTTTAGGATAAAACAGTCTAAGACCCACAGATTTAATCTAATCCTCCTATCTTAAAGAAGGAACAGAATTATATCATCAAAGAGAAGATTTATAGACACTGTAAGAACCCCAAAAGTTCAATAAAAAATCAAAGTACTGATTAATTTCAGTAGAGTAGAAACTTACAAGCCTCTGAAAAATTTCAGTTTCTGATTGCAATCCACTAGAGAACAGACTTTTAAACCTTGTTTACAAACCATTTCCAGTGTTTATTTATCCTTAAAGAATTTATAGTTCCTTAAGAGTCTTCTTAAGAGGATGTTCATGAGTGTGCGTTAATGGAATCAATTCAGTCAAATAAACAAATAATCATTAAATGTCCTCTACTTACAGAACATTGTGCTAGGCCCTAGACTCACCAAATAATACATGCATATAATGCTTTAAGTCTTGAACTTAATATTGTTTAAAAAAAAAACAAAGAACAATTGATAAGTTTTAATAAACTATTTGTTTAAAGTAAATTTTCCAAAAGTAAGATCTAGTAAGAGCAAGTAATTTACAGACTTAAGAAGTACAACAAATGATATTGGTCACAGCTAGTCATAGATGCAAAATATCTAATCACTAAGGCTTATTAACCATCATCATGATCCAAGTGAGATGCTAATTCGAATACAGTATTTACCAACTACATAAGCTGTCCAAGTATTATTTCATTACCACACTACACTTGGGTAACCTAACATTATACTAATCTTTCTTCTCCCTTCATATAAGTGAGAACATGCCAATATGGAAACAAATGCAAATTCCACTTTCACATCAATAGAGAAGTAAAAAAAATCTCTTGTGTATGTCTCAGATTGTAAAGAAGTTAAAGTACATTTTCCATTTGTTACGAAAAACACACAAGTTACCAAAAGTTTAAATTGATAAAAGTTTAATGTTGACTTACTTATAAAAATGAAAAAATAGTTTTAAACATACATGATACAACAGACTCTCTGATCTTACCACTGACTAACTATAAGAAGGCTTTTAAGAAAGGGATGGTTGTGTCAAAAACAAAGAACTAACCCAAAGGATGTATGCTGTTTTAAAAATCTCATTTGCAGGGAAACTTGATTCTTGTTTTTAAAGCTAATTACAAAATCCTGTTTCATAAGTGTCCAAGTATCTCCAATTTCTTCTTTTAACAAAACTTCCATCTATTCCCACATTCATTACAGACAACAAATGTTGTCATAGGTTCATCAGCACCTCGTGTTTGAACCTGTGTATAGGTACAGTTCTTTTTACATTTGCCCATGTAAATAGGTCAGTCTGGGTCCCACCTGTCTTAGCCATTTGATGTTCTCTATTGGCTTCTTTGGTCAGGTTTTTGCGCATCTCCTAAGTTCATCACTAGCCATTTCCCCTGCCGTCATGCTAGCAAACAAATCTGGAGGTATGTTCCCCCATAGTACATTTTTCCTTAAATTTGGGTTCTTTGCATCCTTGAGATTTGCTAGTCTACTTCGTACCCTATTTTTATATTTCACGTCCGTGGTGCGTAACTCCTGATACATAGCTTCCTCAGTCTGAGAGTCCAGCTCTTCTTCACCAGCCCCAATAGCAACGTAATCATCTCCTGTTCGGGGCTGCAGCAAGCATCCCTGAGCACTTCATTCGAACGGAATCTGAGGGGCTTGGTGCCCAGGGAAAAGATGGAGTTTGTCTCTTCCTTTGCTACTTAGCTTGCATTGCTACTGGAGCTGCTTTCTTCTTTTGCTTCAGGGCTGTTTCGGGAGGAAATGTCAGCTTCTTTTTTCTCTTCATCAGTCTTTATCAGTAGAGGGTCCATTTAGCAACTTCTTCCAGGTTTTGATGAGAGACTTGGCTAAGGATGTAACTTCTTCACCTGCACTCTGCTTGCGTATGGCATTTACTGACATTCCAGTTCTTGTGGACTGCAACAACTCCAGTCATGGGAATATTCTTAAGTTCCTTTAGCAAACGCAGCGCCCTTCTTCTGCACCGTCTTCTCTATCTTCTGGGCGATGCCAATGATCTCGTCCTCCAGGACTCCGGCGGGTTTTGCAACGGGGTGGGGGCGCAAAAGGGAGATGTCAAAAGAGGTGAGCTGGAGTCCCAGAATGTGTCACGGAAGGAGGAGGCGCACAAGGAGAAACAACCTTAATACTGTTTTTAACACGAACAAAGGTCCTCTAATCTGTGAAACTTTCCCTGACCAGGGAGAGCTAAATTAATTCTCTCTTCTCAAATCCAGGGGCACTTACGGTCAGAGTACTCCTTTGGCACTAATGATTTACTGCCTCATCAATACATTTTCACCAGAAATGTTCAGGGAACAAAGGGCCTGGATTACTTTGGTGAAATAACACACTTGTGTAGGCTTGCCCCTCTGCCCAGAAACAGGGTTAAATCTTGCTACAATGTTGGCCAGGTCCCAGCTCAGATTAAAGAAAGTACACCTCTAGCCAGAATGATGATCCCAGGACTGCAAGACCAAAAACAGTAAACAATAGTGAATGAGGCTATGGTGATGCCAGAAGCATGACTGACTCTATATCTACCCTGCTTCTGGTTATTGTCTCCTTGTTTCTTTTTGGATTTTTGTCTGTTTATCTTGGTCAGATCTGTTTGCGGCAGGCTTAGTAGCCTCCACCTGCACATGCCTGATTGTTTAACCTAGATGTCACGCCTTGTCCATGACAGTGATGCATCACCCCTAGACCTAGTATCACCCAAGGTCTGTATGCAGGCTAAAGAACTGACCCCTCAAATGGGACCTCTTGGGGCAGGGACAGCTCTATGTCCAATCTCAGCAGGAAGTAGCTATGGGAGAAGAGACCTTCACTCCTTACCCCAAGATTTTGGGCACCATTTGTTCGACATGGGAATAATGGGGTGCATGTACTCAAGCCCCACCCTAAGACATTGTTTTATGTGCTTATTCTGTGTGATCCCTGCTATATAGTTGTTAACATTCTGTTGATACCAGTTGCCCAATTGATCTATGTAATGGATAAGAAAGATCTTGGGACCAAATGTATTGATAATGTATTTTTGCTTATTGTTAATATAATTTTGCTTCTTAATGGGGAGATCTTTTGCATCCATTAATAGGCTCATATGACCTGCCAAGGTCACATGGACACCTAAGTCATACGAGTCTGAGTCTCATAGAGCCTGTGGTAGAAGGAGTTTGCTGAAGAGTGGAACAGGAAAAGGTGGAGCAAGTGCAAAGCTGGAAGGAAGTTAATCATGAGAGCAGACAGAACTAGAAAGGATGCAGGCGGCTGGCTAGTGTGAGTGACTGTCTTTGTGACATTGTTTAATGGAGCTGATTTGTGGGAAGCCTAGCAGGGAGAAGGCTTGGGGATGGTGTTGCCCTCTGTATTATTATTGTGTATAGATTTTTGTTGCTATAATGTATTTGGCTTTCTGATGTCTGAATAACTGTTACGGTTCTGTCTTCCATGTGGAGAGTCTGTTGTATTTGGTAATTCAGAATTGTTCCAAGATATTCATGGCTGCCATAGGCTCTGTGAATATTGCATTGATGCTACAAAGGCTGACATCACTTTTTCCTTCCAGAAACTTCAGTAATATTGTTTCAGAAGGAAGTCTAATTAAAAGAGAGCAAAATCAACAAACACATATTCAATAACTTATATTCCTTTATTTTTCTAGTAATTCAATGACCCACTATGAATATCTTCCAATGTTATTTATAGTACTTAAATAATAATAATATCTTATATTTACGTAGTATTTCTTAGTTTATAAGATGCTTTTTTCATCTCAAAGGTAGGTAGTCAAAAATTATTATTTTTATTTACAGATGAGAAACATTTCATACTAGGTTTACATATTAATCACTCTCATCAAATAAATATTGCATCATTAATATTTTCCTCTACTAGTATGGTTTTCTCAGGCATAAGCATAAAGTGCTTATCACCATCTAGTGTCACATTTGCTCCATCATTATCAACATAATACCTGTGCCTTTGGCTACACCGTCCTCTGTTGGAGTTTTCTCCTATCTACTACTTTCTCTTAGGTATCCTGGTCATCAAAGGGGTTCTCCCAAGATATTCCAGACCTAGAGTTCTTAACCTTTTTTGTTTCATGGACACCTTTGGCAATCTAGGGAATCTTATGAGTATTATCAGAAATATTATTTTAAATGCATTTAATACAATCAATTAGAAATTATTACAAAAGAAATCAATTATACAGAAACATAGTTATCAAAATTATGATTTAAAAGTTCATGGGGCCCAGGTTAGGAACTCTAGCTCTATACATTAGTAGAAGAAACTTCAGATTTCTGATCTAGTCAGAGATTATTGCTCTTCCATACAATGACAAGCAATGAGTACTGTAGATTAATTGTTGTACTTGGAATTGAGATCCTAGATTTTAATTTCACCTTTGACGTTTTCTAGCTTTGTGACCATGAACAGGTCTACTAATTTTTGTAAGCCTTAGTTTCCTTCTTTGTAAAATGAAGATAATAGTATCTATAGTACCAAACTCATTGGACTTTCAGGAGGTTCAAAAGAGGTGATAGAAATAAAGTACTTGGAAAACTTTAACTTGATATATCAATGTTCTTTATTGTTCCACTGCTCATAGCTTATGAAAGGGTCAGATTGAACCTCCTATTGAAGATGATCCATTCTGTTCATACACTTCAGTTGCCTCTGCCACGTAGACTTACCCAGGAGCCAAGATAGTTAATCTCTCCAAAAAAAAGAAATGTCCCTTCTCTTCTTCAGGGCTTAGCTTCTGCAATATGTTTGTAGACAACTCTATAGCACAGACTTCAGATAAGGTAGCTGAAAATCACCTCAATTCTATGGCCCTTCTTACCTCTTGATCATATAGTTCTTCTACCAGACACTAAATAATAAGTAGAGATGGGCAAATTTTCCAATTTAAATAGATATGGAAAGGAACTTTGATTTCATGTGGGAACGTACTCCACCATCAAATATATTAGCAGATAATTCCTAGAGAGCTCACTCAAGTACATACAGTTTAAATGTATTTCCAGAGTCATACAGTTCAGATGTCTGATTTGAAGACAACTCTTCCTAAATACAAGCCCCAATCTTTATGGACCATGTTTTCTCTAATTTCCCCTAAATAATTCCAATTACTGCAGGTCCCAATTAGTAAAAATAGTGAATCCTATCGAGTGGTTGCATCATTTGAATCCAAGCTGCATATTTCCATTAATTACCATATTTTACATAATTTTAATTCTGAATAATATAAATCCAAATACATACAATCACTTCACAGGATTCATTATCTGCACTGTTTGAGACCTGGGCATATTATTGCTTTGTTGTTGCTATCATTAATAGCATTTCCCAGGTAGAGTCTTTTTTCTGCTTTTTCCATTCTATATCCATTCCTACAAAAGTTTTTTTTCCTTAATTTTTTATAGTTATCATTTCTTTGTTGTTATTGTTCTGTCATTTCTGTCCACTCCAACTTTTTGTAATCCTGTTTGGGGTTTTCTTGGTAAAGATACTGGAGTAGTTTGCTATTTCTTTTTCCAGTTCATTTTACTGATACAGAAACTAAGGCAAACAGGGATAAGTAACTTACCCAGTGTCACACAGTAAGTGTCTGAGGCCAGATTTGAACTCAGAAAGATCAGTCTTCCTCAGTCCAGTCTCAGAACTCTATCCACCATGCCACCTAGATGCCCTTAGATGAGGCATTAGTTATTTTCTTGTGTATGAATGCTTTGTGTCCTTACCTATATTGTTTCTTAAGATCAGTCTTATACTCCTTTGTACTCACATCCTAGCACAATGCCTTGCTCAAGAAAAAGAAACTCAAAATAGTGACTGCTGATCCATCAGCTGAAATTTGCACAGGACCCAAGGCATCGAACATATATATGGCCTCAATTTTCTCCTTTGTAAAATGAATAGTATCCTTTTTGGTTGCCTTGGGAACACACAGAATTGATCTAAGCAGTATGAAAGAGCTCTTTAAATTCCTTTTCCAAAAGTT
>CM053771.1:247361717-247378431 GCA_028658325.1 Potorous gilbertii | reverse complement strand
ACATAGATAACAATAAGGATTGCATCGATGAAGTGGCTTAATAGACTTCTAATGAAAATGTTTACATTGGACCATATAATGGTGATGATTAATGAATGGTGATACCGCTAATTAACTTCCAAAATAATCAGATAAGTAGGAATTTTAAACTCCCTTTTCCGCCCATAAGCATTCCCCTAAATATCTGATCTTCCTCTTTTCTCCTGATCACCACCTTTGCCATAGAGAGAATGATGGCATTTACTATTGTTTTTTATGTTTATCTAGCATTTTTAAAAGCACCAAGACTTCATGGGTGACATCTTGACTTGTGAGTGAATTGGGTTTAAGTGAGGCAGTCACACAAAATCATCAGCCTCACTGTCTCTTCCAGAGTCATCCAAGTCCAGTGACAAGAAAAAGTCAAGACAACTGGTGATGTACCTTAATAATATTAATATAATAACAGCAGCGGCAGCAACCACTAACATTAATATTGCATTTTAAGATTTAAAAGCATTTCCCTTCCAACATCACTGTCAGGCTGATAGTGAAAGTAATATCTCCATTTTGCAGATGGCACAGAAAATTGAAGTAACTTGTTCACAGGCAAACAGCTAGTAAGTGTTGAAGACAGCTTGAACTGAGTCCGCAGGAGAAGATATTAAATCCATGGATCACGAGGTGAAAAGAAGCAAGTCAAGCAAGGGGATAGACAGAGCTTACCCTCAGTATGAAGGACTGAGGTTTCCAAGGCAGAAGTCAACAGGGTGTTGAGGACTAGAGTAGAGAATACAAGAGATAAAATGAATTTTCTGCCAATGGGTATTCCAATGGATACCTACTATTTCACCTACTTTTCCAATATTTGTGTTCAGCACTTTGGCAGGTCCAGGACCTGACAGGCATAGTGTAAATAACTGTGGACCAGTTTGAAAAACCCAAGGAAAATTCTGCATTAGGTAAAACCTCAACTATTCAATTTGGTTGGTTTCTCTCTGAATATGTCCATGTGGATTTCCTCATCATTCGTCTCTTCACAGATGATTAGGAAAGACAAATCCTAATTGAGGTCATAGCTTTAAAAATAAAATATTTAGTAGGATTTAGTAGTGTGAAACTTGCACAAAA
This sequence comes from Potorous gilbertii, assembly GCA_028658325.1. Taxonomy (NCBI): domain Eukaryota; kingdom Metazoa; phylum Chordata; class Mammalia; order Diprotodontia; family Potoroidae; genus Potorous; species Potorous gilbertii. Next base: position 247,377,321 of record CM053771.1, on the reverse strand, counting down.
AATCAGCCCCCTCTCCAAACATTACAACTATTAATCTGATTATTCTGTGCTATAAAAATACATTATAATATGTATTCTTGTCAAAGATTAGTTCAAATCGTAATAAAATATTCTTTTTTCATACATATGTTAATGAATAAATATGTTAAGAAAAAAATTTCAGTCTTAAGGGGAGGTGTTTTGGAAATGCTTTAATGGCATACTACATTAGGACTCAGGAAAACTGAGGGCTAGGGCTGATCTCATTCACCAGCTATCTGATTTTAGAGTTTGAGCACCTGAATTTCCTCCTTTCATCTTTTATCTCTCAGGTTTTTGTTTTGTTTTGTTTTTTTATCTGTCCAATAATTTTCCTACCATCACATACCTCATAGGGTTAGTGTGAGCATATATTGAGTTAATATGTAAGAAAAGTGATTTGAAAAGATGCAACTCTATATTGTGCATGCTTCCCTTCTCCTCTTTCATCTACCTTTTCAAAAAGTTAATGGCTCCACATTGCTTATTTATCAGGATAAAAACTCCCTTGCCTTGGTATTCAAGGACCTTTACAATTTGACTCTAAACTTCATCAAATTTTGTTCCCACAGTTCCACTTTGGGAGCCTTCTGCAATAGTAAAACTGTTCTTCTTTGTTGTTCTCCAGTGTAACATGCTTATTCCTACCTCTCTCTTTTCTGATTCTCTTCTCCCTAGCCAAAGTACTGTCCTTCATCCTCTCCATTAATCTAATATTTTCAAACTCCCTCTTAATTCACTCTCTTGCTCTCCACTATCTGTGTAAAGGTTCAGGTGAGGAAATTCACATGGGCATATTCAGGGAGAAACAAACCAAATTCAATAAGTGAAGAATTACATACTAAACATTAAACATAGATAGTAACATGATTATTTGTCTTTTTTAGATATTTATTTTGTACCCACAAGAAGACTATATAAACTCCTGGAGAGCAGAAAGTGTATCTTATTCCTCTTTGCATCACCAAAATGCATAGCACAGCACCTTACAACAAAGAGGTGATCAAGAAAATGTTTGTGGATGATAATGTTGCAATGGAGGGAATAGTTACAGAGTTACTCAAAAGGAGGGTATTATTGTTAGGTTCAAAACACAGGAAGAAGAACCAAGATGGCAGAGTAGCAGGAAGAAATATAACCTAGCTCCCCCATAACATGCCATCAACAAAGGTATAGAAAACACATCAGATCAAATTTGGAAATGTAAGAAAAAAGAATCACAGTGAGTGATTTTTTTAGCCTAGGTCAGTTTAGGGAGACAGGAAGGAATCCTTAGCAGTATAGTATTCCCACTACAAACAATGGGTTTGAGGTCTGGCTTATACTACCATGGGTAGAACATCCCATCATCCAGGAACTGAAATAAGACCGAGATTGGGCACAAAGGCATGAAACTCCAGGACAGAAAGAGATTCCAGAAGATTCATGAACTGCTCCAGATATGTGTCAGTTGGAAGCACTGTCACTCATTACTCAATTTAAATAACAGATCCAGGTAGACTGAGGAGGAAATCTGCTCTTAAGAGTGGAACAGAGGTACGGTCATAGTTGAGGACTTGGCAGTATGCTGTACAAGGGACAAGTTCAGAAACAAACTAGAGCTGTGGAACTCTAAACAGGGACTTAGTTCCAGCCTTCAGCCCAGGTTGAAGCCTGTAGGACAGTAACCAAGAAAGGAATCCCAGAACAAATGGAAAGCTACAATTAGTAACTCTGAATTTATAGGAGTCAGAATAGGTTAATAGTGGTTGAGTCCAGGTGCAGCCTATTGAAATTTCCATTAAGAGACAAGCCAATAGAAGTCTTGGTCAGACCTAAGCCTGGGTCAGGAACTTGCAGTGATCAGACCAGGAGGGCAATAAGCAGGCTTTACCCTAGAGTACACTGTGAAAGCTTGCAAATTTTCAGACAGAGTTGTTTGGGAGAGCCTGTAGATTTGTGAGATCGTGAGATCCTGAGATTGTGTGGAAAACACAATACTCATTATCTCAAGAAAGCAGCAGAGGAACCCAAGACAACACAAACATTCCAGATATTGCCCCAGGAAATATGCAGAGCCCAGTCCTACCATAAAGTCTAAAATCAAATGATAAATGGGTTTGAAGAAAGGATAAGAGGGGTAGAATTCCATCATAAAGAGTCATCATGATGACAGGAAAGTTTAACACATAAACTCGAAAGAAGAGAGTGACCCAAAACCATTAAAAAAAACCTCAAAGAAAAATGCAGATTTGACACAAGTATAGCCAGAATTCCTGGAAGCAATATGACAAGATTTTTTTAGAAGAGACTAAAAATGATTTTTGAAACCAAATGAGAGCAGTAAAGGTAAAAAAAAAAAAAAAAACGAGGAGGGAAATAAATGAGAGCCAAGAAGGGGCAGAGATATCAAAAGGGAATTATTAAGTTGAACAAGCTGAACAAAACCTTACCCAATAAAATAATTTCTTGAATATTAGAATTGACCAGATAAAAGCTAATGACTCCATAAGACACCAAGAAATATTAAAACAAAGGGAAAAGACTGAAAAATATGTTCAATAAACAATTCTGATCTAAGGTTGTCAATATGATAGCAAGGCCACTAGGTAAACAATCAGCTCAAGTGCATCATAGTGAAATTGATTAACTTAATTGATTGACTGAAATTAAATCATTTAAACTGCCATATACGGCAGTTACTTTGTCAGTTGATCTGAGTCTATAAAATATAACCTATGTCAACAAGTATTTATTATCATTATTTTTTTCACAAAGTACATTTAAATGTTGAAAGCGCTTTTTCATCTATAACCTGTGAGACAGAGAAAGTAGTGACTATGATCTCCATTTTATAGATTAAGAAAGTAATACAGAGAGAGTTTGAATGCTTGCTCAAGGTCAGACAGTTAACTTGTAACTCATGACTGGTAATATGGCCTCTCAGTAAGTATACAGAGAAGTTAGCATGATTTATTAGGTACGTAGGGTCTGTATACTTACAAAATAACAGAAAAAAAGTCCCTGCCCTGAAGGCACTGAGAATTTACTTGGGCAAAGTATATGCAATAGCATAGAAAATATCAATTCGGTTGCACAGTCTTACTCAGTCTGTCCTTCCCCTTCCTGACTGGTAAGGCTGAGATTTGTCTATGAGTGGCAATAGGAAGCTATGGAAGAGAAGAGCCACATTTAAATTCAAGGACAAAGAGAAAAAGATGGCAGCACCAGTAACAGCAACAAAATAGCTTACTGGGGCTGACTACTGAATCCACTTGACCTGTTCTGAGATGTATTAGCTATAGTCTAAAATTGGACTGAAGTTCTCACCAGCAAACAGATTTCTGAGACCTGGGAAAGCCCCAAGCCTCTTGAGTTCCAAAGCACATGAGATCTCAACTTCTATTTTCCAGGCTGAGGTAAGACACTGAATGCATTCCTTGGTCATCCAAATCCCAGAATCAACATTTCTTGAGAATTTCTACCTTTGCTTGTAATGACCTACTAGAAGAGTGAGTTAAGCATCCCACAGGAATTGTTTCATATTTCTTTCTTTGCTCAATGGGCAAGGGGCTGATGATGGTGGTATCAGATTGTACATATTCTCAAAATCTTGAACCCAGATTGATCCTGTGTCTTGAGGGATTTCTGAGGATTAGGAGAATGAAAAATAATACTTTTGGTAAATATTTTATTGTTGTGGAAAGCATTGTATTTTCTTTTTATTAAGTAGTCTTTTGCAAAATCAGCTGGAATAACAGAATAACAACCATTTACATAACATTCAAACATTTATATCTGTTTCTACCAAGAGGCAATGCCATTATGCCAAAACCACTGGACTAGAGCTTGTGAAATACATCCAGGTCAAAAAAAGAGGCACAGTTCACCAATAATAGGAACTTGGGGCAAAGTTTGATTGGGTAGATCCATAAATCCTCTTGATAATGGGTTGGTGCTATCTTGTGGAGATCAGTGGAGCTAAGAGATCAGAAATCACTGACTCTGACTACCACAAAGACAGTGATAACTCAGCATTTCTGCTTCAGTGGGGCATGTTCAAACTACCAGCATGAATATGGGAATTTTCTGTGAGTGGCTTTCAACGCTAGCTGGTAATTCAAGTTGATTACATGAGTGAGATCCAAATAGCACTCACTCAGCCTGATAATATTTTAGAAAATATTCTAAACCCTTGTGTCAGAAATTCCTCCATGACACAAATGAACTAAATACATATTGGAAGATTTTCTCATTCTCCCATAGATCCTACATTAAAAAAACAAGGAAAATATGTATAGTACAACAATTAAGACAAAATTCCTCCTTGCAAGCATGCAATTCAGAGGAAATTTTTATTCTAAATTGAAAACTAAAACCAGAATCATAAAAGAAATGAACATTGGGTCTCACAGTTAGTATCTGAAGGGTGTCCTGATTGTACATCTTGTTCAATTCATTTTAATCAAACAAAGAGCTCTTAAGCCCTTCATATGTTAGACAGTGGAAATGCAAAGGCGAATATAAAATAGTCCCTGTCCTCAAGGAACTAAAATTAAACTGTGAGTCCAATGTCCTTTGCACCAATCTTCATTGACTCTGACCCACTGATCTCTGCCATTTAGAGGCAGAAGGTGACAGAGGGGAGATAGAATAGCTAGCATTTTTTCTCATCTTCTCTGATTAAATTCCTTTCTATTGTTTCTCATGACTCCATAGGATGGCCATTAAGTCCCAAGATTTTCATGCCAAGGAAAGTGGTTCTTCATAATCCTCCATTCATTTAGTGTCATCTGCCTGGTGCAAACTAAAGGTAGAAATGTCTTCTAAGTCCTTCTCCCTTGGTTCCCACTATTGTTTACCCACAAACCTTTCTTCCCAACATCCCAATTACTTTGGGAAGGATACACTTTATTTTCTTTTGTTGTGTGTTCATCCTTCGTTGCCAAATAAGACCATGCCATCAGAGAAATATTGACATGACTTGCACTTGACTTTGTTTTTAGAGTGAGGGAGGGTTGTGCAGGTCCCAACCTCACTTCTCCTCCAGAGCCATGTGAATTCAGTGACCAGATATTCATCAGGATGACTGGAGATGACCCAGGATGAGGCAGTTGGGGTTAAGTGACTTGCCCAAGGTCACACAGCTAGTGAGTGTCAAGTATCTGAGATGAGATTTGAACTCAGGTCCTCCTGACTCCTGCACTGGTGCTCTATCCACTGCAACATCTAGTTGCCCCTATTTTCTTTTGTTGCTCAAATGAGAAAGAGAGAATCCATCAATCCAGTATGATTTTTTTTTAAGTCTCAGAGACATATTACCACATTCAGTTGAAACTACGGGCTTACTAAGCATGGTGACACATGTCTATAATCCTTGCTATTAGGGAAACTAATGCTGGCAGATCTCTTGAATCAACATCTAACCTGGGTGTTAAGTATCTTCTCTATGATTTAGGAAGTCTTTATATCTGCTGAGGTTTAAAGTCAGTTGGAGTTTTGTTGTTTTTTTTTAAATGATTTTCCCCAAGGATATCTCATCTGTCATGTATATCTTCCACATTTGTTAAGATTTCGCATATTTGGGGGGAAATAAGAGGCTTGTGATCAAATAGATTTATATAGACAGTAAGTCAAAATATGTACCTTACAACATGTCAGCTGATAGTAAATACCAGATTCAAGAGAGTTAGTAGGGCTGATGTTGTTAGATCTATCCTGAAGCACTAATGAAATAAAAATTAAAAAATAAAACAAATTCATGGAAAAGTCAAGAAGGCATTTAGTACTGGTAGAGATGCAATGACTCCATTTAGATCTCATTAGAACATGAATAAACTTTTTCTTTTCTGTGGAATAATTTTCAAGTACTGCTCTAGTTTCTGTTTATAAATATTAATAACTGAAAGCATTGTTGCATGCTTTTTGTTAACAAAGTAAATGCTTTGAGTTTCTGCCCTATTTCAGCTCTGCTACATAAGTACATATTATATTCGTGTTCACAGTCAGTCATCTGAAAGATTAGGGCATTTTCATTCATCTCCAAATCATTGATTACTCCAGGAGACTGTTCCATTCACTAAATAAATGGAAAGAGAGTTAACCCTGGAAAGGCAAACTATAATTTCATACCTGGTTTTCTGCCTTTATTATTTATTTTTTATCAGAAACTAATACATACATATGTCTTTCCTGGTAACATCTACCCTGAACTTTCCCATAGCTATATAATAAAATTAGCAACTACTTATTAAGTACCTATTGTCTTTCTAGTATTGATACAGAAGGCACAAAAATCCAACAATGCCTGCTTTCAAGAAGCTTACACCAATTTGAAGGGACAATGTATACTTGCATAACACTTGGTAACACTGTGAAGCAGGAGGGTGATCTGGAACCTCTTCTCTCCCTTCTCTCTTTGGATAAAAAAGGGTAGAATTTATTCTCTAGGACAAGTGCATACCCTCTTAGCAGGATGATGGATCAGCTCATTCTTTCAAGGAAAACAAGTGATCCCTGAGTCACTCAGTCTGAGGGCTGAGGAAAAAAAGTGGGTTTAAAAAGTGAGTTTCCTGCATGCAGTTGCCCTGCAATCCAAGGAAAATGCCAAATCTTCAGCGATGCTGCAAGCTACTTGCAGTCCAGTTTGTTTGATTTGGGGAGGAGGGGGGGGGTGTAGATTTACTTTTGTTATTAAATGTAGTTTTCACTCCTTTAGTTATTCACATAATGTTGGTGTCATGTGGTCTTCTGGGAAGTGAATGTTAAATTCATAGTCAGCTAGGACTGCTACCTATCTCTGGCAAATTAAAAAAAAAAACAATTTATATCAAGTACATACCATGTGCTAGGGACTGTGTTAACTGTATTATAAATATTTTCTCTTTAGAGTCTCACCACAGCCCTGGAAGGTAGATACTATTATTAATTCCATTTTGCTTTTGAGGAAATTGAGGAAAATAGATGTTAAATACTTGCCCAGGGTCACCTAGCTGGTCAAGCTGAGGCTGGATTTGAACTTATGTCTTCTTGACCCCAGAACAAGGTCTCTATCCACTGAGTCATTTAGCTACCTCTATTATATACATATAAAATCCCTAGTCAAAAAGTTACAATCTTTGGATTGTTATCAATCTTGCAACTTGCAACGTACTTACAACTTAGCATATATTTTAAATCATTCAGTTTCTCAGTATTCATCCTATTTCAAAACTAGAAAATTGTGGAAGAAATAGTGTGGTAAATGTAATTGCTTTTGGGGGACCATCATTCCAGCCTCTGATTGGACATATAAAGACCTGCTTAGATGAACAGAGAGGTGCATGCATGAGGCAAGGTCTTTGAAAGCTCATTTATATCTGTCTGTCCAGTATTCTTCAAGATGAATTTATTGGTTTCAAAATAATTTTATGTCTTTTCTTTTTACTTATGTAACTCTTCAATTATAGTGTCTGAGTGATGCCATTCAGTGGTTTAGCAATTATAGCATTTATTTAGCAAAATTTTAATAGTTACAACCAAATCTGAGAAAAGTTCTTAACTATCACAAACGTAACCAAGTTGAGTACATCTATCTTTTCTGGTTCAGTACTCCCACCTCATTGTAATAAAATTTGACAAAGGCTGTAAAACAGCTTGTGATTATCAGTTGAAAATTTCAGTTATTTTCTTTAGTTAATCCAATCTTTCATCCGGTTTACCTAATCATCACGCAAGGCTTTCCCAAAGATAATGATGTCATCAAAGTATACCAACATTTACACATAGTTCATGCCTCCAAATATTTTGTCTATCTATTTTTGGGAGGTGATAATTGTTCCTAAAATACTCTGAGGAATTTGTTCAAACTAGTAAAATGTAGGACAAATTAAAAGCCATCTTCTTTATTTTCACCCACCTTAGTAATCAAGTAATAAATAGTCATTGCACAAATCCTATATTGAAAACCCCAGTTGCCTGACAATCTAAGACATATTGACCTCTTGGAATGATGTACCGGTTCTCTTTGATTCTTTCATTTAAAGTTCTTTATTCTACATATATGCATCTTTCTATTCTTCATTAGAACTACCAACATGGATGTTAATGAATTTAGTGATAATCTCATACAAAAGCAGGTTCTTAGGTCTCTGAGGCCATCCCTGAGGGAAAAAAATTAAATACACACACACACACACACACACACATATATATATATATGTAAAACAAAGATATAGATAGGTAGATAGAGATAGAGATATCTATATAGAACCTGCATATGTATGTATACATATTATAGTTATACTTCTTTATCTCTATTTTTATATATCTTTGTATAAATATAGATATCTTTCCTGGAATAGTTGAATCAGTGAATTGGATCTTATATAGTATTCCCAAGTTGCATCCCATATCAATGACAATGTACCTACCCAGGAGGAAAAAAACTATTATGCATGATTAATGATGTCACTGTTATTATTTGTAATAACACAATAGGATAGGAGTAACACAATATCCTGGCCTTATTTTATTTAACAAAAACTCATGCTGTAGTTCTCAGTTTCCACAATCAAAAGGTCAAGTGTACTTATCACTTATGGTCATCTTCTCCAAAATTGTAACAGAAGTACAATTTGTTTCTCTGGTCTCCAGATAATGGTATACTGATAATTTTTAATTTTTGTATTTTTTTTTATCTATGTTCCCTTATTCCAGTACTTTTCCAAGAAGGCTGCTGTTGCCCATCATAATCTCTTTTGAAAACTTCCTTTCAGGTTTCTATTTTGTTTCTTTAATCCATGTTTCCACAGATATTTGTACACTATTTGCATATTGAGCTTTCCCAAGAGAATCTTGGGAATCTCTTATCCTAACAACCTTTCATAGCTCTTTGAATTCTCCTAAGGTCTCACTTATTCAATGCTTCTCTCACAAATTGGTTGTATTTCAAATCCTGATACATTCATTCCAGTCTAACTTTGTTCTTCTCTTTGTACTTTACTTCTCCTAGTTCTACCTACTGCTACAATTTCATGTTCATGTTTTTTTTACTAAAAATGTAGAAATAAAATAATCAGATTACTCTGCTTTTCTGTAAAATGCAGATACCACAAATGAAGAATAGGACTTCTTTAATATTTCATGACCCCCCCTCACTTTTCAGTTTTTTAAAAAACTAGTTTGCCATATTCTTCTTGGGTCACCAGCAATAAAGCTCCCCAACAGCACAAAAACCTTTCCACTTAAGGCTCTCCATTAAGCCAATCCTTGTAATTATGTGAGAAGCCCTCCAGTTGCATACTGCCACTGGTATTCATGTAAACCAGGTTTCCCATGGTTCCTTTCCTGGAAAACTTCTGGCTAGTGGATCTTCTCTGCCAAGACAGGACCTAACCCTGTTATCAAATCTGTTAAATTCAATGGACAGCTCATCTCCCTCATGCCTTTCTGAGACACCGGGAGTTAATCCAACACTAAATTAATGCATTTAATCCTGATGCTACACTTCTATCTACGCTAGGGGAACTTTTCTTCCATTAATATGTAGGCATAGATAGGCCTTTCACAGAAAACACCAAGTATACAGAATCCAAATCATTTAGCACAGGAATAGTCTGAATATCGAGTATTCTGTATAGGTGACAACCCAAATATAGGTTCCAAATTTAGACCTATACACTGTTCTATGTCATTATTCTCATTCACTAATGAACCAAGATTATTACATAACTTTTCTACCTCTGATAGATGATAGATAAATACTCAGTCACTCTTTGCACATGGTTTGGACTATTAGACTAGTTAATTGGATCTGGTAGTACACACACCACATCCTTGCCTATACAGGCTAGTGGAATGTCCCTGAACACTTTCACATTATGCTTAAAAACGTATAATAGCTTTATTCTTATCCTTGAGGACTATTCCCATTGTCATTTACAACTTAAGAATATTAACATTTGCAAGATGAGACAGTATATTCTAAATTCTCTCTCAAAGATTCATTATATTGATTTATAATGCAAATCACCAAAAAGCAATTTGCCAACTGACTATAGGATTTTCTCAGTTCAGTTAGGTATGTAGAAATACACAGCTATACAATAATAATATTTATAGAATGACTACTTTTCTCATTTGCATCATGAATTAATGAGTATTTGTATTCACAAGTGATCAAGCAAGTACATAGAGATCAGCCTTGCTACAAATAAAATTATACATCAGCAAAGAGCAAAATGCATATCAAAATAAATTACAAAACTGAAATTAAAAGAAAATTCAAATATACAAATCATCAAAATTAGCCATTATTGCGCTTAAAATAATTTGAAATTTTAAAACAAAATATATAACATCAAAATTCAAGGTTAGAATTAAAATCCATATAGTATTAACATAATATATATTTTAGTATTACTGAAACAAAAGCTGCTTTCTTAAAAGAAGGAAAAGAAATAAAAATTCAGTGATATTCAACTCAATGCTGATTTTTTTAAAGGTGTTTTTTTAATTATCCTGGGCTGAGGTTTCCATTTTGTAATACTTGGGTACCATTGCAGAACAGAAGGAATTTAATCCTTTCCATCTCCCCTCTCCTTTCTACTAAAAGGGGATGAACCAGCTCTGCAATCTGCATCACCACAGATCAGCTTATTCTTTTAGGGGAAATCTAAGTGAGTCTTAAGCTCAAATTTAAGGGTACTGCTCGGGACAATTACAGGGTGATTCATTAAACTTGAGTGACTCTGTACCCTCCAAGGAAGTTATTTTTGACCTCCCACGTCAGCATTGCTTTTAAGGCCATCTTCCCACGAACTGTCTAATCTTAGTAGACACATGCCTTGTGCACAATGGAAAAGAAGTCATTTATAAAAGAGAATGAGGCTTACCAACTAGTAGAGAAAGGGTGGACATATTTCATTTTAATTTAAATAGTCTGAGAGAGAAGAGAAGGGAAGAAGAAAGGAGATGCCCCTCAAACACGTGGCTTCCCAGCTAAGGAAGAGGAAGTAGAGAGTGGACACGTTAACCAGGTCCTAGAAGCACATAACATAGATACATTCAAGCAAAGAGCAAGTTCAGTCCAGGCAGAACTAGATTTCTTAAAGTAGATCAATAAGTGAAACAAGTCTCCCACTGCTCACATTTTTATTCAGCTTGGGGTAATAGTATGTATTGTTCAAATCCTACAGCTGGTTTGCAGGTCTGCACTATGACTTCATCTCCCCAGGACACTCTACTCAGGCTTACCTCATCCTCTGTAGCTCTTACTTCTCAGGATCTTTAGTCTTCTTCTCACTAAGAAAAAAAAATTCCTACATTTTTAAATGACCTCTTACTTCCAATATGGAGATAGACAAGTATATGGGCAAGTAGGTTGCACAGTAGATAGAGCTAGGCCTGGAGTCAGGAAGACCTGAGTTCAAATCTGACCTCAGAAATGAAATAGCTGTGTGACTCTGGGCAAATCACTTAACCTTGCTTATCTCAGTTTCCTCATCTGTAAAAGAAGCTAGAGAAGGAAATGGCAAACCACTCCAGTATCTTTACCAAGAAAACCTCCAATGGGGTCACAAAGAGTCAGATACCATTGAAACAAAAAAAAAAATCAGTATAATCACAATAAAGATATGTAGAACAAATACAAAATAAGCATAATGTACTTAAATATAAGGCAGTTAAAGGAGAGCACTATTAATAGGGGAAATCATGAAAATCATATTTAGAAGGTATTGTTTGAGCTGTATCTTTTTAAAAAGTAGGGATTTTATGAATCGGCTAGAAGGAGAAAGTTCCACACAGGCAGTATGGCAAACTCTTAAGTACAGAGTTGGAAAAGAGAGTGCTGCCCCTGAGGGAGAGAGAAGATTACTTCAGTTGTATCGTGGAGTCTAGGAAGGAAAATAACAAATATAACAAAATACTGTCACAAATTTTTATAGTGTATTTCTTATCATTGTTGCTTTAGAGAGCATAATTAGGTCTGAATGTATGTTTTCCATATTTAAAAATTCATCCATTTACAGAGAGATAAGTAGATCTTACCCAAATTTATGTGGTTAACTAATTTGCATAAGTCAAAAAGCATTTGTTAAATACTTGCTGTGTGCCAGACACTGTGTTAAGTGCTAGAGATACAAAAAAAAAAAGGCAAAAAGCTCACAATCTAAAAGGGAGAATCAATACACTGCAAGAACGTTGAGTAAGGTCTATTACCTTTCCGGCAAGCCTTATCCCAAGGCCTTAATCTGAAACCATGCAACATTCTAGGGAAAAGACCTTCAAATCCAGGCCTACTAGTTTTCCAGGACATCTTGAATTCCATAGGTTGCTATTCACCTCCTGTTTTGGTGAGACTTTATCCCCAAGTCACATACAGTGTGACAGTGCGCTATGGGAATAATACCTCTTCCATATCCTACCCACCCAGGACCAACAAAGGACATCCACCTTTGATGTAGAATACTCCACCATCACCTGCCAGGAAGCAAAACCCCACAAAAGACATTGTAATCTAGTCCTTCTCTCAGGGGCCCTCCCTCCAGTGATATATACTATCCCTGAAAACACTTCTGAATAGTCATCATACTCCCAATTTCTAACATTCATTCCCATCCCAGTGATTCTGAACTCTTAGTTGCCCATGTACAATTTCAATACCCCATCCTCAACTTTCCAATCACATCTATCAACCTCAACACTACACTACAATGTTCTACTGAAGCTACATGAACTACCTCTTGCCCCCTAGAATAGTATAGTTCATAATTTTAAAATTTTCTTTGTTGTTAAACCTCTTCCTTTCTCACTCCTTCCATTTTTTGACCCTCGTCGAGACATGGCTCCATCTTGATAACAACATTTCCCTTGTAACCTTTGCCACTATTGACTACATTTTTATCTTCCCACCCACAGCTCATTGATGATGGTAGGGGAGAAGGGTTAGACTCCTTCTTGCTCTCCGTTTCCACTTTCTGATATCCTCTGCCACCTTCACTAAGTAAACTTTCTTTCTTTTAGGTGCACATTATCCAAATTTATTAACTAATCCAGATTCTATTGGATGTCATCTGGACAGAATATTCTCTTTCCTTCCTCCATGAGTTCAGTGATTGGATCAGTCTTTCTCTTTCCCTATCTCTTATCACCTTACTAGGGGACCTTATATTACTGCTTCAAATATCTTAACTTTTCAGTGGTTCAATTGTCCTTGATCATCAGCCACAAGTATTCTACTTCTTCATTCAAGAACATTAAAATTCCCTTATCTGATCATAATATTTTATCATCCCATCTTTATTATGCTTTAGGATCTCTACCCTGTTTTTTATGCTCATTGTGACCTCCATTCCACCCTGCAGTTCTATCATATGTTAATAGCTCTGCACGGACTACACTCATATCATCTCTACCTCTGTGGTAACCAATTATCATCTACCTTAAAATCCCTTGCCCCCTTGTATATCACTTATCACGCCTTGCCAAACCTCAACCTTGATTTACTCCACCATCTGTCTCCTTTACTGTATTCATGTGCTGTTAAGCAGAGCTAGAGGAAATCATAAAGCCATGCTAACTGGGTACACTACAAATGTATTTAATCTAAACTGGACCCTCATTATAGCAAAGTAAAAATTCTATTTCTCCCTAATGAATCTACTATGCTACTCTGCATGTGATTGTTTCAAACATTTTCATCTCTCTTCAAGTTTTCCACAACACCTCTCTCCTCATCCTCTCAGCTGAACACCTCCCTTCATTCTTTAAAAAATAACCAAAAGGAACTATTCAAAAAGAACTCACACTTCTCCCTTCCTCTCCATTGCAGATCATTCAGACATATTTTCTCCCTAAGTCCTTCTTCTCTTCTCCTTGCCAAGAAAAACTCTTCTATACCTTTGAGCCTATCCCTTCCGGACATCTCTATCAAATTATTCCAATTATCCTTGCTATGCTCTTTTTTAACATCAATCTCTGATTATCTACTGCATCCTTCCTGCTGCCTAAAATCACCTTAAAAACCTCCCACTTTGTCTTCTCAATCTTGGTAGTTATGAGTCTATACTCTGCTCATATTTGTGAAGCTCCTTGAAAAAAACATCTACTCTTGGACCTCTCCCACTTTCTATCCCCTCTCTCTCTTCTAAGTCCCCACAATCTGACTTCTAACTACATCATGAAACTGCTGTCTCCAAATTTATCAGTAATGCCTTTTGTCTCCCTAATGTAATGGCCTTTTCTTAATCTTGACTTTTTTTTAATTTCTTTGCAGTATCTGATACTGATGATCACCTCTTTCTGACCATTCTGTTCTCATTGGGTCTTCATAACATTGATCTCTCCCGATTCTCCTATTTTTTTGACCTTCCCTTCTCAGACCCTATTTTTGGTTATTCATCCATGTCCTGCCCTCTAACAATGGGTGAATACCAAGGATCTATCTTGGACACTGAAGTTTTTCCTCTATTCTGTCTCATTTGGCAACCTCAGCAGCTCCCAAGGATTAAATTATCATCTTTTTTCAGATGATGTTTCTATAGATATGTCTATATGCCTAGTCCTACTCTCTTTCCTGAGCTACCTACATTCACATTACCAACTGACTTCTAGATATCTTTAACTGAAAATTCCATACACATCTCAAATCCAATGTGCCCACAACAAAACTTATTATCTTTTCCTTAAAACTCTCCTCTTTTCTGAAATTTTCTATTATTGGTGAGAGCACTACCATCTTCCAAGTCACTCAATCCTATAATCTCAGTGTGATCCTCAATGTCCATGTGCCATTCATTGACAAATCTAGGCATTTCTACCTTTACAACATCTCTTCTATATGTTCCCTCCTCTTCCTTGCACAACCACCACCTGGTTTCAGTCATCACCTCTCATCTGTATCACTACAACACTCTTCTAATTGGTTTACCTGCCTCAAGTCTCTTTCTAATCCAACCTATCTCCTAGTCAACTGCTAAGGTAATTTTTTCTAAAATATCATGTCACAGGATGGAGCCAAGATGGTGGAGTAGAAAGACTCACATATGCTAGCTCCGAACCCACAGCCCATAATTATCTATAAAAAGAACTCCCAACAAATTCTGGAACAGTGGAGCCACACAGCAATGGGGTGAAGAAGATTATTGTTCCAGAGAGCCCCGAAAATCCAACCCCAAAGGCCCGTGGGGTGGAGTGGAAGGGAGTGGAGCTCAGCCCAGCCCTGCCCCAGCGTCATGGCACTGAGAGGAGCAAGCAGATTCGAGCAGGCTTCAGGGACAGAATCTCCAGCAGCCCCGAAGGTCCCTCCACCCACAGACTCACAGGTCCGTGAAAGAGACTTCTGGGCTGGCTGAGAGGGGAGCGGGGTGTCCCTGGGACTCAGGCCCCCTCAGGAGGCAGCAGCAGAGGCAGCAGGCAACCAGAGGCTCCCAAAGCAGGCAGGCGCTCCATTACAAAAGGTCTCTGCATAAACCCCCTGAGGGAACTGAGCCGGGGAGGTGGCCCTGCCCCCACCTGAGCACCAGAAATTAAACTCCCATTGAATAGCAGCCAGGCCTGCCGCCAAAAGCCCTGAGGCTGGGGAGCAGCATTTGAATCTCAGACCCCAAGCAGTAGCTGGGCAGAT
>CM053771.1:247300983-247361217 GCA_028658325.1 Potorous gilbertii | reverse complement strand
TTTGGAACCCAAAATTTTGTGAAAATGAATGTAAAAAGTTAAATAAATAAATTTATATTAAAAATAAAATAAAATAAAATATCATGTCACTCCTCCTGCATGCAATGAGCTCCAATGGCTCTCTTTTAACTCCAGGGTCAAATAAAAACTCCTTTGTCTGGTAAAGTTGTTACTAAGATAATCCCTTCTTATCTTTCCTACACTTTATTCCCTTCCATGTATATGATGACTCATCTACACTAATCCACTTGCAGTTTCTTAACATGACATTTCATCTCCTTTCTCGGTGCCTTCACATTGGCTGTCCCCCATGCCTAGAATGATCTGCCCTCTCACCTCTACCTCATGTATTCTCTTACTTTCATGAAGTCTCAGCTTAGGTCCCACCTTCTACCTCCCTTTCTTAGTCCCTTCTCCTCCAGATACTAATGATTTCCACTCATATTAAGTTCTATCTACTCTATATGTGTCTTGTATGCACCTGGTTATTTACATTTCTCTCCCATGAGAATATATATACCTATCAAATATACTTAGTCAAATAAAAACAAATTTCCATGTTGATTATATAAAAAAATATATACATCTTATCCTGAACCTTGAGTCCATTTATCTCTCTGTCAGGAGATGGGTAGCATGCTACATCATCATTTTCTGGAATTAATGCCTATTATTGCATTGATCAGAGTTTTGAAGTCTTTCGATGTTATTTGTCTCTAAAATGTTGTTATATAAATTGCTGTCCTGTGTCTACTCAATTCACTTTGCATCAGTTTCTAAACATGTTCCTAAAATTCTCTCCAGTCATCCCTTTTACCATTTCTTATGAAACAATAATATTACATTTATATTCTGTCCAGCTTCAAAGGTTGGTGTAAGAAAGACAAACAGAATTAGTATTGTATCATTGTACTATTGTAGTAATTTATTTTGTCTTAAAGCAGAGGGCATATATGCATAATGAGCTCACGTTGGGGTTAGGCTACAGAGAGTATAAAAACAAAGAGAAATAGCAAAGCTGGACAGGAATGACTGCAACATGGCTTAATCAGGTACTGCCACACAGTCCCTGGAGTTCAGTTTCCATTTCCCAGGGAGTGGTCATGTCCCAGGGATCATGAGGTGTCCACACAGAGCAAGGGAGAGATTCAGAATGAAAAGTGCCCAAAGTCCCAGAGCTAGGATGCTTGTGCTAGTTCTGTTTGTTAGAACTGCTATGAAGTAATTTAAGTCAGCTCTGTGGTCACCAACATAGCAGAGGGAGTTCTGGGTTCAGCAAGTGAACATTCCAAGAGGGATTTCTGGGTTCAGCAAGGGAACATGGCAAATGACCTCTGGTATGTCAAACTTAAGGGATGATCAGTCTGCCTCCTGATTGACTGATTCTGATTCCCAAATCAGCCTGGTGTCCTGTGGATAATAGAAAATTTCAAGCAAATCAAGGTGGTTAATAAAGTCATTTTTCACAATTCATACAACAGAATTTGTTCAAACATTCCCCAACTGATTGGCACTCCCTTAATTTTCAGTTCTTTGACACCATAAAAAGAGCTGCTGTAGAAATTTTCATGCATATGGGTCCATCACTCTATCTATGATCTCTTTAGGAGTGTAGACTTAGTAGTGATATCAACAGGTGAAAAGATATATACATTTTAGTGATTCTTTGGACATGGTTCCAAATTGCTTTCCAGGATGCCTAGACCAATTCACAGTTCTATCAACAATGAACTAATGTGGCTGCATAAAGCAAACTGCTTTTAAGGTCCTTTTCAATAAAAGAAATTAAAAATGAAAAAAAGACAGAAAAAGTATTTTTCTATAAAGGGATAAATTTATATTAATTTACAATAGGTATAGGATATTTCCACTTTTTTGGAGGAACATTTTCATGCTTCATACAAGTAGAGAAAGAACTTTGTATCACTCTATATTCCTAAAATATGTGTATGAAGAAACACAGTTTTCTTATAGTATTTGAAAATTTGGGGAGAGGAAATGATTTGTAGTATAGAAATAAGGACTTGGACTTGTCAACAACGTGGATTGATGCCTCATTAAGACAAGGACAGTTTAAAGTTACAAAGAGGCAGAGAAAAAAGTCTTTTACTTATTAAAGCTACAAAAAAAGTGTGAAGAAGCAGTTATATTAATAATAGTACAATAATAACTGCCGTTAACATTTATAAAGCACTTTAACGTTTTTGAAGGACTACGCATGTTATCACGTCTGATTCCCCCAGCAACTCTGGGAGATAGGCATGTTCACTATCCCCATTTACAAGTGTGAAAACTAAAGACAGGAAAGCTTCAGTGACTTTCCCAGGGTCATACAGCTTGAAACTGTACTCCAGTGGCTTAGCAATGATACTGGAGTAGTTTCTGCCATTTTCTGCTCCAACTCGTTTTACAGATGAGCAACGAAGGCAATTGG
The DNA here is from genome assembly GCA_028658325.1 of Potorous gilbertii. Lineage (NCBI taxonomy): Eukaryota > Metazoa > Chordata > Mammalia > Diprotodontia > Potoroidae > Potorous > Potorous gilbertii. Next base: position 247,358,783 of record CM053771.1, on the reverse strand, counting down.
GGTTAAGTGACTTGCCCAAGGTCATACAGCTAATAAATGTCTAAGGCCAGATTTGAACTAAGGTCTTCCTGACAGCAAGTCTCAAACTCTACCCACTGCACCACAGACTATCTATTTCATAAGCTAGCCTCCTCTTGCTTTTCTAGTCTTACATCTTACTCCACAACCTAGGATTCTTCAAAGAAGTGATACTCGTCTTCTGGCTCTTCCTTGAATACTCCAGCTCTCAGCTTGGCCATTTTCTCTGTCTCCCATGCCTAGAACATTCTCCCCTCCTGCTCTCAGGAATTCTTGGTTTGCTTTATGTCCCAGCTAAAATCTCACCTTTTATAAAAGTCATTCCAATCTCTCTTGGTTCCAGTGCTTCCCTCCATTAATCTCCTATCTATCTTTATATAACTTGTCTTGTATGTAAGTGTTTACATGTAGTCTTCCCATTATACTGTAAGCTTGAAGTCAGGAACTTTTTGCCTCTTTGTATCCCCAGCACTTAGCATAGTGCCTAGCACATAGTAAGTGCTTAATGCATATTGACTGATTGATTAAAATGGCATTGAGCTCAGGTCTTCCTAATTACACATCTAGTACTTTCACCCACTTGTTGACAATGTGAGAGAGTGGAAAAACATGATGACATGTCAAATAATTGCATATATATGTCATGATTTAAGTGGGTGAAACTAAACAAATGAGAAAGCTTATAAATATGATTTTCAAAGGACTACTGATCTGATGAGAGAAATTTGGATAGTTGTGACTTTTTAAGTGAAAGGTAAATCACTGAGTCATCAAATTCTCATTTAACCCATTGAACAGAAGACAAGCATCCCAACAGAGGCAGTAAGAACTGGGGAAGAAGAGTGGGAAGAAAAGAACTGAATACATAGCAGAAGGACTAGAAAACTGCCTCATTCTAAATGGAGACATTCAAAGCCATAGCTAAGACCAGGCTTCAGCTGAATGATTCCTTACTGGTCAGAGAGAACCAACTTCATTAAAGCTACTGCCTTTTAGTGCCCACCTCAAGTTGGAAAAAAGTTGTTGTTCAGTCACATCTGAGTCTTTGTGATACCATTTGGGGTTTTCTAGGCAAAGAAATGAAGGAGTTTGCCATTTCCATGTCATTTTACAGATGAGGAAACTGAGGCAAACAGGGTTAAATGACTTGACCAGGATCACAGAGCTAGTAAGTGTCTGAGGTCAGATTTGAACTCAGGAAGATGAGTCTTTCTGACTCTAGTCCCAGCACTCTAGTCACTGTTCTACCTAACTATCTCTTAAATAAAGGTAAAGCTTATTATAAAGGCTTATTGCTCTCTGCCACCACCTCTGGCTTTAAAAGGAAAAGTAGAGGGGTCTTGGCAACTGCTTTAGTATTCTTGCCAGCAGGTTGCGTGGCTGTGAGTTCAGTTGTGACTGGACAGGGCAGCATCCCAGTGAGTGAATAATTGAGTTGGTCCAAATAGCTCGGAGATAACCTATCTGTTGAGTTTATGTGGTTCTCTAGGTTAAAGAGAACTGCTTTTCACATTAGAGCTAGTACTTACTAAACACACTTTAATTGAAAGAGTTCATAGACTCTGTCCTAGTATAAAACAGTTCTCAGACTGAAAAATCACGAGGGCCAACACTTAAGCAATAAGTACAGAGGCATTTTCATGTGGTACATATGTTCCTGAATGGACCGCCTATGAAGCCTGCAGTCTAGAGTTGTGAATACCCCTAAGTATATGTTTTCCTTTTCACTGGAATCAGAAATTTTATCACTTCTTAAAGTGAAATAATATTCATTTGTATTCATATACCACAATGTGTTCAGCCATTCTGCAATTGATGGGCTTAGTTTCTAGTTCTTTCCTTGCCTTTTCTTTTTTCTATGAATTCCCCTCTTTAGGAAATTTGTTTTGCTTGCAACTATTCCCTTCCTGGCATTATCCTATCTTTTACACATCCATTCCTCCCCTTTTTTTTAATACCACTGAATTTGTCAACTCTGGTAACAAATGACCAAGGAGTACCACAGGTTTTGTTAATTGTTAACTTCAAAAATACTGAAGAGTTCACACCCACTATAAGCAAGAAGCTTTTTGTATTCTGTTGGAGGAGGGAAATTAGACACATGTGGCTAATCTTCTCTAGGAGGAGACCCAAGGCAGTAGGCTAAACCTTGATTTATATATTTGTGGCTAGCCAAGGAATCAAATTGTAGTACAGCAATAGTAGCAAGGCATGACAGCAACAGTGTGGCAAGGTTGTCTAGTGACAAAAATTCCATTCATAGTAGGGCTTTGTGTCTAGGCCTGTTGGTGCTTGTCCCAGACCAGGGACAGTTCTGTGATTTAGTTGTATCTAGAGAGTGAGCACAAAGGATTACTGTTATGCCAAGCTCAGGGCACAACTTGCTTACTGGGCTTTAGCTCTGGAAAATAGGGTGTCTCCTAATAGTAAAAAGAGAGGGGTGGTCCTAGATCCTGACAAGTTGTCTATCACTACTCATCCATTCCCATCTTTTTATAGCCTTTTGAGTTGTATATATTCCTTACACCTAAGTATAGGCCTTCCACCTTCCTTTGGCCATTTCAGATATGAATGAGGTTGATCTCAAGCCTGTTTCCTTGCAGACAAGTCCTTCTTGCATGTGTTTATGTTCTTACACAGCCCAATTATGAGTAACAGCAACTTGCACTCCCATTTTTCCTCCTTTCTTTACTCATATAGTCCTCACACCTCACCTTACAAAGGCCTTTTTAATCAAGTGATTTTACAAATAGGGAAATCAGAAGAAGGAACTTTGTTCAAAGACATATAGATGGTTTGGGGGATTGCCAAAACTACTTTTCTGGTTTCCAACTCCTGCCCCAGAGCTCTTTTCAATAACCTTCCTCCTTATTTAATTATAAACTATTTTTTTTTAATTTAGAAAAAACTAATGGTACCATTTTGGCAGGTAGATAAATGATTTTCATAGTTTCAGATGAGGCTCACATACTTTTAAAAAGTGGCATCTCAATATAGATTGCTGCCTTTTTGGTTAATAGCAGGGCTATTTATATATTGATAAACAGTCATGCCAAGAACAGAAGGCTATCCTGCGCTACTCAATAACTGCTTAATAGGTTCCTGCCATTTCTCTGAAGACAAGATTATGGGGAAGAAAATCCATTGACGTTCCTGAGGTTAGAAAGAAAGAAAATGGGTAAAATGGTTTTTGGCCAAGTCACTCATGACCAAAGTGGTATAAATGATTATATAAAAAGACTATGAAGGCTGCACATTTGCAGCAGATGCTGTTTTAACAGCCACTGGCAAAGCATGACTGGCACTCTGAGAGTGCCCGATACATTCCTTACAAATAGCTCTCTGTGTTCCCTTTGAATAAGAGGGGGGGTACCTCCCGGAATTTCTGCATATTTAAGTATACAGAAATGCAAATTTCATGCTTTTCAGGTAATAAAAACCTGAGCTAGCCTTGTTGGAGGCCCCTCTCCCTTGGTCTTTTATTTATCTGTTTCAGGGGTGGAGAATGTCTGATTGGGGCTAGAACCTCCTTCGGCCCTCTAGGTGTTATTGTTCCACCTAGCCACTGACTCAAGAATAAGGTTCTCCCTCCTCCCACCCCCACCCCAATTCCAGGAGCTGCCTTGGTTATCCAATTCAAAATGGAGCCTTTAAAGTAGTAAACACCTTCCCTCCAGAGGCTCAGTTCATTAACTGGTCAGGGGAGCTGGGGAGAAATGCCAAAATCAAAAGGTTAACATTTTCAAAGCACTTAAAAATTAGAAACTACCTTATAGATACTATCTCATAAAGTATTGGATTTGGAGTTATGAAAACCTGAATTCAAATCATGCCCTCAGATACTTTTAATCTGTGTATGAGCATGAGCAAGTCTCTTAGACTCAGTTTCCCAACTGTAAAATGGCGATAATAGCATCACCTACCTACCAGTTTGTTGTGCAGATCATCTGCGAAAATATATTTGAAATCATGAAAAAACTATAAAAATGTAAGCATGGTCCTAATCATCCTGTAGCTACTATAGGCTGAGGTTCTGAGAGCTAGGTGACTTGGCTTTAAATCGCACATCTACCAAATGTCAGATTTCTGAACCAAGGGTGGAGAACCTGCAGCCTTGAGATCACATGTGGCCCTCAAAGTCCTCAAATGTAGCCCTTAGCCTGAATCCAAACGTCACAGAACAAATCCTCACCCCAGGTCTGAATCATGTCTCACCTGATTCTACATCCAGAACTCTGCCCTCTTGCACCAGTCTCCCTGGATCCAAAGGAAGGCAGAGCAGGCTTTGGGGAGGAGTCACATTCCAGTATAGCATCCAGATAGAAAGCAGACCTCTGCCTCAGAAAGGTCCGGATTCAAGTCCTACCAATGACATTTATTAGCTGTCATTCTCTTCTCTGTGGCCCTTTTAAGAGGCATCTCTTTAAGACATAAATTACAGAACAAGTAAAAGCTTCCTGTTGGAAGAGTAGTCACCTCCCTGGCATTCTATAACAGTTCCCTCACAACAAAATTAGAGGTCTGGCAAAAAAAAAAAAAAGTGGGGAAGGGGAAACTTCCAGAAAAGTAATAATATGCCTCAGACCAACGGTTGAAAAACTGTTTTAAAAGTTTTTAAAGATTATCTCAGGACAATGATTAATTAGCTAATCAATATTTCAAAGTTCTAACAAGAACAAATTATAACCATCTGAGACTCACAACCTGAATCAACGGCCATGTGTGACCACCATTTAATAGTCATTGCCAGACATGCTGAGCCACTCTTTCTCTCAGGGACTTTTAGTTCTGGAATAGAGGTCAGAGGAAATCAAGTTTAGTTCCTACCTAAAGCTTCCCCCCTCCTTTTCCCCACTTCTGTTTTGCTGTCTTCCCTGTTCTTCCTCCTTCACTCTCTGTCTCTTACTCCCCCTATCTCCCCAGCTCTCTCCCTTACCAGCTATCTTTCTTTATCTATTCCTTACATTTTATGAGACTTCATTGTTCATGATACAATAATAAAATGTGTTTTTGTGTGTGCCCATATGTTTACTTGATATGCTTATACTTACCATGTCTTTAATTTGGAAATCATAGAAATTGATCTTTTTCTGTTTCTCATAATAAGAGATTGATGAGGTAACATCTTGGTATAGTAGATAGAGGACCATTATTGGACTAGAGAAGACATGGGATCAAGTCCCATTCCTGATGCATACTAATTGTGTAAGTTTGGGTGAAATAATTGCTGAGAGCTCTTGGCAAGCTGCTTGGTATAGTAGGAAAAGCACTGTCTCTAGATGATCTGGCTTGAAATGTCACCTCTGATATTTACTCCCTGTGTAACTTTGGGCGAGTCACTTAACCTCCATGGGCCTCAGTTTCCTCAGCTGTACAATGAAGGGATTGGATAATGTAACCTCTACTGCTCTTTCCTGTTATAGATGGATTATCATAGGGAGAGATACCCATAGTTTCTCATTCCCATAGTTTCCATACCCATAGTTTCTCATTCATAGGTCTAGAACAAAGAAAATAATTCTAATTGTATTGTATGCTTTTCTTTCTTTTTTTTTTAAAGTGGTCTTCATGTTTTTTTCTTCTGGATCAAAGCACCTGTAAAAGGAAAAAAAAATGTTGAAGGCTGCTCATCCAATATACAGGTTCACATTTATATGCTGCTACCTGAGTTGCCAAACTTGGTTACTTCACTGATTTGGCTGATCATAGAAGCTGGCTGCCCCTTAATGACATGTCATGGCCAATTTTGTTGGTAGGGTTTGCTTTGTTTTAATTTTGGTAGAGCTCTAGCAGTGATGCCTTACTAGTTCTAGACAACAGATGGCAGTGTTTGGTTCCCTGTGGAAACAAGAAGTTAAACCTTCAATTTGAAAATTCTTAGTGGTCTCCTAATTCAATTCCCTTGCTCTGACTGCTGCTGCCTGTGCTTTCCTGTTTGAAGTGTTTGCTCATTTGCTTTATTTTTGTACTCCTATCTGCAAACATTTGCTTTTACTCTTGTGTCTTGTGGTGTTTTTTCACACTACAGTCACTAATATACCGGATAGCATCTTCTTGACAAAGAAAATTCCTGTTTTCTCTTTGCTGAAAGGGGATCTTAGTAGACATTTGTAAGATATAAAATGCCCCACAAAACACAATGAAAGTAACCATATTACATTAGGAAAAAAATATGTTCAGGAAACTTAAAGCTTCTTCCCTGCCTTTTTTGCCATTTTCATAGACCCTCCTACCGTACTTTGGTGTCCTAATTTTTGACATATATCAATAGGAAAGAACAATTTAGTCAATTTTTAAAAAGTCTAAAATCTGATTTATCTATGAGACACACTTCAGAACACAAACCAATTTTGCTGTAGTAATACCATGTCAATATTTCCTGACAGAAGACAAATGTTGTTATTATTTTGCCATTTCTTACCTTTGTAAAAGTTTAGAATTTTACAAAATGACTCTTCTTTACATGTCAAAATAGTAAGTTGATGGAAACAAAAAAACTGGAGCAATTTTTATATCTGGAGACAGTGATGGATAATCCTGGTGAGTTACAAATGATGCCAGCACCATAGTGACATTTAAAGAAAAAAAGAGAAAACTGTGAAGTAAATATAATGTAATGGACAAATGTATCTTTTTGCTGAAAAGAAATATAGTTAAGGTAAAATATATTTATCTAAACTTTTTGTCTTTTTATTGTATTAATTCTCCTCCATGATAGGACAAGCAGACATGTCTTTATACTCCCTGCTTACTCTAAGCATTTTGCAATCAAGAATTAAGTTTAACTAGTTACATTCCTCTAGCTGACTATTTAGTAGCTTTGTGGTCAATTAATTTGTGGTCAACCACCTTTAGGGCTGGCCTGATTGAAAAAAATAGGAATGGGGTGACCATCTTCAGCTTCCTTACTTCATTTTTTCATCTGCTTTTTCAAGCTTCCAAATCCCAATTCATGTCAATGGCATTTGATAGTCTCATGGTTCCAAATCTCCTCTGTCCTACTAGGTAGGAAAGGGAACAGACAGAGTCATTAACAACAATTAAAAAAAAAAAGTAGGCAAAAACTTACCAGTTCAGCCTTCAGCATAATTGCTTGTGCCTACACTGAGTGTACCTCCTTAGATTCAGGATGACACAAGAGAGGAGCTAGTAATGCAGTTTGGAGATCTTATGAGGATGATTTCTTCAGTTCTTTATCCCTGCTTTTTCTATTACTTCATCCTACATATAAAGAATCCAAACTTTCTATTAATCATAGCATAGCCTCTGGTTAGTAACAGTTTCTCTTTGAAACAACACCACTGAGGCTCCTGCCCCTTCCAGAGTGATTTATCTATTTATTTTTTTCTTTTCTATTAAAGGAGTCAGCCCCCACTCCCCACTACCTTTTAAAGAGGCCTATTCATTGCATTACCTCACCCCAAGTGAGTACCTGAAAAGGCCTTAGCCTAAAAGGATCAAGGTCTCCCATTTCATCCTGGGCTGTCTCCAGTCATCCTGATGAATATCTGGTCACCGGACCCAGATGGCTCAGGAGGAGAAAGTGAGATTGATGACCCTGCACAGTCCTCCCTCACTCAAAACAAAGGTAAGTGTAAGTCATGTCATCATTTCTCTGATGTCACAGTCCTGGTGGAGAAGGAAGGACAAACACAACCTCTGGTGGCCATAGGTGTTGGGAACCTCATGTTGACATGTAAGAGCTGAGTTCCCTGAAAGCTTTTGTGCCAGATGGTCTTGGCTAAATACCTGGAATGGGGGGTTGTGGGGGAAGTGGAGAGAGAATCTAGTTTGGAATGAGGAGGAGGAGGGAGAGAGGGAGGAATATAAGAAATTAGACATGAATATAACTTAGTGATTGGGATTTGGGGAAGGGGAAAATTTTATCCTGATATGGATGATGATAAGATATTGGGGCATCAATTTCATTTTTTTCCTATTTCGCACATTCACCATTTCTATTTGTTTCACTGATAAATGACATCTATCCATACAAACAAATTAAAAAAAAAGTTACCTCTAAGGGAATTTACATTCTAAAAGAGGACAACGTTTCTTTTTTAGTTTTCTGTTTTTACTTTTCAATTTAAAAGTATTTTAAAATTAATCTGCCCCTACCACTACTTCTTTTGCCCAAATTGATAATGTAAAAAATAAATAAGAATTTAATTAACTGCAAGTCTGGCAAAACAAATTCCCACATTTAGTCATGTTCCCCTCAGCATTTTTAATACATCACCTTCTAATAGGTGAGTGACATGTTTCAATTTCAGTCTTTCGAAGTTGCTATTCCCTTCAATGTGATTGTATTTATTGTTCTACTTCTGCCCTGTTCCTTCCATATCAGTGCCTTCTGATTTGCTTCCACTTCCTCATTTTTTATGAGACATTATTCTACTACATTCAAGGGCTAATCTAAAGAATGAATACCTAAAGATTAAACTTGAGGCTTTAGTTGGTAAAATATTTCTAGAGGGCGTGCCTATCAAATTCAAACACATGGGCAATGTATAAGACCAAAGCTACTGTCATAAAGCAATTAATCACCTAGTGATTATAGATATTCCACCCCACCCTCATTATGGGCTCAGCACTGTGCTAGGCACCATAGGCATTATAAGAAAAGTAAGACACTCCTAACCACCCCAAGGAGTATTCTATTTTTCTAAAAAAACCCAGGCTAGAAAAGTATAGAAGAAAGAACAGGTTTATTATATACCAAAAAAGGATATTAGGAATAGTAGATTTTGAGCTGAAAGGGAACTTGGAGGCATTTAGGTTCAACATTCTCTTTTTAAGATTCAGAAACTGAGGTTAAGCAACTTACCCAGCAATTCACGTAGCAAGTCGGAGTCTGAGATGGGATTTGAACTCAGGACTCTTTGATCTCCAGTGCAGTGCCATATCCATCATATCACATTACCTCAAGAAAAGATGTAGAATCTTCCTTTATATTTTTTTTATCAGTTCCTTGATATTATTGACTTTTTATTTTTCCAAATGAATTGTTTGGTGGTTTTTTTCTAATTCAATATTTTTTTTTCAGAGGGGAAGAAGTTAGACAATAACTTTATTATATATTTAAAAGGAATAGCAATGTGTACATGCGATTTGCAGTTTCATGTATAATCATCTTTTTTTTCTGTTCTGCTGTGTTACAGAAATATTTATTTCATTTCTTAAGTTCAGAATAAAGTAAACAAAAGTCTAAAAATAAAGAAAAAGGAAAAAAAAAGAAAGAAGAAATTCAGACCTAAGATGGTAGAAAAAATGTTCTCCTGTGATAAGAACCCCTTTTCCCCCTTCCCTCAAGGCTCTATATAGTCATTCTTGATTTATTGTGCTAACCCATGGTTTAGGTTGTCTTAAATAGGAAAAAGAACTCTAGGACATTAGAGAATCATGTCTGTTTCACAAGATCTGCAAAATTCATGAGTTGAGAGAACATGTTGTATCTGTATCTTAATGCTCTTAAGTTCCAGTTCCTAAAGTTAACACTTTGAATCAAATGCTCTTAGGCTCCACCCAGGAATCCTCCACTTAGTGCATGAATTCCTCCACTGCTCTGCCACTGTTGGTCCACTACTGGACAGCTCTTGTTCCTGAAATCTTTAGATTGGCCTAGGCATTCTTTCACTTGGCCGAGAAATTCTTCCATTTGGTCTAGGAATTTGTTGTTGTTGTTTAGTCATTCAGTCATGTCCAACCACACTGTCTATGGAGCTTTCTAGGCAAAGATGCTAGAGTGGTTTGTCATTTCCTTCTACGGTGGATTGAGGCAAACAGAAGTTAAGTGACTTGACCAGGGTCACACAGCTAGTATATGTCTAAGTTGGATCTGAACTTGGGTCATCCTGACTCCAGGTCCAGCACTCTATCCCCTAAGCCTGTTTAGCCTTTATCTGATTTAGGAACTACTCTGTTTTTATTTTACATCTCCATAGTTCTTGATGGAAAGTAGGAATTTTTTATATTGGTTTAGAAACTCATCACAGGTAAGCCACTCCTGGCTGGTTGGTTGTTGCCCTTTGTTCTCAAACAACACCACGAAAAAGTGGTGTGTGCAAGTGTGTGGCTGATCAGTCAATACAAGTTCAGAATGCTCTACCACAGGTTGGGCACAGACATTTGGGGTGTTTACTCCAAATTTGCACATCCTAATTTTCCTTTTTGCTGTGTCAATTCTGCTTTGCCCATAGAGCACAGGACATTTTCTGATGTGAGCATGCCATGCTGAGTGGTCCTGTGCCAGTGTATCCTATGTCGCACAATCTAATCCAAAGTACTTGAAAGAGATCTTGAGAGTGTCCTTGTAACACTTCTTCTGACCACCATGTGATCATTGCCCCATGAGACTTCTCCATAAAATAGTCTTTCTGGCAAGCATACATTTTGCATTTGAACAACATGGCCAGCCCATCAAAGTTGCACTCTTTGAAGTATAGTTGAACGCTTGACAGTTTCATTCAAGCAAGGACCTCATTGTCTGGCATCTTATCCTGCCAGTTGATCCTCAGGATCTTCTGAAGACAGTTCAAATGGAAGCAATTCAGTTTCCTGGCATAACGCTGGTAGACTGTCCATGTTTCACAGGCATACAACAATGAGGTCAGCACAACTGCTCTGTAGACCTTCAGTTTGGTGGTCAGTCTAACACCTCTTCTCTCCCAAACTTTTCTGCAGAGTCCCCCAAACAGAAAACTAGCCCTGGCAATGTGTGTTTCACATCCTTATCAATGGGTACATCCCTGGAAAGTGAACTTATCCACAGCATTCAATACTTCTCCATTTGCTGTAAGCAATGGTTCCATGTATGGATGGTGTGGTGGTGGCTTATGGAGCACCTGTGTTGTCTTGGTGTTGATTATTAGGCCAAAATCAGCACAAGCAGCGGAAAATTGATCCATGCTTTGCTGCATCTCAGCTTCAGAGGGTGCATTGAGTGCACAATCATCTGCAAACAGAAAATCATGCACCAGCACTCCCTCCACTTTAGTCTTGACTTGTAGACTTTTCAAATTGAAGAACTTACCATCATTATCATAGTTGACTGTGTTCATCCTCACTGAAACTATTTGACAACATGGCTGGAAACATCATGCTAAAAAGTATAGGAGCAAACACATAGCCCTGTTTCACTCTATTGGTGACTGGGAAGGCACAAAATCATTGTCCACTATCCAGAACCCAGGCAAACATACCATCATAAAATTGACATACAATACTGATAAACTTCTCTGGGAAACCAAATTTTGACATAATTTTCCATAAGCCCTCATGACTAACAGTGTCAAAGGCCTTGGTCAGATCTACAAATGTTGTGTACAGACCTCTGTTCTGCTCTTGGCTTTTCTTCTGGTGTTGCCTGGCAGCAAACACCATATTGACTGTTCCTCAGCCCTTTTTGAAGCCACACTGACTCTCAGGTAGATGACCATGTTCCAAGTGAAGGATCAGCCTGTTAAGGAGGACTCTAGCAAGAATTTTGCTAAGCTAAGAGAGAGATCCCCCTGTGATTGTCGCAGGACAATCTATTCCCTTTACTTTTATAGAAATGAACAATGGCCGTGTCCTTGAACTCTTGGGGGATAACCTCCTCTTGCCATATAACCTGGAAAATTTCAGTCAGCTTTTGTATGAGCAATGGTCCCCCTCCCTTGTAAATTTCAGCTGAATTAGAATCAGCACCCGGTGCTTTGCCATCTGAAAGGAGCCTAATGGCCCTCAAAACCTCTTCTTCTGTTGGAAGTTCAGCTAATGAGGGATTGACTTCAACCTGAAGCCTCAGCATTGATTGATGAGGGTCTGTTGAAAACACTATGGAAGTGTTCAGCCCATCTCTCTAGGATCATGTCCTTATCACTAATCAATGTGGCTCCATTAGCACTGAGTAATTGTGATGTACCATAGGTTTATGGTCCACAAATACTTTTCAGGGAATCATAAAAGCATTTTGAATTGTTTCTATCAGCATAAAACTCAATGTCATGTACATTTCTCTAAGCTTTGCTTGTACTTTATTATATATGAAATTAAATGCTGCCTTCTTAGAGGTGGATCAACTATCTAGCTGGTAAATCCTGTGGAGTTTTCGTTTTTTGTTTAGCGGCTTCTGAATTTCACCATCATTTTCATCAAACCAGTCTTGGTGTTTGTGAATGTTCTTACCCAGATGAGCAAATGCAGTACTGTACACCAATTCTCTGAAAGATATCCTCTCCTTTTCTGCTCCATTATTGCCAAATGTGTGTTGGCTCACCTTTCCCTCTAAGTTAGCAACAAATTGTTTAAGTTCAGAGAAGAGCTCTAAATTTTTGACATTTATTCTTCTGGTAGTCCCAGCAAATAATTGCATCTGTTACTGCTATGCATTTCCACTTAGAAAAGTATTATAGCTCCTAAAATTAAATAACTAGATCTAAAATGCAACTGGGCTATTTGACATATTCCCAATTCTTTTGTCATTCAAGACCACAGCCTTACAGAGTTGGTATACAAAGGAATTCTTTAAGCAACTGTGAAAACTTGTGGACTCTCCAAAAAGGTCCCCAAACATTGATGAGATTGAGGGGTGAAGGGGACCCCAAAATACCAACAGTCCAGGTTGTGCTTGAATGAATTCGACTCAAGCCTTCTTAAGACCAAAGAAAACAGTTTATTAAAGATTCACCAAATTGGGTTGCCTCTTAAGGAACCTAAGCATTTGTGACGCTTGTTTTCACAAGCAGGCCAGATAGAATCTCAGCTAGACAGAGTCTGAGCTGGATTGAATCTGAGCCCTTCATGGAGACAAGGTGGAACTTAAAGAGTATAGGAAGGATGTGGGGGATGGTCTGATAGACCAGGGTGATGGGAGGAGGAGTTTAGGAAGGGTCTTCAGAAGTCCAAGGAGGGTCAAAGGCTGAAAACAACTGATGGCTATCAGGAGATAATAGACAAGAAGGTGGGGGGGGGGGAAGGGAGGGGTTGGGTAGGAAGCAGGTGGGGCAACCCAGAGATCTTGATAAGGGCAGTATAGGAATGGGGTTTTGATCGGATCAAGGGTGGGGAGTGTAACAGAGACCTGAAATGATAATGAAAAGCCTATAGGCTTCCTGAGACTGCCAGAACAAATGGGAAGATTAGATTTGAGTAAGAAAGGCCAGATTAAGTGGGGAGATACAAGGGGAGCTCAAGGAGCCTCCCAGAGTTTAACCTCATCACCATCACTTCTAGTTGAGTTTAAACAACTGAATTCTATTCATCTTTTCTATGTCTAAGGGTATAGCCTTTCTGTCCCCTATATAGTTTAAGGGCAAGCAAAGTAGGATCTTTTGCTGGTTTTGTTTTAGTATATTCAAATACCTTCTACTGAATCTTGCTTTTAGCAACCAAGAGCCTTCACTAGGAGCAAAGTACAGTTTCTTGATCTAGAAACAGTAAATGTTTTTGTATTGTTAATTAAATGCCCTTTAAAGATCTTCCCCTGATTAAAGATCTTTTCCATCCAATAATGGGCCAGCCCATTAAAGGGAGTTTGATTAGGGAAAATTTGTAGGAGGGCCCACACCTTTTATTAATGAGGCACTGTTTGCAAGGATTGGGATGCCCTCTGGTTCTCAAAAAGTTTTAAATAGTCTCAGGGTGAGGTTTCATTTGGGGGCTTAATTTTTGGAAGGTTTGTGTGCTACATGAGACTTTGGGAAGCTGCTAAGGAGTCCCCCAGCTTTGAAAACCCAGATGTTAGGGCTTCTCTCTCTGGCAACTATGGTCAGACAGTTGGACCTGTCTGTTGATTTGTGATATATGCATTGCTTATGTCAGACAGTTTGGAAGCACTGTCTGTTGAGTTCCTGAACTAAGTGAATGATATGCATGCTTGATTAAAGGAGATTATTAACCCCTCAAAAGTTGCCTTTCATTTTACAAAAGCAGATCAAAGAACCTATGATAGCAGCCCTGCTCCAGCCCCCATGTATGTTGGGGTGCTTACCAATACATATAGTTACCACATCCTGATGAGTCTTAAGAAAAACAAGAACAAAAACAACTAATTGTTTCTTCAAGGTAACAATTTTGCTGAAGGCTTACTGTATTTTCTAGGCATTGTACAAAGTACCCACAAAGTAAAAATTCCCACAAAGTATGGTTCTTTATATCTATTGGGATCCATTCCCATGTAGACCCCAGTGCTGGGTATTCACATTCATATAATGACAAAACTAAAACATTGTAAGTTTTTAATTTTTATTTTTATAAGCATTTATTTTAGGTATCTAGGTGGCACAGAAATTAGAGCACTGTGACTAGAGTCAGGAATTCAGGAAGTCCTGAATTCGAGTCCAGTCTCAGATACTTCCTAGCAGTGTGACCCTGAGTGCATCATTTAATTTCTGTTTGCCTCAATGTCCTCAAATGTTAAAATAGAGATAATAACATCACCTATTGTAAGAAATGAGTAAGATGATATTTGTAAAATCCTTAGCATAGAGCCTGGCACATAGTAGGCATTATAGCAAAGCATATTCTCTCCCTCCTGTTCTCTCGCCCAAGTGAAGAAAGAAAAAAAAAAAAACGGAAACATCCTGATAAATATAAATAGGCCAGAGAAACAAATTCCAATATTATCTACGCCCAAAATCATCTTATTCTACATTACATAAATTGCTCCTCTAATTCTGCTTACTCTCCTCTGCACTGCTTCTTGTCTTCCCAGTTCACTCCAAAATGGTCCATTGCATCATTTCTTAGAACAACAGTAAACATTAAATAAATGCATGCTAACTGACTGGTTTATTTCTTTTGGTACAATAATATCATATTATATTCATGTATCAAAGGTATGAACAATTTAGAGGCTTTGGGGCATAGTTACAAATTATTTTCCTGAATTAGCAGTTTTCCAGACTTAACCACGCAGTTCCATTAACATTTTTCCCCCAACAGTCCCTCCAATCTTTGTCATTTTTCTCTTATTAGATATGCCAATCTGATGGCTATGAGAAGGAACTTCATAGTTGCTTTAATGTGCATTTCTCCAATCATTAGTGATTAGGAGCATTTTTTCATATGGTTATTGATAGCTGTATTGTTGTTTTTTAATAAAAATTATCTATTCATATCCTTTAACCATAAACTTTAACCAATTGAGAAATGGCTCATTCTAATAAATTGAATCAGATCCTTTTATCTCTTGGATATGAAACCTTTATCAGAGAAACTTGCTGTAAAGATTTTTCCCCCAGCATTTATACCATTGTTAAGTTATTTGGTTCCTAATTCCCTCATTGGTAAAATAAGGAGATTGTACTAAATAATCAAAGGGCAGCTTGGCAGTACAAGTGGATAGAACACGAGGCCTGAAGTCAGGAAGGCTGAGTCAAAAATCCAGTTTCAGACATTTATTAGCTCTATAACCATGGACAACTTATGTAAACTCTTTCTGCCTCAGTTTCCTCAAATTTAAAGTGAGGATGATAATGATAGTACCCACCTCACATGAATTTTGTGAGAATCAAGTGAGGAAATATTTTTAAAGCATTTTTCCCAGTGCATGGCACACAGTGGGCTCTCAATAAAGGCTTATTCCCATCCTCCTAAGAGGTACCTCCAATGTAGCTCTAAATCTTATTATTTTACAAATGAAACCAGTAGCTATTTCAAGGAAAAAGAACAAATAGATTGTTGCCACCACCCTCAGAAATCCTAGTACTCAATGGTGGAATGATTAGGAGGTGAGGGGAGAGAGGTGGAAGCCAAAGAGGGGTTGAAGAAAGATCTATGGTTTATTCATAAGAAACAACCAAACATTTGTCAGGAGGCAATGAGGATGATGCAACTACTTCCTACCTCACACTATTTCTTTTGCTCATCAGAATGCTCCTCTTTTCACTTTCCATTTGTCTTTTTTTCATTCAATATTTATTTTTTCTTCTCTCCTGTCTATGCCATAGGGCAGTGGCCCCTCTGTTCCCTGTGGAGAATGGCAGCAAATAATCTAAGAATTATCTGACAGTCTTTCCTAGTACAATGGTTTCCATTATGCAACCTTGCCTAAAGCTTAACATTGTTACTTGTGACATGGTGGGATAGGATAGGATGGAATTAGTGAAAGGATGAATCAATGCCTATGGAAGCAGAACTAAATCAATAGATTTAGTCATCAATACCTGAAGTGATGGTTAAAAATGACCATGATAGTAGCAATGGGAAACTGAGTGGAACATCACTACCACAGAAAAATATATCTAGCTAATTGCTCAATGCTCTCCTTGGCTTGGACTGTAGAGACTGGCTTCTTTATATCTCAAAATAAGTTCCATGTGGCACACTGTGAAAACTAAGATGACACATTGTTAACTCTAACGTGCTCATGAGTTCAGTTTCCTACCAATTACGCTAATCCATCTCCAAGTTTCACACTGTTCACATAATTGAGAAAAATTATTATTTTTACATGATAGAAACTATGAATATTCCTCAGCATCTGAGCTGTAGAATAAGACAGAATTCCAAAAATGGCATAGTACGGTTGTCTATCTTAGCTTCAAATATGTTAACATCTGTTCTCCCATTTTTCTTTTATCCTCGACACTTTTTGCTAACTATAAAAAGTAACATTTTTCTTGAGAATTTCAACTTTATATAGTTTTGTCTTTCACATTAATTATATTCAAAAACACTTCATAAAATTATACCCTAATAATTGTACACATATAGACATATACTTCACTTCTCTAGAGATGACTTCTAAGATGTTCACCATTACAAATACAATATAATTACAGATATTTTATTCTATTCAACTCTGGGCTTACGTAGACCATGTCTACTTTGGGAAGTAATTCTCAAATCATAATTCTTTGGCTCATCTTACCTGGCATGTCTAACTCCTGAATAAGTCTTTGTTGATGTAGGTAAAAGAGTACCTTTTTCTCATACAAAAGGTTAAGGTAACAGTGCATATCAGATATGGGTCACATTTGATTTCATCTGAGACAGAATGTAGAAAATGGTAGGGACTAACAATTAACAGTAAGGACTCCATAAATAGCCACTAAAATTATCTTTTCCTTGCTGGTGGATACTATCTTTACTCCATATAACAATACAGTCCCCTAGACATAATGTGTTACTCTATCTCCACTTTGGCCCATCCTTAAAAAAGAAAGGTATATGATGTTGCCAGGAGACATGCCACCTGACATGATGCTGAGTCTCCTCTTCACCTCAGGGACCTATATAGCCTCCAAACTTATGATATTCCCCTACAATTTTAGATCTTCCCTCAGAAGAAAGCAATTTGAGATGTTCAGAAGCAAACATCTTCTTTTCATTGAATATCTTTCTTTGACCCCCAGACATCTACACAGGCCTTCCACTTCATGATACTAACTATAAACTTGTTCTCATCTTAAAGGAGTAAACTTTCCCTTGTTAAAAAGGAAACCCCATTTCCCATGAGATTGTAGACTTTACTCCTTCCTTTCATAGCTCAAATTCCTGATGCTCCTCTATCTTTAGACTGCTTGTATAATCCTCTTCTCTCTGAAAGATTATTGCTGTCCAACAACTCCCCCTTCCCTCTCTGGAAGCCTAACTCCCCATATTCTTAAATGTGTGGTATATAAACTCTTCAGGGACTCAACATTGCAGAGGACTTCCACCAACCTACTTTAGGACCTAGGCTCACACTGAGCTCTACTGCAGATCTCCAGTGTAAATTCAGCTCTCAACATCTCTTCCCCTGACCAACCACAAAATACTCACTGTTTAGTGAGGACAGGTCTTACACAAGTGAAAAGTGGCTCCAACCCACAGTTGAGTCAGACTGAGCCAATTAACTCATCCCCAATGACTAAAATTTAGTCATTCTCAGTCATCTGTGAATGAGTCCAACAAATCTAGGGGGAAAAACAAAATCTCAATTCTTTCAACGTGGTGCCACTGGAAACCATCCCTGATTTGTTTGTACTAAAGACGTGAGGACAGATTTTAAGGGATAAGAAAAGTCTTTAGTGGTCTATTCTAAACCCCTTAAGAGGAAATTAAGGGCCAGGTGACTTACTTAAGGTCATAGAACTTTAGTGTGAGAGCCAATACTTGAATCCAGCAGTTTATAGGGTATTCAAGGAGAATTTGCACCTCTTGTGTGAGGGCTTACTGAACCCTTTTCAGGGCTTCTCATCCACTTTTGTGGTTCACTTCTCACACAACTCTCATCTTGACTCCAAGGAGCTGTAACATGCACAGCAGCCACACCCCACTAAAACCAATTAGGCGGATGGCTAAACCAAGCAGAAAGTAACCAACAGACTTCAAACCCATAGGTGAATTAGGGAAATGTCTACAAGCAAGTGAAGGACATCCTCCCAAGATGAATGGATAGATGAGAAAAATTTATCCCAACAGCCATGAAGGTGGCTGAAGCTGATGATGTGGAGCACTTAGAGCTTGGTTAGATATCAAAGAAGTCAAGGTCATCCCCGGGCCACGGAGAATCATCTGGAATTTTGTCTTACCACAGAACTTCTATGAGGCTGGAAGAAAGTGAAATTGATGACTTTATGCAAGTGGCCTCCAGGCCACAGATTGTCCACCCCTACTCTAAGGTAATACACTATAAGAAAGGTACAAGATGGTTCCTTGGAAGGAAGCTTTCCCCTAAATCCTCCCTCTTTCTTACCTCCCTATTACTGTAAAGGGCACCATCCTCCTAATAACTTGGGCTCATAATGGAGGAATTATTCTCAAGGACTATCTCTCATCCACCCCACAATCCCCAATCACCACCATCATATCCAATCTGTTGCCAAGGTTTGTTAATTCTCTCATATACAAGCTATGCTTTTGTTCCTGTGACACTGCTACCAACTTAGTGCAGGCCTTCATCATCTCACTCCTTGACTATAATAACTTGTTTGTGGGTTTGCTTGCCTAGCTGAAGCCATTGAGATTGCTGCTCAACCCAAAGAGCTGTGAATTATGGATCTCAACTTAAAATATTTTAAAGTGGATGTACTCTCTGCTTTAAATCTAAGGATCCTGACATTTACAAAAACAGGACAGCAGATGACACCCAGAGTACTGTGATTGAGATCTTTTTTTTTTTCTAGATTTGTAGGACTCATTCACAGATGATTGAGAATGACTGAATTTTAGTCACTGGGGATGAGTTTGTTGGCTCAGACTGTTGTGAGCCTCTCCCGATCCAGTCCATCCCCTATTCAGTCCCCAAAGTAATTTTCCAAAAGCATAATTCTGACTATGTCACTCACCAACTCAGTAAACTTCAGTGGCTCCCTATTGTCTACAGGATCAAATATTAAATTCTCTACTTGGCATTCAAAGCCCTTCATAATCTCTCCACATCCTTTCTTTGCCCCTTGCTCCCCACCATGAGTTCTTCTATCCAGGGACGCTGACCTTCTGACTACTCCAGGAACAAGACACTCCATCTCTCAGCTCTCATTCTCTCTGACTATCCCCTGTGCCTGGAATGCTCTCCCTCTTCAATTCCACCTACCAACTTCCCTGGCTTCCTTTAAGTCTGAGCTAAAACCCCATCTTTTACAGGAAACTTTTCCCAACACCTCTTAATTCTAGTGCCTCCCCTCTCTTAATTATATCCTATTTATCCTACATCTAACTTGCCTTGTATATTTTTCTTTGCATGTTATCTCCTCCTTAAGACTGTGAGTTACTTAAAAACAGGGTCTGTCTCTTGCCTCTTCTTGTATCCTTAGCATGTATCATAATGTCTGACACATAGTAGGTGCTTGCTAAATGTTTATTGGTTAAAAGTCCTCTCAGATTGCACTTTATTGAGGAAAAATTAGCTTTTATATTACCCAGATCTCTCACCCTAAATTTTTCAGTCTTTGTTTTTTCTTCATCAGAGATGAGTAACTGGCCATATTTTACTACACAGGAAAAAGCAAAACATGTTAAAGAGTTCTATGCTGTAGTCCATAGAATTCTATATCTTGTCATTTCCTTCCTTATCTGTAAAATGGAATAATAGAACCTACGTCTCTGGGTTGTTGTGGGGACAAAATACGATAATGTTTGTAAGATGCTTTCCAAACCTTAAAGTATATGTAAATAATAGCTATTATGATTGCTATTGATTCTTCAATAGTTTCCATGTCCACATGCCATGAGCATTTCAAATGAGAAAGAAGTCCAACTGAATGAATTTTCTTCTTTCCCCAACAACCTTTCCCCACTGTTACCCTTAAGACCATTCTCTAAGAAACATGAAGCAATTAATTCAACCTGCCAAACACAGGAGGAATGCAATGCTTTTTTCAAATATCAAATCAGTCCAATTTCATTTAGACTTAAATGATTTTGCTGGTCCCTCTTCATGTAGATACCTTTGCAGTCAATTAGCGATGTCACTTTTAATCTGTGGTAGTCAGATCCTGGTCATTTCCCATTAGGGTCCTATTAAATAGATTCTTATGGCCAGCCTGAGCTGACTGCAGTGCAGTATCTGCAGAGAGCACACCAGCCGTCATTATGCAGCTGGCATTTACTAAAAGGTTAGATATTACCGATAACCTTAATCACAAATTATTGCTACTTGGTGTTGAATTTGCTCCCAGCCTTTTCTTGCTACCCAAAGCCCGGTCTTTCTTTAGCTGAAGTCACTGAGATTGTTGCTCAGCACAAAGAGCTGTGAATTATGGATCTCAACTTAAAATATTTTAAACTGGTTGTACTTTCTGCTTTAAATCTAAAGATCCTGACACTTACAAAATCAGGACAACAGATGCACACCCAGAGTGTTGTGAGCATGTTACCTAGGGAAAAGGGGAAGAAAATATTGCCTTCTGGAAAAGAGAACTTTAGTATCCTATTCACTTCAAATATAGCTTCAACACTGAACATTGAGGACCTTGGTGATAACTAAGCAGACCTTCATGGGACATTTACTCCAAGGAATTGAGAGTGACCTTAAATCTCTGATTGAACTTAAAGCAAATTAAATCCATAGCACATATTAAATAGCAAGGATATAGAGGTATAGTATTTACTAAGGGTTTAGTTTGTGCCAGGTACTAAGCAAAGTTCTGGGAATAAAAATTCAAGAAAAGAAAAAACATAATCCCTGCTTTCAAAAACTTACACTCCAATGGAGAAAACAATTCTCAAAGGAGACCTGAAAGGTTAGGAAGGGGGTAGTTCCTATATGGGGGCAAAGTTGGAGAGTCAGGAATAGAACCAGGAAATATGAGCACTTCCTTAAATGGTTCCAGGTTCCATTAGATTGTAATCTCCTGAAGTCATTTTACTCTTTTTGTATCCCCAGGGTGCTGCCTCGCACGAAATAGGCACTTAATAATGTGAAATGACTGACTGACAGGTAAGAAGAACTCATCAATTAGAGGAGAAGACCATAATCTAGCATACAATCAAAAGTAAGGAAATCTGGGTTCTAATGCTGCATTAATTTACTCTGTGACCTTGAACAGGCCACTTAATTTCTCTGGGTCTTACTATCTACAAATAGCTCTATTGATTACACTTATATTACCTTCCAATTAACTGGTTAGCACACATTATATAAACACATAACAGGGCTTCAAGGGAATGGCATACAGGAAAGGAATATAGGACTTGAGTAGAAAAAAGACTTTAGAAATTATCTAAGCCAAGCTCCTCATTTTATAGATGAGAAAAATGAGTTCCAAACCTGTGAAGTGACCTGTCTAAAGTGACACAAGTAGTGAATATTAGAGATTTTGGATTTGAACCTAGGACTGGAGCAAGGAAAATGATCAACAAAACTTTGAAGCATGAAGCAATTCCAATGGGGGGAAACACTGGTAAATCATCATGGTGGAGGGCTCTTGTCCAGCAGGGGTATAGCATGAGGGCCTTGAGTCCATGGGTGTGTGGGGGAAGGGAATTTATACTGAAAATGGATCTGGGGGAAGATGCTAAGGACTCTTTTGCCCGCTTCACAGTGTACTCAATAGTGACTCCAACAAAGACAATGATGTCATCAGTATTTCCATGAAAGGATGCCTACCCTTGCTTTGAATCAGTAGGGGACGAAGGTCACAGGCCACTATAGATCCAAGTTGCCAGACAAAAGATCAAATACAGTTTTGATGCCTCCCTTGTCTTGATGTATCTGATACTGTCTGAATTCTAGTTATTGAGGTTCCCCATTTTAGAAACTTGTGTAAAAAAAAAATTCTCTCACAGACATTTTATAGAAAATCTTCACATACGGTACAGTAAAATCCCATTTGTTAAGACTAAAGGAAGAAATCTCTCTGATTTAACGAACATTTGTAAAGAAATAGTTTCATTTCTTTCAAGTACTGTATATTCAGTAACTCAAACTAGCAATCAGCTGTATTTTATCAAGCAGATTTCCTGGTGGACCTGGTTTAATACACAAATAAGAATAAAATCCTTTGGCTATGAGTGAAGGTGTTTAAAAACTCTGTTTGTTCTCTTGTTTATTAAGCACAACTTGTAACCATGCCAGAGCAATCATATTGGATTCATTTATCTTATTAAGACTGCCTTGTACTACAAGGCCTGGAGCAACGGAGAGTTGGAAATAAAGGACAATGGAAGTTTGCTGGTAATCACCGTGGTTTCCTTTTCTCTGTCACCAAGAGGCTCCAATGGCCTCTTCCTCACCTTTTAGGAGCCAGGGAGCACATGGTAGAAATTAGAAGATCAAGTAAGAGTAGAAGAGCAACAAGGTGATGCAGAGGCATACTGAATCAGATGCTCACCCCAGAGATTCAGACAGGACTTCCTCCATCGCATTGTTCCAGCAAAGCTGATGGCCACATGTTAGCAAAGCACGGATCAGGCCTATTGTGCTATGGTGATTGTTGTAGCCACAGCCTGACCCAAACTTCCTAGAAGCCAGTCAGGTTCGGGGACAGGGAAGGTTAGTCAGGTAAACCTCATCCTATCAAAAAGTTGGTGGGGCCTTCACCCCTGTCTTTGGAGTCTGGGATTATTGCAGGAGAGCAGAGGAGCCAACTGGTAAATGCTATGTGGACCTGCGTCCAAACTGGATTGTTTTATTCCCATTCATGCAGCCCTGCCATCAGTCATTCCTTATAACAAAGAAAGAAAAGAAAAGAAAAGAAAACCATCAGCCAAGACTGACATTATATGTGATATTCTATCCCCTACGGTTCCTCCAGCCTCAACAAAAAAGGGTCAGAGGTATATTCTCTTATTTATTCTGGGTGGCCAAACATGCTCATTAAACTTCAACAATATTCAGTTTTGATTTTTAATATTCTTTTCATTTACATTATGGTCATAATGCATATTGTTTTTCTAATTCTGCTTACTTCATTTCCAGCAAATCATTCTTATTTGTTTAAATAGTTACAGGAGAGACAGTATGGGATCAGGGTTAGATCTGACCTTCTAAGTCCTATCTGTAATATATTCTGGTTATGTTTTATACCGGTTAAGTTTCCTACTGGGTATGGGACTCTTGCAAGTCATTTAATCTCTCTCAGTGCCCTAGGAAACTCCTCAAAATGAAAAACTGCAGAACAGTTGCCAATCTTTTTTAGGAATTCTCTGGAATTCCTGATATGTCAATGAAATCACAGATCCTCATCCCTTAAAAATGTATTTTCAGGAACATGTATCGTTTCTGAAACATATATGCACATGTGTGAGAGTGTGTGTATATGTGTATATGTATGTATGTACACATATACAAACACATACATACATAGACATAGCATGTTTCTTGATTTATCCTAACTTCACTGGAAGATATCAAAGTTGTCAGAGAAAAAAAGGTCTATGAAACTGTTTTTCACATGCCAGGTTTCTTTCTGTCTTATTTTAAGGTTCTATGACTCTAAAACAGGGGTGGGGAACCTGCTCTGAAGGTTTGTCATATGATATCATGGGGTCTATGGGCCATAGTGAGTCGCATAAAAGAGGTGTCAGCATGGTCTGGGTTAGTTAGAGAGATGATGGAGGAGGTGAGCCTTGAGTTGGGATTGGAAGCATAGAAAAATGTAAGGAAATGGAGAGGAGAGGAAGGGTACTTTCTCAGTAAGGGAATGGCATTAGCAAAAACTCAGAGATAGGAAAATAAATGACAGCCAGAAAACAGTAGGTAGATTCATTTTGACTGCAGCAAAAAGTTTTTACAGAGGAGTAGGAAATAAACCTGGTATAAAAATAACCAGTTTGACAGATTAGGAGAGCTGCATTTCCCCTTCCTTTGAAGATCTCAGACCTGAGAATTCAAAGAGTCCAGATCTCTGTAATTCAGTTCCAATCAATTCAATTCAACTAAAATGTATCAAGTATCTGTTCTGCATAAGGCCCTGTGCAATACAAAAACAGAAATGAAATCCAGTCTTGCCTTCAAGGTGTTTACATTCTATTGGAGGTTGAGTACAACATGTACATAGATGAGTGTGCTCCAGTTTGGAGGCTGAGAGCAGGAGTGCAAAGCCAACTCAGTCACTTTCTACTTATGTGACCTTGAAAAACTAATCACTTTCTTTCTCTGGGGCTCAGTTTTCTAAATGAGAGGGCAAGACGAGATGATGCCCTGGGATCCCTGCCAGCTCTAAAACAATGCTTTAAGTAAATGCATGATCAAATGATTGGATGGGAGAAAATATTATCAGTTATTGGAGAAGACATCTAGGTTTCAGTGATTTTGCCCTTAATCTTTTTTCCCATTGCTTCTCTCTCATCCAGTGTACAAAAATCCTTCATCTTTTTTTCTGGATCTATCAACTATTCCGATTGAACCTAGCCTAGCATCTCACCCCAAGTCTACAGGCCTTGTTTTAGATCACAATTCCAGATTAAACTTCACATTTATTAGGCATCTTTGCCATGGACCTCATGTTTCATTTACAGATGGCTATTTGCTTACAGTATCTTATTTATTTAATTGATTGCCTGTCTTCCATTCACAGTGATTGTATATCTCCTGTGGCATAACAGTCCGTACTGTTCCTACCCTGTGGTCCAGAGGAGGGAGCTATCTGTACAGAATAATTCAGTGTCTCATTAAGAAAATGAGAATTAGACTTTGTTTCCCAGATTCCCTGCCAAAGTACATTTTCTTCACAGATGTATTGATTTCATCTTCTTTACAAGAGTTTAAGCACAAAGAATATTTCTCATTCTGTTCCAAGTCAAGGGTATCTGAGTTGTCAGTAAAAAATCACATCTAAAAAACTTCATCTTCCAAAATGCCTGAGAGAGTGATTCTGGATTGCTGATTATTTTTGGAGAGAATAGTAAATTCCATTGAAAATTGAAATTTGATTTTGAATACCTGATGCTCTACCAAAGTACAATTTCTTCACAAATAGTGGGGAGTTATCTTGAGCAGTCAATGAACAGTTGTGACAATGAGAAAAGACTACCTGTAGATCAACTCTTTTTATGTGTATGTTGAAACATACAAATTTGTAAAGTTAGCCTATCTATTAATAAGCCGATGGTTTCTGTCCAGGGTTGCAAAATCATTTACAGCTACTGAAAACTCGAGAATGTCAAAATATTTTTAAAGACTGGTGATGATATAAATATTAACTGGCTAAATTAATATAATTATATTTATTTTATATTTTATTTATTTATATTATATACTTGTATATATTTTACTTATAGTGTATAATTATTAATAATATTTACTTCAGCAAAGCAAAATACATGATCCCTTCCCAAAATATCCTTTGAAAGCAGTTCTGGTTCATAGGGACCAGTGATGAGTGTCTGAACTGGGGTAGAGGTAGTATGAATGGTCAACAAAGGACAGATGCCATATCTTTGACAACTTTTAGATGTAGGAGGCAGGAAAAGGAGAGAGTCAAAGATGACATGAAAGTAGAGCCTTTGTGAATAGGAAAAACTAGGGAGTTAGAAGAAGAGAGCAGGTCTTTTGGGGAGAAACTAAAGAATTCAGTTTTTGATGAGATGGGTTTGAATTTATAAGATCATTGATTCAGAGCTGCCTCTGAGTCCTTAAAGGTCTCTGAGTCCAACTTTTCATTTCACAAGTGAAGAAAATGAATCACTGATAGGATAAATGACTTGCCCAAAATGAAGAAGGATCATGTAGGAGATACGGACAGCATCAATATGGCGCCTCTTCCAAAGTAACCAAACAAAATTAGTCTTCAATGAAGAGAAAGAGCAGCTGACATAAATGGTGGCTTGTATCAAGTAGACTTTGGAAGAGAAAGTAAGTAAAGTTGTCCTTGATAAACCTCAATATTGAGTGTTCAAGTTGCCCACATCTCTGAGATCGTTCTTAACTCAGAGCCTGTGTTGTGCACATTAGCAATCATGGCACTGTCAGTTAATCCCTTTCAGCAGTGACACTTGATTTAGGTTGTTCTTTCTCACTGAGTGTTTCTTCAGTTTCTTTTCTTGAAAAAAAAATCGTTATAAACTAGACAACCATGAAAAAAAATGAACATTTCCACAGACATAGAAGTTTAAGAAATGAGGATTTTACATTAAACTATGATTCCACTATATATAGCTTATTCTTTTTAATATCTTTATCAATATATTAATATATTAAATTTAATATGTTCCTCTCTGATCTTCTCAGGGTATTTTTATTCATAAACATTATTTTCTTTCCTCTCTTCTCTTTTTCTCTATACTGAGGGGCAGCTAGGTGGTGCAGTGGATAGAGTACCAGTGCAGGAGTCAGGAGGACCTGAGATCAAATCTCACCTCAGACACTTGGCAGTGTGATCTTGGGCAAATTACTTTACCCCAATTGTCTCATCCTGGGTCATCTCCAATCATCCTGATGAATATCTGGTCACTGGATTCAGATGACTCTGGAGCAGAAGTGAGGCTGGTGACCTGCACACCCTCCCTCACTCAAAACAAAGTCAAGTGCAAGTCATGTCATCATTTCTCTAATGGCATGGTCTTCTTCGGCAACAAAAGGATGAACACACGCACGTATATTTTCTCTATGCCACATGCCTCTAGTATCCCCCTCTGTTCTTCCACCCCTAAAAAAAGTACTCTCTTATAAAATAAGTATAGTCAAACAAAAACTTGGAATTTCAACAATCATGTCTGTATATGTAGGTTTCATTGTACATCTATAATCCCTCACTGCTCTACCAAGAAGTGAAAGACATGCTTCCTCACTTCTAGAGAGATGTTCAAATATTGCATTAATCAGACTCTTAAGTTTTTTAAACTTATTTTTATTCATAATGTTGTGTAGGTATAAATATATCTCCTGGTTCTGCTCATTTCATTCCATATCAGGTCATATAAATTTTCCCAATTTTCTCTAAATCCATCTTTGCATCACTTCTTAAGGGCACTTAGATGGTAGAAAGTGGATAAAATGCCTGGCCTAGAATCAAGAAGACTTATCTTCCTGAGTTTAAATCTAGCCTTAGACCTTACTAGCCATGTGGCCCTGGGCAAGTCACTTAACCCTATTTGCCTCAGTTTCCTCATCTGTAAAATGAGCTGGAGAAGGAAATGACAAACCACTTCACTGTCTTTGTCAAGAAAATACCAAATGAGGTTGCAAAGAGTCAGACACAACTAAAATGACTGAACAATAAAAAAGGCCTGTTTTCTTATGACACAATTATATGCCATTATATTCACATGCGAGTGCAACTACTCTACAATTAATAGATGTATACCCATATAATTTCTAGTTCTTTGCTATAACAGTACTACTATAAATATTTTTGTGTCTATGGAACTTAAACCCATTGCTTTGATCTCTTTCGGGGCATATACCTAGTGTTCTCACTATCTTAGTGTTTAGTGACTTTGGGGTATAGCTCCAAATCACTTTCTAGGGTGGTAGGATCAATTCACAGCTCTAACCATAGTGCATTCATGTGCCAGTCCTCAGAGCTGGTAGGTGGAACAGTAGATAGAGCACCAAGTCTGGAGTCAGGAAGACTCATCTTCCTGAGTTGAAATTTGGCCTCAGACACTTACCAGTTGTGTGACCCTGCACTAGTCACTTAACCCTATTTGCCTCAGTTTCTTCATCTGTAAATTGAGTTGGAAAAGGAAATGAAAAACTATTCCAGTATCTTTGCCAAGAGAACCCCAAATGGAGTCACCAAGAGTCCTCCTATTCAACAGTTGTCATTGTTCTTGTTTGTCATATTCACTAATCTAACGGCTGAGAGATAAAACCTCAGAGTTGTGGGAATTTGCATTTGTCTTATTATTTGCAATGAGGAGCATTTTTAAAAATATGGTCGTTGACAGCTTGGATTTGCAACTTTTGGCTTTTGCCTGTTGGGAAACCTTTCTTCCATTAAGTCAATTTGTTCCTATTTTATAAACATTTATAATGACCCAAACTTAACAGCTACCAAAGTCTGAGTGTTTAGGGGTAGAGGGAAGGTGTTTTAGGAGTGGGGAGAGCAGCAGAAGGTTTGGGAAACGTTCTTATTCTGGCAAAGGTGGATGAACTCCATTTATGGAAATGCTACAAGGTACTTTGGAAAGAATACAAGATAAGGAGTCAGAGATTTTAGGTTTGAATTACATTTTTTGGACTATAATACATGTATTTGTTCAAAGTATGTCACTTTACCTTCTCTATCCCTCACTTTCCTCATCTGTAATATTAGAGGGTTGGAATAGATAACCAATGATGTATGGTCCCATTATCTGCCAAAATATCTTCCTAATGCATATACCTATACGTGTAATTCCTCTCTAAAGCTCTTTGGTGATCCCCCATTGTCTGCAGGATAAAATAAAAACTTGCTTGTTAGGCTATGATTTAAAGCTCTCCATAGGCTGGTTCCAACCTACCTTTCTAGTCTCAATTGAATTCTCCTTCATACACACTATGATTCAGCAAAAATGATCTATTAGAATAGTTTTCCCTGATTTTTTTTTTCTAAGCTCCCTGCATGCATCCAGGTAAGCTGTCCAACATATAGTACTTGGATCAATCTCCATGCTCAATTTTTGAAACTTATGATTGGCTACAGTATCATTTCATTGTTGTCATTTTTCAATCATGTATAACTTTCCATGACTCCATTTGGGCTTTTCCTGGTAGAGATACTGGAGTGATTTGCCATTTCCTTTTCCAGCTCATTTTACAGATCAGCAACTGAGGCAAATTTGGTTAAGTTACTTGCCCAGAATTGCACAGCTAATAAACTGGATTTGAACTCAGGTCTTCCAGACTCTAGACCCAGCACTCTCTTCATTGTGCCACCAAGCCGCAGTATCATGTTCCCCCATGAATTTTTCTCTGAAAGTATTCTCTTCCCTTCTCTCCTTCAAATTTCTTATAGCTTTCTATTGAGACCTTTTGCCTTTATCACATTTCACATTGTTATATTTACTTGTATACATTGCAAATCCTCTCTACCAATTTGAAAGCTCCTTTATGGGGGAAAATATTTCAATTTTATCTTAATTTTGCTAACACCTAGTCTAGAGCCTTGAATACTGCTGTTCAGTTGTTCAGTCATGTCCAAGTCTTCATGATCCCATAGACTATATTCTTCATAGGATCTTCTTGCTGACAATATGGGAGTAGTTTGACATTCCCTTCTTCAGTGGCTTATGGCAAACAGGTTTAAGTGACTTGCCCAGGGTCACACATCTACTTAGTGTCTCAGGCTGAAATTTAACTTAGGTCTTCCTGATCTCAGGTCCAGCACTCTATCGACTGATTCACCTAGCTGCATTTAATAAATGTGTTGGTTTAAATTCAGCAACATTGGACTTAGTGGGATAGAAAAGATGTATGTCATGATCCTTGTCCTCAGTTTGTAATCTAGTTTGGGAGGTGGTGATTAAGGGGCTGGCATAGGTAGACATAGGCACTGTTGAGGTAAAAATTGTATAGGATTGGAGTGGTTAATGAAAGAGCTTCATAGAAAAGGGAAGACTTGAGTTGTACATTTATGGATAGAAAGAATTTAGATAGGAAAGAAAAAGGGAAAGAAACATCAAAGAGGAAATTAGAGGTAGCAGGATGAGGGGAATCATGTAGCTCTTCTGTTCTCAGGACTTCATCTCTCTTTTTTCTTTTTTTTATCAACCATGAGGGCAGCTAGGTGGCACCATATATAGAGTTCTAGACCTGGAGTCAGGAAAACAAATCTTCCTGAGTTCAAATCTGTCCTCAGACACTTACTAGCTGTGTGAGCCACAGATTCCTCATCTACAAATGTAAAATGAGCTTGAGAAGGAAATGGCAAATCACTCCAGTACAGTGCCAAGAAAACCCTAAATGGGGTCACAAAAAGCCAGACACAACTGAAAAATGATCAACCATGCCCTATGTAACATATAAGAAATGGAGTTTAGCTCTTGTACCAAGACTGTAGACCAACTACCTCCACTCTATTGTGTCCAACTCTTCATGACTCCATTCCTCAGAACATTCTAAATTTTATATATATACATATATACATACACATATACACATATATGTGTATGTATACATAAAGTTTAAATGATGCACAAAGAAAGAAGAGATTATAAAACAAAAATATACACTTGATTAATTGCTGCTTATCAACTAGAATGCTATAGATTTTTTTAATGAGTCAGAAGCAAAGCCAACACTAACAATAACTGACATTCATGCAGCACCTTAAGGGTTACAAGTGCTTTCTATGCTTTATGTAATGCATTGGTATATTATTTGAACCTCACAACACTGTTTATTATCCATCTTACAGATGGAGAAACTGAGGCTCCAGAAGGTTAAGTATTCAGCCCATGGTAACACAAATGGTTTATGTCCAAGGTAGAAGGTGAACACAGGTCTTCCTGACTAGAAACCCCAAACCCCACCCACTTAGCAACGTTGCCTTCCCCTGTTCAGGAAAAGCACCTATGCTCTATGCACCACTAAGGTCATTTAGGCCCAGTAGAACTGCCCCTAAATTCCCTTTGCATCTTTGAAGCCTTTTCTGAGGAGCTTCAGAAAATGTTTAAATTAAGTCAGTTGCAGCTGCTCTGTCAGGAACTCACTAAGCGCTGCAGCCATCGAAGCAATTAAAAAAAATTGCACAGAAGGTAATTAAAAGCCTTACTGGTTCTTGCGATTAGACTGACATTTTAAATGCCTCTGGATGTTTTATTGTGCCAATAACCTATTTCCCTCGTCTCCAAGAGAAATACAACTGACATCAGTAATTTACCAAAATACTCTACAGGTAACATGTGCCAAATACAAATCTGCACTGAAGTAGGACCAGGGTTCTCTTCTGTGCAATCAGGATGATACATCTTAATGGGAAAGTCATTTTCCTGTGACTACCTTCTATATGTTGAGGTTTCAAAGGTTCACTCTTCTCTCAGTTTTGCCTTGAGAAATCAGAAAATGCCTGACCAGTGAGGAGCAACGGAAAAGGGCAAAGGGGATGCATTTCCAGGTCATCTGTGCTTAAGCAGGGACAAGAAGCAGAACTTTGGAAAATAGAGACTTACTTTATCATCATAATGGAGTGATGATGATTTATTAGAAAACATTAACTTTATTATCTTCTCACACAAAAGTCCCCCTCCCCACCCATCTCAAGCATAAGAATTTGAGTGATCGTTATCTGGAAATAATCAAGCAAAATCTTTGTCACTGGTAGAGTCTATGAAGTTAAGGAGTTGAGAATTTAGAGCATGTCCTGTTTGGTTCCTCCTAATTCTCATGATTTTCCTCTGGTAGCAGCTGCCAAGTGTTTAGTGGGTGCCTCATCATGGTAACAGAGCACGCTCAGTGGATTAGCTTTCCCTCCGGCATAAAAAAAAAATAGAAAGAAAATTTTAAAAAACGTAAGAAAAGAGGAATACCCTACTCCATGCTCCCAACACCTAAAAAAATTTATTATTTATTTAGAGCAAAATATAATTGAGTTTTAAAGAAACTTCAATATAAATATATACATATATATGCATAATATCATATAGAAAAGGAAGGGAAGGGAAAATGTAAATGCAATGAGTAAAACAAAGGATTCCCTATATTATCTAACTATAATAAACCTCAGCTTCTAACTATTTCCTTTGCTTATTTTTTTTAAAATATTTTTTAAATTTTCTCTCTTATCCCAGGCTGCCCTAGGCCTTCTTCAGTAGTGTTATCCTGCCTATTTCAGTCAATTCTCCACTGTTAAGTACTAAGAGTTGAAGTACTAAATGCCACATTAATGCCACTTCCTCCTTAATTACTAGAGACAACAAATTTTTAATCATATCTCTTAAGTTCCGTGAGCCTGATTCACTTTCTTTTAAGTTTTAACAAAGAGATAGCAAATATAGAAACACTTCCCTCAGTACCTAAAAGGGCATAATTTTCTTTCATCACCTGCGCCTCTGGGAATGTAGGTTCACAATTTAGCTTGGTTCCTATGCATCATTGGTCTTAAGTCTATGTCCAAATGTGGCTTCTCCACTGGATGAGCCCTTCTGCTAGACTGGAGTCCCAAAAGTCATTTGCAAAGATTACTCCTTGCTTTTCAGGGGCTGAGAGCAATATTTGGCCTGAATTCTGAGTCCCAGATTCCTATGATTCCTTTCAGAACAATGTTGAGATGCCAATCTCAGCTTCTAGAATAAGCAGGGGTGGGCTGGGAAGGTGAAGGGGGTGGAGGGAGGAAGAATTTAAAATGTTAAGGACAGACAAGCCCCCCTGTTAGTTGGGGGCTGAAGAAGGTCCTCAGGCATTTCATCTTAAAGCATAGTCTCCCACTGGATTCTATAAATGACTGAACTACTGTGTTCCCCTGTTCATGTGTGAAACCAGCAAAAGGGGCATTGATATACCTTCTTTTCTGTCTATGTTTTTTTAAGCTTCCTTATCTACTAGAACATGTATTCTTAACATGGAGTCCCTAAATAAAAATCAGGACTGTGAACTTCAATGGGGAAAAACATATCTTCATTTTCAATAACCTTTAACTGAAATTTAACATTTCTCCAGTTATTTACAAATGTAATTCTGAGAAGGTTTATTGGCTTAATTAGACTGCCAAAGGGATCCCTGTGGGGGCAAAAAGAAGTTAAGAATACCTTGACTAGAAGCACAGGACCTTGTTATTGAGTCTGCCCCATCTGGGAGGTGACATGAAATAGTGGATGAAGAGTTGAACGTGGATCCAGGAAGACCTCAATTCCACTGTTACCTCTGACAAATACTGAGTACATCACCCTGGGCAGGTCCCTTAAACACTCAGTGTTCTAGGCAGCTCTCCAGAAAAGGTTCTAAGCTTCACTGGTAATGGAATTTGTTCATCTGGGAGTTCCCTATACCAAAGAAATTACGTCTAGTCTTTATCCTTGGCCTACTTGCTATTTCTAATGATCTCCAAGGCTCATATTTACAGACAGAATTATGCTGTTGTGAATTGACAGTTTACAATCTGTCTTACAGAAACCAATACATTTGGCTATGAAACTAAATGTTTGTTGAATTTAAACTGAACATAGATTAAACACATTTATACCATCAAATCAAATATTCAAATATGTTAAGCAAATAAAAAAAATTTATGCAACTAAATATAACTAACTGAATATAAACTAACAAGCCTAATATATTTAAAATTAGATACCAAATGGACCTTTGAAGCCAATGTTAACTGAAAACAGGATGGCAAATTTCTATAGGATATGTTCTTCATCCTCATTAAAGGCAAAAATATTTAATATCAAGGGAGATTTGGGTTAAAAATAAAGGAAAAAAATTCTTACAAATAATGGTTCTTAAACATTGGAATGGGTGACTAAGGAAATTTAAAGAATTTCCAATTTGAGAGATCATTAGAAACCAGGTATTTGCTTAAATGACTAGAATGATTAATACCTATATCTACACAGAAAATCAAGTTTCAAAATTAACTCCAGTTAATTAAAAACAGAACACATGTTAGATACTATATTTTTCCACAATTTTGGGGGGGAAAACACATACCACATCCAAAATTCAGTTTTGAAATGTTGGATTCCAGATAATGAACTCCTTTATACACTTCCTTTTTCCCAAAATAATGAACAGTTTGACTGAATTTTCATTTTTCCCTTGGTTATTTTGGTGTTATGAGCTGGTTAGTCAACTGAACTACAGGTAAATGAATGACCTAATGGAATCTCAAGATATTTTCTTGTCCTATAATTTTATGACACATGAGAGTCAGAGGATAGAGTGCTGCACTTGGAGTTAGGAGATCTGGGTTTGAATGTTATTTCAGATGCTTGCTATATGATCATTTGGTAAAGTTAAAAGGGCCTGTCTGACTGCACAATTGAAACTGCACAGATCACAGATCATGTAGAACAGACTCTAATGATTCCACAAGGTTCTTGCCCCAAGGTTCTGATCTAGCTGGCAATTACTGATGCATAGTGATTTTGAACGGGTAGTTCTCTATTCTGTTTTTCTATAAAATTGCCTGTATTCTTTTAATCAGAGAGAGCCTCAGTTTTCTGGCTTTCCCCTAGGCATACAGTAAAAGACTTATTCCTAAAACAACTCTTCATGTCTTCTGACTACTCTACACACTGGTGCTGTCCTTTTGAAGATTTCCTGACTTCATGGGCAAGTCACTTAAAATTTTTGAGTCTCACATTCTTCAATACTTTGTAGTTGCCTGTTTAGAGGAGGGAGAAAGGAAATAAGTATTTATTAAGTGCTTGCTATGTGCCTGGCATTGTACTGGGTTCTTTACAAATATTATTAGAAAACTTTGTGAAGTAGACATTATTTTCTCCACTATACAATTGAAGAAACTGAGGCAGATAACTATTAAGTGACTTTCTTAGCTTACACAACTAGTAAGTATCTTTAGTTGGATTTGAACTCATGCCTTCCTGATTCCAGCAGTCTATCCACTGCAACACCTTATGCAGTATTGTCAACTTTAAAATTAGGAGACCTTAGACCTACATATAAAAAGGATGCATAGAGTTTCCTATGTGAGGTTTTCCTAATCCCTTCATTTATTCCTCTTCTCTACCATGTCAATTAACTCAGTACATTTTTTTTGCTTTCACTCACTTGAGCATATCTCCACAGTTGAAAGTAAGCTCCCCCAGGGCAAGAACTATTTTCTCTTTTATCTTTGCTTCCCCAGAGTCTGCACAGTGCCTTGTCAGTGACAGACACCAAATTAACGTTTGTCAAATTGAATCTGTCAAATAGAGATAATGATACTTGCAGCCCTTATCTCACCAGGTTCTTGTAAGGTAAAATACTCTGCAATAAATAAAGCATGCTAGAATGTGATTTATCATTATGCTAATAATTTTAAATTATTTGAGTCAGAACAACATTAGGAATTGGTGGGTTTTTTTCCTAGGCAATATTAGGATCATCTAAGTGGGATATTTTCTTTAACTCATTTGTGTTCTGTATCATAATATCATAGACCAAGACCTGGAAGAAACCTTACAAGTCATCTAGTCCAGTTCCTCCCTTTCTGGTATAGTATGGCATGATTTGGTATGTTATGATATGTGATATGATATATAGCTTGGTATGGTATGGCATGGTATAATATGATATGTTAATATAGAATAATATGACATAATATAATATAATACCTTCCAGATAAAACCAAGACCCAGGAAAGATAGTCTAAATGGTCTCTATTATACCCTCTAAATTTTAATCTATGACATAATGTCCATGATCAAACAGGTAGCAAGTAGAATAATTGAGATTTGAATTCAAGTCCTTTGATTCCAAAGAAAATTTTCTTTTCATATCATAGTAATTTACAAGAAAGAATTGGCAGTATGTTATGTATAGCCTAGAAAAGAGATTTCTTTTTAAAGATATTAGAGCTATCTTCAAATATATATGGCCAATTATATAAGGCAATTAAGTGGTACAGTGGATAGTGGCAGGTCTAGAGTCAGGAAGACTCATTTTCCTGAGTTCAAATCTGGTCTCACAAACTTACTGGGTTGTGCAACCCTGAACAAGTCACTAAACCCTGTTTGCCTCAGTTCCTCATCTGTAAAATGAGATGGAGAGGGAAATGGCAAACCACCCCAGTAGCCCTGCTGAGAAAACACCAAGTGAGATCACACTGACTTCAAATCCAGCCTTAAACACTTACTAGCTATGTGTCACTGGGCAAGTTACTTAACCCTATTTGCCTCAGGTTCCTCATCTGTAAGATGGCCTAGAGAAAGAAATGGTAAATTACTCAAGTATCTTTGCCAAGAAAACCCCAAATGGGGTCACAAAGAATTGGAATCAAATGACATGAACACAACATGTAGAATAGGAAATGGACATTCCTTCCTCTAGGAAGGGATGGGCAAACTAAGGGCCAAAGGACCAAATCTGGGAGTACACTGTTTTTTACAGTACATGAGCTAACGATAATTTTTACATTTAAAAATACAGTATAACTTTATTTTAAAATGTAAAAACCTATTCTTACATGTCCAGGGAATCTGGTGTGGTCCCCAAGACCCTTTCAGAGGGCTCGTGAGGTAAAAACCATTTTCTTGATAATAAGACATTTCAATTTCTAATTCAGCAAATACTAAAAGATATAACTCACATTAAAAAAAACTCTTAGGGAAGAAAGTCTCTTGATAATTTTAAGAATATATGTATTCTATATGTAAGAGGACCTAAGGTAAAAAAAAAAATTGAAAACTGCTCCCCTAGAGAGTAAGTTATAGAAAGGTAGGTTTTGGTCACTAAAAGAAAGAACTTTCTAACACTTAAAACTTAGAGGATTTTTTTATTCCTTGGCAAAGAAATATTCCAGGTTTCCCAGCCTGAGTCTAAAACTCATTGCTTATAGTTACCATTAATTTGGAGTCAATCATTTCCAATTTCAATTTTTCTGTTTAGAAAGCAAACATCTTTTTCTCATTTCAAGAAATAAATAGCTGGTAAGTGACCACCAGGAGTTGAAAATAAATGAGGTTCTTCTAGAGGTCACTAAATACACCTTTGACAAATGAAGTTTCAAGGGAAAGACTGTTTGAGAGAACAAGAAAAGTGATCGTGGGTTTCAGCTGACAGCTGGTGCTGCCATGGGAGGAGTTTCAAACAAGACAGGGTCATCACACACCAAACAACAGCAGAGCTGGCTTAAATCCATTCAGCTGCCAGAGGCTCCCAGGTGCCTAGGTTCTAGACTAGGAAATATACCTGGAAGTGCATCCAATCTTGAGGATCTAAATGGGTCACTGAGGGATAAATACAATTGTCAAAAATTCATGATTTGTCAAAAGCCAGTGAGCTGTCAATTTGGAAATATATTTGTGATATGCCTAACATTCTACAAAAGTCATGAATGAATGAAGAAGTATGATCCCTTCCAGTGTGACGGACAACCTTGCCAACAACAGCAGTAATAGCAACGGTAACATAATCTGGAGTAAAGTGTGCTTTATGCTGATGGACTGAAATAACTTTTAACGACCCCCCACTTAAAGTTTATGCACAGACTGCCTAGGTAAGATTGTAAATTTGATTTGCTATCAAAAAAATAAACAAGTCCCAAAAGAGTAACTCATTTTTGTCTTTATAATTGTATCATAGTACTTCTGCAGGTTCTTCTATAAAAGGTAAAGCTTTCTAGAAAGTCAATGTTCAATTCAAATGAATTAAGTAGATATTTATTAACACCCCACACACACACACACAAGCCAGGTACTTTGCTAGGTGCCTGAGACACTAAGAATATCCATCCTTCAATAAATCAGTTAAGAAGCATTTATTAAATACCTTTTATTTTCCAATGCCATCTAGACACTAGGGATATAAAGACATAAATATAACATCAGACTCTGCCCTCAAGGAACTTGTATTCTAGGACTAGGAGGGATGGAGGGTGAGAGATACTCAGATATTACAAAAAAAAATGTACAAACTATTAATTTTCAGTTTGGAGAGACAACTAATGATAAGGAGTAGTGTTAGAGATACTACCTTATTTGTGCTTTAAATTCCTTCCAACCTATTGATTAGATGAATTACGGGTAAAGGAGAGTATTTCAGGTGAACAGTCTATACAAAAGTAATTGCTTCTCTAAACTTAAAGCAGCAAATAGTCCAGTTTAACTGGACTATTAGAATGCCCAAAGGGAATAAGGTGAAATAAACCTGGAAGGATAGACTGAAGTCATATCATAAAGGGTTTCAAGTGCCCAAGAGGAGTTTGTTGTTCTAGAGACAGTGAGTAGCCATTGAAGTTATTTGAGCAGAGGGGAGATATGATGAGACCTGAACTTTTAGGATTACCCAGTTTGGCAGCTGGATGAAAGATAGTTTGGATAGAACCGAGAACAGAGATATAGTATGCAGTATATCAAAAGTGGCATACCTTTTCTTTCATTTCCTCTGTTGACTATTGTTTTTGGAGTAGTTATTTAAGTTTACTTTCTCAATATAACCATTTTTGCCTATCTTTTGTTTTTTATTAAACTTTGCTAAAAACTGCACCAGGCATGCTGCAGTTGTTCCATGTTATTTAAGGTAGGATC
The DNA here is from genome assembly GCA_028658325.1 of Potorous gilbertii. Taxonomy (NCBI): domain Eukaryota; kingdom Metazoa; phylum Chordata; class Mammalia; order Diprotodontia; family Potoroidae; genus Potorous; species Potorous gilbertii. The sequence continues at coordinate 247,320,302 of CM053771.1, read as the reverse complement.
TCCTGCTGTACTTTTCAATACTTTTGGTCATGTAAATGATTTATTTGTGACATTCATACTAAAACTGAACTGTGATGCCAGAACTAAAAAGGCTCTCCAACTTAACAGATTTCCAAAATATTTTGCTATCTTCCCTCACCACAGGAAGTATACAGGTTAGTAAAATAAATTAATTCAGAAGGCATCATTTCTCACTTCTAATAAATTGCTGCTCACCCCACCTAAGTGGCTGAACTCTCTCAACAGATGTTATGATATTTTAATGTCTCCTCAAAAAAGACCTTCCATGTTGAAGTGGATGCTGACTAATGACTCAAACCATACCAGGTCAGAGATGTATATCAATGACAACACTTTGGTCTGATAATTTATGACTTCTTTGGGAGCAATAATTTAAATTAATAATGAAATTTCACCTTTGTTTCTTATAGTTTCCTAATTTCCCTGATGATATTTTCAGTATAATTCAAACATTTCTTAAGGACCCACTATATGCAACTCACTGGGGAAGATCCTGGGGATACAAAGATGAAACTTAATTTGGTGCAAAAAGCAGTAGATTTAGAATCAGAGGACCTAGCCTCCAATTTACTGCCTCTGTAATCTTGAATAATTAACCTAACATTATTGTATCTCAGCTTCTTCATCTCTAAAATAAAGAGGTTTGAAGAGATAACCTTAAAAGGTCCCATCTAGTTCTAAAGTGGAGTCCTCATAGCTGCCAAAATAGCCTTTCTAATGCATGTGTCCGACTTCCCTGCTAAAGATCTTCAGAAACTCTGCATTGTGTATATGATTAAATTTGGAAGAGATGTCCCGTCATGAAAGGCAGTACAATCTCGGGTGGACAGGCCAGTAGATCATGATAATGCCCCAACAAAAGAACTTTTGGGGGAAAGGGGGAGAGAAAAGGCTGCAGTAGAATATTACAGAGGACTCCTGCAGACCCCAGTTAAATCAAGGGCAAGACCAATGCCAAGACTAGCCCTACTCCTTCAAAAGTGTGGTTGGACAAAGCCAGACCCTGGCATAAAGTCCCAAACAAAAGATACCAAACACTTTGAGGAAATACTATGGAATAGGAGAAACCTAAAAGGAAAAGTCAAAAGAGGGTAATTTCACAACATGTACAAGCAAAACCTTGGAGGAATGGAAGTAGAGGGGATAGGGAGAAAGAATTGCTTGGCTACAGGAACTAGAAGAATTGAATAAGAGATAAAAAATTAAATAAGAGTGCTAGAGGTGAAAAGAATTGGAGGGAAATAAATAGCTTACAACAAAAGGTGAAAGACATTACCTAAGTAATGACTTCCATGAAAACTGGATTAAACTAAATAGAATTCAATAACTCCATGAAACAAAAAATAGTAGTATTAAATCAAAATATTGAAAAAAATTAAGAAAATGTAAAGTATCTTAAATACAACCAAAAAACAGGTTAGGTAGAGACAATTTTAAAATCATGGATTCCTGAAAACCTGATAAATAACCAATATAGATAAAAAATATCAAGAAATCATAAATGAATACTGCCTCTATTTAACAGAACCAAAGGGTAAAGTAAAAACGGAATGAACCTTCCACCGGTCTCCTGAAAGAAACTTCCGAAGTCATAATAAAAATCCAGAGCTTCAAGTTAAAAAAAACAAACATTGTAGGTAATCAATCAATAATTAAATATTTATTAAGTACCTACTCTTTGCCAGCAAGTGTTGTAAAAAGAAAATAGTATAAAGGAGAAAAATGATTAGAATGTGATATTCCAAAAGGCAAAATACAAAGTTGTTAACATATCCAGAAAGACTGAGTATAGTCTTATAGGGGGAAAATGGACTATTTATGAATCTGAGTATTTTCAAGTATTCCCAATGAAAGGATAAGAACTAAATAGGATCATTTAAAGGCTAACCCAGGAGTTAAGAGAAATCTGAAAAGGTAAATTCATTTGAGCAATTGAAAAGAAATAAAATATGGTTGTGTTCACATTCCAATGGTGAGAGGACTGATGAGTGACCATCTAAAATCCTAGTCTTCAAAGATCACAGAGGGAAATAAATAAAACAAAGATACTAGAGATAATTTGTGTGTGTGTGTGTGTGTGTGTGTGTGTGTGTGTGTTGCTGGTCTGAAGAGAAGAAAGAGAGGAAAAAGAAACACACAAGGAAAGAAATGAAAAGTAGCATGCAACCTCCAATGTTTCATAATTGAAGTATTTTATAAAAATAATATACAAACCTAGAAGAATGGGTTGAAGGGTGTAGAAATCACATCAAAGTGGAATATCTAGGGGGCCTTGAAAACAGGCAAAAGATAACAAGGAATTTGAATGGGAAAACATTGCAGGCATGGGGGGGGGGTGTACAAAAAGATTTGAAGGTCAGACAGGAGGACTGCAAGAAATGCTATTAGATTTGTCAATAATGAGTTTGACGAGAACTGTTTCAGTACTACAGTGAGAAAGGAAGCTAGATTGGACAGGGTTGATGAGTAAGCAGATGGTGAGGCCATTAATACAATAAGTTTAGACCATTCCTTCAAGAAATTTGGCAGTGAGGAAGAAAAAAGACATAGAACAAAAGCTTGAAGGAATAGCAGGGCCAAAGGAGGGAGGGAGGGATGGAAAGAGAGAGAGAAAGGGAGAGAGAGAGAAAGAGAGTTTAGAGTTTAAAAGAAGGAAATTTGGAATAGTTACTATGGCAAATGTGATCTAAAATAAATAACAGATAATCAAAGAAATATTATGCTGTAGTGAGAGCCCCTTTGAGGATAGATAGATGAGACTATATATGTATGTATATATATACATACATATATACACACAAACATATATATAATATGTATATAGGCACATATATACATATGCATACATATACAGACACATACAATCAAGTACCTATCTATTGCTATCTATCTATAGCTACCTATAGCTATCAACATATATATATATATATATATATGCACATAGTAGACCCAAGAAGTATGACTTAGTAATATCCTCCAGCAATGTTCATCAATCCAGACATAGGAGCTGAAAAGACAAATAATAGGGTAAGTTATATATAATACCTAAGGTTAGGTATTGAATGGGAGGGAATGGTAGCATGTCTAAGGAGACAAAGTATTCAAGGGTGAAGGAGAGGAGAAAACAGTATTGAAATGCTTGACCTTGGGTCAAGCCTAAGGAGGGAGGAAAATAATGACAGAATGAAAGGATATGATAGACTGGGAGAAAAGTCTCTAGAGATCATAGTGGTGTTGAAGAGAAGAAATAGGAGCAGAGAAGGATGGGAAAGGTGGAAGGATAGAATATGCAAATAAAAAAGAAAAAGTTTATAGTTCAAGATGCAGTTCAAGAGTAATTTTATGTACTGGTGAAGTGTGACCTCTCTGGTAGATGAATGAATCAGAATGGAGATGATAGTTGTGGGAGCTGGGGAAATGAAGGAAATGTTGTCTCCATGAATATTATTAAAGTCAACAAAATAATGGCCAAGAGAAGACTGTAGCCATAATAATTCATCATCATCATCATCATTGATATAGAATGTGTTCAGGTTTGCAAAGTACCATACATATGCTATCTTATTTGAACCTCACACCTACCCCATGAGGTAGGTGCCTAAGCAATGGATCAATTAATTAAATATGCTGTGGTTTGATAAATGCCACTGAAAGCAAGATTTGAGAACACGAATTTCAAAGGAAAACTTGCTGAGTAATGATGGCAGAGAGAAGGTCTCCGGTGACAGTAAGGAGCAAGGACATTACTGATTCTGCACCCTGGTTTTGTACACATGGAGTGAGGAGGTAGAGAGATGAGAAAACAAGTGGTCAAGATTGTGGAGGGTGCTGAGAGAGGAGGTGCTCCCAAAACATGCTCCTATGAATGACTTATCAAGTCCATTTCTCTGTGCTTAGAATGGTTTGTATGTGGAAGTGGGTCAAGAAGAAGGTTATTTCCATCGATGAAACCACCTTTTAAAAAAGGCATTGGCCAAAGTTTCCATTATTTATTATGATAATGTTCAAGATGATAACTTTTTAATCAAAAAGTGAAAGATTCATATTAAATGTTCTTTAACAGTCTCCAATGAGATCTTCCGCTGCTTGCTTCCTCCTGCTTTCTTCATATTAACAAATGTTATTTAACAACTGAGACCATTTCCTTCTGCACCTAGTCCTTTTCCAAATCATTTAGGCCTTTGCTTGAGATTGGTATGAACAACTTAAAATCCATTACTGTCCTGCTAATAAAAGAGCTAATCCCACAAGACCAAATCCTGCTGCTGCAGCCATCCTGTGCAGGGCACTGCTTGGTTACTTGGTGAGGGAGAACCACTTGTTTGTGAAATGGTTTTTGTTAATGAAAGGAGGTAGGGATGCTTAGCAAGATTGTGGCCAAAAAGGGGGTTTGCAACAGAATAGGGTTTACAAGAAGCACAATGGAAGTGATGGGCAGAGGGGAGAGACTCAGGAAGAATAAGTGTTAGCCTTAGTTAGTGTTAGTGTAAGGCTAAGTAGGAAGGTTAATTTTCCTTGATTTGCTGCCTTGGATGGGGTTACTGAACTTTCACTGGGGAAGAAAAAACTAGGCTGGGGATGAACATATCATAGTTAAACAGCTTAAGTAAATAGCAAGGAAGACAACACATGACTTTTCCTTAAAGTCTTTGGCAACAATCAGTAAAGTAAAATGTTCTTAGCTTTCACAAGCAATGTTAAACAGTGTGTTTGCATTACATACATGGATCTCAATCTACCCTTCTGGGAGTAATGGCTGCATTTGACATAAATTCCTACATACCCCAAAGCGGCAGAGTATCACTAGCCACTGTTTAATATTAAGCTATAAGTACTAAATGAATATAACTGAAGCTCAAATGTTTGCTCCTCAGTTTCCAGTTGTGCCATAATAATGTGCCATTGTAGTCATTATATCATCATCTATATATATATATATGTATGTATATATATAATTTTCACCGTAATCACCAAATAACTGTGCCATTGCAATCATTGCCAATCAATATAAGTGATGTCAGTTTTCTTTCACTGACAACTGCACACTACATAGATTGAAAGAGATTCAAAAAAACTGGGAGCTACTTTGTGTTATATAGATTCTAATCAACATGTGTTTGTATGCTTGGTTCACATTTAAAATGTTTCCTCAAGCTACTTGAATGTGCTTATGTTAAATGTATTATATCTGGCCTTGTTTATCTTCCTTCCTTTACAACTCCATTTCTCACCTTCCTCATTCAAAAATGAAAATCCCGGAGGGCCTGTCTTGGAAAACAGATGTTTAGTGCTTTTACATTCAAAATTAACGTAGCATTTATGTGACTCCTTCTCTCTCTCTCCCTCTCTCTCTCTCTCTCTCTCTCTCTCTCTCTCTCTCTCTCTCTCCTCACCTCTCTCACTCTCACTCTGCTTTGAAAAAATAAATACCAGCTGCATCAATACAATGGTGAGGCAATTGGAAAACAAAAGCAAAAATGAAAAATTCAGTGATACCATTAGGTGTCATGAAAACATAAGTATTCTCCTACTGAGTGACTCATAGATCATCAAGTCCAATGCTCTGTCTTTAGAATGATTTGCATGTGATACTAGGTAGAGGTTATTTCCATCAAAGAAATCACTTCAAAATGCATAATTATGGGAATAAATAGACTAGAAGTATAAATACTACTTTCCTACTAACTAGTTATGTGACCTTGAATAACTCACTACTAGGCTCTTCCATTTTTTAAACTCTGTAATACCTAGCCTTCCTTAATTATGTGGCTATGGTCTAACATTTAGCCTTGAACTTTTTTAAAGCTTTTTTCTACTTTAGGTTTATCATACTTGTATTTTCTTGGTCTGGCTCAGGAGTGGGGAACCTGAGGCCTTGAGGCCATATGTGGCCTTCTTGGTCCTTGTGTGTAGCCTTTTGACTGAGTTTATTTTACAGAACAAATTCTTTTATTAAAGAGATTTACTCTGTGGAGTTTGCATTAGATCAAAGGGCCACACTTGAGGATCTAGAGGACCACATGTGACCTTGAGACTGCAGGTTCCCCACCCCTGCCAGGTCTGGCTGTTCCTCCCACCTACGCCGAAGAGAACTTCTTCCCAACTGAAAAAAAAGTGAAAAAACATCTCACCAAATTTTTGACAAACTTCTAATGATCAGCATCAAGTTTTGGCTAGACTCCTCTTCAGATAACAATTAAGGTCTGTTCCAGGGCCTGCTTTGGTGCACTGGCCAGATCTTGGGCTTCATTGGAATAACTTTCAAGACCCCAGGTTCATTACCATATTGAGGTATTTGTATACAACATCAATGGAGGCATGAAAAAGTTATCCCATACATTTACAATAAATATACATTTATGGTTTCTAAAATTCTTTCATATTCCAAAATAAGTTCCTTTATTCCAGAATTCTGTCACTAGGTGAACAAATAAATCTACATTTGCCTTGTCCCATCTAAGACAGATTCTTAAGACAGACCCTCCCATCTCTCTAAGATAGACTGTTTCGAAACCATCTCAGTCTCTGAAGCCACACCAAAGAACTGTAATTTTTTGATATGTCCTGACATAGTGAGACCAACTTTCTTTCACTCCACTTGGACCTTTTCCAATTCAATTCAACAAACAATTATTAAGTACCTACTATGTGCAAAGAATTATGCTAAATTTTGGAAACAAAATAAAAGTTTAGAAGAGATATAGTCCATGTCCTTGAAAATTTACAGAATAAATATTTTTCTCCCACTAATTGTATGACCTTGAATAATTCACTATTGGGCCTCAGTTTCCTTATCTGAAAATGGGGAAGTTGGGCTGGGATGATCTCAAATTCCAGTATCATCTCTGATGTTCAGTTATTCCATATAAGAGTAGTGGGGGGATAAGATGTACAGATAGATAACTATGATACAGCTATACCCAAGTTCATGGTACTGTGGGATCATCATCTATTTAAATTCACAACTTCAGGATCCCATTGATCTACCGAAAGTAACCAAGACAAATGACATATGACTTTAATGCAAAGGACATTTAATAAAATGGAACATCAATGTAAACAAAAAGGAATTGAACCAGGAATTAAATGCTTATTGAACCCATCCCCAATTAGTGGCTGCCCCTTAAATATCTACTGAGGGCATATGTCTGTTTCCAATTAAAATCATAGTGTCTTTAATATCTTTAATATTAATTTATTATAGATATAAAATAATTTTATATTTTAAATTTTACTCCCAGAAAAATGCTAGGATACTTTTAAAAATACATCTTCTTTCTTTTTAAAATTATTTCCCTTCACCCCACTGAAAGAGAGAAACAGAGACAGAGAGAGAAAAAGAGAGGGAGAGACAGAAAGAGAGAGACAATACTCTTGTAATAAATATGCATAGTTAAGCAAAACATATTTCCACATTGGCCCAGTCCAATAATGTATGTTTCGCTGTAAATATTGAGTTTATCACCTCTCCGTCAGTAGGTATTCATTTTCTTCATCCTCATTATCTAGACATGACAGTAAGAAGTGAAGACATCAAAATCTCATTAGTAAAGACAGTCTAGACGGTACTGTGTTTTATTAGTAATGAAGTGAATGGGTTTACCTCTACTATTCCCATAATTCTCTGAGGTTGGTCATGCAAAAAAAAGTACACAAAGAAAAGTGGGAGAGAACATCTACAAAAACATTCAGTGTCTCCCTATTGCTTCTATTATCACATAAAATGCCTCTGTTTGGCAGAACTTTCCAACTTGGCCCTTCTCCTCCCTCTCCAGCCTTTTACACACTATTTCCCTCCAACTGTTCTACAATTTGTTCTTGCTGACCTACCTAGTGTTGGTCACACCTGACTAACTGATAAGAAAACTAACAGTAGAGATAGACTCAGAAGCACTGGCTTCTCAGAATAGCAACTACTGCCTTGTAGACCTTGCTGCTGGTTTCTCTTGGCATAGCACCTCCAGTCTTTTAGGTCTGCAAACTGGAGTGTGCTGACCTCTTATAGTATTACATTCACTTCTACTGGTACACTTACCCTGAAAGAGTATATCAGGGATGCAGAACCTGCGGCGTCCAGGCCACATATGGCCATCTAGATCCTCAAGTGCAACTCTTTGACTGGATCCAAACTTCACAGAACAAATTCCCTTAATAGAAGGATTTATTCTGTAAACTGCTGCTTCCAAGGATCTAGAAGGTCACATGTGACCTTGAGGCCCTAGGTTCCCCACTCCTGGTCTAGATAAAGCATCTGTTTCCTTATGTCACTCCTCTCAGTTACAGCAGCTCTACATGATCCTGCCTCATGAAACTCCTCAGGCCTTTAAACAGAACACTCTGGAAGTGCATCTACTCGCTGACACAGTGTCCATGGTAAGGCAATACACCATGTTGTGGAACCATCACAATGACCTTTGAGAAATATAGTTCTAAGAATTTCCTCCATTGAGCAGACACCCTCACAGGTCTAAACATTTTGGGAACTTGGTATCTGTCCACTCACACCCCTCTTTATATATGATTAACGCATTAGAAAGGTAGAAAGCAAAGTACTATGAGGTGTCCAACCAGATCAGGGAAAACTTCAAGAAGCAATGGGTGTTTGAGTTGACAGTTAAAGACCATATAGGAATTAAGCAGGTGAAAAGAGAGAAGTAGAATACTGTGAGTACAGAAACAACCTGAGTAGATAGAGTGGTTCATGGGCCTGGAGGACAAGGAGAATTCCAATTTCACTGGATCATAAGGAACATGGAAGTCAGTGGTAGGAAATAAGGCTAGAAAGGCAAAGGGCTACTAGATTTATAGGGGTTAGGAAACACCTTCAGTTTTAGGATGGACTAAACCTCTGATTTTGCTGGTATAGGAAACTCATAATAAGGGAATACCTTCAACCATCATAGATCAGTATCATCTCTGCAACTTAAAAGTCTTATGGAGTTGTCTGATGCATTGAGAGATTAAATGATGTGCACAGGGTCACACCACCAATAGGTTTGAGACAGAACTTGATCTCACTCCTCCTGCTTTTCAGGCTAGACACTTTGCCATGCTGCCTCTGTTCTTTCAGCTTAATTCCATAATTATTGAAATGTACCACCAGAACCACACCATTTTCTAGATGCCAGGAATGCTATGGTTTGGACAAGAATAAGATGAAGTCTTGGGTTTTGATTTTCAGTATGTTATTTGATTGTGCTCCAGATTTTGTTGGCCTTTCCGACCAGAATATCACATTTGACCGATGCCTTGAATGAACAACTTCCAAGACTCTCACATCCCTTTCTTGGATCATAGCTGATGACTCAGAATCAATTATCCTTTAAATACAACTTAGGCTATTTTTTTTGTTTTGTTTCCCAAATGCAATGAATTACCTTACTTGGCTAAATTGAAGCTCATTCACTATTTTTCTCCTTGCTTGCACAGTCTCACAGATCTTGCAGTAATTTATCAATTTGGCATTTCACTATCTGGAAGAGCTAGTGCCATTTGTAAACTCAGAGATTTCACTTTGCACTTCATCTTCTAAACCATTTATAAAAATGTTAAATAAGACTAATCCCTGAAGGACATCACTGTTTACACTTCTCCATTCAGAGAAGTGCTCATTTATTTCTTTTCTTTGTTTCCCACCTCTCAACCAATTTCATACCCATGACAAAGCACCTTCCCCTTTTTCTCCTCACTCCCAATCAATTTTTCTTTGATAGTTTTTGGTGTGAGAAGAGATGTAAGAGCCCTCAGCTGTCCTAAATGAATGCACATCATCAAGGCCAGATGAATTATATCAGAGGATAATGAAAAACCACAAATAATATGCACTATTATCCGTGATCTTTGAAGAACTGTGTGCAAAGGTACATTGAGACTAGAAATGGACAAACATCTCAATGTTCCCAAAGAGAAGAAGATAGATACGTCAAACTATAGGCTGCTGAGTTAAATCAAATATAAAAGGATTTATACTCTGACACCAGGAATACCAATATAAAGGTGAGGCAGTCCTTTCAAGGGGTTTTTGTTCTACTATGTAGATAATGATATTCATAGGTAAATAAATATAGGCTACATATAAAACACAAAATGATTTTGGTAGAACTGTGGCATGAATGACTAGGAGAATTAGGAAAAGTCTCCTGAAGGAGGTAGTACTTAGGGTTAGCCTTGAAGGGAATTAGGGCTTCTAAGTGTTTGAAGTTAATTCCTGGTAAGATTTTAGAATAGATTACTGCAGGAAGGGTTTGCGAGTACTTGGAAAAGGAGAAAGTGATTGCTATGAGCAAACATGAATTCATCAAGAATCAGTAATGCCAGGCTAATCTACTTTTATTTTTTGAGAAGAGTGTTAGACTCCCATCCCAAGGGAATGTTGTTGATATAGAACAGTGGGAGACATTTGACAAAGCTTGTGGGAGAGATGGAAAGAAGCAAATTAGAATTAAAATTGTTTGTCCAGATCCACATCCAAAAAGTGGGAATCAATGTCATCTTAGAAGGAAGTCACTCATGAAGCACCACATAACTTAGCACTTTATTTTCTCAAGGGAAGAATTTGATCCTAGGACCATAAATTTAGAGCATGAACCCCCTGCCTATTCAGGTTGTTTCTATATTCACAGTCCTCTAGACTTGTGGGTCTAAAATTAAGCAGAAGTGGGATCACTACACTGAATATAAGGATGCCTGTGGGCTCCATATCAACTTAGAAAATCACTGTTATAATGTTATCTATATTTTATTGAGTTTTATTTATTTTGTTAAATAGTTCTTAATCATAATCTGGTTTGGGCAATACTTGAGAGTGTTGTGGGCTGCCTGCAGCCTGTATTTGACACCTCTGACCTAGACCAAGTCCCTCATCTTAGCGATGAAGACAGTGCCTTAAGAGTTTTGTCCTTTTCTCCCCTCATTTTCCCCCCGATGACTAAGATCAAAACAGAGGTAGTATATTTACAAAATTTAAAAGGTTTTCCAGACCTGGGAAGGATAACAGATATGTCAAATGAGAGAATCAGGATCTAAAAATATTTTATCAGGATGAGATGTTAGGATGAAGCCAAGAAGAGGCAATTTAACAAGAATGAATGTAAAATCTTGCAGCTGGGTTAAAAAAGCATCTGCTGCACAAATACAGGAAAAGGAAGTTGTATAGAAAAGAGTTTGGATGAAAAACAAAAGCAAAAACATGGAGCTCTAGTGGAATACAAAATCAATATGAATTACCAATGTGATGTGACAACCAAAAAAGTAACACAATCCAATGCTGTGAAACAGTGTTGGGAGGTGGGGTGGGGCAGGGTAGATTCTCTTTTAACACTTAGTTCTGGATAGACCTCAATAGAGATCCATGTTTTAGAGGGACAATGTCAAACCATATTTCTTCTAGAGGAATGTGCCCAAGTGGTAACTAAGTCAGGAGCCATATTGTCCAAACTTTGGGCTGAATGTTTCAAGTCTAGAAAATGGATTATTTGGGGGAGAATGAGATAGCTGTTTTAAAATGCTTGGAGAATTGATATTTGGAAATCCAGCACTAGGTTAGCTCCAACTGGTTATAAAAGGTAGAACTACGATGAATGGAAAGAAGATATAGGGAAGCAGATTTCAACTTAATATTTGGTCAAAATTCCTAAGTATTGTTAGCATTCATATTGTTAATAATAACTCAAATTTAAGTTGTTTGGTTATTTCAGTTGTGTCTGATTCTTCATGACCCTTGTTTGGCGATTTCTTGGCAAAGATACTGGAGCGGTTTGCTATTTCCTTCTCCAGCTCATTTTACAGATGAGGAAACTGAGGCAAACAGGGTTAAGTGACTTGTCCAGGGTCACACAGCTAATAAGTATCTGAGGCTGGATTTGAACTCATGAAAATGAATCTTCCTGACTCCAGGCCAACCACTTTATTCACTGTGCCAACGAGCTGCCCTGAAATTCAAGTGGCACTTTATAATTTGCAAAATGATTTCACTTCATAACAACTCTGCGAGTCAGTTAATGCAATAGGTTATTTTACAACTGAGAAAAAATGAGAGATAAGTGATTTTCCCACACTACCGCAGCTATTACTTTTTAAAGCAGTTAGTTGAGAGGCTATTTGGCATATTTGGGTGCTGGACTTGAAGCCAGGAAAAACAAGATATAAATTCCACTTCTGACACTTAACTATGTTTCCTTGGACAAGTCTTATAGCTTCTCTGAGATTCAATTTCATCATTTATGAAATGAGGAGGTTGGATTAAATGGCCTCTGGTGTCCCCTCCAATTCTAATATATGATTTAAGGTCCTGTGCTTTCTAGGTATAGGTTCAACATCCTGGGGTATTTCATTGAAAAGCTATTTGTAATAGATTTTGGAGATTGATAATTTTATCAGAAGCAGACCCCTGACAGTTTCCAATTCCGTTATTTTATCCAAAGCTTTTGAAAATCACGCATCTTCCACACCTTTCTGGCAAGAAAAAAGTTTGATTGGATTTATAGAAATAAATAGTATTTAATACAGTCTACTAACATCTTATTTGTATGACTCATTATTGCATGTAGATAGCTGAGTTTTCAAAATTCCAGGTTAATAAAACTCTGACTTCTTTAGGAATACATACAAGCATGTATGTGTGTGTGTGTATGTGTGTGTATGAGAGTAGGCTGATACCATGAATAAATGCTGTCTTTCCTAAAAAGCCTTGTGAATCCATAATAGAAAATTTTTATTTATATCACAATTTATGTGACTTTATATTCCAATAAAAATATGACTTTCCTAATGAAACAGAAAGTCAAAGAAAAATAGAACCTTAGAATTGGAAAAGATTTTAAAGACGCATTATCCACCCTCTGATTCAACATTTATATTCCTTCTATGATGTCTCTGACAAGTGTTTTTCTGATGTCTGTTTGAACACTTCCAGGGAAAGGGAACTTCTTCTCTCAAAAGAAATTAGTGGACTTCCTCAAGTTGTAAACACTCAGAGAGGCATGTGATGTGATTTGGAAAAAGAGGACTTGGGTTTGAAGCCTTCTGCATCTACTTACTACATGTATGATCCTGGACAAGTCATTCAACTTTTTTGCACCTCATTTTCCTTATCCATAAAATGAAATGATTGGAATAAATTGCTAAGATCTTTTCTGACTTTAAATATTATGATCCTCTGAGTACAGAGACATGGAGATGGATTGCAACTCTTCTTTGACAACCAGTCTAATTCATTCGATTGGTCCCAGCCCAAGGTCCATTTAATGGCTATATTTTGGTCCCTCCTGGTTCAGAGTGCATGTCAATAGTTAATGTTTCTCTTTTGACCAGTAACCCTGAGGGTCTTCCCCTCCCAGTTTGATTTTTTTTTTTTAATTAAAGGATCTATTCCTTGACTTACTTCTAAACAAGGCTTTTCCATTGAATGGGTGTCACCTCACTCAAAGTGAGAACCTGAAAAGGTCTTAGCCTACAAGGGCCAGGGTCTCCCCTTGCATTCTGGGCCACCTCCAGTTGTGCTGGTGAATATCTGGTCACTGGACCCAGATGACTCTGAAGGAGAAAGTGAGGCTAGTGAACTTGCCCAGCCCCCACTCACTCAAATCCAAGTCAACTGCAAGTCATGTCATCATTTCCCTGATGCCATGGTTGTCTTTGAAAATGAAGGACAAACACAGTTAATTCAAGAGGCTGAAGTTCTTTTCACTGTACACATGTAAAGAACTTTGCAAGCTTTAAAGATAAGCTCCACAGATGATAGCTGTCATCATTATTTTTACAAAGTCATGTAGTGATTGCAAGTGTGCAAAACTGGAAGGAATATTCCAATAAAAATTACACATGTTTTAAGATACTGAAGTATTGAATTCAGTGGAGGTAGTTTGTATAAACCCAGCAACCATGTAAAATGAGCTGGAGAAGGAAATGACAAACCATTTTAGAATTTTTGCCAAGAAAACCCCAAATAAGGTCACAAAGAGTTGGACTTGACTAAAAATGACCCAACAACAACCATTTAAATTTGGGAGAGATTCAAGTGGAGAAAAGATTTGTGCCAATGAAACCTGTATTACATTTTTCCCTTTATTTTTGATCACAGAACAACCCTCAACACTCATCCTGGATGAGTGTACTGAACTAAAATGGAAAGTTACATATAACTTAGTGAAGGAAAAACAGTACTTTCCGATCATGCCTTTGATCTCCCAATTTATGGAAATTTTAGATGATAATCCTTTTGCTCAGCCTAGGAAATCAGCTCGGATCCTTTCCATTAACTCATTTCATTACCCTGCACACTGATAACTTGGACTTTGGTTGTCACATCTATTTTCTATTAAGAAAAAGATCAACCCTCCTTTGACATCTCTCAAAAGTGAGGACTTTAATCTAATGGTGCCTATACCTTTTCCAAAGTAATTATATGTTTTTCAAGTAAGCTGTGATTTGTAATAGAAACAGCCTTCTAATGATGCCTAACTAGCCAATGTGGAGCAATAAAAAACCTACACTTCGATTTATATTGTGTTTTTGCATAGTCATGGCATATTGCCTGCTTGATTTTTGTTTTCCTCCACTGCCACTGCACAGTGAGAAGAAGATTATGGAGAATTTTCCTCATTTAAAAATATAGATATTTCCAAATTGCTTTGATTGTCTGATGAACAATATTCTTCTTAACTTCCATTCTCTGTTCTAGCATTCGGTAATGTTAATTTACCTGGATAGAATTGCATTTTCTGTTAATGAGCTTCTCTCTCTCTCTCTCTTTCTCTCTCTCTCTCTCTCTCTCTCTCTCACACACACACACACACACACACACACACACACACACACACACTCACACACACACCTGTTGTAAAAACTAGGGTTCATTTGTAGACCAATTACTTGTTTGGGTGTTTAATGGACAATTTTTGCATTTAGAGAAGTAAGCTATTAGATTCTTTTCAAGGGATTAGTTCAAATTCTCTTTGTAGTTGTAATTAAATTAACAGGCCCAGATTTAATGAGCCCAAGGTTATGTCTGTAAGACATTAACTTTCTTCAATTCATTCACTTAAAAATTTATTCAAACTAGTTGCTAAGCATCATGTAGAGCAAATGTTAGCTGGAAAAGTGCTATGCACATAGCAAGCACTTAGCAAATTCCTGGTGCTTTAGAGAGAATGGAGAATTTGTGGCCAAGAAAAATTGAGTTTGAATCCTTCCCTGTATACTTATACTAGCTGTGTGACTCTAGGCAAGTACTTAACTTCTCTGTGTATCTCAGTTTCCTTGTCTACAAAATGAGGCTCATTATAGCAGTGCCTCCCAGGGCTGTTGTAAGGATCACATGAGGTAACAGAAGCACAGGGCTTTGCCAACCTTACAGTACTGTACACTTAAAGTACTGCTAGCTGCTACTACCACTACCACCACTGGAATTCTAATTTTGAGCAAATTGGTTGACTAGAAGGTTCATGAGACAGTCATCTTTAGTATCTGGAAAGAACCTTCAGCTGGTGAAATGAAGTCTCTTACCATTTAATGGAAGATGAATATGGCCAATGTATAATATGTTAAATCATAATTTGTATATGCAGTTTGAAATGAAAATGGGAAGCTAAATAAGGGAGTTGTAGAGTAAAATTCTTCATATTCAAATATTGTAGCAAGCCACTGTGGAATAATGGAAAGGATAACAGACGTGTAGTCAGGAGACCTGAGTTTAAACCCTAATGTTACTTTTCTTAGCTATTTGAACTCATCACTTAAATTTTTTTTTTGCCTCTGTTTCCACATTTATAAAGCAATTTATAATAGATTTTTTTTTCCTTTTTATCTCACAGGGTTAAGGTGAAAATCCACCCTAGAGGTCCTATCTGCTGTTATGATTAAGGTAAATAGTTTAACTTCATCTGGTCTAAATTAATTGTGGTTCTTAATAGTCTGATCCTTAAAAAAATAAAAAAAGAAAACAAAAAGATTGAGGTCTGCTTAAGCATTTCAAGAAGGTAGACCAGAGCAACATAATGTATCCTGGAAGGATAACAACTGTTTCTTTGAGGTGAAGTAGGAGCTCTCCTAAGGGAGTGGGAGCTTGAGTTTCTCGTTGTCTTCTGATTTGTTCTTTGTTATATAATCACAGATGACTGAAGGTTATTCCTGAGATGGACTTTCCAGGAGTGTCTCTCAGTCCCTTAGTAAATTCTCTAAGACTCTAAATTGCATATCAAGAGCCAATCTACATGGGTAGATGGAATTTCCTGAATTAATGGTTTAGTTTTTTTTTTTAACGTATTTAAGTAGGTTAGGAGAAATGAGGAAGGCAGAGAAACAGCGAGAGATTTTTATGAAGTGATGCATATGAAGAAAGAAGAACCAGAAGAATATACATAGCGATTACAAACAAATAAAAGCATCACTAAAGTCAAGTTTTTGAATAATTGAAAAACTAGAGGTCTCAGAAAACAACAAGATCAAGAACAAGGACTTGTATAGCACTTTAAAGTTTGAAAAATGCTTTACAAAGATGAGTCACTAATCAAGGGAGAGAAGAAAGGGACTGCTTGGGGCAACATGATGTAAGCATTGTACAGGTCCTTTTAACAAATATTTTGGTTTAATTATTTTTCTTTGTCATTAGGAATAGTTCAATCTTTAAAAGGTAGCAGAGTTAAGGGAAATTTTTTTTTAATTTCCAGAAATAGCTTTGTCTAAAGGCAAAACCTATCCACTAAAAAGTATTTTAAATGGGAAAAAAAAGGAATATTGAGAAGACATCTTATATGTGTATGTGTGTATGTATTGTTTCAGCTTTTGGAACATAAGTTACTTGAGGGAAGAGACTGCTTCACTTTTGTCCCAACATTTAGCACAGTGACTGGCATATAATAAATTCTTTCTGATAGATTAATTGACAGAGTTCTTAGCTCCATATATTGGCCAACTTATTTCAAGAAATTTCAATACAGCAAATTCCAGTACAATGGAATAATTCAACAGCAGCCCTTGTAGCTTATTTTAGTAAGAAACAACATGTGTGTTCTCGTGTGCTTTAAAAGACTGATGATAACAGAGATTTTCTAACAAAGTCACAGTGTACTTAACTGTTTCCACTTAAATCCTGAGATACTTGACCTTTGTTTGAAAGAGGCTTTTATTAGTTATGATATACAACATTAGCATTCATTTACATGTGAAGTGTCGCTATAATTATTCCCCAGTGCTTTCATTACAGATGTACTTCTATAGCACTAAGCAGCACATAATTTTAGACTCATCAGTGTGAATGGTCTAGATTTTCTTTAGTTTGTGTTCCTATTATTTAAAAGGATTTGGAAGTTCAGCTCTGTGGGATAGCCTGGAAGCAAACAGTTACGCATAAACACTCTCATACACTTACTGCAAGACTATTTTCTAGATGATGAAGAATTTTTCCTATGCAACTCCATTTCCCTAAAGAACTGACTTCCTTCTAATGGAAGAATTGTTGTCTTAGACTTCATTCTAAGGGAAGAATTGTTCCCAGGACAGAGTTGATAGCATAACTATTTGTTTCCTAGGATTTCTGTTCTGTTAAAAAAAAAAAAAAGACTTTTTAGACATCCTAGTAAAAGTTCCACGAATAGCAAAAGATGACTGAGGAATGAGAGGAGGGCAATGGCCTTCCCAGTCACATGACCAACAAGGTGGAGAACTGGAAACATTCTGTTCCTCAACACCTCTCAAACTTCCCCAAAGTAAGAATAATATGCAAGGAAAGAAAGCAATTTAAGCTGAATCTATTAGGTAAGAAACCAAGAACCTTAATAAGATAACACAAAGAATTTAAAGCAGAGAAGGATCCTTCCTTATCCCTAACAAATTTACTCAGCACCCTATATTCCACCAGTCACCAAACGCAACAAGGCTATACAAGTCAATCTTCACCCCATGTTATGGAAAACCAAAAGACAGAAGCTTTCTCTGTCTGGGACTGCAGCATGGCAGAACTGCAACAGAGGAGAGCTGGCAAACAGAGGGAACCTGGGCAGGATGTAAGTGTGATGTTCTACTAAATGAGAGGATGGGGACTGGTATCCACCTGGAGAGTTCTGTTCCCATAGAAGTTACTTGGGGTAGAAAGTGAGGCTGGCAAAATGTGAATTGCACATTATGGGAAGAAGCTGAGATATCTTTGAGCTACAGCCCCAAGGGAAATTACAATCAAAACAGAAAGAGCTATGAAATGAGCAACATAGGAATATAAAGGGGGGACAGAGAAAACTGAAATGACTGAAATCCCAGAAGCAAGAAAAATTAAAAATCTTGAGTACCAGCAGACAAATGAATAGGAAAGGTATTAATAACAAAAGACAATATGGCCTCCAGATTAACTAAACAGCTCCAGACATTTATGAATAAATATTGTAAGACAAAAGAAAATTCAATACCTGAACTACCTATCATTATCCACTAGCCAAGTTTCAAAGCACTCCTAGAGTTCCTTGCTGCTACTGAGGCAATGAGAAAGCGACGTAAGCTATTCCACCCTTTAATCCCTTGAGCCAACCAAGTCTGGAAGAATGTATTCATACCTTT
Source organism: Potorous gilbertii (assembly GCA_028658325.1). Taxonomy (NCBI): domain Eukaryota; kingdom Metazoa; phylum Chordata; class Mammalia; order Diprotodontia; family Potoroidae; genus Potorous; species Potorous gilbertii. Next base: position 247,301,735 of record CM053771.1, on the reverse strand, counting down.
TAAGGGAAAACTACCTTAATTTGCATGTGGTGTACATTAAAATATTGTTCCTACCATAGCTAGTTAAGACGTTAAGCCATTTCCTAATACAAAAGGGGGACACCTAAGTGGATAGGGTACCAGCCCTGGAGTCAGAAGGACCTGAGTTCAGATCTGATCTCAGACATTTAACACTTTCTAGTTGGGCAAAAAAAAAGTCCTGACAGCAGACAACTGATGTAGGTGTACAATTCCAAACAGTGATGGAGACTCCAACCAGGGACTGCAGAATAAACAGCATTGCCCCCTGAAGTGCTTGAGGGAAGGCCAAGGAAGAGGTGCACCGACAACCCCTGGAAAAGTATGAGGTAGTAAACACACACCTTTGAAACATGACCAGAGATGGTGGGCAGTATGGTAGGTGTCTATAAGAGCAAGACCTTCAATCAAGTAGAAATTAAACCCAAGATTGGATTCTACCTATGTGAATTCTCTATCACCTGCAAGGCTGTGAAACACCTGCTCCAGCTTTGGGGACACTCCCCTTGTTTCATGCCTCCCAAGTTACCTAACAATAAAAACAAGAAGCAGTAGCACTAAAAGCAAGAATATTCTTTAAGAAAATACTAGTAAAGTACTACTTCCTTCTCTGTGGAGAGGAAAAGAATAATTTATTTTATTTTATTTTATTTATTTATTATTTATGTAAATTTATTTAACTTTTTACATTCATTTTCACAAAATTTGGGGTTCCAAATTTTCTCCCCATTTGT
>CM053771.1:247263637-247300483 GCA_028658325.1 Potorous gilbertii | reverse complement strand
TTTTTTTCCTCAACTCTCCTCTTTTTCCCTCCACTAAAAAGTCTCCTGCTTGCCTCTTCTATGAGAGATAATTTACCCCATTCCATTTCACCCTCTCTCCTCCCACTATATTTCTCTCTCACCATTTACCTTGATTTCTTTGGAATAATTGACAAAGTAGGTAGACAGTTCAAAGAGGTAGTCATTGACCCTTTTAGCTTTTTGAAAAATCCCATGTAAAAATATCTCTTTCACATCATGACTTTCCCCATCACAATTTCTATGTATCACAGATTGGCATAAGAAATTAAATGGGAATTTGGGGGAATTTCTGCTGAAGACAGAGATGACCCACAAAGGCCAGCAGACAACACAGAAAAAGTTGAAAAACTCATAAATGCATAAAATATGTGTAAAATGTTATATAATGTCAATATACTTTATATCTTTTAATACCATAATAATTCAGACCTCTTCTCTGGTACAAAAGGAGGGCCAAAAAATTTTATGTGGATTTTACAGATGATGTGGAAGGGATAACTGTAGTTTATTGTGATGAACGATCACCTATGAAGATCCTTTTTGACATCTCTCTAACTTGTTTCAAATGACTAAAGAGAACATGTGCCATCATTTAAGTGTTTCAATTACAACCTTTTGAAAAGATGCAAAGGCGGAAATTGGGCGATTGCTCAAAGAGAAAAGATAAGCTATGTGATAGATTTCTGTTTTATTGAACTTACTACTATCAAGAGATAACATATATTACTTGGAGAAATAACAAGACGTTCAGTGAGGAAAGGACTACAGTCTACCCCTGTTGCTTCTAAGTCCTGAGTTAATCAGAAGCATGAATAATAAATCATATTTATATAGTATTTTAAAGTTTACAAAAATTCTTTACAACTCTCTAATGTAGGTAGCATTAATATTATCGTCATTATTTTATAGATGAATTAACAGAAATGCAGAAAGTTTGAGATATTTGTCCAAGGTCACATAAGCAATAAGCGTCAATGTCTTGGATTTGAAACTAAATCAACATGACTGTAGTTCCAATGAATTTCACTATACTGTTTGGAAAAAGTCAGATTCATATAATATTATCAATGGAAGAAAAGTGATAGCATCATAGAATTAGGAGGGATCTTATAATTCACATGTTCAACCTCTTCATTTCATAGATAAAGAAACTGAAGTAAGTAGAAGTTTAGTGACTTTTTAGTTTAGTGACTTTTTTAGTGACGACTAAATTCACAAAAGTACTAATTAGCAGAATTAAGATTTAAACTCAGATCCTTAGATTTCAAGTCCATTGTTCTATGCTGTCTCCTAATCTTTCAACTGCAATAGGGGAAGGGTCTTAACAACCTAATATACAACAATTCTGAATATCTCCTTCATACATAACTTTGTCCAAAGTGACAATAAAGAATACATTCCAGAAATCTTGAGAGTGTTGATTTTCAAAATGCTGCAATATTTTTGAACATTGATTTAGTAGATTAACTTTTAAAGAAACCAAATTAGGTTGTGGGTGGGAGGGTGAGAGTTTATCAGAAATTCTAAATAAAAGAAAGAATATGAAAAGATTCATGTAAATCAACTATTCCTAATAGACTATATGAGAAAGTAGAAATTAATTCAGTTTAACAAGATGAAATTAGGAAGACTTGGCTGTATCACACTCAGTATAGGCAAAATTCATGTTAGAGGCAATACAGTTATGAATATACTGAAGGACTAAGATAGCAATAAAAAAAAGGAAAAATCCAAGCTCCTGGAAACTTACAGATTTTTACCACTAAAAAAACTGCAATAAAAAGTAAACAAGATATTAGCAGCTATCAATTCATATACCTATTTTTTTCATATCTATAAGATACTTAGGAGAATGATCTACAATTTATCAAGAATCCTTGATTAAAAGAAAAACAAGGAATAAATGAATTTTTCCAAAGGATTCCTCCTTTTATCATACACCTAAGTGAAAGGTATAAGGGAAAAAAGACTTTATTGTTTCTATTCCATGTTGATTATTTTTTTAAAAAGTATTATGTAGAGTTTTCCTCCAGAAAGGAGTCTTCCATACTTTATCAAGATTATGATTTTTCCAAAAGAATTCAAAGAGATAACTTTGGACAATGGGCAGCTGTTTGTTAATTATATAGTTAGGGTTAATTATGTATGCTCATTAAAGGTGTTCATCATTGTCATTGAGGATCTCCTATACAGACTTCAAATTGAAGATGTACTCCTTATAGATGGTGAGGTTTTCTAGATTCTTCTATTTATAGATTATATTATATTGATCTCAACAGACCTTAGAATATTATAGGAATATATATATACATATATATATATTCCTATATATTATAGGAAATCATTGGTATGATCCTCATTCACTTGAAAGAAATAGGCCTAACAATCCATTCAGAAAAAACAAATATGTGGGTGAAAAACCCCTATTGCCTAGACCATGACATGTAATGGATGGGCAATCCATTGAATTAGTCCCCTAGTACATATACAGATAGATATACTTATACAAGTAATATAGATGAAAATAAACTGGGTTTAGAAATAAATAGGAAGATGATAGCAGACAAAGTTGCACTTAGGAAATTATACAATACTTTCAAGAATATCAAACTGCTCTTATACTTTATATAATAACATCAGTTCTAGTATACTGGTATTACTGAGACATCAATCTCCAAAATGTCAAAATATCATGTAACTCAATGAAGAGGCACATGGTATCTATAAATAGGTTGTAACATATTCCCAATGATGACTTGTGAAAGAAATGAAAAGCAATATCATCCAGGAAATGTGTGATTAGAAGGAGAGTACCAGTCATGTAGAGGAGGAAGGGAGAACAGGTGAGGGAACTTGGGACAGTACAAATTCTACATTAGTCTAAATAAAAATTAGAGGAATGCTAAGTAGATCATCTAATCAAGATTTATAGGAGGGTGGGCATGCAGCATATAGAGGATGAGTAAGGCATTAAGAGGTACCTTTAGATGTGATAGCCATATTGAAAATTTCCATGATTCACTGAGGTGCCCAAGTAATCAATCAATGGGAGAATACAGAGGCAAGAAAGGGCTATGATAATTTGTTTTGTTCATTTCCTGGATTTCAATAAGCACTTTGTGAAGTGTCATTTTGTGTTTGTTTTTAAAGGGCTTGTTTGTAGATTCCAGAGGTTGGAGAACTAGAGAGAGAAAGGTCACTCGAGAAAGGAGAGGCATGATATACTCAGCTGCCTAGAAGAAGCTAGTATAACCACATCCCCTGCTCCCCCACAGGGATGACAGCAGATGAAGACAGCAGAAGAAGAGCAGTTTTGGGTAGGTAAGTTTTAAGAATTCCATCCGGTAGTAATAGAGCACCAGTGGCATCATAGCCAGGAAATTCTTGGACTAAATGTAGGAGCAATGAGGCAGAGCTGTTAGAAGGAGGAACTGAAACCTTAAGTGCTATTATGAATCAAGTGTTTTTGTGAGGTAGGAGGGATGACAGTGAAAGGTCTAGCAACTAGGATTTCTTTTTTTTCTTATGGGAGGCCACATCCAATGTGGTACTACAGATTGGGAGGACTGTTTAGGTCTCTGGGAAGTTGGGTTTCACTTTCAGGGCCTTTGGTTGCTTGACTTCCCAGTAACCCTTAAACATTTTCTTTTGATAGGGGGAGAGGAAGGAGAAATGGAAGGAAAGCCTTGGGTAGTATTACAATCTAAAGAACTTAAAGATCCTGGGCAAAACACTGACAAGAGGAGGTGTTTCAACTATTTAGGTGAGAATTCTTTATATTATTGTCAGGTTTAATGAAGCACATTTTATAGTCCATGTCTACTTAGCCTCAGTAATTATAAGGCAGCTAAAGGCCCTTTTCTTTTTCTTCTTCATCATCATCATCATCATTATGTTGCTGTGGTTTTGAAACCTAGATGTGAGTCATAGAAATAATTTAAAGAGTAGACCTCAAGACAGAACACTATCCACCTTACCCCAGAGTTTGGAAATGAGAAATGTATATAGATAGCCACCATAACAGAAATAACTTGATTTGATAGTTTTCCTACTATTAATAAAAATTCAAGTATAAAACAAGGAGATATACATTTCCCAAAAGTAGTTGCTACTGTCATGAAGGACATCTTACACAGTATCCATATAGAAGGGGAATCTCTTTGGATACTGAGGTTCTCTAGTAATCTATTTGTTGATGCTATTGTGTTGACTGATTAATCCCAAGAACTTTTCAGACACTCCTAATAGGACCCATAGTTACTCAAAATAGTTTATGCAACTATTTACACGGGAAAAATCAAATAAATGATGAATGCCTGTTATTTAGATTATAGCATTGCACTGAAAGGCTAGCCCACTGAATGGGTCTACCAGTTCATATGTCTGAGATGGTCACTTCAGTGGACCCAACATTGAATAACAGGAAGCATATAAGCTGGACTAAATTTGGGGAAGTTATTCCATGCTTTTCATGACCCTAACTTTCTCCTTGAAGCAAAAACTCATCTTTTCCTCACCAGTATTCTTTTGGTAATGCTACAAAGTTTCATAGCAGATCATGGAATACTAAATTCCTGAGGAGTCAAAATGGTGTTACCAAAAGGGAAATGGAGACAGTTTATTGACAGTGTCAATAAACTGAAACATACTACTAACTAAGAATTGCAAGAAAGAATTGAGATAAGAGAAAAAGAGATATGGTCGAAAAAAGAGGCAGGTAGTTTGATCTTATAGTAAGAGTGAGAGAGAACATGATTGACAGCCCAAATTGACATCCATCTATTGGTATCCATATAGTATCAAGAGAACTAGATGAATCCCCCAGCATGCTTAGTGGCCCCCATATGGAAGATACATAGGAGAAAATGGATGAGTCACATTGGATAAGAAAGGATAAATGGGCTGTAATCAGAACCTTTGGAGAGAATATTCACAATAATGAGATGAGTTATATCAAATTGCCAAAGGATGAGTACAAACATATTAGACTAAGTTTGTATAGAAAATATGGCTTTTCCACAGTACAATTTGGTCATTTAAAAGAGGTAGAAATGACTATACTAGGAGTCAATAGACATGGGTTTGGTTTCAACTCTCTCACTAAATGTATATCATTGAAAAAGTTATTTCACCCCTTTAGACATTAGTTTCCTCAACTGTAAAACAAGGGTTCTGAATTAGAGGTTCTCTAGGATGCATACCTATCTAACTCTAAATTTGGATCATAGCCAAATATTTAGAAAAGATTTTCAAACCAGACTTAAAGAATCACAGAACCAGAAGACAGAAAGGGGAGCTCTAAGGCCATCTAATCCAATTCATTTCTAAGTAACAATCTACAAGTATTACTCTCTATAATCTCCAACAAATGATCATTCTGCTTTTGCTTCAAGATCTTAAATGAATGGAAACTCATCACTTCCCAATACAAGCCATTCCCTTTCAAATGGCTCTAATTGTTAAGAAAGATGTTTCCTTACATTAAACCTAAATTTGTCCTTTTGCAAATTATATTAAAAGTGTTCTGTATTCTATCATATTACTGCCTATTTTAGTCTGACCTTGCAAACATTTGCTTCTCTACATACACGTTATACAACTGCATGAAGAAAACATTACTAAATGCACAAGTAACTTCTTCAAGGCCCAGGCATTTGTTGTGAAAAGACCAGCTTTGGTGACAATCTTTCAACACTTTCAAGTTTTCATTTACTATTCCTTTGTGAATCTTACATTTTATCAAGGAATGAACTGGGACATTTCCCCAAATACTCAAAGGCCTGCAGTTCACTTTTTTTCATTCTAACAGATTTTAGTCCTGCCATCAGCATTATCTCAAATGTCATGACTCTGATCAGTGCTGTCCTATGCTTCTATCAGTCTCCTTCTGTTAAAATAATAATAAAAATAGATTTGATTGCTTCCTTGAGCTGGATCTCAACTATCTACCTCCACAAACACCCCCACCCCACACCCCCCCACATACTTATTCTCTTTTGGTTCTTCAGCAAACTATATAAAGCAACTGTACAGTGTTATCTTGGCAAACATGTATTCTTCCTTAGTCATTCTGCAGTTCTCAATCTAGTCAATGTCAGGGTGTTTAATATGACCCATTTTTCATAGAGAATAGTAGTCCCATTTACAGCTGGGAGATTGATAGCACGGCGTGCTATCAATCCCAAAAGCTCTGATGCGGGCCATGGACCTCTACCAAAAGATTCTTTTCAGAGCTATCAATCTCACCGCTCCCTACTGTCTCTGAGTCTTAAATCAGACTGCTTGATACCTTTCCAGTTTTGTATTCCTGCATCAGCAGTCTGCCTAAGCATGGTCATCACTCACTACCACTGTTAACTGCTCTTGCTACAAACACAGTGCCACTTTTCTCATCCTGGGGTCAAATGGGAAATTCCTGCTTCTTCTGATCATTTATGAATCCCCAGGAGACAGCAAGAAACTATTTGTCAATTTTTGAATAATTGAAAATTTTATGGGACTTTTTTTCTAAATCATGAGTATCTTGGACTTAATGGAGAGCCAAATATTGAAGTTAATGCACTAAGGTTAGCAAAGTTAAAGGATCCCTCAGCTTAATTGGGTTTCTATATGTGTATGTATGTGTTTGCACTCTCTGAAGAATGCAGCTATAGAATACACTCAGTGGAAATTCTAATAATTCAGTGTTTACTTGGTGTAAAGAATAACTACTATGTGCATACGCTACTCATCGTTATAGATAATGATGCATTTTAAAACTGAAAAAATATACAGAAAACCAGCTGAACCACCTGCAACTTATTTCTTCCAGTATATTTAATCCCATCATCATCACAAATTAATTACTGATCAATGAGATCAACAATATAGTGAAAAGATTCAGTTCAATTCAATAAGCAGTTGTTGAGTACTCAGTACCTACTATGTGTATGGCTAGGTGCCAAGAATACAAAGACAAAAATAAAATGTGATTCAACATTAAAAAACCCAAATGACTGGATGGATCACCTGTCTGAGCTGCCATTTTGGAAATATGCACACAGTCTAAAAAGATGCAGTTGTGGTCTAAATTAAAGCCTTCTAGATTTGGAGTCAGATGATGATGGGTCCAGATTCCAATTTTTTTCCTTATTGCTTGTGTGAATTTAGGCAAGGAAATTTTCTCCCCAGAACCTCCATTTCCTCATCTTTAAAAGGAGGGTGTTGTATTAGATAATCTAGAAAGTCCTGTCCATATCTTAAATAGATGATCATAGACAGTGAGATGTAGTGGAAAGAGTGGTGGCCTTTGAGTCTGCAGAAAGCTAGGTTTGAATTGGGCCTCTAGTACTAGTTACATGGGCAAATCACATCTATCAAATGGTAGTATGGAGTAAGACTATAGTACTTACCTCACATATCATAATAAAGACCAAATAAGAGTGGAGATGTAAAGTGCTTTGAAAATCTTAAAATTCCACATAAAATTGGCTCTTATTTTTACCTTTGCCTTTCCTAGGTTTACAATCTCTATCAGGCAGACAGCTCAGGTTCTTCCATTGACAGTTATATCCATGAACTGGGCCACCATTATTGAATGGGTACAAACATTCCTATGCAGTGGAATTCCTAGACTCCCCTGCTCCCTTCCTTCACTTTTCATTGGCTCCCTCTTCCTTTTTCTTTGTCCTCCCATATTCTACTAAACCTGAAATCATGAGGCAACTGGGTGTCATGGATGTGGGGGTGAGGAAAGAGGAGAATAAAGAAGAGAAAAATCAAAAGAACAGTCCAGACTGACAGAAGCATTATTTAAGATTACATTTCTCATCCTAACACCTCTCTTTAGTCTGTGAAAATTTTTCAGTTCCCCCCCCACCCCATTCCTGGTATTTTTAATGTTCCATCTCTCAGGGCCGGAGCTGTTCAGCTATGATGCTTTGAAGGCACAATTCTCCCACTCTATTCCTTTTCTTTAACAGCTCATACTTTATATAGTCTAGGAAGGGCAGCAAGTTTGATGCTGGCGAGAGGAAAGAACAAAAGTAGCTAGGTTCGCTTTACCCCTCCACTCTTGCCTAGTGAAACTCTTAGACGGTGATTTACATGGAGTGGTCAGTGGTAAGGTTGTAGTTGAAAGGAATTTTCTCACTCTAACTCAAAGAGAAAGCTGAATTCAAACAGTGGCGGTTGAGATAGCTGAGAAGTAGTTCAAAAGACAGACCAGCCAGATGGGTTTCTCTACTTGGCTGGCCCTTATGAATCACAAAAGAGCTGAGATAAACCTTGGGCTCTGATCTAAAAAGAGCTTAAAAACCTTCTCTTGCTGAGAAAAAAGCTAAAGTAGCAGCCACATTTTAGCAGAGGACAAGCAGATGGCAGCAGAGAACTGTTGGGGAGCAGGTCCGTTCAGCCACCAGCAGACGGCAGTGCCACAGAGATAACAGTCAACAAAAGAGACTAATAATATGCAGCAGTGGAAAAAGAAGCTGACAACCTAATGACATCATCAGACCAGAAGATGACATCAAGGGTTCTGCCAAGACAGACGCAGCCTCTTCAGCTGCAGAGGGGACCTAGACACATATCTTTTATGTGTGCCTTTTCACACGTGTTGTGGAAGGTATATTCACCTTGCATGGTGTATATGTTCTAATGCACATTCCATTTCCTACTGGTAACATGTTTACCCATGGTGGAATGTAGCCCTTTGTTTATTGTGGTGTAAATTTTTCTTGATATTTTAATTTTTCCATTCAACTTCCATCATTCCCAGGTCACTTCCTACAAATTATCATACAGAGACTTCATTTAATAAGATAGCAAAGCACAGAATGGAGATAGATGCCTCTACTCCAACATTATATCAATAAAATCATAGTCTTTACTAAAAGAGTTTTTAAGATTTATGAAGCATATTCCTGTGAGGTGGGTAGTATTCATATCCCCATTTTGTGGATTAGGAAACTGAGGCCCAGAGAAGTAAACTGACTTGCCAAGGGTTACGTGGCTATTTAAATACCAGGGTCAAGACTCAAAACTAGGTCTTGCAGCTCTAGAACCAGTGTTGTTTTTACATTAGGAATCATAGTGCAATCTTCATTAGGATTTAATGTCTGAGAGGCATAAGGAATCCCTGCCTACTCCTCAAGAAGGAGACCTGAAGTGGCTGTTGTGCATGAGGTCCCCCTCAGTATGAAATGATTGTAAAATTTCATCTTGCCATCGACTGAAGATGGAAAATCTTTAACACCCTTGGAAGTGCCAGGCTATTATTCATTGAGATAGATTTGCAATTCCAACTGCACAATTATCGTTAATAACTTTATAACTCTCAATCTTTTAAAATTCTTAATTTTAATTCCCTTTTTCCCCTGTGAATAAAAGATATTCATGAGGCTTGGACTGAAAGACCTCGACTTTGAAGGGACAGAGTGTGGCATCACAGAACCTCTGGTATCAGAGAACCTCTGTTCAAGTCTTAAGTTTCATTAAGAGAAGACCTCATTAGGCAAAGCAATTTCACCTCTCTAAGTCTTATTCTCCTAACCTGTAAAGTGGGTTCAAGAATACTTAGACTACCTAGTTTACAGAATAGTTATGATGAAAGCACTTGGTTAATCTTAAAGCACTATATAACAGCAAATTATGATAATTGCAGTAGTCATATCCTTCCTTGTATATCTTTTACTGGAGAATTGTCCTGAAGAGACATAATAGTAGGCAGCATAACTCTAAAGAGAATATTTCTTGAATTAGTTGCAAATTTGTGCCTGGGAATACTAGATCCAGCGTTGGTTGTGAAAAAATCATCATTTGGTGAATAAAGATGTTAGGGAAATGGTTTGAAGCCATTAGGATCATGCAGAAGAGTGTCATATTCTTACAACATATCTTAGGTCAAATTTAAAAGAAGGCAAAGTTTACTTTCTGTCTCTTGACTTTTTTAAACTCTGATCTATGATCTAACTGGTCAGGCCCTATCTTCCATCCTGCCCTCCCTTCCTAGGCGGCAACCTATACTCTAAATCTTTCTTGACCTTCTTCCATTATCTAGATTTGTGACTTCTATCCCCTATTCTCAAAGGACTCTGCTTTAAATTAGACAAATGACAAACTAAGGGTCCTAAGGTAATAATGTTTGATAATGAAAATCATTCATTCCCAAAATCATATCATTCATCCCAAGCAACATATTCACATTTAACAGGGACTTTCTAGAAACACCTTAATACCAAAGAGTGGCAGAGAGGGGTGGATTTGGGGAGACTTTCCCATAGGAAGATTTGAAAGGGATACAGATGATGCTTCAGGAGGATCCTCAAAATATACTCTTTTCCTGTAGGTTTGGATCTTGTAGGTTTAGGCCATACTCTTCATTTCACACCCCATAATAAGAATACTCTAGATAAAGTGTTCTTAACCTTAGATCCATGGATAGATTTCAGTGGGTCCGAGAACCTGGGGTGGAGGGAACACATTTTTATTTTTACTAATATTTATTCTGAGAAGCGAAGGCTTTAGAAGGAAGAAAAGAGACTTTCCTGCCAAATAGATTCATGACATATACAAAAGTCTAAGGACTCTTGTCCTAGAGATATTTTTTTTTTTTAGTTTTAATGCTTAACTAGTGTTTTGAGACAGTTGAAACAGGAGGCTCCGCTACTCTCCTCTCCTGTTCCTGGGACAGTATGATTTGCTAGCCTGCTGGCTGACAGGCAGGATTGTTTTTTCTTTGCTTACAGGCTGCAATTTCCTCCAGGGCTGTTAAGTCAACCTCAGTCCTATCCCCTTAGCTATCAGGCAGAGTCAGGACTGAATCACATCTGATTGGATGGAAGGAGGAGAGCAGCAACCAATGCTGATTTTTGATTCAGAGAGAAGAGTTTCTACAGAGTTTATTGTAGTCCCCAAAGGTGAAACAGATGGGATACTATTGAGAGTGAGGACTGGTATAGCTGCCTGTATGAACTCCTTCCCTACACATACCCAGTAATCCAATACTTTTACCTACCATCTCTGCATATTCAGTTATATCCAATGAACATTAGCTATGTTGCCATGCATGAGAAGTTTTTGCTCGTGCTGTGGATAGGAGAAAAAGAATAATTACTTCCCTCAAGGGAATTTACATTCTATTGGGACTAGAGATGGAGTAGAATACGTGCACATTGAGAAGTATATTTCAAACCAGGGAATGATGGTAACAAAGCAGAGGATGGTGGAAAGATGAAGTAGAGGTAAAGACAAAGTACCTTATTGGAGTCTGAGGAAAGAAAACTATCATTTTGGTCAGGGGTGGGCTACTGGAGAGATAAGAGTTATTTTTGGACCTTTGGGGAAGTTAAAGATTTTGAAAAGCAAGGATAAGAAGAGAATGCATTCTAGGGATGGTACATGATAGGGATGAAAAATTACCTTTGTACATTGACCATGGCACTTGGCACGGTGACTTCCATGCAGGAGTATTCAGTATATAATAGAATCAAAGAATGTGAGAGTCAGTAAGTAACTTGGAAATTAGCCAAGAGAGTTCCCTCAGTTTATAGATGAGAAAATAGAGTGTAGATGGGAAGTATCTTGCCCAAGGTCACACAGATATTTTCTGACAGAAATGGAACTAGAACCCAGGTCATCTGACTGCTTTTGCAAGGACTCAACATGAATAAGTCCAAGTTTCTGCATTTGTTGATTGATTGACTGATTAATTTTCCTAGCCACAGAGATATGGGTAAGCATCCAAACCATCTGTTTACTCAATGATATTAAATTTTTGGTGTTGTATAAATTTTTATGGAGAAAATAACAACAATAACACCCTGCATTTAAAGTGCATCTTAAATATGTTAAAAGCACTAAAATGTTTATTTTTCATGTCATTTTATCTTCACCATACCTCTAAAATTTAGTAGGGGGATAATTGACTCTATTTTATAGGTGAAGAACAAAATAACAAAAACAAAAACAGAATTGCAAAAGTTAAGTAGACTTGGTAAGGTCATAGAGCAAGGTAACCACAGACTCAGAGAACCCATGTATCCTGACTCCTCCTTCCAGTGAACTGTTTAGTTGCCCAACAGTCAGGTATGGTTTCTGTCTACCATAAACACTAACACTCAATGACAGGTGATGGTATAGTACAAGACTGACTTCATTCGTTTCTTTCCTTAGAAGGAGCCTTTTTGTTTTTTACAAGATAGTTATTCCCAGATGCAGAAACCACACCCCAACCTGAACCCCAGGATTGAACTCTCCTTTGTATCAAAAACAACAGGCACAGAGACTGCTTCCAACATTCTGCCCCTATATATCCCTCACGTCTACTGATAAAAGTTAAATTTCATCATTTGTTCCTCAGAACCCAGACTGGTTATTTCAAAAATATGAGATATGTCATGAATGTATATGTCATCCTTGATCAAGGACCACGCTAATTTCTGTTATATTGTTCTAATTTTAGTCTACATGCTGCTGCTGTGAATGACAATTTTCTCCTTCTAAAAAGCAATGAATATCAACAAGTTTCACCCCAAAAGAGAAAGAAATGTGAATTATGAATATTGTCTCTCTGAGTAGATGGTAGTAAGAAGACCACAGTGGTACTTATTGCTTGGCTCCTTGTCCAAAAACAACACGATTAGTTTCCTGTAAACTCCAGCATCCATAGCTATAAATCCTGCTTACAAATGCTCAAAACATAATGGACCATATAAAATTTCATTGTGTCTCACCCTTTTGAAAAAAGAAACCAAAGCCCTTTCTAATATAGTAGAGGCTTCCAAACTGCCTGATCTGCATAAGGTAGATTTATTTAGTGAACACACTTATTTTTCTGTCAGAAAAGCAATTATTTCTTTATTCTGACAGGAACCATTATTCATGCAGAAAGAACTGATTGGGCTTTAAGTGTCCACAGGCTGTGACTATACAGCAAACTATGATGGAGCAGACTACAATCAAGTCTTTACCAAGGGCAGAAATGAGGACAGAAAACTCTAAAATACATTTCAATAGGGTTACAGTTTAGAAGTTCATATCCCATCAATTCTGTAAGTCCTTTGAAGTAAATTACATTATAGCAATGCTCCTACTGCTGCTGTTAATCATAGCTACTGTACATCCAAAGGAAAAAAAAACCTTCACATTCCCATTTACCTCTGTCTGAATTCTTGGGCTCAACAAAAACCATTCAATTAGCCTCCCTATTGAAGGGAAATCAGGGAAGCAAGTTAATTACTTACCTTGATGATGCTTTGCTTCTGAAGCCAAAACATTAACATATGCAACAACAATTTTAAACAGAATCATAAATTGCTTAAAGAAAACTAGGCTTCCTATTTATGGGCAATGAAACAAACAAAACCTGCCTTTAAAAACTGTTGAGAAGGTTACACAAAAATGGAAATACTCCTTAGGGAAGAAAGAAGAATTCTTAAGGTGTTTGATTGCTATCCCTAATTGAAATGTGGCATTAGAAGTTTTAAATAGTCTTTTTTTATTACTCATCGAACAGAAATAGAACTAAACAAACTGATGAGTCATCAGAGAGAAATGGCCTCTGTTTTCAGTGATTTTTCCATCTTACTGATGTTCACATAGACACTGATTATCAAAATATCTCAATTTTCATACAGTTGAGAAATACATTAGGAACTTCATTGTTCTCTTTCCTTTTCTGGTAGATGGAATGGGTCACGTTTAAAGGTTAGGAAGATGAAGGTTACAGTGTTCTCTTTTCTGTGAATGTGTTCAGGGGAATGAAAAGATACCTTCCACAGAATCATTGTGTATCAGTGGACTTGCTCCAAAAAGAATTTCCCACTACTACACACAGAGAAATGGCCAACCAGCCTTTATTGGAAGATCTCCGGAGAGAAGGAATCCATCACCTCCCAAGGTGTCACACTCCACTTTAGGATAATTCTGATTATTAGGACATTTTTCTTTATATAAGCTTAAATTTGTTTCTGCAGCCTCAACCTCACTGTTCCTACTTTTCTGTCCTTTAGGACAAAGCAGATCAAGGCTAATTCCTCTTCTAAGCAATAACCCTTTTAAGCAAATACCTGAAAATGGGTAGCTTGTCCTCCTTGAGTCTTCTCTAGTTTCAGTCTCTCTAATGCTTTCATCCTATTTTCATATACATAGGAAAAGAAGAGGGATGCCTGTCAACTTCTGGTAGAAAAAGCTAGCAAGGACATTTGAATTCAAAGATCTGAATTGGATCTAGGAACCTCTGTGTTTGCATTGTGCCTGAAGAGTTTTTAAGGACCCTTTTAGGTCTGAGTAAAGCCACAGCCATGTAGTTATTTAACACATTTTATTTTATTCTTCTGTGTGTATGAGTAAAGACCCTGTGTCATTAAACCATACTTAAGTGATTGGAACCATTATGCCAAATGTGTGCATGTTGGTCTGTTGCCAAAGAAGACCGTGCCATCAGAGAAATAATGACATGACTTGCACTTGACTTTGTTTTGAGTGAGGAAGGGCTGTGCAGGTCACCAGCCTCACTTCTCCTCCAGAGCCATCTGAATCCAGTGATCAGATATTCATCAGGATGACTGGAGATGACCCAGGATGAGGCAATTGGGGTTAAGTGACTTGCCCAAGGTCACACAGCTAGTGAGTGTCAAGTGTCTGAAATGAGATTTGAACTCAGGTCTTTCTGACTCCTGCACTGGTGCTCTATCTGCTGCATCACCTAGCTTCCCATTATGCCAAATATGCATGATTTGAGTCCATAGAAATGTACATACGGTGCCTCTACTTCTTTTCTTTTCACCCTTTTCTTAAATTTCTACTCTGGATGCTGATGTCATCATTCCACAAAGACTTTTTTTCCAAAATTACCAGTGATCTCATCCTTCTTGACCTTCTTGATCAGTGTCTCTGACACTGTTGATCACTCTTGTTCTGGTCCTGATATTCTTTTCTCTCTTGATTTTTTGTGAAACCTTTCTTTTGGTTCTCCTCACCTAATTCAATATGCCTTAGTCCCCTTTGCTGGATCTTTATCCAGGTTGTTTTCACTAATGGTGATCTCAGCAGCTCCCAAGGACTTATCATCTTTGTTGATAAATCTTAAATCTACTTATCCACCCCTAACCTCTATGTGGACCTTTGGTCTCTACCTGGCCATTGAACATTTCAAACTAGATGTACCATAGCCATGTTAAACTCAACATGTCCAAAACTGAGCTCATTATCTTTTCTCCAAACACTCCCCTCTTTCTTTTGTATTCCTCTTGATTGGTGCTACAATTCTCTTAGTCACTCACGATTCCAGACCTAAGGCTCATCCACAAATCCTCTGGCACTCTCCCCCTGACCCCATGTTCTATTTGTTGCCAAGCTTTGTCAGTTTGACTTTTGTAATATTGATCTCATACATCCCATTCTCTCTGACACTGCAACCCACCCTGGTGAATGTCCTCATCACCTCAAGTCTGGAGAATTACCATAGGCCACTGGTTGGTTTGCCTGCCATAAATCTTTCCCAATCTAGTCAATCCTTCATTCAGGTGTCAAGGGGATCTTCCTAAAGTGCAGGTCTGACTATGTCTCCACCCCTCCCCCCAACTCAATAAATTCTACTGACTCCTGAGGAACTCTTAATCTTCTGTTTGGTGTTCAAACTCCTTTATCAACTGACCCCTACCTTTCTGGTCTAAGAAGACTTTTTGCCTCTTCTCTTCCATATACTCTACAATAAGGTGACACTGGCCACTTTACTGTTCCTCAAAAAAGACGATCTATCTCTCCATTCTGGGACTTTAAATGATTGTCCCCTATTCCTGGGGTGCTTTCTCTTCTCATCTTTGCTCATGGCTTTTTTTTCAAGTCTACTTGAAATCCCATCTTCTACAGAAGCTTTCTCAATGCCCTTCAATGTTTGTGCCTTCAATCTGTTATTTCAATTTGTCCTGTATATTATTTGTTTATATATAGTTGTTTGGAGAATGGGATTGTAACTTGACATTAGATTGCAAGATCCCTAAGAACAGAGACTCTTACTGTCTTTTTGTTGTCTCTCCAACTCTTACTATAATGCCTGGTACACAGTAGGCATTTAACAAGTATTAATTGACTAATTGACTGACAAAAAGAACAGAGTAGAGTTTTCCAGTGGATATGGAAACAAATTGAATAAATCCCCTCAGAATACACTCCAATATGCTGATAGCATCCCTCTAGGAACCAAAGAATTTACCATTTCCCCAGAGCCTCTTCTGGTATTAGGTGGAATACAGAATCATCAGGGTTAGCATGGCATTACCAGTGCCTGGATTTATTGTTAAATGAGACTAGGCAAATGGCCCTAATGGATGATTCTGTATATGTTCTTTCCAAAACAACATATAAAATTCTTTCATTTATTTGTTCACTATATACTGATTGAATAACTTTCATGTGCCTACTGTCCTAGGATATAGGAGAAGTAAAACACATGGCACCAATAAGGTTGCAGTTCTTTGTATCATATTTTCTATTATAATAGAAATGAAAGAAAAAAGACAGAGAAACATTCTAAGGCAATAAATGAGGAAGAAGAGGTCTCCTCTACAGTGATTTCTCCCCTTAGTTATGGCTACAGGGGCTAAACTGGAAGCAAGTATGGTAGGTGGAAGAATATTGCTATTTCCAAACCTCCTGGGTTCTGTGTCCTGGGTTTTCTCCATCAGGGTCTGAGTGGAGATGGTGATCACAGTGGTGGTAGTTTGACTTGTCTAGAGCATGTTATGCCTTGTCTCTCCCTCAAGGTATATTGTTGCTTCAGCTAGGCCAGTTTGCCCTTTTGGGTAGCAGTTGGTTGGCAGTTGGAAAAAATGGTTGATCCTTTTTCCATTGATCTAGTTTACAGACTCAGCCTTATAGTCATCAACCCAAGAAGCAAATCTTGTTGAGAAAGTGCCAATCATATCCACCAACTGGTAGTGATAGGGTAGGCAATCCAGTCTAGCTTAAGCAACAAGGTACCCTGAGGGAGAAAGAAGAGGCAGCATGTGCCAAACCAATCAAACCACCAACATCTTCACCACTATCTTCATTCAGATCCTTATGGAGAAAGACTGGGAGCCTCAAAACAAGAACCTTGGGATTAGCAGTGCTTCTAGAATAGTGCCATAGCCATAATCCTCAGAAGAAACCCCTGTGCAAAGGTATTCTGGTAATTGCTCCTACAGGTGCTATTGCCATATATATTATAGATGGTAAAATAGTTCAACATCAGAAATGATATCATTTTTTAACAGAAATTGCATTAAAGAGATATTATGATCTACTTTGGTGCTGCACTTTAATGATCATAAGACTCCATCCGACTTGCTACTGAAACCTTCCACATATCTTGTTTACTAACATTTCTATTAGAATGAGCAGGATTTTAAAAATAACAGCAAATTGCATAAATAAATGCAATATACAAAAGATTCTCTTACTTGATGACTTTTATCCTCAGCACTTAGCATAGTCCCTTGAACATGGTAAGCACTTCATAAGTAATTTACTTATTTGTTCATAAATAGATACTGGGAAAGAGTATGGCTCAGAATTCAAACCTAAGTGTTACAGGAAGTTAAAATGAGGAAAATTTACCTTGAACTGGCTGATCTTGGGAGCTTTTATTGAGAAGAGGGAGGTTTTGAGAAAAGTACACTAGGAGAGGGGATCTTGGAGGAATACCAAACAGGGACAGTAGTAGAATAAGAGAAAAAATGGTAGATTGGGGGGGACCCAAAGGAGATTGGCATAATTGAATCCAGAAAATTTGTGATAGCGATAAATAAGAGAAAATGTCAGAAAAAACATTGAGGATTACATCATAGTGGGCCTAGAATGTATAGTCAAGGAGTTTAGACTGTGTTCATGAAAATACTATTAATAAGCAGAAACTATATATTCTGAATCAGGAGACAAATTTCCTTCTGAAATACTTTAAAAAACTAACTACAATAAATATTAGTCTCCATTGTTTTTTAGTTATTGAAAAATAAGTGATTAAATAGAATTGTAAAAGATATTGAATGGACAATTATAATGAAAAAGTAGTCTTGACTCTTGATTTTCTTTAATAATGAGGAAACAAATTGCTAGAAAAATCATGACCAATGGCCTGGAGATAGGCAAATCTAACAATATTCTTTTGAAAGTTTATTCAAAATTGTAGATTTTTCTAGTTACAGACTATCTTTCTGTCAATTGCTAATAAAAATTTAGAATTAATTATTAAAGGAACTTTTTCTGAACACTCAAAAAGGGAAAAGGTGATCATGAACAGCCAGTATGGTTTCATTAAGAACAAATCAGTCTAAGTTAATCTCACATTAAAAATAATAATGTCATCACTAGACTAGACCAGGGCAATGCTATAGGGAAAGTCATCAAGATGCCATCAAGATATTTGACATCTTTCATTGTATCTTTTGTAAACTAGTAATAATACGATCCTTACATATTCTTGCAAATTGAGTAATAATATAATTAGGTTTACAGTTGGTCAGCTCATAGTCTCAAAGAATGCTATTTAATGGTTAGATATCAATCTGGAGGGTGGTATGTAGGTCAGTGGTCCAAGAACCATTGTTCAACATACATATATTGACTTGAATAAAGACATAGCATGTTTATCAAATTTGGAGGTGCACAAAATTATAATGGCCAACAAATATGTTGGAAGTCAGAATCAAGATCCAAAAAAAATCTCACTCATCAAATTGGATTTGTGAGCTAAAGTTAACAATATGAAATTTAAGAGGATGTGATGTAAAACCCTGTACTTGGGTCAGAAAAAAACAAATGAAGTACAGCAAAGGAAGGATGTAACTAGAAAATGTAGAATCATAAAAGTAGAAGGAACCTCAGAAATCATCTTTCATCCGTCCCTCTTATTTTCCTGAGGAGAAAACTAGTTCCCAGAGAAATGAAATGATTTGCACAAAATCACATAGCAAATATGTGCCAGATGTTAGACTTGAACCCCACTCCAAGATCAGATGTGTTATTTCCCTCACAAATCTGGCAATTTTAGTTGACTGCGAGTTTAATGTAAATCAGCAGTGTGGTGACTGAAAGATGAAATGACAGAAAACAAAGGTTTGATGTTCTGAGCATATCAATTTATTAAGCAATGCATGACAACTATCCAACAAAGCAGGACCAGACCTCTTCGGCTTAGGCCTGTACACTGAATACAGGGGAAACATATTTTTTCCCACTAAAAACAATTAAATAATGGCAACTCATTAAAAGGAAACAATGCAACATTAGGTAATCTGATTCCTAATTGGAAGAAAGATTGGGGGCTTTCCAAGTTGGGAGGGAGGAGAATGAAGAGGTGCAATCCCCTTAAATCAGAATAAGAGAAGTCTTATAGACACCTCAAAGTGTCTATAAACAGTCAAAGGATTATGGAAACAATAACTGATTGATCTGAGTTTTCAGATAAGACCTATGGATTGCTTGAGATGTCTGAGAAAATTCATGGAACTCTCACATGACCTACCCCAGTGCTTGGCACACAGTAGATGATCAGTGATTACTCCTTTTATATTTGTGTACTTAGTACCAAAGACAGTGCATAAGAGATATTAAATGTTTAATAAACATTTGTTTATTTTCTCAATAATTTGTGGCTAAGTTGGAAGCAGATTTGTATAACGTGTCCAGATGGGTTGTAGTATATTGTACACTAAGCCTCTATTCATGCCGATTGGATATGCAAATCAAATAATAAATGCAGTCAAGACCATTGGTTGCCTGATTGGCTGTGATACAGAAAACAGATCAAGTTAACATCCTTTGAAAGACACTGAGGGCTGTTATTAATGAAATGTGATGTTCTCAGGTGACTGTCACCTGATACATCTCCTGTATATTCCTTTACATCCCTCATACACCTGCATACTAATTTTGAGACTCCCCTATGACATAGGAGAAAAGGAGCCAAATTCTTCAGGCAATGCCTGTAGATGCTTTGGAAATCAATGCACCATCTATAGTCACTGGCAATCTGCTCTGTCAACAATATTAATCATCAAAGCCATGACTGATTCAGAGGGCTAAAAGTTACATACGAAAAGTGAGAAAGGAGTTTTTGGTAAGTCACCAATAGAGGTGAAAGGAAAAGGACAGAATCGAAGCTTCAAGCAGTAACAGCAGAGAGGGAATGAAAGGTGAATTAAAGTACCTAGTAAGTTTGAGTTTCTGAGAATTTCTGTAGTCACCAGACATTCTTAGGAAGCTCTTCATATGTAAGGGATATATGTAAACAAGGCATACAGAGATTGAAGACTCATTAAAGAGGACAAGTGGGGCACCTAGATCACTAGGTCTATACCTAAGATAGGCTGTTTAAGTAAAGGGATTAGGAGAGGGGAAAAGGACAAGAAGGAAGGGGGAAAACTGCGAATTTTTCACAACTACATGAAGAAAAGATTTCATATTACTATTAATAAGAGAAATACAAATCAGAACAATCCTGAGGTTTCATTTCAAATCCTGCAAATTGACAAAAGAAATGCCCCCCCCCAAAAAATGGCAACAGTCAATGTTGGAGGAATTGTGAAAGGATAGACACACTAATACATTGTTGGTGGAGCTGTGAAATGGCACAAATATATTTGTACAAATAAAGTGACTAAAATGTTTGTACTTTTGAACTAGACACTGGACTTATATGCTAAGGAAACCATCAATAAGAAGAAAGTCCCCACATGCTCCCAAATATTTATAGCAGCACTTTTTATGATAGCTAAGAATTGGAAATGATCTTAATGTCCATCACTTGGGGAATGGCTAAACAAAATTTGGTAGATGAATGGAATGGAATATTGCTGAGCTGTAAAAAATGATGTTTGTGATGAACATAGAAAAGCAAGGATCGATCTCTATGAACTGATGCAAAGTGAAGTAAGCAGAACCAAGAAAATTACACAAAAATAATAATAACAACATTATATATCCATGTATAATATAATAAAATAGCATGTACATTAACTACAATGGAAAGAATGACCAAAAATCAAAAGTAAATGCAACAGAATTATAAAGACCAAGTAAAACTCAAAGGAGGAGCTATGAAAAGATAGTCATTACATATTGCACATGTTTTCAGACTTTTCAATGTATAAATCAGTTGTGCTGATTATTTCTTCTCCAAAAAAATATTGTATATCTTATGATATGGATCTCAAGAAGAGATTTAGAATAATTAAGATGTCATATAAAATTTATTTTTAAAAAAAAGGAGGGGAAATGAAAAGTAGAAGAGAGAAAGTTCCCTTCTAAATGAGGAAAATATTTTCAGGGGTTACTCACTTAAGATGGAGACACATATTTTAGAACTTTATCCCTAGCTCAACATCACTCCACTTTCTACTTTAGCAGCTGCAGTATAATCAGTTGCTGTCCTCTATGTCTAAGAACAATTTCCACTGCAATAAATATGCACATTAGACATAATTAGTTACATTTTCAAGAGTATCTGCATACCTTGTTAATGTACTGGTGGAGCAAATGATGGCTACTGTGGCAGTAAAGCTATGGGGGCAGACTAGCCTTTTGTTGTCACTATTAATTTCTTTATGGAGAAGTAAGAGAGGAGACGAATAGTTTAAGGTTGTGAAGTAGCATAGAGTGATGGATAAGAATGACAGTAACAACAAAAAGCATTTATATAGTACTTTAAGGTTCCCAAAGCTCTTCAAATAAATTATTTCATTTGATCCTTGCAACAAAACTGTGAAGTAGGTACTATAATTACCTCTATTTTACAGATGAGGAAACTGAGGCCGTGAAAGAGGTGAAATGATTTTCCCAGTCAATCAATAAACATTTATTAAGTTATGTACCATAACTTAATGCTATATACCAGAAATTGTGCTAAGTACTCATGATCACATAGTTATGAAGAATTTAAAATCAAATCTTCCTAACTCCAAAGTCAACATTCTATTAATAGTGCTGCCAGAATTCTGTACCCATTTCTGAGGTATTTGATTTCCAAAGGGCTTTTGAAAACTCCAGGTTACTCATGAGGTTTTGATAAAAGACCTGGTCTGCCTGTGAGTAAAGAAAATATACTAATGCAAACACAGTGTACTCCACAGAAGTGAAAGACACTTCTCTTAGAAGTTTCCTCTGGACTTAAAGAAGCTACTTGGACTCTAAAAGTTTGTTGAATTTTCCAAATCCAACAAATAAAGTTAGTGCCTTTTGCTTAGAGTAAGGATCGGTGCTTAGTACAGTGTCCTACACCTAATGGAAGGTCAGCAAATGCTTCTAAGAACGAACATAGTAATGGAAAGGAGGAATTATCCAGAAATCATCTATCTCAGAAATAGACCTCTATTCCCTCTCTCTTTTACCATGTCAAAATTGCCTTTCTTGTTCACCTTCCTAATTATCAGCCTCAGACTTACTTGATGTCTGGGGGTAGAAAGAGAGAGAGAGAGAGAGAGAGAGAGGAAGGGAGGGAGGAAGAGAGACAGAGACAGAGAGAGATTTTCAGACAACCTCATGAAAAACATACTTTTTTTATTTATCAAATAAGTATGTAATCATTGTATAGGTACTATAAGGGGGGTAGATGAAATAATGAGATGGACCTTGTTCTTAAGGAATATATATAATCCATGGAGGAGCATAATTTTAGAATTTGAAAGGACCTTAGAGGTCATCTACTCTTGTTAGTGAAAGAACACTGTATTTGAAATCAAAAAACTTGGGTTCAATTCCCTTCTTTATCATTGCTAATCTATATGACATTGTGAAAGTCATTTAACTTATGTGGGCCTCCATTTGTCCATCTGCAAAATGAAGGGGCTGGATTATTTGAAAAGTATTTATTAAATTTCTGCTGCACACAGGACATGTACTGGGGATACAAGGATACAGAAAGATCTTTGAGTCAAGAGCCTGTGTTTTGTTGGGAAATAATAACGTTCACAACACTAGGTTAAAAAAAATCACAAGGTAAATTGAAGAAGGAAAGAATAGTAACATCTCAGGGAACAGGAAATCCTTCAAAATGGTACCAGTTGAGCTGAGGCTTAAGGGAAAATTAAAAATATGAAAAAAAAAAAGGTAAGGAAGGAATTGTATTCTGGACCTGAGGGATAGTTTGTATAAATGCAAAGAGCTAGAATAGTCAACGTGGAAAACATTTAGAATGAGAATGATTTGACTAATAATGAAAGAGTAAGTTGTAAATAACCTGTGGATGACTTTAAAGGCAAGACTGAATAGTTTCTAGTTTACTTTATGGGCAATTGGGAGCCAATGAAGTCTTTTCAGTAAGAGAATAACATGATCAGACTTGCACTTTAGGAAGAATATTTTTGGTAGCTGTATTGAAGATAGATAGAAAAAAAAGGCTTGACACTGGGACAGAAATGAAGGGACATTTACAGTAGCTACAGTTAGATGTGATAAAGGTCTGTACTACGGTGGCAGCTTTGTAAGTGGAAAGGCAAAAAAATATTCAAGAGCCTCTATGGAGATAGATTTGACAAGAATTCGGAACTAATGAGATATAAAAGGTGATGGGAAGTCAAGAATGATACTGAAATTGTAAACTTATATAAGTAGAATAATGGTAGTGACAGACATAAGGAAGTTTGGAGGTGAGGTAAGGTCAGGATGAAAGATGACAAGTTCTTTTTCGTATATATCCAGTTTGAGAAGCCACAGGAACACACGAGTGGATTGTTTTACAGGAAGTTAGTGATTCAAGATTAGAATTCTAGAAAAAGACTAGGGTTGGATATACAGATTTGGCAGTCATTTTTACATGTAACATAAGTGATATGTGCCAGCTAATAGGATTTCAAAGGAAGAAGAGATTACAAAGGAAAGGAGAGACAAAACTGTGCAGAACAACCACCTTTAGGGTGTAGGAAACAGATGATGAACCAACAAAGGACAAAAAGTTGTAGAAAACTCAGGGAAGATGAAGACTAAGAAAAACCATTAGATTAAAAGTTTATATCATTAGTAACCTTGGAATAAGTAGCTTCAGTAAAATGGTGGAGTCAGATGTGAAATGTGTGATCAAGAAGTAGAGGAAACTCCTTGGCGCCAAAGATGAATCTTTCTAGGACCCCAATGTGAAAGAGATAGGTTAATAGCTTGAGTGTATAGCACCGTTGTGAAGTTGTTTTTTTTCTTTTTGAAGATGAAGAAATTCTTAGCATATACACTCTTTAACTTTTTTTGTTTTTCTTTGCATCTCTAGGGTTTAGCACAGAGCTTGATACATTGTTAGTGCTTAATTTGTTGTTTTTTTTCAGTCATTTCAGTTGTGTATGACATTTCATTACCCCATTTGGAGTTTTCTTGGCAAAGATACTGGAGTGGTTTGCTATTTCCTTCTCTAGCTCATTTTACAGCTTAGAAAACTGAGACAACAAGGATAAGTGACTTGCCTAAGGTCACAGCTAGTGTACAAGACTGGATACTCATGCACATATACATATAACATACATATTACATACACATACATACATGTATAATATATATGTCCCCTCAAATTCCCTAGTAGTAATAGTATATGATATAGATCTATATCTCCTCAAATACCCTGGTTGAAAGGATATCTATCTATATATCCAGCTATCTACATGTCCCCTTCAAATACCTCAGTCTCTTAGTTCATTGAATTCCTTTGTAACCATGATATGTAGGGCCAGCTAGGTAGTGCAGCGGATAGAGCACCATGTAGGAGTCAGGAAGACTTGAGTTCAAATCTCACCTTAGACACTTGACACTCACTAGCTGTGTGACCTTGAGCAAGTCACTTAACCCCAGTTGCCTCATCCTGGGTCATCTCCAGTCATTCTGATGAATAGCTGATCACTGGATTCAGATGGCTCTGGAGGAGAAGTGCGGCTGGTGACCTGCACAGCCCTCCCTCACTCAAAACAAAGTCAAGTGCAAGTCATGTCATCATTTCTCTGATGGCATGGTCTTATTCAGCAACAAAGGACAAACACACAGCCATGATATGTAGCTCCATTACAATTCATTTACACATAGATCGTGTGTGTGTGTGTGTGTGTGTGTGTGTGATAGC
Organism: Potorous gilbertii; assembly: GCA_028658325.1. Lineage (NCBI taxonomy): Eukaryota > Metazoa > Chordata > Mammalia > Diprotodontia > Potoroidae > Potorous > Potorous gilbertii. Next base: position 247,275,411 of record CM053771.1, on the reverse strand, counting down.
TAGATGACACAGTGGAAAAAGAGGTGGGTCTAAGTAAGGGACACCTGAATTCAAAGCCAGCCTCAGATAGTCACTAGCTGTGTATCCCTGGGAAAGTCACTTGACTCAATAACAACTCTCTCTCTCTCCCCCCCCTTTCTCTTTCTTTCTTTCTCTCCCTGTATGTATGTATATATGTATGTGTATATATACATACATACACACATATGTATATGTTTCAGGAAAGTCAGGGAAGGAGTAAAGATAAAAACCATAAACCAGTCAGTCATCAGTTAACTAGTACTTCTTAGGCATTTACTTTGTGCTAAATATTGTGCTAAAAACTGAGGATATAAAGGAAGACAAAAGGCAACCCCTACTCTCAAGTTGCTTAACTGAGTTCCTTGAGGGAGGAGGGTGGATGACATGGCGGTTGATATGTCACAAGTAAAAGCTTATACGGGTAATATGGGTGGTGTGAACCTTAAATGAAGAGAGGTTACAAGGTGGTGGTAAACAGATGGATAGTCTTTAAAGTGAGAAAAAGAAAGAAGTAAAACAATCATCCTAACCCGGTGTATATGGGGAAGGGGGAGATGTGAGGAAAGGAGCAAACCTGCCTTTACAGAATGATCATGAACATGATGATATCTTTTGAAAAGACTCAAATATCTATGAGTTTCAGAAGCTGTCCCCTCTGCTGAAAAAGGGAGATTGAAGAGATTTAAGATGAGTGGTAAATTGTTAACAATAAAATAGTGACTTCAGAGGGTCTGATGGACCAGGAAAATGAATTGGATGGGGACCATGGAGGGGGTAGTGCTGCATTTGCCAAGACAAGAAATGAGGGGAAATATATAAGGGAAGAAGGAAGTCGCAGAAGGTGACTCTGATTCCCAGTGGTAAGGGGACTAGGAGGTGGAAGTTTGCTAGTTATAGAATAAGGAAGAATCAGGGAGGTCCCTACCCATTGTATAAGTTTCTTTGTCTTGTCACTCAAAAGACAGAGTTGCTAGAAGTAAGAAAAATGAGGAGAAGTAGCAGGGAGGTTAGGGAGTTTTTGGAAAATTATTTCCTAATATTCAGGTTCTCAGGACTTTGATTGAATTTACATTTGGTATCTGCTCTTTAATCTCATTCAAAGGTGGTGGAACAGGAAAAACCCCAAAATATTCCAGAAATGGAATAAATACTTAGGTAGCAGTATCCAAGGCCCCAACCCCTCTCATCCAAGGCAAACTGCTGTTTGGAAACTCTAATAGCTGAGTCATTTTTTTTTTACCCAAGTCATCTAGAGTCTTTAGGTCTTGATTTTTAGGATCTCTGATAGATTTGAATTCCTTGGATTCAAGTCTTCTAGTCTCTCCAGTTTCCTAAGGCTCGGGATCTGTTGAAGTCCTGAAACTTTCTTGATGAAAGATGGTCTTTTCCCCTGATCTTTACTTGGGAAATTGATGTTCTGCTATCACTTTCTTTTCTAAGATTGTGTAAAGACATTCTTTTACCTTTTCTTTGATTCAGGAAAATAAATGCCCTTCATAAAAGGAAGTGTAGCTATTGCTGTACCTTCTATATGCAACAGTATTACAGTGACCTCTGTAGGTATGGAGAAGATGGCCATTTCCTTTATGCGGGTTACTGATTGTTGTACCAAGATAGTGTATTTCCCTGTTGCTATATCCCCACAAGCTATCAATAGACCTCTTAGAGATGTTCAAGAATCCCTGAGCAGCAGCTGAAAATGGCCTCCTCATTTTACAAATACATCAACTGAAGTCCAGAATAGAGAGATAATTTTCTCAAGGTTTCAGTGAGAACTTGAAATCAAGTCTCCTAAATCTCAGGCCAAGCTTCTTTCTAATACAGTAATGGTTCTAAAACTGTGTTCCACAGACCTCTGGGGGTTCCTGAGACCCTTTCTTTCATAAGGTTTATGTTATTTTCATTTTTACTAAGATACTCTTCCCTTTTCCAGCTACATACCTGTGTGAGGCCATGTTTCCTTCATTTACTTCAACCAAACTAACACATCACAATAGATTGAATTCAGAAACAAATATGAAAATCCAGCTTTTAAGTTAAATGTTCAAAGGATTTGAAAAAATATATATGAAACAATACTACTTCTCACTATTTTTTAAAAAATGATTATCTTTCAGAAAAATATTTCCACTAATGTAATCAATTACTTTTTAAGTGAATTGATAAATAAATGTTTTCAAATGTTGATTGTATTTTCTAATACAGTAATAGCAATCAATATAACACATAAACAAAAGTTATTTGGGTAAGTGGTCCTCAATAATTTTAAGAGTATAGAAGGGCCCTGAAATGAAAATAGTTGAGAACTACTGTACTACAGCAAAGGTCCTTTCAATAGGGGAAGTAAGATATTCATATATATTAACTAGCTATAAGATAAGAACATATGAAATATATGTTATATGTATATTGTATATGTGTGTGTATGTGTCTGTGTGTTTGTGTGTGTGTGTGTGTATGCTATAAGCAAAGTGCTTTAGCGGATAATTGAGACTTGACACTACATGGAAATTGACGTTCTTTATAACCTCTAAGTGCAATTTACCAGATCCTGGTTCAAATAAGTAAATGCTTTAAGGTGATCTCTATGAAAACTAGCATTATTCCATGTCCTATGTTAAGTTGGTTCAATTCTGTTTTCTGTGCTGAAAAAAGCCTGTGAAAAGCAGAATAGTGCTGTACCATTATAGTCCCCAAGCTGTAATTTGCCACCAATCTAGCAATTCCACTATGGAACACATCCAGCTCATTAAAACTGGCAAGCAAGCCTGTCTATAAATTGCATCACCATAATCAAATATTGGCAAAATAAGTTGTTGAGAAATACAGTGCCTGTTTGAAATATTAGCAATTAATTGTAAAATAGCCAGTTTTCATAAAATGTCATGCCTAGGATTATACACTAATAATGCCCAATCTCATTTCCCACAGTGGAGAAATCAATCTTTTTCTTCTCCCCAAGGCCCCAGTAGCACCTCACCCCCTGACACTTGTAGATGTTGACTTAGCCAACTACTTTCTTCAGATAATAGAAGCTAATAGTTGAGAGTCCACAAAACTACTTTCCTCCATCCCTTAACACTTTTCATCATCATTGCCCATGGAAGCAAAGGTCAACTTTATGCCTCTATGCTTGAATCCATTCTCTCCTGCCTCTTCTAGGACCTCATTCTACCAATTATCCACCCTCTGTCTTGTGTCTTCCTATAAAATGGCTTCCTCTAGGTTGCACATAAACATGGCCATGCATTCTCCATTCATTGTATCCATTACCACTCCCTCTGACCATTTAGAATCACATTCTATGTCCAAATTGGATTAGATGCCATGCATTTTCCCATATCTGCTCATGCTCTTCCCCATTCCTATGCCTTCAATTACCTTCTTTGTGGAATTCCTACACACTCTTTAATTTCAACCCCAATGAATGAATGAGGAAGTATTTATTAAGTACTTCCTATGTACAAATTATTATGTACAAATTTCTTATGTACAAATTCCTATGTACAAATATTTCCAATGTATAATAATTAAATGCAATCTCCTTCATGAAGTTATTTCAATTTCTCTTTTCACAGGTCACATAGCAAAATGATAGAAAATCACATAGAACTTTCTTTGTACTTCTCCCAGGAACTTACATTTTATTTTGTATTGTAATTATCTAAGTATAAGTTGCATCCTTCTTATCATCTAAACTTTATATTGATAACTTGCCCAGGAGCAAAGCAACTATTTTCCAGAGTCTATATAGCGACATGAGTGCTCATTGCTGTTAAGTCAATAACCAGAAAATATTCAAAAATGATATTGAAATTATGTATGCAGTATTTGGAGAGGAGGATACTACAGAGGCCAGAAGGAGGCTTTCAGAGGATCTGTAAAACAATCAAATATTTCATGTCAAGAGAGGTCTGGAGCTGGCTCTAAGTCAGCAGATCTCACCTAAAGGCCAGTAGATAAAATATGAGGGAGATTAAACTGTTCTTTTGAACCATATCTGAAGGAGATTATTTGTGGGGAAAAAAAAAAGAGAAAAAGGAATGGGCCGAGAAGTAATCATGTCCAAAGAATCTATGGGTATAGTGGTCCTTAAAATAGTTTCTAATAAGTATATTTCCATAAAACGTAAGATTAGCATAGATGGAGCCGAGTGTAGATATTAGGTCTGAAATTAAAAAGACCTTGAATTCAAATGTGGCCTCAGATACTTAGTTACTATGTGACTCTGGGTAAGTCACTTAAATCTCTCTCTGCCTCAGTTTCCTCAATTGTAAGATGAAAATAATAGTGGCACCTTCTTCCAAGGGTTCTTGTGAAGATCTAATGGAATAATATTTTTTTTAAAGTGCTTTGCATAGTGCCTGGTACATAGTAGGTTCCTAATAAATTTATTTCTTTTTCCTTCCTTCCATTTTTAACTTTGTACTATAAATTAATCCAAATACCTTTTATGAGGGGGGGAACTTTATATTTTCCTCAGCCCCTAGCTCTGTACTTGGTATCTAATAGGAGCTTAATAAATGTTTGTTGAATTTAAATGTCCTTTGCATTAAGCAACAAAAACAAAAAAAGTTCCCCTATTTGTATTAATATTATGTCAAAACATCAGATTCCAATGTTGGTGATCCCAACTTTGCTCCGTAAGAGAAGGATTCAATACTCTCTATTATAAGAAAACCATCCAGTTTGGGTTAGACAATTCCAAGTGACTGTCTGACATAGAACACAAATGAATTTGAGCCGAAAGAAAAGTATGCTAAGATTATTGTCTCCCACTTATCCTGTATCCTTTCATTTTACCCTGTATTTTGTCCAGTGAAAACCTGTCTTCCTACATATGCATATACATATAAGTAAATACCACAATGTATATGTTAATGTATATGTATAAATACATATATAATATGTATTATGTATCTGTTTGTATAGAAGTATAGGTATAAACAGAAAAAATAAAATCAAAATAATTCCAATATGGAGGGCAAGGAGATACTGGCAGCAGTGGGAGGTAACAATCTGAGTTTTGAAGCAAGCTAGCTATTCTATCCAACAGGCAGAAGTAAGGAGGAAGATATTCCAGGTGTGGGTGCCTGCCTGTGTAAAGTATAAAGTGGGGAGAATGGAAGTCTTATCTGGGTAACTGTAAGTAATGAGAGAGAACTCATCGCCCAAAGCTGTAGGTAGCCTATTACATCACTTGACATTTCTAGTTAGTTTTTTTTAACTGCTTTCTTATTGAAGCAAAGAGCTGCCCATCTATAACTTCTATAACTTCTATAACATTGGCTCTAGTTTTCCCCTCTGGGTCAATAAAGAACAAATCTATCTTCTCATCTATTTGATGATATTTAATGTCATGTTTGCGATTTTCTTTTATCTCTTAGGCTCTCCCCCTTCCCCACTGTAAGCAGTGTGTCAGTCATTCCTCCTATGTCCTGATTTACAAATGTTTTAGCTCTCAAAGAAGGGTAAATGACCATTAATGTAATAATTATAAACATTTTTAATTATCTCTTATTTGCTGGAATAACCCGTGGATGCTAATGATAATTAATATTTATATAATATTTCAAAATTTACAAAATACTTTTCTTAAAACAAGCCTATGAGGACCCCAAATGGAACATACCTGCCCTGCCCCATTTCTTTTCAATTGTTTCATTATTTCTGTGTGACTTTGTGAAAGAACGTACCTCAGCTTTACGGGAGAAATGTTTTATTGCTACTTTTCTCACTGTGCTATTTCATTAAATGCATATACTTAAATAAATTGTGTCCCCTGGCTGACGAGTAAATGTAAATGTGGGAATGTGAGCTTGAAAGATATTATTTTGAGCAGATATAGACATGTGGTGTACTTTAAACTTAGGGAAACTTTGGGGGGATTCACGTTTGAGTCGGAAATGTGATCGCAAGTGTTACAACCAGAGCAGTGTAGGTATTGAGGAAACGTTGGGCTGGGGTGAATGTGGTCAAGACAACAGCAAGTAATAGTGAGAGGAATGGGTTTGTTGTCGATTTGTTTTCTTCTGAAGAAAATGCCTTTTTTGTTTCTTGCTTCTGAATCTTGGGGATTAGATTTAGAGAGGGTAGGAGTTTTCTCATGGAGAGCTGTCATTTGTTTAAGGTTCTTTCCCTCAAAGGGCTTTTGTTAATGGCAGGCAACATAAGTTTGTTGTCTCTCAAACACCAGAGAGAAAAAGGATGAACTGACCTGTCAGGAAGAGTAGGTTGTGATTCTAGATCAGCAAATACCTGACAACTGGTTCTCTCTTAAAGGCCTGGAAATTCACATTCAGCATAAATTCTAGTAGAAGATGATTCACAACCAAGAAAATATCCTGCAATTGGAGTATTCACTTCATTCATGGTCAGTCCTGATGCCTGCGAGTCTACCCTTAGATGAGGCTCTTAGCTTTGAGAAATCTTCTGAGTTATGGATGCTAGGCATTATGATGCCTGGGCTATGAAAGCTCCATAGTTACAAAGGGCCTACTCATTGCCTCTAAAGGTTCAGCGAAACAGCATGGTATAATGTGGCACCTCCCATATGGTAATAGGAGAGGCCTTCTCAATTGGTCAAGGGGTGATGTCAAATGTCTTCCTAACCCACTTTACTCCCCGAATTACTCTATTCTTTATCTCTGTCCACCTCATCCATTTCCTTCCAGGATGTCTATTGTTCTGTCTCCTCTTTCTGTTGTTATTGTAATGTAGTACCCAAGTGATAAACAATTCCACAAGGATCTGGAGTGAGGAAACTTCTAAATCCCATTTCTGAGAGGGATAAGAACAACTGAGATAGGAGCAATGTTTCCTAATGCAAGAGTTTCAGTGTTTGTTGTCACTTTTCTACTCACTCAGTAATGGTTCAGAGGGTTGAGCTATTATCATGGAGACACTGGACAGAGTAGGGACAGTCTCCAAGCAGGGAAATAGTTTGAGTGGTCCTTCGCTGCTGAAGAAGACCATGCCATCAGAGAAATGATGACATGACTTACACTTGACTTTGTTTTGAGTGAGGGAGGGCTGTGCAGGTCACCAGCCTCACTTCTCCTCCAGAGTCATCTGAATCTAGTGACCAGCTATTCATCAGGATGACTGGAGATGACCCAGGATGAGGCAATTGGGGTTAAGTGACTTACCCAAGGTCATATAGCTAGTAAGTTTCAAGTGTCTAAGGTGAGATTTGAACTCAGGTCCTCCTGACTCCTGTACTGGTGCTCTATCCACTGCACCACCTAGCTGGTCCAGTCTGAGTGAAGTAGATTTTGGATCAAGGAGACCAAAATGTTTAATTACTGAGCTGGATTGGGGCCAAGGCACCTGTCCTTCTTGCCCAACAGACTCCTCATCCCTATGATGGCAGCTCCATTCTGTCTCCAAGCTAAGTGATAGCAGTACCCCTGAGCTACCACACTCTCCCACTACTTAGTAATTTCAAATTATCTTTACAAGCAGCTTCCCCAATGGAGTTTGTAAAGCATTTATAATGCCACATTTCCCCACAACAATTGCTACTGCTCTCCAGGGATCTAGGTTAAAAGGAGACCAAAATTTGCCCAACCAGTTTTGTCATCTTAAGTACTCTGGCTGAAGTCAGTGAAGTGGATTAAAGTTAAAGTGGACAATTTTCCACTTTAACACCTGCTGAAGAGCTAACTCAATCTTTAGCCCACTCTTAAAAACTTTGAGGTTGTCATATAAGCACATTCTCCATTGTTGATTTCAAGTCCATTGCAGACTACTAAAGCTAGAAAGGATCTCAATGGCCAACCATTCTAACCTCTATCTGAAAAATGATTGTCTCTACTATATCCAGGACACATGGTCATTCTGCCACTGCTTGAAGATTTTTCTATTGAGTAACAACCATCTTTTGTGGAATCCAATTCTACCTTTTGGAGAGCTCTAACAGGATTTTCTCCCCTTTTTATCAAGTCTAAATCTGCCTTTCTATAACCCAGGGCTCCTTGTTTTGTCCTTTGTGCCTAAACAAAATATATATAATCTACTAAGTGATAGACCTTTAAATACTTGATCAGAACTATCATTACCAACCTCCTGCTTTCTATTCTGTAGGTCATATATTCCCCATTTCCCACCAGAAACTGAGTCTGAGAGAGGATAAAAAACTTGCCCAGGATCATAGAGCTGTGTGTCTGAGGCAGATCCAAACCCAGCTCTCCCTAACTCCAAGTCCTAGACTCTCAGACTTTGCTGCCAAGTTATCTTCACTTAATTTCTTTGGACTTAACTTTCCTCATGTGCAAAATGAATGGGTTGTAATTTCTCGATTAATCTTCATATTACTGAGCACAAATCCATTTATACCATACTGGTTGCCCTTCTTTGAAAGAATAAATTATCTGAAAAAGAAATAAAGCTTCTGGTTTCAGCATTTCCTGATTGGTGACAATCCTACATATCCAACTAGCACTATACACACCATGATGTACTCTACCAACACAATGCCTACACACTCAACCCCAACTTCTACTTCTTGATCTAGGACAATTAATCAAAGCAATCTTTTTAGTATCAGTCAATTACCCTATAACTCCACTCACTAACCCTGTCACTTGACAGATCAAAACACTCCTCCCTAATCACCAATCCCCTAAATATGCCATCTTTCTCTATTAGAATATAAGCTCCAATATGGTAGGCACTGTCTTGTTGTGTTTCTATATCCCTATCTATCTATCTATCTATCTATCTATCCATCTATCAATATACATGTATATATACATATATGTATGTATATATGTATATACAAATATATTTGTATGACAGCTCTGTATATAGCACTCAGTTGATTTTTAATAAATACTTCTTCACTCATTTCATTCAATATGCCTCTTGGTTTTATAAAGAATGCTGTGAAAATAGAGTGACTCAATTTTTCTTTATATTTTGAATGAACAGCTTATACTTTTAAATGAAAATAACACCTTTGTGCATATATCATCAACCAGGGTTATGGATTCACAAAGCATAGTTAACTTTATTTACCAGTAGCGTTCTGAAAGTTGTAAGTATTTAAATAAATAGGGTTTCTCCACAAAAATAAACCATGTGGCCACATGCATTTGAAAGAGTGACGTATTTGGAGTCAGATCACCTGAATGCAAATCTCAACTGTGCTAAATACTGCTCATGGTGCCATGAACAATTCCTGTGGCTCCTTTGAGCCTCAGTTTCTCCATGTGTAAAGTGACAGGGTTTGATAAGAAGACCTCTGAGATCCAGCTGTAGCTGTATTATCCTAATAGATGGTAAGAAGTCTCATATGATTTAGAGCTAAAACGGACCTTAGAGATCATCTAATCCAAAAGCATGGTTTTATAGAAGAAAGAAGGGCTCAGGGAAGTGATGTAATTTGCCTAAGATCACACAGCCAGTAAATAACAAAGACAGCGTTTGAACATAGAACCTCCAAATTCAGATCTAGTGATCTTTCTGCTATTAGAAGAGATCAGCTAACTAATGGAAAGTTTCCTATGATTTAGAAATGATCTACTATAACTCATTCATTTTACACATGAAGAAACTGAGGTCCAAAGAAATTAAGTAAAAAAAAACTTAGAGTCTATAGAGTCTAGGACTTGGAGTTATGAAGACTTGAGTTTGAATCTACCTCAGACACATAGTTGTTGTGGTCCTGGGCAAGTCTTTTATCCTCTCTCAGCAAAATAAATTGGTATTACCTGTTTCACGTTATTATTTCAATGAGCAAATGAGGTGATTTCTCTAACGTGCTTTGCAAATTTTAAAACACTGTATATAAATGTTAGCAATTATCATTAAATAATTTTTCCTAAAGTAATAGAGGTAGTAAATTACAGAGCTGGTCTATGCATCTAGAACTAAGACAGGGCCTGCATTGCAGATGTGTTGCTTTTATGGAATAAAAGATTGTCTTTCTGCCATCAGTTTTGCTCTAATCATGCATAGCATAGTTCTAACTAAGAAAATGCAGGGAGGAGAGGAAGGAGGGAAGGGAGGGAGGAAGGAAGGGAGGAAGGAAAGAAGGAAGGAGAAAAAAATCACCTCAAGACTCTTTCTGGCCACAGAAAGTTACACAGCCTCCTCTAATGGCCCTTGAATATCTTGCTTTCATTAGGAAATCTAGCTCTTATCAACCTTTGCTCCCCTTCAGAAACCTATTGAATTTTAACTCTGAAGAAAATAGTGCTTTCAGAGAAGACTGAGTGGAAGAGATAGCATTAAACTCAACTAATATATCATGAACTTCTGTTACCTAAACAATGTGCTTGTATTTTTCTTCCAAGTTTACCCCTCATGCATTGCTTTGTGGTTCTTTAGCTCAGCTGATCACTGCACTTTGTTGAAGTCAGGGTCACAGGTGAGCATGACACCAGGCAGGCATTTAGTTATACTCATATCCATGAGATTACTCTGATCAACTGCCTTGAAAATGGATGCCCTAGAAAACAAGGTAAACTGACTGCATGTAGATGAATTTGGTTTTATGTGGATCAGTGGTGGCTAACTAAAATAGAGAAGGGGCTACCTGTATATTGATTTAGAAAATCATATGCTAATATTATTCTCTATTGGAGGTGGAGCCAAGATGACAGAATAGAAAGACACACATACACTAGCTCTTCCCCCACAGCCCATAAAATACCTGTAAAGAAAGACTTTCAACAAATTCTAGAGCAGTAGAAGCCACAGAACAATAGAGTGGAGGAGATTTCTAGCCCAGGGTGACTTGAAAGACCAATGGGAAAGGTCTGTCACACTGGATGCAGAGCGGAGCCCAGCCTAGTGTTGGCCGTGCAGCACTGTGAGGAGGAGGATCAAGCAGGCTTCAGGGACAGAATCCCCAGCAGTAGTGCAGATTCCTCAACCCACAGGCACCAAAGGTCTGTGAGAGGGTTTTTTCAGGTGGCCAAAAATAGACCAGGGTGTCCCCATAGCTCCAGCCTCAGGCAGTGCCAGCAGAGGCAGCAGCAGGTGGGGGCTCCCAAGGCAGGCAGCAGTCTGCATCCATTGTTGAAGGCCTCATCATAAAGCCCCTGAGGGAAATGAGCCCTGTATGGTGGCCTTGTCCCCACCTAAAGCTCCTGGAGGAATTGAGCAATTGATCTGAATCTCAGCTGAGTGGCAGCCTTGCCCCCACCTAAAGCTCTGGAGGGAATTGAGCAGCTGATCTTAATCTCACACTGAATGACTGTACTGCCCCTGCCTAAGGACCCTGGGGGAAATGAGCAGCTGATCAATGCTGACTTGGCCAAATTGGAGGTGAGGTGGTTGTGGAGAGGAAACTCTACTACTCACAGATTCTGGGCACAAAAGTTTCTGGTTGCTCCCGGACCAGTGTACAGGCTTGATTGTGCCATTTGGGGGAACTGAGATCTTACAGATCCCCAGAGTATACCCTACTCTTGACAAAAGACCCAAATGTCAAGTAACTGGCTAGGAAAATGCCCAAAAAAGGGAAAAAAATAAGATGATAGAAGGTTACTTTCTTGGTGAAAAGATATCTTCTCCCATCCTTTCTGATGAGGAAGAACAATGCTTACCATTAGAGAAAGACATAAAAGTCAAGACTTCTGTATCTCAAACATCCAAAATAAATATTCAAAGGGCTCAGGCCATGGAAGAGCTCAAAAAGGATTTTGAAAATCAAGTAAGAAAAGTGGAGGAAAAATTGGGAAAAGAAATGAGAGAGATGCAAGAAAATCATGAAAAGCAAGTCAACAACTTGCTAAAGGTGACCC
>CM053771.1:247135882-247254818 GCA_028658325.1 Potorous gilbertii | reverse complement strand
ACAAATGGGGAGAAAATTTTGGAACCCAAAATCTTGTGAAAATGAATGTAAAAAGTTAAATAAATTTATTTAATAAAAAAAAATTAAATTAAATTAAAAATGATTTTCATTCATTCAATTTCTCCATTCATTCATTCATTCATTCATCATATTACACAATCCTGAGTAGATGTTGTTTGACATTGTGAGAGGATTGGTCATGACCTATAATTACATTGCATAAAGAATTCCCAGTGAGGAAACTCTCTCAATAGACCCAAATCATCAATTTTTCTTCAGTTTATATATCAAAAACTAGAAGACTAGAGGTCAATGTACTTGATGCAATGCCCTCATTTTACAAATGAAAAAACCAAGGTTCGTGGAAGTTAGTGAGCTGTCTAATTTAACATAAGCAGTCTCAGGAGTAGAATTTGAATTCATGTCCTCCGACTAAGGAATCCATGCTCCTTCTAACATACTATGGTGCCTCATCATCTTAAAGAGTTATGAGGACAAAGAGGTTGAGTAAATTGCCATGGGCAACTGATCCTAGTGTTGGCCCTAGAGCAGAGGTGGGGAATCTGCAGCCTCAAAGCCACATATGACCCTCTAGGTCCTCAAGTATAGCCTGTTGATTGAATCTAAATTTCTTCTTAATAAAAGGATTTTTTCTGTGAAGTTCAGATTCAGTCAAAGGACCACACTTGAGGACCTAGAGGGCCACATGAGGTGTCAAGGTCTCACCTTCCTCACCCCTGGTCTAGGGTCAATCATTGAATTATAGAATTTTAGAACTGGGGGACATATTGAACATATTTCTAATGCAACCTCCTCATTTTACAGATGTTAAGCTGAGGTCAAGAGAAGTTAAGTGATTTGCTTGAAGTCTTAAAACTCTTATTATTTTTCCTTTTTTATCCAATGTATAGAAGATATTTCTTAGTTCCAACTTTCATGACCACCTGAGAATTACTAAACCACCAAACACTATTGAGAAGTGAATACTTTGCCCAAATGCTGAGGAGCAAACTTTTTCATAACATAATGAAGTCTAGCTAAATCACCTCTCTAATGCATTCTGCTCCTCTCCCACCCAGCATATCCTGAGTAAGTGATCATCCAATCTCTTTTTGATTGAATACAGATAGATTGATACTCCAGTGTGGAAAGAACGCTTATCTATGGACCCTGAAGAACTGGGTTCAAGTTCATGTTTCTCATGCTTATAACCTATGTGACCTATAGATTTTTTTATCTATAAAATGAAGTAGCCTCACAGTTATACTCATAATTCTTTTATTTTATGAACCATTTTGAATCGTATTTATTTATGGGTTTGAGATTTTCTGCCTTCAAATCCCTATTTCTGTTAACCCCAAGAGAATTATAGATTTTTTTTTTAGTCATCCTGGTCAGGCCGGAAGAAAACTGATGGAGCTTCCATAGTCAAAGAAAAACAGCATCACCTGTGCTAAAGCATATTTATTACTCAGTTATCACTTCATCACGAAAATTTATATCAAAGTAATTAATTAGCCTATGAGAATCAGACTTCAATGACCCAAGAAATGGGCTGCCTTCATCCTTAGTGCCGATCCTTCTATCTCATTTGAAATAAAGACTCAAAAGAAATAGTGACAAAGGAAAATGTAATTTGGATCTGAGGAGGCAAGAGATTTGATAGCCTTAGTTGAATGAGCTTTGAGACTCTCTGCAACTTAAATATGGGTCTTTTATAGCAAGGGTTATTAAACTCAACAATCTCCCTGGACTATCTCTTCCCCTAGATCAATTCACTTTCTGATATTTCCCCATGGACTGCAAGAATGATTACAGGAAACCTTGGCTCTGTCACTGTAAAACCATAGATTTGTTTCATATTTAGTTTGTATAGAAAGCCACCCCAGGGGAGTGATGAGGCTGTGGGAGAACACAGACAATTGAATTTATTTTCTCTGGTTGAACTTGGAGATCATTTTCAAAAGCATCATGAGATGAGAACAAAATGCCAACTTGTCCTTATAAAAACTTACAAGGTTGATTTGACCAAAAGAGGCCTTATTCACTAAGGTCACAATACAGAAATTAAGGCGGGGAGGGAGGGGGGAGAAATCTTTGAGAGAGAAAAATAATAATTATACCTAAGTTTTATATAGAAGTTGTTACTGTAAGTACTCTAAGCATTTTCCAACTATTCCCTCATCTTATCTTTTCAAAACAATTGTGTGTTAGAGACTACCAAGTGCAGTCTCTATAGGATCATACAGAACCACAGAAATGGAATTGAAAAGGATTTGAGAGGACGTAAAGGTCAACCCTTTCCTGCATAAAAAGCCCCTCTCAAATATATCCTATATGTAGTCAGCTATCAAATGACTTGAAGACTTTCAGGGAGAGGAAACCATTACTTCCCAAAGCATAACATTCCACTTTTATATAGCGCCAATTGTTAAATTAATGTTACTCTTTTATAGATAGGTAAATTGAGGCTTAGAGGATGGCTAATAACAATATTATAACAATAACAAGCTCTCCATTTGCACATAGGAGGGCTTGGCTGTCTTACAGAGATGATTCATCCTTTTATCATTCTATATCCCTGCCCTGCATGTGCTCAGTCTGCTTCAAGTCCCCAAAGCGCAGCCACTAAGGTTTCCTTCTGCATCCCTTTTCTCCATACAATCTGAATTTTTTTTAAAAAATGGATTGAACTTCACTACACACAACTCACCAATTTTCTATAGTTAGTCAAATAATTATGTTCATCACACTCATACACTTTGCAACATTTCCTGGCAAATAGTATGTGGCATCTGTCAAAAGCCATTTCGTGCCAGAGTCAACACCTTTATTTATTTATTTGGACTGGGTTCTCAGAGTTACATGAATTATATTTTACCCACATTCACAACAGGCCCATAACAACTCCACAGAGTTAGAACACAACTTAATAGTATTTAGGGAATTTACTTCATAAGGATCATAGCTCAAGTGCTAGAAAAGATGTCAGGCACCATCTAGACCAATCATCTCATTTTATAGATGAGAAATCTGAGGTCTCAGAAGGGTAAGTGAACTATGAGAGGTCCCACAAGTAAAAAGTGTCAGAGGTAAGATTCCTTTGATCCTACTTCTAAAGATGGTACTTCTATCTTGACTAAGTTTTTGAAAAGAGAAATGCAGTCTTGAAACTATATCATGTCACCCCCATGCTTAGTGAAATCCAGTGGTTCTCTATTACTTTCAAGATCAAATAGAACAAACTCTATTTGGCATTCAAATTCCTGCTCCACCTCTCTCCTTTCCGGTCTTTTAATATCTTACACATAATATTCTTTGATCCAGTAACACTGGTTTCTTTGCTGTTCCTTGAACAAGATATTCCATCTCTCAGCTCTGGGTATTTTCTCTGGCTGTCCCTAGTGCCTGGTACGTTCTCCCTCCTCATCTCCATCTCTTGGTTTCCCTGGCTTCCTTCAGATTTCATTTGAAATCCTACCTTCCACAGGAAGTCTTTCCCAGTGTTTGTTAATTCTAGTGCCTTCCCAAAGAACTGATAGAATCTGAATGTATATTAAAGTATACTTTTTTAAAAATTTTCATTTCTTTCCTTTTTTATTTTGTTTTTTTTTTTTTGGTCTGTGTTCTTTTTTGCAACATGGTTAATATAGAAACATGTTTTGCTTAACCACATATCAAAGTGCTATATCAAAGTGCTTGATTCTCAAGGAGGGTTTGGAAGGTGGAGAAGGAATTCAGAAATTATTTTTTAAAAATGTTAAAATATTTTTACATGTAATTGAGAAAAAAATTAAAACATTCTCAAACAAATTCTAGTGCTTTCCTCTATTGATTCCTATTTATCCCTTGTATTTTCCTGTTTTGTACATATTTGTTTACTTATTGTCTCCCCTATTAAACTGTGGGCTTTTTGAGATTTTGCTTCTTTCTGTATCCCCAATATTTAGCATAGTGCTTGGTACATAGTATGTGCTTAATAAATGCTTATTGACAGATTGATTGATTAGAATTAAGCGGGGACAAAAGGTCTTTCTTTTCTTAGATACTTATTAAGCCCCTACCAGAGGCAAGTCATTATGCTAGAGCCTATGATGGGTCAGTGGTCTGTACAAATGAGTATGAATTTTCATTACTAAAACTTCCCAAGACACCGTAGGGTTTATGGGCTAGATTTCTTTTAAGGATCAAGTTTTAAATCTAAACCACTCAGACTCTCATTGATT
The DNA here is from genome assembly GCA_028658325.1 of Potorous gilbertii. NCBI lineage: Eukaryota > Metazoa > Chordata > Mammalia > Diprotodontia > Potoroidae > Potorous > Potorous gilbertii. Next base: position 247,250,592 of record CM053771.1, on the reverse strand, counting down.
GGCCAACAATAGGTCCCAGACCAAGCCTACCTTAGTCATTGTTTGGTTTCTGAAGGCTCAGAGTAAATGTAAATAGCAATTGTTTCTATTTTGACCAGAAACCCTGAGTGTCTTTCCCTCCCAGATTTTTTTTTTTTTTGCGAGATAGAGAAGGTCATTTTTTTGTCTCATTTCTTATCTAGCCTTGGACACTGAATGGGTGTTGCCTCAGACTTGAGAAAGACCTTGGCTAAAAAAGGCCAAGGATTCCCACTGCATTCTTGGCCATGTCTAGTCATCCTCATCTATGTCTTGCCACTGGACCCAGACGGAGGAGATAATAGGGTTAATAACTTTGCACAGCCCTGCCTCACTTAAATTCAATTTACTTGCAAGTCATGACATCATCTTCCTGATGCTGTGGTTTTCTTTTAGAACAAAGGACAAGCAATGACACTGACTATTCAATTCCTAGATTGCTGTAACTTACTCATTCTTTCAATGAAATCTTAACCTAGGCTTATTAAATTGGTAAAATAGTCTAACCACTGAATATGATCTAGCAAACTCTCCAGTTACTACTGAATTCTTCATTTAGCAATAGACATAATTTGTGGTTCAAAGGCCATTTGCATAAGACTCTCCTCACTAGTGGAGATTGGCTAGTCACTGCTCTGTGTCTGTGTGAGTGTTAGAATGAGTAAGAGCTTGAGAAAAAAGATATTCTAGTCTTCTGACTTCTAGCTTTGAGAGGAAAGCCATGGCTGCAGATTCTTTTCTTGTACCTGAAGAAAAAGAAAAAAGCTTCTGAGAAGAAGCTGACATGATTAAGTCTAGAACTTCATCTTACACAAATAGCCTTTAGCTCATGGGTTACAGACTTTAAAAAATCTCTTCCCAAATTCAGTAAAAGATATATATATATATATATATATATATATATATATATATATATATATATATATATATATATATATATATATATATATATATATATATATATATATACATACAAACACCTACTCAATTGTGTATCAAAACACCATAAATGTAAAAGAGGAATAAACTTACACAAATGTAGTGGGAAAGTTTCCTCAGATGGTGTTTTGAGATATCCCCATAGGCAACAACAGAAGGGCTGGTTTTCTCACAAGTACCTTATACTAGAAAGGCTTTTTACTATACCAGAAGTTATAAGAAATGGGTTAGTCTTACACTTTAACCATGTTAGAATAAATGAATGACAACAGCTCTGAGCCTCAGTTCCTTAGAAGGCAGCATAGTAGAGCATAAATAACATTAACTCTGTAATCTAAGGACCTGAGTTCAACTCATACCTCTGCTACTTACTACCTATGTCACCTTGGGGACATCAGTTAAACTCCCTGGATCCCAGTTTTTTCATCTAAAAGTTGGAACCTCCAAGGTATCTTTCAACTCTAAATCTGTGACCCAAAAACTAATACTTTTAAATGGACATAACACATGTTCGAGTGAGTAAAAGAAAAGCACTGTGAGCTATCCTATGCTTTCAGATCTTTAAGTATCTTTCAACATTGTTATAATGGGGTGAAAAATGCTTTGTAAAATGTTACTGTATTACTTTGTTCCCTATGATTTGCAAAGATAAAAGATAATTCTAAAAATTCCATTTTAATTAGAAAAAATGGTTGTTACTAATTAGTGTATATCATATAAGTTTATGCAAATCCCTAAATAAGAATTATATGTTGTAATGATTTCTCAAAACTACCTTGAAACAAACAAAAAAACCCCAGAACTCTCAAATACCTAAACTCTAGTTTCAAGTATGTGGTAAAGTGAATAAGCCCATCCTCAGTCTTAAGTTATACTGAAAATTTTGACAGTGGAGAATCCTACAAGTCCAAGTGTTAGGATCACCTCCTAAGGCCTGCCTGGTCCCCTTCTGCAATAGAAGAACACACTTGAAGTGGGCTCAAGTCAAGGTCACAATCCCAAAGAGTTCCTGGGTCTTTCTACAGTGTCACCCAAAACCAAATTTCCCCAATACCAAAATCTATCCACAAAAGTTCAAAGCTCTCATCCTCCAAGGTCCAGCAAATTGCCTTTTCTCCATGAAGCCTTCCCCAATTAACCCAGCCCAGCATGATCTCTCCCTTACCTGAGTTCCCTATGACAGAAAACACTGGATATAAAGATTAAAAGGAAAGGATTCAAATCTCCAATCTATCACTTATTGACTGTGTGACCTTGGGCAAGTTACCTCATTTCCTTGGACTCTAGTCATTTCTCCAAAGTGAAGGCAAAGATTGCTATGACCCTTTCCTGTTCTAACATTCTATGATTTCACCATATAAGGAAGGGAATCTTTCCTCTAAGAAAGAACTCATAAGAATCTACTCAATTCCATGTGGCCAGGCATGGTGGAGGGTGAAGTTCATTCAAACACAATTGTGACTAACCAACCAAATTACATTTCAGAGAAGGCACATGATAAGGTCAAGGATAAAATGGGGAATGACAAGGAAGAAGAGGAAAGTTTTTATTTTATTTATTTGTTGCAGTGAGGAAACCTTCTGTATAAATGCAAGTCCAACCAAGTCCCTGAGAATGCTAAGAATCCAATACTTTGGAATAATAGCTAGCAGCTACGTAATTCTTTAAGGTTGGCCAATACACTTTACAAATGTCTCATTTTGTCCTTACAACTTTGAAAGTTAGGTGCCATTATTATTTCCTACTTTATAGATGAAACTGAGACAGACTAAGGTTAAGTGATTCAAGGTCATTCAAGGTCACACATGTCTGGTATATAGCTGAGATCAGATCTGACCTCGAATATTTCTGACTCCAGGTCCTGTGCTCAATTCATGGTGCCAACTAAGCATCTTCCTAGGTATAGATAAAATAGTCAGCAAGCACTTATTAAGTGCTTACTATGCGTCAGGCATGACACTAAGTGCTGGGACTGCAAATAAGCATAAAGAAAGAGCAATGAGGTTAACTTCTATTAAGTGAAAATAATACATAAAAGGGAGCTGAAAGGGAATGGGCATGGTAGAAAAGGTCTTGAGAAGATGAGTCAGCAATGCCGGTATAGAGTCATAAAAGAAGTCATAAATAGGTTCATATCACAGGAGATAGTGATTAGAACTTGATGGAAGTAAACATTATTGTTGTCAATATATTGACTTAGCATCTAGTCTACCTCTTCATTTCACAGAGGTCAAAACTGAGGCCCAGAGAAGTTATACCATTCATTTGAACTCATGTAGGTAATAAGTAGCAGAGGTGGGATTTGAACCCATGTCTCTTGATGCTCAATTCAACATACTTTCCATTGTATACACTTTTAAGGAACTGTATTCAAAAGATGTGCATTGTCTAATTCCTAAATACTTATTCAGATTCTGCTATGTTTTCGGGACTATGCCAAATAATGTAGGGAATATTAAAATAGCATAAAGTATCATTTCTCCCCTATGGTGATTGCAAGCTAATTAAGAGACATGTAGCAATTAGAAACTTGTAAAAACACTGCCTGTTAAGGGCTAAGATAGATACTTTCTACTTGTTGCAAGTTTCAGTCATACCATAAATATTTCTTAAATGCTCACTAAGCAGAGAATTTTGTATATGCTGAATTGGAGAAAACCCTTCCTACCTGTTTGCATCATCTTTCATGGGCAAAGTATTCCTATTAGCATTTCCTTGAAAAGAGATTTAACTGCTAGAGCTACTATGACTCCTGAAAAGATATACCACAAGTCCAGTCATTGTTGGATATCTTCAAGGTAACCCATAGAATTATTATTCATCAAAATTAGCATCTCTGCTGAATAGATAGGACCTATCTAGAAGGAAAGACTGAAAAAGTCATTAGAATACTCAATATTTGCATAGTACTCTTAAGTACCATACAGTGACATTAGCCTTCTCCTGGTGAAGCTATAAACGAAACACTCCATCTTTAGGCTCTGGCATTTTCTCTGGCTGTACCCTATACCTGGATTGCTCTTCTTCCTCCATGCTGACTGCTGACCTTCCTGATTTCTTTTAACTAAAATTCTATCTTCTACCAGAAAGCTTTCTCTAACCCTTCTTAACTTCAGTGCCTTCCCTATGTTAATTATCTCCTATTATTCTGTAGCTGTTGCAGCATGCACCCTGACACACACATCCAGATGACCTGCTGGCACAAATTCTTAGATCTGCTTTTCTAAGGAAAACAAATTTTAAGGGGTCAACAATATACTTTAATTACATTCACTAACAGAGAAAATACAAGCAGAGAAATAAAGACCAAGAGACAGGGCTTCTAACTGTCTGACCATAAGCAATACATACATCACAAATGAACAGACAGACAAATCCAGCTGTCTGACCATTACATACATACATAGTTACCAGAGAGAAGCACCAACATCTGGGTTTTCAAAGGGGATGGGGGCACTCCTTAATGGCTACCCAGAGTCATAGGAATCACAGAGTCACAGAGTCACAGAGTCACAGGAACCTTCTTCAAAAGAGTGAGCTCCAAAGGAAAATCTCATTCCAGAGTATACATACACATATATGCACTTTTCAGAGCCAGAGGGCATCACAACCCTCATGACCCAATGCCTCGGTAGCAATTAACAAAAGGTGTTGCTTCCTACAAGACAAGCCTCCCTTAATCAAGCTTCCCTTAATGGGTTCCACCTGAGGCCTATTAATGGGTGGGGATGAACTTTAACTTTTACAGTAGCTTTCTTTTTGTATATGTGTTTGCATGTTATTGCCCTCATTAGATTATAAACGCTTTGAGGTTAGAGACTATCTTGTAGCCTGAGTTCTTAGCACAATGACTTAGCACTTAATAAATATTGATTGATTGTATACTGTGGTAGGACTACTATGTACCCGTGTCCCTTCCCTTCCAGGGTGGGTTAAGAGCAATTTTTTCCTAAAAGGTAACAAAGTTAGGACTTGATTGACCAGAGGTGGGTAAGGATCAAGTTGGATCTCCCTTCATGCAGCTTCCTGGCAATCTCTGGCTGTGCTGAAAGGGCTTCCTGATCATCTAGGGGCAAAAGAAAAAAAATGTTTCTGCCTTTGTAAGGTTCATGCTCCTCCAACTTGAATAATGGCTAAAGATCACACAGGTCATTCCACCTTTTCCATGCTGAACAGATGAATTTTTATATGAAGATGGGCTGGTGGTATAGAGTGTTTTTGATGTTGTTGTAATTCAGTTGTGTTCAGTTATATCCAACTCCTCATGACTGCATCTGCAGTTTTCCTGGCAAAAATCTTGGAGTGGTTTGTCATTTCCTTCTCTAGCTCATTTTACAGATGAGGAAACTGAGGCCAACAGGGTTAAGTGACTTGGCCAGGGTCACACAGCTAGTCAGTGTCTGAGGCTGGATTTCAGCTCACCAAGATGAGTCTTCCTGATTCCAAACCCAGATGAGTCTTCCAATCCAGACCTCATTCCAAGCTCTGCCCACCGTACCACCGCACCACTTTAGTAGAGTAGCATCTACCAAAGCTAAGTGTCAGTGTATTTTTATTGCAAATACTAGCTATGTTGAAACTAAGCAAACTTTTTTTAACTGTTTAATGACCTACAAATAATTCATTTCATCCCAACATTGTAGCTGAATTAACAAGGTAATGGTTTTATTCCTAATAAACATTTTCTCATTTCATCCTCATAAAACACTGTGGTGCAGAGAGTGGAAATATTCCCTTTTTACAGAGAAGGAAACTGAGGTATAGAGAGTTTCAGAGACAAAGTCATATAGCCAGTGGCAGAACTTAGAGCCTGTTCAACCTCAGGTTTCCTGATGTCAGGCATGTTTGATCTCAACACTCTAAAAATTGTCACCCTTGGCAACAAGCAGCTTAACATTCCCCTTAAATCAAGCAGTGTGGCAAAGTATAGAGCAGACCAGGGAGCCAGCATTTGCCAAGTTTTATTTCTATCTACTGCTTCAAAAATGGCAAAATTCCAAGCACTGTAAAGGCCAGTGCTTTGATTCAGCAAGAATTTGGGATACAAGGCATCAATCTACAAATTCAGGAGATTTATCTGGTTAGCTTCTGAGCTGATTTTCTATGATGTTTCCTTGTGGAAAAATACTTAAGAATTGTTGAGCAGCAATGAATCTAAAAGTTTTGTCCAATCCAGGGAAAGTGTTATGTTAACTCACTGCTTGGCATGACACAGGGTAACTGCCTGGAATGCTGATATGATGAAACATTGGTGTTTGGAAATAAATCTTAAGGGACTCCACATATTTACATCAAGATGAGCTACTGAAACTACTCAGAATGTTCTTCCAGGGGACACTGTATGGTATCCTAGAGATGAAATGACAAACAATTCCACTTTTGAATTCTGTCTATTAAATAGTGATTTACAGAATATTCCACTCCTCTTCAAATAAGTAGGCAGAGAGAGGCCAGAAGTTTCCTGCACACGACTTTGCAGTAAAATGTAATCATTGCCTAGGGAATTTGAAGGAGTGAATTAAACATGGACCTTGCTGGTTAGACTCTCGGAGACATTTCTTCCACTACAGGTGTATTAGATTCCCTTGGGAATTGTGATCTCTAGTCAGAGTTTTAGGAGCAACTCTGCCAAAAAAATGGATCCACATCGATTCTTAGACATTCTGATCCTGGCTCCTTTGCCTACCTTTAGGTTGCCAGATAAACACTCCCTTGAGCATGGTGGGCAGAGCTTTGCAAAGCAATGACCTTCCCAGAAGAAATTGAATTACTCAATACCAGAATGGTATCTACATAATAAATAATCATTTTTAAATTGTCAATATTTTGTACATTTGTTTCATAATTACTATAGAAGGTATCATAGGATTATTGATTGAGAGAGGAAACTAAAAGAAATTTAATCCAATACCCTCTTTTATAGTTAAAGAAATTGAGAACGTGAGAAGTGACTTGAGCAAAATCACCCAGGGAAATGGCAGAACCAGGACTGGCAAGAAAGAACCCTTTTACTCCAAATCAAATGCTTTTTTCCATTTCCCTGAGTCCATAACCTATTATAAGATTAGGCTTGGTAGTCTTGAGACCATCATGACAGTATCCTCTTAAAGGAGTTGTAAATTTATAGAATATATTTATGGAAAAATATTGACAATAATATTGTGTGCCCAAAATATTTTATCCATCACCAGTTTGTTTTTCTCTTTGATATACAAAACCCCAAAACAATATTTTATCTACCACCAGCTTGTTTTCCTTCCTGATAAAAAAAACCCTGAATAATATTTTGCCCCGACCAGATCTAAGGGAGGTCTCCCAAAATCAGAGTATAAGAACCCCTCTCAGAAGGGCATTTGGGAGTGTACTCTCCCCTCTGGCAGGAGCACACCCCTTCCTCCTGAATTGACCATGTTTCTGCACTCCCCAACACATCACCACTCTCATATGAGTTGTACTCTTTTTTAGTATGTGTGTCTGAGTTATAAATCAATACCCTTTCTCTCTCTCCTCTCCTTGCTCTTTCCCATTTGCCAATAAAGCTTTTCCTGAACTTATTCCTTTTCTTTTTTTTACATGTTATTCTCAGCACCTGAAATCATTAAGGGGTCAGGCAGCAAAGCTTCTCAATGGATAAAGAATTAGACCTCAATTTAGGTCTACTAGAGCTGAGTTCAAATCCAGTCTCAGATGCTTATTAGATGTGTGACCCTGGGAAAATCAGTTAACCTCTGTTTTCTCACCTGTAAAATGAGGGTAACAACGGCACCTGCCTTGCAGAGTTGCTACAAGGATCAAATGAAATCATTGCAAAGTGCTTAGCACATAGCCATGACACATAGAGCTACATTCATGGCTATATAAATTTCAACGATTTTCCCTGACATCTTCATTCCTACATCCAAATTGCACATTCCCATCTTTGTTGCTTAGATTTTGATGCTTCTGAAAAGACCTTAGCTCCTGATCTAACCTGGCTTTTGGTTTATATATTTATGTTTGAATTTAGATGCCATGTTTCTCTCCCCAAAACTGGAATTTTCCCTCAAGTTCAATGATTTCCCTAATGACTAAATGATAAGGATCCTTCAGACCACACTTTGACTTTTAAAAACCACATATTAATATTATCAATATTTTTTAATATTTACCAATTACATTTTAATCTTGTTGGGTCATATAAGGGAGTGTGGAGGGCTGCAATGAATGTGTTTGACACTTGTGGTATAATCAGAAAGGCCCTGGAGACTCTGCAGTATATAACAAAGAGGTAACCCTCACAGAAAGTATTCTGTGCCTCAATAGCAAGTACCAGCATCTTTTCCTCTGGGGGCATTTTTTTCTCCCCACAGAACCTCAGAGTTTGAAGGGCTGCAAGATACTCTCTAGTTGAACCAATAACTGAAATTTTTCAAAATATCAAATAAAATTTTCTCCCTATAAGTAGACATGCAACCACTGCTGAGTACCTCAAATGTGAGAGAACCAACTAACTTTCAAGAAACCCCATTTTACTTTTGGATAATTTTCTAATTGCTCTGAAGTTTTTCCATAAATCAAATTAAATTTAGCTTTTTTCAACTCCCATATATTAAACCTTGTCCTACCCTCTGGGACCAAGCAACAGAGACTAATTCCTCATATATATGATCAAATGCTTCAAGATAGCTATCATGTTCCACCTTCCTTACCTTCTCTTCTGCAGGCTGAACATCCTTAGTTCATTCTACTAATGTTCCTAAGACATGGCCTCAAGACTGTTCATCATCATGTTAACTCTCCTCCAGATGCTCCTTAGCTTTCTGATGTCTTTCCTGAAATGTGGTAGTCCAAATAGATGTGAACCAAGAACAGCAGAACATTGTGGTTCTGTTGCCTTCCTAGTCCCAAATATGATGCATTTCCAAATGAAGCCCAAGATAGCATTAGCTTTTTTTGACTGCCCTATTACTTTGTTGACTCGTATTGAGTTTGCAGTCCATCATAAATTATAATACCTTCATCTTGCCCTTGTGAGTTTGATTTTTACTCAAATGTAAGACTTAAATTTTATCCTCGCTACATGCTATTTTACCAGATTTGGCTCAATGATCTAGCCTGTCCAGAGATCCTGATACTGTCATTCAAGTGTTATGCCATAGGCAAATTTTCTAAACAAAGCATTTATACCTCTAAGTCATTGATAAAATGTTAATTCTATAGTATTATACTAGAAATATGCTTCCCAGATGATGTCAAAACAGTAAAGATTAAACTTTGGATCTGGTAATTCAATCATGTATAAATCCATTTGTTTTTCATTTAATCTAGTTTTTCAGTTAAAATGAATTTATTGTATCTTTCTTCCACATCTCTTCCTCATTGGGGAAAAGAAAAGAAAAAGAAAATTCTTCTAATAAGTAATCATAGCTAAGCAAAACAAATTTCCACATTGGCCACCTATTGTTTAGAGTACAGTTTTCTGTCTTTTCCAGAATACTTGTAAAAGCATTTGTTGAAAATTTAGTAATTCATATTCATAGGGTTCACCTGATTGACTACTCTTATAAACTCTCTTTTAAAATGAATAAATAAATAAAGCTGATCTGGTATGATCTGTTTTTGCTAGAGTTGTGCTGGCTCTTTCTATTTAACTGTTCATTTTATGTCCATTCCTTTAATGCAGGCATTTAACTCACCAACCCCAATTTTGAAAATAAGAAAATAACCAGCTGATTAGAGCATTGCAACACTTTTCAAAAAACTCATCTAGGTGACCTTGAAAGCTCAACTATTTATCATGATGAAGCTAAATGATATTAAATGATTCACAAGTTGATTAAGTCTTATAATAAACTTGGAGAAAACAGAAGCCTCTAACATATCCCATAACATTTTGCTTCATAATTCTCTCATGCAGAGATTGTTACGTATCATAGTTATTGTCCTATTCCCCTACTGATCGATAAGGTCTTTCCTAAATTTTTAAATAAAAATACCTGACATTTATGTAGAGATCTGAGGTTTCCAAAATGCTTTATATATATCCTTTCATTCAATTTTTGCAATAACTCTGTGGGTTGGATAGTAGAGGTATCATCATCCTCACTTCTCAAATGAGGAGACAGGATAAAAGAAGTCATGAGTTGCTTTCATCACTCAACTAGTTAATTATGAGATGTAGTATTTGAAGTCAGGTATTTCTGATTTAAAGCTAACATTCTCTCCACTACATTACACTCCCTTTTTATCTCATCCAGTACTTAGAAAAGTATTCGTACAAAAAAAAATTGTTCAATAAATATTTGGGGAATTATTGAGTTCCATTGTTAAATTGTTTTTACAGTACCCTACTGGTCCAACTACTTACAGAGATTCAGTACTGAAGGATTAGAAGAGAAGAAGCAAAAGAAATTTCCAATCTTCTTTCTACACTAATAATTCAGATTAAAGGAACCTATATAGGCAGACAATAATGTAGCACATGCAAGGTTTAGTGTACCGTTAAAGTGATCAATAAATGTTGCTTGACCCCTGATATAGGAATATAAGCTCTTTAAGATCAGGAACTCTTGAGGGCAGAGCCAGGATGGCAGAGTAGAAAGACACATGTATGCAGGGTCTCCCCACATAGCCCATAAAATACCTGTAGAGAGGGACTCTCAACAAATTCTGGAGCAGCAGAAGTGGAGAACAGAGTAGAGGAGATTTCCAGACCAGGGTGACCTGAAAGGCCCACAGGAAACGTCTGTTGCACCAGACACAGAGCAGAGTGCAGAGCCTAGCCCAGTCTTGGCCAAGTGGTGCAGCGTGGCTCTGGGAGGAGAATACCTCAGGGGCAGAATCTCCAGTCACAGTAGCAATGGGTTCACAGATCCCTCCACCCACAGGCACCAAAGGTCAGTGACAGGGTTTTTTCAGCTGGCCAGGAAGGGAGAAGGGCCTTCCCATAGCTCCAGCCTTAGGCAGCAGCAACAGAGGCCACATCAGGCAGCAGTTCCCATAGCAGCCCCTACAGCAGCCCACTTCCATTGTTGGATCGTGAAAACCCTGGGGGCACTGAGGAGCAGATTATTACCTCAGCCCTGTGTAAAGGCCCTGAGGGAGCTGATCTTTATCTCACACTGAATGGCGACTCTGCCCATGCAGTTTATCTGAAAATCAGCCCCCAGTGCTGGGTGGAACTGGAGGCCAGGTGACTATGGAGAGGTAACTGCTAAGATTCTGGACACAAAAATCTCTTGACAAAGGACCCAAAAGTCAAGTAACTGACTGGGAAAATTCCCCCAAAAGGGAAAAATAATAAGACTATAGAAGGTTACTTTCTTGGTGAACAGATATCTTCTCTCATCCTTTTTGATGAGGAAGAACAATGCTTACCATCAGGGAAAGACATAAAAGTCAAGGCTTCTGTATCCCAAACATCCAAAATAAATATTCAATGGTCTCAGGCCATAGAAGAGTTCAAAAAGGATTTTGAAAATCAAGTAGGAGAAGTGGAGGAAAAATGGAATGGGACAAATTATCTCTCATAAAAGAGGCAAATAAAAGACATCTCAGTAGAGGGAAAAGGAAGGGGGTGAGAGAAAAAACATGAAGCTTACTCTTATCACATTTGGCACAAAGAAGGAATAAAATGCACACTCATTTTGGTATGAAAACGTATCTTAAAGTACAGAAAAGTGAGGGAGAAGGGGATAAGTAGGGTGCAGGGGATGATGGATTGGAGGGCAGTGGGAGAAGGGAGCAATTAGAAGTCAACACTCTTGGGGAGGGATAGGATCAAAAGAGAGAACAGAAGAAATAGGGGGCAGGATAGGATAGAGGGAAATATGGTTAGTCTTATACAACACGACTATTATGGAAATCATTTGCAAAACTGCACAGATATGGCCTATATTGAATTGCTTGCCTTCCCAAAGGGAATGGGTGGGGAGGGAGGGATGAAGAGAAGTTAGAACTCAAAGTTTTAGGAACAACTGTTGAGTACTGTTCTTGTATACAACTGGGAAATAAGAAATACAGGTAATGGAATATAGAAAGTTATCTTATCCTACAGGACAGAAGAGAAGATGGGGATAAGGGAAGGGAGGGGTGTTAGAAGGGAGGACAGATTTGTGATAGGGGTAATTAGAATGCTCGGTGTTTTGGGGTGGGGGAGGGGAGAAATGGGGAGAAAATTTGGAACAAAATTTTGTGGAAATGAATGTTGAAAACTTAAATAAATTTAAATTTAATACAAAAAAAATCAGGAACTCATATTTTTGTCATTTGCTGAATATAATATACACAAATGTCAAAATCATACTGCATGAAATTTTGCAAAGAGAATAGGAGGACTTAAAAAATTACATTCTGCAGCCTATATCTTGACAGTCATATAGATGAGCAAAAGGTACAGAAAATATACAATGGATTTGACTTGTTTCTTATGACAAAAAAAATTTGATTTAATATGCAAAATGACAAATCAAAGAATTTTTTTCCAACAACCATTGATCATGCTTTGCCAAAATGATACAAATTTCTTTGAAAGACATAACAAAGAACTCTACTGATCAGTCAAATATGGTAGAGAGCAAGGATATGTATACTCATCAATAGCAAAGGACTTTATCAAAGATGTTGTTTGGGAGAGCCAAGATGGCAGAGTAGAAAGATGCTCATACTCTAGCTCTTCCCCCACAGTCCATAAAACACCTGTAAAAAATAACTCTAAACAAATTCTAGAGCAGCAGAAGCCACAAAACGACAGAGCGAAAGAGATTTCCAGCCCAAGGTATCCTGGGAGACCAACAGGAAAGGTCTATCATATGGGGCATGAAGTGGAGCGTAGTCCACAGAGCCTAACCCAGCCCTGGCCTCTCAGCACCAGCAGAAACAGGACCAGAACAGACCTTGGGTACAGAATCCCCAGCAGCAGAGGCAGTTCTCAGATCCCTCAACCCACAAATGCCAAAGATAGCTTCAAAGGTCGGTGAAAAAGCTTTTCATCTGGGTGAGAAGAGAACACAGTCTGGTCCTGCCACTAGCAGGCACTGCAGCAGCAGCATCCATTTTTGAAGTCCTCTGCGTAGAGCCCCTGGGGTAATTGAGCAGCTGATCTGACTCTCAGTCCTGAGCCAGGCCCTGGGGTGAGGAGAAGGATTGCTGGCCTGGTGGAACTGGAGGCAGCTGTGGAAAGGGAATTCTGCTACTGGCATTCTGGGCACAAAAGTTTTTGATTGCTCCTCGACCAGGGCACAGGCCAGAATAGGAGTAAACTCCTCTCCCTTGATTGTGCATCCTTGGAGGAACTGAGATCTTACAGGTCCCCAGAGTACACACTACTCTTGACAAAGGATTCAAGGAACTGGCTGGGAAAATGCTCAAAAGAGGGATAAAATAAGACTATAGAAGTTTACTTCCTTGATGAGTGGATATTTTCTTCCATCTTTTCACATGAGGAAGAAAAATGCATCCCACCAGAGGAAGTCAAGGCCTCCAGAACCTCCAAAATAAATGTGCAATTGTCTCAGGCCATAGAAGAGCTCAAAAAGGATTTTGAAAATCAAGTAGGAGAGGTGGATAAAAAATTGGCAAGAGACATGAGTGCAATGCAAGAAAATCATGAAAAGGGAGTCAACAACTTGCTAAAGGAGACCCCAAAAAATGCTGAAGAAAATAGCACCTTTAAAAATAGGATAACTCAATTGGCAAAAGAGGTTCAAAAAGCTAATGAGAAGAAGAATGCTTTAAAAAGCAGAATTAGCCAAATGGAAATGGAGGTTCTAAAGCTCACTAAAGAAAATAGTTCTTTAAAAATTAGAATGGAAGATAAAGAAATTGAAGGAATTTGAATAGGCAAAGAAGAAGCTAAGTTATCACTCTTTGCAGATGATATGATGATACTCTTACAGAATCCCAGAGATTCAACTAAATAACTACTTGAAATGATAAACAACTTTGGCATAGTTGCAGGTTACAAAATAAACCCACACAAATCTTCTGCATTTCTATATGTTACTAACAAAATTCAACAGCAAGAGATAGAAAGAGAAATCTCATTTAAAGTTAGAGTAGACACTATAAAATATTTGGGAGTCTACCTGCCAAAACAAACTCAGGGACTATATGAACACAATTACAAGACACTTGTTGCACAAATAAAGTCAGGTCTAAGTAAGTGGAAAAACATCAGCTACTCAATGGGTAGGCCAAGCCAATATAATAAAAATGACAATTCTACCTAAACTAATTTACTTATATAGTGCCATACCAGTCAAAAAACCTGATAATTATTTTCTAGATCTGGAAAAACTAATATCAAAATTCATCTGGAAGAATTAAAGGTCCAGAATAGCAAGGAAACTAATGAAAAGAAATGCTAGGGAAAGTTGCCTAGCTCTACCAGATCTCAAATTGTATTATAAAGCAGCAATTATCAAAACCACTTGGTACTGGCTAAGAAACAGGAGGGTAGACAAGTGGAATATGCTAGGTACTTAAGACACAGTAAGCAATGAATATAGCAATCTACTCTTTGATAAACCCCAGGACTCCAGCTTCTGGTACAAGAACTCACTGTTTGACAAAAATTGTTGGGAAAACTGGATAAAAGTGTGATGGAAACTAGGCATAGACCAACGTCTGACACCATACACAAAAATAAAGTTCAAATGGGTACATTATCTAGGTATAAAGATTGATATTATAAACAAATTAATGGAGCAAGGAATAATGTATTTAACATATTTATGGAGAAGGGAAGAATTTTTAACTAAAGAGATAGCATTATGAAGTGCAAAATGGATAATTTTTATTACATTAAACTGAAAAGTTTTTGCGCAACAAAATCCATTGCAACCAAGATTAGGAGGGAAGCAGAAAACTGGGAAAGAATTTTTGCAACTAGTATCTGTGATAAAGGCCTCATTTCTAAAATATATAGAAGAGAATACAAGTCATTCCCCAATTGACAAATGGTCAAAGGATATGAAGAGGTAGTTTTCAGAGAAAGAAATTAAAAATATCTATAATCACATGAAAAAGTGCTTTAAATGTCTATTGATTAGAGAGATGCAAATCAAAACAACTCTGAGATTCCACATCACACTTAACAGATTGGCAAACATGACAAAACAGGATGATAAATGTTGGAGAAGATGTGGGAGAGTTGGAACACTAATGCATTGTTGGTGGAGCTGTGAGCTGATCCAGCCATTCTGGACAGCAATTTGGAACTATGCCCAAAGGGCTACAAAAATGTGCATACCCTTTGACCCAGCAATATTGCTTCTAGGGCTGTATCCCCACAAGATCAAAAAATGGAAAAGGGGCCAACAGGTACAAAAATATTTATAGCAACACTCTTTGTGGTGACCAAAAACTGGAAATCAAGAGGATGCCCATCAACTGGGGAAAGGATGAATAAGTTATGATATATCAATGTAATGGAATACTATTGTGCTATAAGAAATGATGAACAGGAAGACATCAGAGAGACCTGGAAAGACTTATATGATCTGATGCTGAGTGAAAGGAACAGATCCAGGAGAACTTTGTATATGGCAACAACCACAGTTGCGAAGAATTTTTCCAGTAGACTTAGAACTTCATTGCAATGCAAGGACTTTAAAAATTCCCAGTGGCCTTTTAAGACAAAATGCCTTCTACATCCAGAGAAAGAACTATGGAATTCAATCTCAAATTGTACCAGATCATTTTCTTTTGTATTATGTTTTGGTTTCTTACATGATTTCTCCCATTCATTTTTATTCTTCTATACAACATGACTATGGTACAAATGTATTTAATAAGAATGTATGTGGAGAACCTATATAAAATTTGTGCTGTCTTGGGGATGGAGGGGAAAGTTGGGGGGGGAGGTAGAGAAAGAAAACAATCTAGGTTGTATGGTAGGGATTTTGGAACACTGAAAATAATAAATAAAAATTAAAAACAGCTACCAGAAAAACAATTAGAATGGAGCAGATGGAAGCTAATGACTTTATGGGAAACCAAGAAACAAAACCAAAAGAATGAAAAAATAGAAGATAATGTGAAACATCTGATTGAAAAAACAACTGACCTGGAAAACAAATCCAGGAGAGACAGTTTTAAAATTATGGGACTACCTGAGAACCATGATCAGAAAAAGAGCCTAGACATCATCTTTCATGAAATTATCAAGGAAAACTGCACTGATATTCTAGAACCAGAGGGCAAAATAAATATTGAAAGAAACCACCAATCACCCCTTGAAAGAGATCTGAAAAGAAAAACTCCTAGGAATATTGTAGCCAAATTCCAGAGTTCCTAGGTCAAGGAGAAAATATTGCAAGCAGCTAGAATGAAACAATCCAAATATTGTGGAAATACAATCAGGATAACACAAGATCTAGCAACTTTTGCATTAAGGGATCAAAGGGCTTGGAATATGATATTCCAGCACTCAAAGGAACTAGAATTAAAACCAAGAATCACCTGCCCAACAAAACTGAGTATGATAATACTTAAGGGGAAAAATGGTCATTCAATGAAACAGAGAACTTTCAAGAATTCTTGATGAAAAGTCCAGAACTGAAAAGAAAATTTGGCTTTCAAACATAAGAATCAAGAGAAACATGAAGAGATAAACAGGAAAGAGAAATCACAAGGGACTTACTAAAGTTGAACTGTTTATATTCCTACATGGAATGATAATATTTGTAACTCTTGAGTTTTTTCTCAATATTTGGGTAGTTGGAGGGATTACACACACACACACACACACATAGACAGAGAGCACAGAGTGAGTTGAATAAGAAGGAATGGTATCTAAAAAAATAAAATTAAAGGGTGAGAGAGGAATATATTGGGAAGAGAAAGGGAGAAATGGAATGGGGCAAATTATCTCTCATAAAAGAGACAAGAAAAAGCTTTTTCAATTGAGGAGAAAAGGGAGGAGGTGAGAGGGAAAAAGTGAAGCTTACTCTTTTCACATTTGACTTAAGAGGGGAATAACATCCACTCTCAATTTAGTATGAAAATCTATCTTACACTACAGGAAAGTGGGGGAGAAGGGGACAAGTGAGGTACGGGGGATGATAGAAGGGAGGGCAAATGGAAGGAGGGAGTAATTAGAAGTAAACACTTTTTGGGGGGACAAGATCAAAAGAGAGAATAGAGTAAATGGGGGGGCAGGATATGATGGAGGGAAATATAGTTAGTCTTATACAACATGACTACTACGGAAGTCTTTAGCAAAAGTAAATATATATAGCCTATATTGAATTGCTTGCCTTCTCAGTGGGGGTGGGTGGGGAGGGAGGAAGGAAGAGAAGTTGGAACTTCAAGTTTTAGGAACAAATGTTGAGAATTGCTTTTGCATACAACTGGGAAATAAGAAATACAGGTAATGGGTATAGAAATCAATCTTGCCCTACAAGAAAAGAGAGAAGATGGGGATAAGGGAAGGGAGGGGTATGATAGAAGGGAGGGCATTTTGTGAGAAGGGGTAATCAGAATGCAAGGTGTGATGGGGTGGTGGGAGTGGGGTGATGGGGAGAAAATTTGGAACTCAGAATTTTGTGGAAATGAATGTTGAAAACTAAAAATAAATAAAGAAACATTAAAAATAAAAGTTGTTGTTTGGTAGAGTCCAAAATTGAAGACAGATTCCCTGCTGATGATAAGGTCCTGTAGATGTTCTTCTGTGCACATGATCCTTGACTGACTACATCAAGCCCTGGAACAATGTAGTCTCCTAAGTGAGATCAGTAAGATCTCCAAAGAGATTGGCCTAACTATCCACACAGTAAAAAAAAAACAAAAACAAAAACAAAAAACCTTTTCTCTAGATTGTTGCTGGGAGGACCAAATCCAGTCTGCTGTCTGTTTTTGTATGGTTAGCGAACTGAGCTAACAGGTGGTACAGAAAGAGATGAGAAAAAATTATAAATTCATACATGCATACATATATTTCAGCTCTATGTATTTATGTATAATAATTTCTGTACATATTATATACAGTTTGATGTGTATATGTATATATTATACATAGTTTCTGTATATAGTATATACTATAACAAGAAAATGTATGTATATACCATCTATATATACATCTATATGTGTATATAAATATATGCATGTGTATATACATACATACACTATATATTATACAGAAATTCTGTGGATATATGTATACACATATATTTGCATGTGTACATATACACATGACTGTATAATATACTGTCAATTCACTCTTCAACATCTGTGTTTCATTTTAGTAACTTCAAGTATTTGTGCGATTTACTAGTAGCCTCTTTCACTTTCATATTGGCAGCCATTTGTGGCTCTGTGCTGTGGAGAAAAAAATGAGAGGCATGATGTGTGCAAGTTTCTGGAAAGGCTGGTATCCTACTAGAAGCTTCACTGTCTTGTTCATCCTACCATTGTAAAGAACTCCCTCCCTCATTTGTTGCACATTTTTACTGTTTGCCTTCAAAGCTCAAGTTTTGTATTGCAATTATGTTCCCAAAGGTAGTACAAGTCCTTTGGGATCTAAGCCCAAGCATTCAAAGTCAGTGATGTGGCTCAGTGAAAAGGTATTAGATGAACTTCATGCCAGAATGTCTGCAGCCACTGTCAGGTGTGAGTTTGGTACTAACAAAAGACAATTCATCATATCCACAAAAAGGAAAAAGTATGTATGGTATTATTGATTTCACATGTTATCAAAAGTGAATGTTGTTTGAAATCAATGCTTTGTTTTATTTTGTTTTTGTAATTGAGACTTTAGCATAATAGATCACAGAATTATTGGGAATTACTATTCAGAAAAAATTATTTATATGTTATCTGTCTTTATTACTGTGTTTTATGGGTTAATTCATGGTTATTGTGTTAGAAATCGTGCATAATGTCAGAATTAACATGTTGTTATAAAGAATTGTACGCAAAATAGTGTTTTTTTCAGAAATCTTTAGCAAAAGATTACAGTTTTTGGTGGTCAAAAGAAACTTATTTCCCTTAGACTCGATGTTGTATCAACATTTGCATTTTTTATTTTTGTGCGATTTTGCAGGAACATTACTCCAGAGAGTTGAAGACTGACTATAAACAGAAACTGTTACATGTACACATACACACACATACACACATACATGGCTGAACTGTGGGTATGTATGTATGTATAATTTGTCCCACTGCCTGTTTCTGAACCACCTTTAGCTAAGCTCGTTGGCAATATAAAAATAGACAGCAGGCTGGATTTGGCCCTCCCATCCTTGGTCTAGGTAACAGGCTTTCTTTTTTTTCCTATGTGGATAGTTACACCAATCTCTCACTGTTTATTCCAGCAACTCATGTAGTCAGCCAACTATCATTTGCAAACAAAAGCATCTGGAAAACCTCACCATCAATAGAGAATCTCTCTTCAGTTTGGACTCTGTGCTAAGTAACTATCTACACACAAACATACACACAAACATAAACATATATACATACATATGTTTGTATGTATACATACATAATTTATACTGAATATACGCTAAAATTTATACTGAAATAAGAGTGTATATATACACACACACACATATATGTGTGTGTATCTGTATGTGTGTGTGTGTGTGCTTCCATGCCATAACAAGAGAGTATATTGGGTTTAAAAGTACTCATTTCTAAATAACTCAGGAATAGCAAATTAGGTAATGAAGTAAGTCATTTGGCTTAGAATTTGGACTAGGAGAAGAATATGATATTTGAGGTTGGGACAAATTTAACTTCTTAATATCACTCTACTAAAGCTCATATTAGAATGAATTTTAAGTGTCCAAATATACTAATGGATCATTGCAAAAATAACCAAGAAATATGCTGTATAACAAGGGTAGTCAAGTTGGAATTACATATTTGCCTAAGATAACCAGCATTGCGTACAACTCACTCTTGGAAAATAGAAAATTGACTGTAATAATTTAATTCAGCAATTTGGCAGACATTTATGAAACACTTAACATTCTAGTCACTATGGATATTTTGCTTCCTTTAAGAATCTGTGCTATAGATCATAAACTCATACCTATAAAGTTCATTCATTATACTCTTTCAGAAAGTAAATACCTCAGATGTCAGCTGATCCAACACCTTCACTTTCACCAGTGAGGAAAGTGAAGTGCAGAAAAGTTAAATGATTTGCTTAAAGTGATACTGTTAGTAAGTGGCTTGAGCCAAGAATTTAAGCCAAGTCCCCTGATTTCAGGTCCAGCACAACCCACTCACATCTTTGTTTATGTCTTGCCCATGTCTTTTTAGGCATTTCCCACTGTGGCTTCACCTACTAGGTGTTTTTGTCTAGATTTCTTGGTATCTTGTGGATCACATTAGAGCATGTGGGTTATCCTTAGAAGATGTAGGAAGACTGAAAAAATGAGAAGGAGCCAAGTCATGAAGGGTTTTTAAAGTCAAAGTGAGGAAGATCAACTTGACAGCTGAGATGGTTGTTGTCCTTAGTTCTCAAAGAGGACCAAAATGACACCACCATGATAAAGTCAAGTTTCAGTGTGTCCACCTGTGGCTGATCAGACCAATATGAGCTCAGAATGCTCGACCACAGATTGGGCACAGATAGTCTGTGAACATTTGGGGTGGATACTCCAAATTTGCACATCTTATGTTTCCTTTGTGCTGTTTCAATTCTGCTTTGCTAATAGAGCACAGCACCTTTTCTAATGTGGGCACACCATGCTGAGTGTTCCTGTGCCAGTGACTCCCATGTCACAAAATCAATTCCAAAGTTCTTGAGAGAGACATTGAGAGTGTCCTTGTATTGCCTCTTCTGACCACCATGTCATCGCCTGCCCCATACGAGTTTTCCATAAAATAGTCTTTTTGGCAAACATGCATTTTGCATTTAAACATCATGACTAGCCCATCAGAGTTGCGCTCTCTGAAGCATAGTTTGAATACTTGGCAGTTTAGTAAGCACTTCAGTGTCTGGTACCTTATCCTGCCAGGTGATCTTCAGAATCTTCCTAAGACAGTTCCAATAGAAGCAATTCAGTTTCCTGGCATGGTGCTGGTAGACTGTCCTGTTTTTCACAGGCATACAACAATGCACAGCACAACGACTCTGTAGACCTTCAGTTTGGTAGTCAGTCTAATACCTCTTCTCTCCCATCCTTTCTTTCAGAGCCTCCCAAACCATGATGGATAGGAGTAGGAAGATAACTGAGGCACAGAGATCATCCATTCAACTATCAGAATATTTCAGGAATGATGTAGTAATAGCCTGCACTAGGGTGGTCCAATGTCAAAGGAGAAAAGGGTGCATATATGAGATGTATTATGAAGGTAGAAATGACAGGATTTGACATCTGGATATGGGGGGAGGAGAGTAAGGAATTAAGGATGACAGCTAGGTTTGTTAGCCTGGGTAATTGGAAGGATGGTGGTAATCTATACATTAATAGGTCACCTAAGAGCTACTTTCCTTCTTTCCTTCCCATATATTTCAGTAAGTTTTCTCCTAGCAGCATGAATTCAGAGACAGGCAAGAATGATGGGACATTCATAAATCAGCTCTAGAAATGAGAGAAATGGATACTTAAAACATTTTCTTTAAGTTGGAGGGGTGGCAGGCAATGTTTGAACCTCATTCTCACTGAAAATGGTTCAAAGAAGGAGGAATACACACATACACACATACCAAGTTGTATATAGAAAAGTAATTTACCAATAGGGAAATAAAAGGAAAAAAAGATAAGAGAAGGGGGGGGCAGTGTGATAAAAAAGGAGGATGGGTTAAGGGAGGCAGTAGTTAGAAGCAAAATAGACTTTTAAGGAGAGACAGGAGAAAAAGAGAAAGAAAAAAATTAAAAAAATATACAGTTAATAATCATAGCTGGAAATGTGAATAAGATGTGTTCACCCGTAAAACAGAAGCAGATAAT
The DNA here is from genome assembly GCA_028658325.1 of Potorous gilbertii. NCBI lineage: Eukaryota > Metazoa > Chordata > Mammalia > Diprotodontia > Potoroidae > Potorous > Potorous gilbertii. Next base: position 247,228,747 of record CM053771.1, on the reverse strand, counting down.
AGAATAGATTAGAAATCAGAATCCAACAACAAGTTGTTAACAAGAGATACACTTGAAACAGAACAACATACAGAGAGGTAAAATAAAGGGCTAGAGGAAAATCCTATATGTTTCAGCTAAACTTAAAAAAAGAAAAGACTGGGGTAGCAATCATGATCTTAAACAAAGCAAAAGTAAAAATAGAACTAATTAAAAGAAAATCAGAGAAACTACATTATAATGAATTAATATTTTAAAAAATTTAGAGTTTTTCTAATAAAGGTCTTATTTCTCATATATATATATATATATATACTCAGTAGAGAACTAAGTCAAATTTATAAAAATAAGAGTCATTTCTCAATTGATAAACCATCAAAGAATATGAACAGGCAGTTTTCAGAAAGAGAAATCAAAGCTCTCCATAGTCATATAAAAAATATTCTAAATCATCAGTGATCAGAAAAATGCAAATTAAAACAAGGTACCACTTTACATCTATCAGAAATGGCAAATGTGGGAGGGGATGCTGGTAAAATATAATAATATATTTATGTAATATAATATATAATTAATATATTTTAGCATAATATATTTTAATATAATTTAATATTAATATGATATATTTTATACAATAAATATAATAATATTTAACATAATAAACTGTTGGTGGAGTTGTGAACTTGTTTAACCATTCTGGGAAACAAGTTGGAACTAGGGTCAAAGGGCTATAACACTGTGCATACCCTTTGACCTAGAAATATCACTACTAGATCTGTATGCCAAAGAAATCAAAGGAAAAGGACCTATATGTACAAAAATATTTATAGCACTTCTTTTGTTGTAGCAAGGAATTGGAAACCAAGGGAATACTCTTCAATTTGGTAATGACTGAACAAGTTGATGTATATAACTGTAATGGAATACTATTCTACTGTGGAAAATGACAAGGAGAATGGTTGAAGAAAAATATAGCAAGACCCATATGAACTAACGCAAAGTAAAGTGAAAAGAACTGGGAAATCATTGTACAAGGTAGCAGCAGTTTTGTAAAGAGGTTCAACTGTGAAAATAATGGAAAAATGTTATCATCCTCCAAAGAGAGAATTGATGAACTCTGAGGGTAAATTGAAGGATAGTGTTCTTACTTTATTTTTCTTGCTTTAAAAAAATATGGTTAATATGAAAGTATGTTTTGCATGATATATACAACTGGTGTATTGTTTGACTTCTCAGTAGGTGGAGGAGGGGCAAGAGGAGGAAGAAAATTTTAAACTCAAAATTTTAAAAGAATATTTAAAATATGTAATAAATTGAAGGAGGAAAAATCTTTTCCTCTGCTCATAAATGAGAAGTCAGGACAAAACGAAGGCAGGGTAATGCATAAATAAATAAATTCTTCAGGAATATTTGCCCTTATATAAATGCTGAGTTGCACCCCCCCCAAAAAAAAAGAAAGAAAGAGACAAAAGGAGTCATTAAGCCTCAGGTCTGAACCTTTCTCTGTCACTGACTGACTGTGAGGTACACAGTGCAGAAGATTAGATATTCACTGGCTTTGAAGACAGAAGAATTGATGAGAATTTCCACTTTCACTAACTCTATGGCCTTTATCTAGCCCCTTATCCTCTCTGAGCTTCAGTTCCCTCATCTATAGGTGGAATTAGACTTGATAATTTCTGTTCCATTACAGACTTAAGTCCTACATTTGTAAATTATTTTCTTTGGAGAAACCTTATAAAGTAAATAGTTCAATATCTTCATTTTATAAACAAGGTGAATGACTTGACTAAGGTCACATAATAATAAGGGTGGAACCGGAACTCAATCCATGTCTTTGTAATCCATATCTATGCTGTTCCAACTCTATCACACTCATCTTACAAGGTTCAACACAATATAATATTAATGAACTAGTGCTTTAGAGTTCACAAAGTGCCTTTTTCACAGCCACATTATCAGTTAAGTAGTAGCTTCATTCCTCCCATTTTATTTTTGAAGAAATTGGTTCAGAGAGATCAAGAACCTCACCCATAATCTCACAGCTAGCAAGTGTCAGAGCTGGGATCCAAAGCCAGGTTACTTACAGTAAATTGAACACTCTTAACTACACACACACACACACACACACACACACACACACACACACACAAATGCAATGTTTGTTAAATTAAAGAAATATATCTACCAAAGGTCATAAACATGAATGCAGCTATTCTGGAAACATCACAGAAATCATCACTGATACCTAAGTCTCTCTTTTCTATGTTTTTATATGAAAAATATTTGGTTATACTTAATTCTGTTTCAGGATAATCACACTAATTTTTCTTGAACTTCAAAGGTATTTGGATGGCATTGATGAGTCAGTGTGATTGGAAAATTTTAGTAAAAGAACATAAGTAGCAAGATGTCATTAATAAGGAATATGTCATATTGCCACAGGAAAATAATGTATCTGACAAATGAAGAAAATAAATTCAGTCTCTTGTATTAGTAAAGTTTTCTCTGTTTATCCTCAATCAGAATTCTGGAGACAAATATTTTTCTCTAAGATTCAAATCTCCATACTCAGGAAAGACAGATATTTGCTCCATATCCTGCTCCTCTTCTATGAAGCTGCCTCCAGTGGGGAATACAGGCAATCTCAGACCATAAAATGATTACACAAACTGGAATCAAAAGTGGCTACTCATCAATTTTGGATCCCTTGACCAGGCTCTAAGCTCTTTCTGATTAGTCCTACCTCTGAACAGAGAGACATAGACAAGATGATCCCACAATGAAAATTTCTTTTGTACAGGACACAAAACCATTTGAGGCCCTTATCTGAGAAAATCAAACATGCATGGTGGCTGGTACACACACATACACACACACACATACACACACACACATACACCCACAAATACCCACACAATCAATCAATGGGAATTTATTAAATGCTTATATATTGAACACTGCGCAAGGCATGAGAGAAACAATGAATAAGAAAAGAAAATGAACAAATCAGCCCCTGCCTTCCTTACGTGGGGGAAAGGCTATGACTATCAAGGTATATACAGGATAAAAGCTAACATTTACATACCACTTACTACGTGCCAAGCACTTTTCTACAAATCCTATCTTATTTGACCCTCACGACAACCCTGAAAGGTAGGTGCTATCATTACCTTCATTCTACAGATGAGGAAACCAAGGTAAACTGGTTAACTGACTTGCCCAGGGTCAGATAGCTAGTTGAGTATCTAAGGCTGCATTTAAACTCAGGTTTTCCTGATGCCAGGCCCAGTGCACTATCTACTGTGCTACCTGGATGCTCCTACAAATAGAGTAGACAGAAGATAAGTTTAGAAAAGAAGGCAAAAATGTCCTCCAGCAAAAGATGGGGATTCCCTGGAAGTTTGGCTCTAAAAGCAGTTCACTTGCAGTTACTACTCCCAGAAGCCATCAAGGCCTTGAGGTTCTAACTAGAACTTTACCATAGGCTTCAATAGAGGGTGAGATCAGAATTCTACCCAATTAACTGCAGCTCTACTGCAGAGGACATTGTTTCCCTCATGGGAACATTTGGGTTTTCTAGACCAGGTCAGCCTTTCCCCTAGTTCTGGTGACTCAGGACCACAGACAAGGCCTATTTGCTATCAATATTAACCTGTATCATATGCAACTAATGTTCTGAAATCAACATTTTTCAATTCAGCAAATATGTCCTAAAAGTCTACTAAGTACAAAACTCAATGACAGGTATTCAAGATGAAATAAAATCTTCTCCCAATTCTCAAGGAGTTTATAATCTGCTATTACTTTGCTTTCATTGCAAAACAAATCAATTCCCCAAATCTTACTTTCTGTCAATGATACCAGCGTTATTTTTTGCTACTCTTTTACTTTAACCTCTGCTTTCATTTAGGCATCAAACTGACTGATTTTCCTCTACCAAATCTTACATTTATTTAGCCTTTTCTTTTCATTCAATGATTTTTTTTATGGAGTCAATGTAATATATATATCTCAGAAATAAAATTTTCAAAACATTTTAATTATGTCATTTCCTTGGTCAAGAACTTATCAATCCTCTATTTACAAATACTTAATATTATCTATCAGATCAAAATTAAATTGCTTAGTTTATCATTCCCAGTTCTGATTTAATCAACCTCCAACAAAAAACAAAGCAAAAAAATTCACTCCTCACCCCCATTTCTTCCCCTTTTGAGATAATTATTAAAGTAGGTGGCTGAAATTTAAGTAGCTATTTGAGTGGAGTACAGTATGCCAAAAACAGAGATGTGAGGCCAATGTTTTTCACTTCTCAATCCAGAATTTCTACAAGTTCATTAGAACTTTTGAAGTCTTCATTTCTATGTATATTTCTATAATATATTTCTATTATATTTGTTGCATTATTGTAGGCAGGAAAGTAATTTAAAGAGATCTAGTACCTTGCAGGTTTTTAGTCTTTCTAGGCAAATCTCCTAGGGCTTTTTGAAACTAAGAGGCCATGAAGCAACTTAAAAGGAATGTTCTTACTCTAAAGCTAAGAGTACCAAGCAGTTAGACAGTACAGTGGTTCTGTCAAATGAGCTAGAGAAGGAAGAAAACAAACCACTCCAGTATCTGCCAATAAAACCACAAAATGTTGGATACAACTGGAAAATGGCTGACCAGCAATAGGAAGCAGAATTAATTCAAAAAGGGGCAGATTGAATGCTTAAGGACTTTATGGTTGTCCATTGCAAATTTTCAAAAAGCTGAGACATTCCCTGGGACTACAAGGTGAAAGAGTAGAAACACTTCTACCTTTAGAGAAAAAAAAGATACATAGCCACTGAAATTCAGAGGAAAAACAGCAGATGGCATCAGCAGAGAGAAACTCCAGAGCAATACCAGCAGATGGTAGTGGAGCAGAGAGAAAAGACCAACAAAGGACCTCAACAGTTTGTATAAGAAATTAAAGTAACTCAAAGCTCAACTTCATCTCCAGTCCAGCAAATTCTAACATTGACTTTTGAGAAGAGAAGAGCAGTTTTGAGGGCAGAAAATTACAGCTGGGCAAAAACCCCAGGAGTATGAATCGTCCTGTCCCCCTGATCTCATATATCCCCTGCATTCTTCGTCTTTAATGTGACTTCTTGTTCCCTTTACTGCTGAACCCTCTTCCAGATGATCACCTGTATTCTGGCTTTACTTTTCTCCTTTACTAAGCCTTTACCCTTTGGGTAATTAACCTTTATGACCTTAAACTGTCCTCATATCTCTTGAGTCTTTGACTTATTGGTACTCAAACCTTGCCAAAACCCAATCCTGGATTATTCCTCAATGTTCTTCACCTGTTCCTATTCACAATCTGATAAATTGTGCTAAAGGAAGTCAAAAAATCGTTCTGGCTGAGCCAGCTGAGTTACTGTAGTAACATTTTTGTGCTATTTAATCTTGGTTGGACCATCTATATATATGTATATATATATATATATTTTTTTTTTTAATGTGCTAAAACTATTTTGCTACCAACTTTAGTGAGAATTCACATGCTTGACTGAATCTCAGTATCTCAGCTCTGGGCCAAGAGGGGAGAGAACACCCCAAAAACAAGGGAGGAATAGAGACAAGAAAAGCTTTACTGTAGATCAGGGGACAAGTGAAATAGCATGGTGGATAGAAAGAGTTGGGCTTAGAGGCAGGAAGCCCTGGCACAGACAACTTTACCCCAGTAAAGTCCCTAATCTCTTAGGATACCAAGCAGCTTTCTTAGGCTCTTTAAACTGAAGGGCAAATGGCCATCTGCAGTGGGAGTGAGAAATCCTCACCAAAAGCTCCCCATGCTGGTAAAATAATAGGTCTGGTCAAAAAAAATATGTAAACACAGAAAAGGCAGTCAACCTCCTCTGATTCCCAATCTCTTCTCTTCCAGTTCAGGAAATCGAGAAGTGTCCTTGGACAAAGTATACTACTTTGTCTCAATGTCCTGGTGAAACTGGTAAAGGAGGAAACCTAAGAGGGTGGGGGGGGGGGGAGCCTCTTGTTTCACCAAAGTGAATATTTAGGAAATAGTATTTGCAGCTTCCCAATTGTTTATGATGTGTTTGAATAAGTGACAAGAGCTAGGAAGAAATGGGGCATCCTTGGAGAGAGTTTATCTAAGTGGGGGAGAGCTGATCTAATAAATCAAGATGGCTTGGCAGAGATTGCCAATGCTGAATCAGAGCCATCCCACAATACACAGAGCACCATTCCCATCACCATTTTCTTGTCCAGGTGTGCTCTACAGCAGGTGGTCCTTTAACACCTGCAGATTTGTTTCTTTTGATTTCATTTGTCTTCAGGATGTTTCTGATCTGTTATTAATTCATTTCACCACGACTTCTTTGTATTCTTTTTGTGTCAATAATCCCTCAGTAACACTCTTGCTTTCTTCAAATTTGGGTAGCACAACAGCAATATATCCCTCAGTGGATGGCTTTTCCTGCAAAATGGATGGCTTATCTAATATATTTTCATTCACCTCCATCAATCGTCCTCTCACACAGCTTGACACAGTATATTCTTCTCCATCTGAACAGGATATCCTACAAAGAGGTGCAAGTTCTGTTAGAAATTGTGCCCCCCGTTTAAACTTCCCAGAAACCTTGTTCTGAAGTCGGCTACAGTTGGCACTGATCTGGTAGTTAATACTCTTAATTGTTTTTCCATTTTGAAGAAGTGGATGAGATTCTGCTAATGTGATTACACAGATTCTGTTAGAGTGTTGCAATATACAGTGATCCTCACATGCCCTTCCCTTCACATCGGCCTTGTACCAGCGGGTGAAGTAGCGATCCACCAGCGACGGGGCTGCGGGAGCAATGCCCCCGGCACTGGCAGCCATGGCGAGCTCGGCCTCCCACCAGATCCAAGGACCGCAGAGCAGGAGCTCGTAGCCCCACCGAGAAGACGCCGCGCACTTCTGCCGGGACACGCGGGAGCGGCGGTCCCATCAATATATTTTTCAAATATTTTTTCTCAATATATTTTTTAATTATCTACATTTCCCATTGTATTTTCCCCTTAACTATCCTAAAGATAAATCTTATAAGAAAGAATGAAAAAAAAGTTTAGCAAAACCAACCAAAACATTGAAAATGTTGGGAATATAAGTACAGTGCCCCACATCCACATCTACCTTTGCCCAGAATTCATAGAGGTGTAAAATATACTTTTATTTCTCTCTAATGACTATCCAATAGTGATTGTTCCAGTCTTTCTCTTCTCTTTTCAAGCCTCTCACAGTACATATTCCACTCTCATCAAGGGACACTATCTCACACTTAAATGAGAAAAATGGAAGTCATTTGCTGTGATCCTTTCCATCTTCATCTTCAAGATTCTCCATCTCAAGACTATTTTGTGTCATTCCCCATTGCCTTCACCTTTACTCCAGTCTAATACAGGGGTGATCCTTTTCACCAAGGCCAATTCATTTTTGATCCCATCATATTCTGTTGACTCTAGAAGATTGCCCTTACATGCCCCTCACTTGGGGAATGATGGCCAAGCAAGTGTTGGTATATGATTGTAATGGAATACTATTATATTTTAGAAATGATATGGGGGGGAGGGTCCAGAAAAACCTGGCAAGACTTGTATGAACTGATACAAGGTAAATTGAACAGAACCAGACGAAAACTGTATATGATAACAATATTATTGTAGTGATGATCAACTGTAAAAGATTTAGCCTCTTTGATCAAGTTCATAGCAATTTCAAAGAACTCCTAATGAAAAAATAGTATCCACATCCAGATAGAGAACCGATCAATTTGTTCTCTCAATGGGTGGAGGAGGGGCTCAAGGGAAGGAGAGAATTTAGAACTCAAAATCAAAAATAAATGTTAAACAAAAGATTGTTTCCCCAATCATCTCTCCCTGTCTCTAACTTTGTTTCTCTCCCCACCCCCATCCCAACTACTGGATTATTTCTTATCGCCTCTAAATAATAGAAGGTCTTCACAATCCAAAAAACGAAAACCTTCCTTACATTCTCCTACATGGAAGAAGTCATTTTCCCATAGCTAAGATATTGAAAAGCAAAACAGTATATAGCAGATAGAGTGCTGCAGCTGGAGTCAGGAAAACCTGTGTTAGAATCCTACCTTTGAAACTTACTAGGTATGCGACTCTAGACATGTTACTGTCCTAGGCTTTGGCTGCTGAACCTGTACAATGAGGGATGCAGCCTCAAAAACTCTAAATTTCTCTGCAGCTCTGAATCAACGATCCTGTGATCCTGTGACCCATCCCCTATATGCAAATGGAAGGGGGAAAAAACTGTCTAAATTTGTTGCCTCTCCTTTCTGTCCTCTCACTGACTATTTGCATCTCGCTTCTGTCTCGTCACTCAAATGAAATGGCTTTCTCCAAAGTAAATAATATCTTAATTTCCAAGTTACCTGGTTGTTGATTTTTTTTTCCCATTCCTCCTTATTAACCATTTAACCATTTAACACTGAGACTATCTTCACAACCTTGATACTCTCTTTTCTCTGGGTTTTCTCTCTCCCTCCCCCCCTCCTCTCTCTCTCTCTCTCCTTCTATCTCCTGCTCTCTCTTTCTCTTATCCTTCTTATCCTCCTCCCCTTCTTATTCCTCCTCTTTCCTGTCTGATTAATACATCCAGATCTCCCTTACAAGGTTCATTACAAATATGCCACCCCTTAACTATAGGTACTTCCCAAAACTCTGTCCTGGACTCTGTTCTCTTCCTTCTCTGCATTCTCCCCATGACTTCATCAATGCTCATGAGTTTAATTATTTTAGAATAATTCCCAGATCTATTTTTTAAGCCTAAGTCTTTCTGGACATCATTATTCTTTAATATTTAAACATTGCAAAGTGAATTTCTAACACGCATCTCAAATTCAAAAAGGGACACATTTTTCACCCAAATCCATTCCTATTCCAAACTTCCCTCCTTCTTTGGATGGCACCAGTATCCTCCCAGTCACCCAGGTTCATAATGCTAAAGTCATGCATAACTCCTTATTTGACCTCTCCATACCTATTCAATAAGATACTAAGTCTTTTCAATTCTATTTCCACAACACGACTCAAATCTGTCCCCTTTTTTCTACTCGTATAGTCACCACCCTTCTCACCTGGAGTACTGAAACAATTCTCTCATGGGATTCCTTGCCTCAAATCTTTCCCTTATACAATCTGTCATTGACTTATCTGTCAAAATGATAATCCTAAAGCACGTCTGATCATCTTATTCTCTTGACCAAATTCAAGTGTCTCCCTGTTATACCTGGAAACAAATATATGCTCCTTATTTTGTTATTTGATAACCTTTAAGGTGTGGGTCTAATATATCTTTCCAGCTTTATTTTAAATTATTTCCACTCATGTACTCTACAATCTAGTCATTTTGCTTGTTGTTCAGTCATTTCACTTGTATCTGACTTCATTTGGAGTTTACTTGGCAAAGAATTGGAGTGATCTGCAATTTCTTTCTCCCACTCATCTTACAGATGAGAAAACTGAGGCAGACAAGGTTAAGTGACTTGTCCGGGGCCACACAGCTATTAAATATCTGAAGCCAGATTTAAAACTCAGGTCTTCCTGACTCCAGGCCTAGCACTCTATGCATTGTACCACCTAGTTGCCCACAGTTTAGCAATACTGACCTTCCTTTATTTCTCACACATGAACTCCATCTCTCATACTTTTCCACAAACTATTCCACATGACTGGGGTGAATTTCTCCCCTAACTTCACCTCTTAGGACTTATTATTTCATTTAAGTTCAACTCATATGCTACCTCCTTTCCTAGTCTTCCCAACTATTAATGCTTTTCCACCAAAAAATTCAATTAAATTTAAAATTACATTGTATTTATTTTGTATATATTTTAGCTTTATTTACATGTGCATAGGTTGGATAAAATATAAGCTACTTGAGGATACAGACCATTTCATTTTTGGTTTTGTACCTCTAAATTACTTACCAACTTTGTGATCATGGTCAAGTCATTTCATCTCTCTCAACCTTAGTTTCTTCATGTAACAGAAATGGAGTGGTCAAAGAATCTCCCAGTCTACCATGCATATGACTCAGTGCTAAAAAGATTTGATGCTTTGGTATGATGAAGCAAGTCTTAAGTGATCCACTGGTCCTTCTTTCCTTAAAAGTAGCAGAGCTTAGTGTGTTATATCCCTTAGAAATTACTTCTGGCCCTCTCTCTTTTTCCAGCTCTCTAGGATATGTGGCAAAGAATTCTCTTAGGAGGAATGAGAGAAGGGGATCCTCCTCTGCCACTCACCTTTCTTTTACCCTAGGAACATGATGACTGCATGCACATGGCAGCTAGAGAATAGAGAGTTAGGAATAGGAGTGCAAAGAGGAGCTTGGAAAGGCTCACCTAAGAAACCATAAGCCTGGGTCTATGGCTCTCTTATGCATTGTGTTCTTTTTCTAATCGTAGGTGACAAAATACTGATTTATATATAAATAAGTCCAGGTTTGGAAGCAATCTTTTGAGTCTGAGAAGTCTTTGAAACCTTGGTCCATTGGTTAGACCTGACTGGCAGCAAGACATAGTGACTGTCTATGTATCAGAAAGGATGTTGCTGATGGGGAAGAGCTCAGTGTTTGGCCTGGCTTATCATGAACTTGTAACAGTGCTGTGAGTTGAGGTGAAATGTAAGCAACCTTCTTAAGGTATTCCACAGAGTATTTCATGTTTTGTGTTTCAGACTCAACCTCCCAGCAGAATCAAACAGTAATATAAATTGTAGATTGTTTAATACTTGGTTTTCTGGTGGTTATTTTTTAAATTTATTTTTAGTTTTCAACATTCACTTTTATAAGATTTTTGAGTTCTAAATTATACCACCACCTCTTAACACCCCCATACTCCCTCCTGAAAACACCATGCAATTTGATATAGCTTATTCAATATTTCTCTTGTGATAGGCATGATATACTGGATAGATTGTCAGACCTGGAGTCAGGAAGACTCATCTTCCTGGGCTCAAATCTAGACTCAGACATTTACTCATTGTGTGACCCTGGTAATTCACTTAACCTTGTTTGCCTCAGTTTCCTTATCTGTAAAATGAGCTAGAGAAAAAAATGGCAAACCACTCCAGTGTTTCTGCCAAGACCTCAAATGGGATCACAGAGTCAGACAAAACTGAAATGACTCAACAACAAATTTCTTTTGTGAGGAGGAAAAAAATAACTGTCCTCTACTTGATTCATATTGAAGACTGAAGACATTTCTACTCCTCCCTTTAGGAGATCCTAGATATGAGTCTGTGTTAGCAAACACCGTAGCACATGCAGGATGGACTGCTGGCACAGATTATTTTATGAAGGAAAGACAGCCTCAAAGGGGTTAACAATTAAACAATGCATACTCTAGTCTATCTAACCATCTCACAAGGGTTTCTGAGTACTAGCTCCTACAGCATTCCTTAATCACCCTTCTCACAGAAGCTGGCGAGAAGGGGGGCAACTCCTGCTATGTCTCAATGGGGTAGATAGAGACAGGTACAACTTGTGTTTTCCTTAAATTCCCTCAAGCCTCAATGGGGGCCTGTTGAGGCAACCTCAGATTCCCCCCACAAGCTTTGATGGGGGCCTATCAAGGCACGCACAGCATCCTACGCACAACATCCTAGCTTGTACATTTCAACCCTAAAGGTTCCCCATTCACTGACCAGTGCCTACCTGCTTTATACATACACATCACCTCTCCAGGGTCCTGACCTTTACAATCTAAACAGGCAACACTTGGCACTTATAATCTACACAGGTCGTGGTGGAGATATTTTGAACTAGAGCTAACATCTGGGAACAAGAAATTGTTATGGCCATGGATCTGGAAAAACAAACTCCAAAAACACTAACAAAAATCCACTTTGCTTATGCTTACAAAGCCAAATCTAAACTTTAAATAAGGTCTTAGAGTGAGGATGTAAGGAACCTACGAGTGCAAGAAAAGGAGGCTGGCCCTACTTTTAGGTGGTCAGATCTCCCAGCACTAAACCCAGTCATCTAAATAGATTAAGAACAGAAGAACCCTTTCGTGGAAAGGGAAAAGGTATAGTGCCCAAGTGCATTTGATTCAGCATTAGTTATAATTGTTAGAAGTAAGATGTTGTGAATAGAAGAAAGAGAGGGAACAAGCATTTATTTATTAAGTGCCTATAATGTCTCAGGCACTGTTTAGAAATTTATGTACCCAGTCTTTAAGTGTAAATATTACCACTGTTTTACTGATGAGTTAACTGAGCCACAAGGAAATTTACACTGTGCCTATTGTTGCACAGTGTATTAAAGGTATAAAAAGGCCCAAAACTCAAGTCTCATGATTTTCATTGTAGTAATAAATTATTCCAATCCTATTACAGAGAGGGAGCTAAGAGTTTCAGGGCATGCATCAGGGAATAGTATTTTCTTTCTCTGATTCATGTTTATATTCCAGGGTCTCATGAGCTTGCAAGAACTTGAAAGAGAGTTTCTAAGGGAATGCCTTGTATTCTCCCCACTGGAAAGGTTCCACTGAGCAGACTTCAAATACCTAGTAACCAGATGAGTAACTGAAACCATTTTAGGAGCTGCTTAGCTGATGTTAAATTGCCTCAGTTTTACATAAGTCTATACTGCAGAAACAGCATGTTCTTAGTGAGGTACAGGACAGGAACTGGGATTTCCAAAAGAAATCAGAATTCTCTTATGTTGCCATCCAAACTGTAAGCTGCTGCTTTGTAATAAGAGGATTTAAGCTTAAAATATAGATCCATTTCTTTGATGCATTTTTGCTTGCAGACTGTGCAAGGGACTCAGAGTAGCAATAGAAGCTTTATGCCTAGTCACAGAACTGAATATAAACCATTCGGTTCTGTTACTTAAATGCATGTTTCAAGCTGTTGGCAAACATCCCCATGGGCTTTCTAAGCATGTGGAATAAAGAAAATCAGGTTGTTTATTTTTTCTTATCAAGGATGGATGGGGCTGACATACTACAGGACCAGGGACTTACAAAAGGTAAATAATAATCAAATCCTATATTTGGCTGATAGAAAATCTCTTCCTTTATTGATGAATGGTTATTGATAGGGCTAAGGATGCTAGCTTTGAAAATGGATTGCTAAGAAAGCACAATTCAAAGCAAGAATATATACAGTTCTTCTCCTGATCTGGGAGCGAGGCTACAAGCAGAAAGAACACTGACTCTAATCTTAGAAGATGCAAGTCATATCCTATCTTTGATGCTTTCTATCTGTGTGATTGTGGGCAAGTGGCTTACCCTCCCTGAACCTCAGATTGTTTTTCTGGTTTCTTTGTTGTTGTGGTTGCTGTTTTTCATTTCTGAACTAGAACATTGGGCTAGAGAGTTTTGGAGGTCCCTGGCAGCTCTAAATCTATGATCCTAAGTCGTATGTATAAATTTCCCCCTCCTCTAAACTAAGAGGTATAATATAGTAGAAAGAATACTAGTTCTGAAGTCAGAAGGTCTGGAATACTTCTGATCATTGTTACCTGTATAACCTTGGTTAAACCACAAGATCCATGGATCTTTGTTTCTTCATCTGTACAGTGAAGGAATTGGAGATCTCTTCCAAATCTATGATAATCTGATTAATTGTCTATATCAGTAGTTTCCAACTCAAATTGTACATTTGCTTTAAATTTAGGTTAGGAATCTATTTGTACTACTATCTAAAGTCATTGTTTCACTTCACAAAGAAGCTTATCACAGCTCCTCTAAGTACCAACCCTTACACGATAGGTATAGAGTTTAAAGGGATCTCAGGGGACATTATTACACATCTCTTTTAACAAAAGGAAAGAGACATGCCAATGACGACACAGGAGACCAATGATAGCTCTAACAGCTCTGAGTTTTCAAGTCTTACCTCCTGACATCTACTGTATTCAGCTTTTTATGTTAACTTGAACTGAAATTATTTGAGGACAAAAGCTTTTCCATTTTTGTCTCTGCATCCCTAGAACACAGCATTCAGTACATTACAATTTAATAAATGTTTAGTGAATTAAATTCACTATGTATTTATGCTAACCATAACTAAATTGTAAACTAGATTGCAACATAAACTCCTTAAGGAATGTATCATTCCTTATGCTACTTTAAAAGGTTATATTTGATTTGATTTGATTGTTGTTTTTATATTCCACAGACTATACTTTTATTTAGCATTTATATACTTTTATTTAGTAGGAATAAAGTGAAAATGTTTGATGTTGATATTGTATGTAGATGCAAATTGATCTAGGTGCAAGACAATTCCCAATTGGCCCTGGGGGTGTTTCTATTATACACATTATTATACTTATATTTGGAGAAAATAGAATTTACCTTGGTACTAAGCATGTGGACAGATGTGGCTGAAATAATTCCCTGATATTTCATCAACTTGCAAGCAACAGAGCTAAGTGTGGACTCTTCCTTCAGAAAACATTTCTTCCATGGAAAGACAGAAAACCTTCTTTTTTTCGCCCCAAATGTTTTTGCCTGGTTCATGAAGATCTATCCAGATAGACTTTTAGGACTCTCAGAGAGAAATGGCAGTTTCAAATATTTCTATTTGGCATGGGCCAGGGGAGTCGAGAAACACAGCTCTAGCTATGGACCAGAAGAGAGGATCAGAGACCCCAGCCTAACTTAATGAAGGGAAGAAGAAAATATTTAATTTAAGCCAGGTGTGTACTCCCTTCAATACTGGCCCACTCTAGTCATTATAGTGAGTTGCATGGGATCCTAAGGAAATGAATGAGAAGTAAGACTTTAAGAAGCTTATCACAGTTCATCTAAGTACTAACCCTTCTATCATAGGTGTAGAGCTCAAAGGGACCTCAGGGAACATTTAGAATAACTCTTCTACAAATAAAGAAATCAAGTCAAGAAAGGAACTGCTCAGCGTTACACTGGTAGTAAAACAATATTTGAACTCAGGTCCTCTAATTTCTTATTCAGTATTCTTTTCATTACACGATACTGTCTGCTGGCTACAATACTCCAGATTTTATTTCCCATCACTATTATTTCCAATCAACAAACATTTATTAAATACCTGTTAAGGCTAGATACAGTACAAATGTGAGGCATACAAATTGAAAACCAAAACAGTGCCTGCCATTAGGATGCTAGCATTAAAGTGGGAGAGGTATCATGCACATATTTATAAATAAGGGAAGGGAGAGAGCATCCCCTTCCTCCACATCTGGAAGTCCAAGGAATAACTGGAACCAACTGCTTTCTCCTCAAAAGTGGAGCTTTTCATTTTTTGCTGTTTTTATAACCTATCAAGTGGACAGTTCTGCCTAACTCAGTTGTCAATTATCTGAGATGAAACTATGAAAACTGATTCTCAGAGCTTCCCCCATTCCCACCCCTCAGCCAACCCTGAAGTTCTTCACAAGGACATTACTGATAATGAGATTGCACCGAGTTTTATCCTGGTCAGACTCCTACGCTGGCCTGAATTGATTTAATCTGCTCAGGCTTGGGTAGAGAAATATTCTTCTGCCTAGATAGACCAAGACTGGGAGTGGTCTGGTATGGTAGGGGGTTGATCTGATAGAAGAGGTATTTCCTCTGTCTGGGGGTGGAGTGATATCAGCCCCTGTTGAGAAGGTATATAACTGGGCACCTGTATCATTAATGGAATGGGAAGATCTTTCCCATCCATTAATAGGCCTATGTGACCTGCTTAAATCACATAGAAGCCTGAGGCGCATGAATCTAAGTCACACAGAGCAAGAAGAGGTAGAGTAAGAAGGGGTAGAGGAGGAAGCATGGAGCAGTAAAGGTGGAGTAGAGCTGGGAGAGAGGAAGCAAGCAGCTGGCTGTGAGTGAGAGAGGGAGTGATTTTGTTTGATTTGTGCAAAGGTTGATAACGGGTAGAGATTTCCTTGTTGCTATGATGGAATTGACTTTCTAGTACCTGAATAAATATTTCTGTTTTGTCTTTGAGGAGGCAAGTTTATATTTTGTGAATTCACCCTGGAAATACACCTGCATCTCCATAGCAGCTGCTATAGGTATTGCATTGGCACTATAGCACCCAAATTCCAAATTGAACCAGTTCTAAACTATCACTCCCATGCAATACTTATCAAGTCAGCTTGAGAGAAATAAAAACATGGACACAGCCTAATATGTTTGTCTTTCTTAGAACAATCTGGTTTTGGGGGGTAGGGTTGACAAAATCTATCACCGGTAAACAATTAGGAGTCATTGATTTTGGTAAAGCTCTTTGGGCCTTGCTAGCAAAGAGATAATACATGATCCGTTCCAGTGATCACATCTTTATTCCATATATATTTACTGTATATGTGAATGTGTTGCTTCCTCTGATAGAAGGTAAACTGCTTGAGAGCTTTATGTTTGTACCTTAGTACACAGTATAATGCCTGATACATAGTCAGCATTTAACGAATTCTTGTTTGTTGTTTGATTAAACCCTCATAAGATTGTTGTAGAGAAAGTGTTTTCCATTATACAAAAGTATTACTATTTTTTGTTAGAATAGTAGTAACAATGATGCCTACTCAAGAAATATAAGCTTCTAGTTATATAATACAACCTACTTTCAACTAGGGAGAGGCAACATGCAAAGTTGACCTTGGAACCAGGAAGACCTATGTTCATGTTTCCTTCCCACACATCCTGGTTGTATGACCTTGGGCAAGTTACTTAAGAAAATGAAAGTATTTCTTTCTCCTAAAATTCTAGGAGGGGCAGTGAGATGATGCAGTAGATGGAGCTTTAGCCCTGGAGTCAGGTGGATCTGAGGTCAAATCTGGCCCCAGGCACTTGACACTTATTAGCTATGTGACCCTAGGCAAGTCATTTAACCCCAATTGCCTCATCAAAATAAAATAATAAAATCCTAGGAATGTGTCTAAAGTCTTCAATCTCTTAGTTAGACCACATCAGAACTATTGTAGATTTAAAACAAAACAATCCGCTTATTATTTTTAATACTTCTCTCAATATCATTGGATAAAGTTGACACTGTTGAACCCTTAGTATGCACCAACCCATGATTAGACTTCTCCACTTTGAAAATTTCATTATCTCATGATAGTAAAAGTAAAAGAATTTGGTTGATAATAAATTCCATTTGACAAATTATAGGATGAAGTAGAAGCAATGTGGAGTCTCCCCTTACCACAAAACTTCCCCTTACCCTAGATCGTATAATTCCTTGTCCCCACCTTTCATCCTCAGGAATGGGATTTCTTATCTCCCTTATCTTATGTAATTCATAATCTCCAACTCCCTAAAATCATCCTATATAAGCCTGGTCCTTTTCCTATATCTCTGACTTTGTTTAGGTCCTTGCTAAATCTCAAGCACTCTGCTTTTGTGTCAGTAAAGCTCCCAATGGCTGCAGAGAAGGTCTAAGTGAATTCATTCACATTTGGAACCAGCTCTTCCATCTCTCTCTTCAACATTATGAGGCCGAAACCCAGGAGTCCAAATATTAATTGGACTCCAATGATCTTCTCCTAGCCACTGGGATAAGTTGAGTGCCCTTTTCTTTGTTTCCTTTCCCAGACTTTTCTGTTCCTACTTCTCCCTAACAGTGAGATCCCTGGAGTGTCCAGACTACCAGCAGCATCTGTAGCTCCACTGAATTCTGGGTAGTCAGTAGGACTGTGGACCCTCATATAAGGAGATATCCTTGCACTGTGTCAGTAACATTTGTTTCTCCCCTCTTCCTAGGACACTGGAAAAAGTGCTGAGAGGCTCCCTAGAAACTGCTGGGAGGGGAATTCGGGGAGGAGATCTTAAGGAAAGGTGACTAGTGTTCCACTGTAACACAGCCTGACCTCAATATAATCTAGAAAAATAATTTGTGGTAAGAGGAGACTTTAGGGGAACTTCAGATTAAAAAATAAACCAGGGGCTTCACAAAGTACTTGTATCCACATCAGAAGTAAAATTTTAAATTCTTAGAAAACCTCAAGGCACATGTAAAAGTTCATTCCCAGTTTCTATAGAGCAACAAGAAAGGGTAAGAGGAAAGGAAACTTGGATGTCCAAATTAATATAATGAAAGAAAGGGAGCAAAGTTAACAACAGAATGAATAACTAATTTGAATTTCAGAACTGAGAACAAAAAGTGAAAGAATAGGTTTCTTTTATCCATCATTTTGTGTTAATCAAAGTTGGATCTTTACTCATATTGAGGGATTTGTTTTTCTTCATTTTTTTAGTTCAGATAAAGCTTCTCCAAATCCCTCTGGCCTTGAGAAAATACTTTCTTTCTCCCAAGTTATCTGCTAACTTCCTTGATTTCACTCATCCTCAACAGGACTTGATCTGAAGATTTTTAGCAATTACCAGCTTACTACTTCTTGAAGTTAGACCTGGAACCCTGCTAGTGAAGGCAGAAGTGAATTAAGAGAATCAAGGCACATACAGAAGCATATGAAGGAATTCCAGGTGATAGGCTCATTTTACACAATCTCCTCT
The DNA here is from genome assembly GCA_028658325.1 of Potorous gilbertii. NCBI lineage: Eukaryota > Metazoa > Chordata > Mammalia > Diprotodontia > Potoroidae > Potorous > Potorous gilbertii. The sequence goes on along the minus strand of CM053771.1, from coordinate 247,210,274 downwards.
TCTGGAATCCCTTATCTGCTCTGAATTTGCTCTTTTCAACCTTTTCCTCTCCCCCTTATATTTTTTTATTTTATTTCTTTATCCTCTCATTTTAACTCTTCCCTGTCTTACCAAATAGATCCTAGTAAAATATAATGCATAGAAAGTCAATAAAATTTTGCTAAAATTGAAAGTTAAATTAAGTTTATCATTACCTCATGCTTTTCTGCTTTCCTTTCCTCCCTTGTTCCTAAATCCTAAAAGGAAAGTACTAGGTTGAAATATGTGCCACATGGAGAGACTCAGGGAGAGGTTACCAGGGCTAAATGGAAACCAGTCTGCTATTCAACAATAGCTTCTCTGAGAGGAAACAAATTATAACTTTAGTGTTACGTGGTTCATTGGATAAACAATCCCTTCCATGGATAGCAATTCAAACAACTAGAGCATGATTTTCTTACACTAAGGACTGGTAGCCTGAAGACTAATTCATCTCCCAAAGGACTAGTGCAGTATGACCACAAACTGAGTGACTTATTCACAGTACCATGCCCCATACTTAATAGATTCAGTTAGTAAAGAGGTCAAGAGGGTGTGTCAAGTGAAAAGAATTGCAGAAGGAAAGAAAGTACAAGTGAATGAATGACTTGGATATTATTGGCATATGGATTCTCACCTCTTCACTGAGCTCAAAGGACATTCAATTCTCCAAGAAAGATATTTGTAACTCTGGAGGGTCAGATAATTGCCTGCTAAATAGTGAATGAAAATTGTCAGGAGGTGACTGAAAATGCAAGTTATTTACTTTCCTCAGGAGACTCTACTCAGCATCTCCATAGCACAAAGCAGTTTAAACAGAAGTAGGCTGAAGGGTCATTGAAGGGAGATACAATTGATAAAGGTTCATTGGAATTCCTTGTCATATCATCTAGATAATTATGTATTTAACTGTTCCTAGAGGCTTTTTCATTATATTTCAATGTTCTGAATTTAATTCTTTTCTAGTCAGAGAATTCCAGCCAAATAGATGATAATTTACCAAGGTTCAGTTAGGAACAATAAACAGAATGAGGTTATGCACAAGTATTGAAGAAAACAACCTGCAGGTCTTAGTTGGTCACAAATTAAAAGGACCTAAATTCAGGGAGAGGGGAGAGGGAATTTAAAACAATATGATATTGGAAAGTATTAAAAGTTATATGGCATGCATACATGCATGCATACATCCAATAAAGTCTTACCCCAGCTCAAAAGCTATGCCAGCTAAGAGGGAGCATGCAGAACACTTTAAATACGACCCCAGAGATAGTTTGGCTATGTGTCATGTAAATAGCCTCACCATATTCAAAGATACTCATCACCAGCAGAGGATCTTTTTCAGTCACAGCCATTGATGAAGATGGCCTACCAAGGGGCTTAAATTTATATTGGTGGTGGTAACGGTGTATGAGACCTGGACCCGAAAAATGCAACCCAGTCCTGAACTTTCCCACATATCCCCACCTAGATATTCAATAATCCTTTCAACTCCGCTGACATAGTGGTCCCAACTCAGTCTAACTCTTCATCCTCTGTTACCTCCAGACCACTCCCAGGCTACTTTCCATTCCTTAATCCCATCTAAATCTTCCCACAGTCTTTTCCCGTATAAGAATATCAGCTTTGTCCCTATCAAATGTGTTCCTTTTCCACATTCAGGAATGTCAAAAACTTAAAAAAAAATCTTATCATAATCATCTATCATTTCATCTTTCCCTCTGCTTTATGATTCTTTGTCCTTTATCCTTATCCTCACCATGATCTCTAAAACTTCCATCTTTTAGTTCTTCACAAGGTCATCATTCCTGCACTCTGGCCTCACTTCCTTATCCTCACCATTTGGTAAGTCAATTCAACTTAGTACAACCTTCTACGTAAGGTCCTTCTGCCTTTCCTATTGCTGATCATGAGTTCCTAAAGCCCAGTTTTGGATTACTCCCACCATCTACTGCTTTTATTCGTATTTTATGCTGATAAGAAAGTCAGGAAACCATGTGGACCGGTTCCACTACACATTTATTTTACATAGTTATCACCCAACTATGGGTCCTCACTGCAGCAAACCAATCCTTTCTACAACTCCCAAATAGACTGGCTAAAATGTAGACTTTATTGAAAGGAGTAGTTAGGTTGGAATTTTTAAAAAAATAAAACTGTGAAGAGCATTAAATAGCAGGCTAAGGGAATTTTATTTTATACTTTAGATAATAGAGAAGTGCTGGTTTTATTTTTTGTTTTGCTTTTAGCAGGAGACTAGCATGGTTAGATCTATATATTCAGAAGATGATTTTTGACAATATGATAAATATAATCCTGAAAGACAGTTTCTGGGTAGTTAATAATCTATTTATTAATTAGGCTAGCCAGAAATCAATAAATTGAAGGTCAGTGGTTTCTCTTGGTAACCAAAGGCCCCAAGGGAGATCCTGAAATTCCTTCTGAAAGGTAACTCCCCTATCAAGTGCAGAGCAACCCTGTTTGCTGGACATTTATTGAGGAGGTAAAATAAAAGTCTTGAGCTCCTCCTGCTGAGAACTTGGTTTAATCATGAGATTCAACAATCTCAAAGCACCTGGACAGGGAAAGCCATTTTCATCTGGACCTCTCTACTTAGTTTTCTCCTTTACGAGTTTAGGGTTGTTCTAAACTCTAATGGAAGGAAAAAAGGACAGAGGATTCTTCCCACAGGAAAAGCCTCACCCAGACTGTATTCTGTTTATACTCTAAACAGAAATTAAGTCTCCCAGCTGAGTCAGACCTAAGGTGGTCAGCCAGAACGTGCCTTGCAGACTAGGAGCAAATCCCACCATTCACCCACGCACTTCAGAGATTAACTGACCTTTTTCAGGAGCTGAATTTTAACAGAAATAAAAGGAAAAAGGTAGACCACCAATTAATAATTAGTTATTCACATAACAGTATGATAGTAATTTCTCTCAGCAGCTCTGCAAAGCATGCATTGGACAGAGAAGGAACTAGAGGCAGAGATATTAGTCATATAACTATATAATATAGTTAAGTCATATAACTATTATAATAATTCAAACAACAAATACGGTAATGAGACTTTAGGCTAATTTGCTGGCAACACGATTAATGATGTAAAAGATTCTGGTGGTTGTATCAGGAAGTTGGCAACCGACTGGATATAGTAAGTGAAACTGAAGGAAGAGATAATTTCAGTCTTTCTGTGACTGAGAAGATGATGATTACCAAGAAAACTGTGAAGCTTGGAAAAGGGCAAAGTTAATTTCTTTAATGATGAGTTTAGCTATGGAGATGCTGAGTTTGAGATCTGAGTGATAAATCCAGGTAAAGATGAAAATGAGAGCGATGGAGACAGACACAGAGACATAGAGACACAAAGACACAGAAAGAGACAAAAGACAGAGAGGCAGGCAGACAAAGAGAAAGGGAAGGAGGGAGGAAGGGAGGTTGTTGTAAGTGGAATCAGGGTTACCTCAAAAGATCTAACATTACATTTCTCCTGAATTCTTATCTTACATTTTCAACTACCTGCTATGTTTTTTTGTCTGGATATGTCACTAATAATTCAAAATCAAATATCTATAGTTAAATCAATCATCTTTTCTTACTAACCTAGTCTTTTTGATGGGGTATAAACATAAGCCAAGACCTTTTTCCCTTGGATCAGGAGGGCTTTTGTCCCATTTGTCTGAAGGGCCGCAGAAAGTCTGGCCTAGGGGGGTGGGGACTCCTTGCATTCCCCTTCCATTTCTCCCAGCCCAGATACTCCCCATTTTATCAAAATCCTGTTGTCCAGACTATTTAGCATTCTTTTCATATTCCTCCCTTTGATCCTGTTACCAAGCCACTCCCATCAGGATCTTTCCTGGGTTGGATTTACATTCCAAGGCAGACCTCCCCTATCAGGACCATCCTTGGGATCCCAAACTACTTAATGACACCTTAGTCTTTTTCTGTATTTAGTCCCACCTTGCCTCCATGAAGGTGCTCAGATTCAATCCAGCTCAGACTCTAGCTGGGATTCTATCTGGCCCACTTGTGAATGCTTAGGCTCCTTAAGAGTATGGCGAATCTTTAATAAACTTTGTTTTTCTTTGGTTTTAAGAAGACTTGTGTCAAATTGCAGGACCCGGAGTGTCAGTATTTTGACATCCCCACACCACCCCAAACCTCATCTTTTCCACCAAGTTTGTGTATGTGTGTGTTCCAATTCTTGTTTATATTCTTTGAGTGTACTTTATCATATTGCAATTTCACCTCAGAATCGTACCATCTCATCATACCATTGCAGAGATAGAAGGGACCTCAGATCTTCTCATCCAAACTGAGCAACAATCCTCTTACCACATTCCTAATTATGGTTCATCTAGCCTCGACATTGAGTGGTATCCAGTGATGACGAATTACTACTTCCTGGACTGGCCCTTTCAACTTTTAAACAGTTGCAACTGTAATGAAATTTTTCCTTACATCAAGCCAAAGATTTGTGCTTCTGCAATTTCTGCTCATTGTTCCTAGTTCTATACTCTGGAGTCTAGAATAGGACAAGTCTAAATCCTCTTCCATATAATAGCTCTTCAAATACTTGAGGACAATTTTCATTCCCTACTTCATTTACTGACCTCCAAGTCCCTCTTAAGATCTCCAATTATGATGCATTATTCCTTCTGCTCAAAGACCCTGCCTGCCTTCATAGAATCATTTAACAGTCTTTGACCTGTTCTGCAGTATTATGGCTATGGGTGTATTCCCATGAGCTTCCAACAATTCATCTTTAAATAGAAATGTTTTCACCTCTTGGAAAAAAAAAAAGGAAAATCCTGAATCTAACAATGTAAGTATAGGCATTTGTGAGGTTTGGGAATATAATCCAAACCTAACATCCAGCTGGAGCTCCCTACTCAACTCCCTAAAGACACACTTATGTATTTTCTGAATTTTAATTCCAAAAAATTCTTTACTGAAAGATATTTTTAATAGCAAGTAGCCATTTGAATCAGATAGTATTTTAGACCAAGTTTTAAAGGAAAAGTGTCTCCTGTACAATTCAGTACCTTTCTCAGCTAATCTGAAATTTCTCCTTTGTCAATTTACCCTGAATGACAGAATGTAGTCAAAAGAGTTTCTAAGTTTTTTCACTAGTGAAATATGAAAATATCAGTTTAGGAATCATTCGGATGACTGCTTCTTTCATAGCTGCTACTAAAGTAATCTCCTCCAAATATTAGGTTCCTTTCCTGAAAATTCTTCTTCATTTTGCAATGCAGAAGACAGCAACACAAAGAAAATAGAAATGTAAAGTACCCCAGAGGTGATAGTCCTCCTTAATCCCTGACATGTAGCTAGGAAACTAGAAATTCCTAGCTTAGTGGATGCTGGGTATTAGAAATCTTCTATAGGAGGCAGGCAAATGATAGAGTGGATTTAGTGCTGGATCTGGAGTCGGGAAAAACTGAGCCTAAAACCAACCTCAGTCACTTGGGTAAATCACTTAACTTTTCATCCCTATCAACCCTACTTTCCTCATCTGGAAATAGTAATATCTCTTACCTCTCAAGGTTGTTGTCAGGATAAAATGAGATGATATTTGTAAGGTGCAAACATTAAAGCACTACATAAATAATAATTACCACTATTATTACAATTTCTAGAGAAGGGAAGACCTACAAGACAGGTTTTGGAGAGCAGCCAGAGTGATAGGGAGCTAGTTTGGTGGATAAGAAAAATTAGGCCCAAAAGACCCAGTTTCATGTTCTTCCATGCCATCTCACAAACTCCCAAGGGGAAGACTGCTAACTATATCTCTTACACAGATTACCAGTGTCCTGAGAATAGCCTGATACTCCTTCATAGCTGAAGGGTGAGGATTAATAATTTAATCCCTATAAGCAGCTGTTGTCATACAACTGCTAGTGACTATTGGTAAATGTGAAATTAAGCATAGAGGTTGGAGTCTCACTATAGAGGGCCTTGAATATCTATGTCAAGAGTTTCTATTTCATCCCATCACAGGGTATCATGGTCAGATTTTTTTTTTAGGAAAATTATTTTGGCAGACGTAAGGGATAGGTTTGAGATGGAAGCAGAGAGATCATTTGATCTCAAGAATGACTTTTAGTTCAGACAAGAAGTAATGAGGCCCAAGATGATAGTTATATCCATAGAGAGGAAGGGATAACTGCAAGGAATGCAGAGAGAAGATCTAGAGGACTTGGCAGATGATTGGATATGGGACATTATCCAAAGAAGGAAGAGGGAAGAATCAAAGATCACTAAGGCTGTCATCCTGGATGACTGGGAGGACAATACGGTCATCCACAGAAAGAAGGAAGTTGCTGTTGCTAGATGCCATGGTAGACACTGCACAAATTTGTTTCTGTTTTTCAGGAGAGGAAGAAAAAAAACACCCTATAACATGGAGCTGGGAGTTTTAAGTGGAAATTATGCTCTATTTAACAAAACACAGGGACAAAAGCACAAGTTGTTTGCAAAATCACACTCAAACATCTCTGTATTTGTTGACATCTTGGGGAGCTATGACCTTTAGCTATAATAACCTCAAATCACAGAGTACTTAACCTAGTTTAATTTCTAATTCTCTTTGAATCTCTCTGAGATTTGCACATTTAATTATTCCTTTGGTAACTGGGGTGTGAAACTTTACAGCACACATGCCTATGTAGGATCACTGTTTCTAGCAGTTCATTTCATTCATAACAAAAATTAGTTATTCTTCATAATGTCCTGAACAGATCGGTCAGAATTAGCATGTATTGTCTACAAGAGAGAGGTAAGTCACACACTGTGAGCTCATCTTTTTTTTTTTCAGTGACTTCTACTTTAGTGTGATTACTAGCCCAAGGGTAATTCTCTCAATACAGCCACAATAGCATTGAAAGGAGTGTACAATTCTCTTGAATTAGGTGTATGAGATACCACCTAAGTGTGTAGGAATAAGTAAGTTGGAGGAAGGTAGCAAGGAGAGGGGAATATAATTGACATTTGGCTAAAGTGTGATATCACCAGACCCCAGGAGTTCCTGAATTACTAACAGAATTTGTGGGTTGTGAACTAAATTTAGTCAAAATGGGGAAACTGGTTCAGGAAGTTGACACAGCCCAAGGCAACTTAAGTCAGTATCATGTAAATGACTGCATTAAAAGCATAATTTTTTTTTCCACCTAGCTTAAATATCAGATCTTAGAAACCCAGATACCAAGGAAACATTAATAGCCATGAAGGTACAAAAACTCTTTGCTAAATAAACTAAGATACAATTAACCAACCACAAGATAAAACCCTTTGGACCAACAGCTAATATTTAGTGGGGGAGGCTGGGTGATATGACATGAGGCCATTATCTTTTGGTTTGTATAAAAGCTTTGGGTTTTAAACAGGAAATCAAGCCAGGCATAGAGAACCTGCCTCACATTTGGGACACGTTTATTTTAAAGGAGTTTAATATTAATTGTTTCTCTGGCCAACTAAGTGTTTTTTCCATTTACGGTTTTTGGACTAAAGGAGAAATCTGGTCTATCGATCTCTTTTATTGTCTGTTTATTATCTCTTTTTAAGTTGTAGAATGTATGTTTGGAGGGAGACTGAATCTCTTCATACCTTTCTGGTACTATGGTAGCCTTTGCTGTATTCTGATTTTTCCTGATTGATTGGGTACCTCTCTGATTGTTCCTTAAGGGATCAGAGTAGATTATCTCTAAAGTCCCTTTAAGCTAAAACATTTTGCGTCTCCAAGATGGATATTTGCACTGATATTTTCTAAATGAATCCTGACATTCCATAGACTCTACTAAGGCATCAAGTTGGATTGATTCGGTTTCTGTCTAAGGTATGGCTATAACTGATAGAAATTAAAATAAGGAAAAGAAATCAGTCATTCAGACAAAGACAATTATTAAGCACTAAGCTAGCCACTGTGGATACAAAGGAAAAAACAAGAAAACCAGACCATGCCCTCAAGGGGTTTGTATTCCAGGGAGAAGCAACATGTACACATACACACATACATACATATGTAAAATATATCCAAAGAAAGATAGCAACCATAGATTATGCCAAGCCAAATGTTAAGGAATCTAGTAAGGGTTGTGTTACTGATTTTTTAAAGCTCTTTGCAAATCTGGCTATCTAGTTAATAATCATTTGATTCAGTGATTATTTCTAAAAAACCTACTATGTTTTGAGCAACTGTACTAGGTGCTGGAGACAGATGAAAAAAGACAAGAAAAGAAAATTTCTGCCCTCAAGAAATCTACATTCTTCTGAGGCTGAGGGAGTTTAATATAATTAACTATAAAGTACAAATAAAGAAAAGACATAGCAATTGGTGAGTGAGAGCCCCAACAACTGATTAGATAAGAAAAGGCCTCAGCTACAAGGCTGTACCCAGGTGAGTTTTGAAGGTCAGATCAATCTTATTTAATGTAATGTACACCTCTTTTTTCTCTTTTTCTTCTAGTACCAAGCAACTCCTCAGTTGCTCTCTTGGGCAACGTGATATTTGTTAAGTAGACACTAAAACTTATTCCTCTTATAAGAATAGCTCTGGGTTTAATTAATTCCTGTTGCTGGAGTTCTCCTTCCAGTCTGAATGGCATCTTGCTTGCCATGACAGATTGATTATTCAGGCAATAATGAAGGATACTAACAAAGACCCATCTAAGCTGGCACAGCCTTCTCCCTATACTCCTAATTTAGAACTTCAAATATCTCTACTTCCAAATCTCATTTGCAATTATTTTTCTTAAATTGCATTATATTAAAGAAAAAATGGTAAATTATTCATATTTTTTCTTACCTAATCCTAGATTACATTTCAAAATGACAATAATCAACAGCCTGTAGGAGATGGTATGACATTTATAGTAATATGGTAACCAACTTAATTAAGTAATATCAAAGATAAATTGAAATCCCCATGTTCTTTCTCTTGCTTCAGACAATTTTCTCCATGTTATGAAAATTCAGGATGAAATTATATTGCTTGATAACTTTTTAAACTGATTATTGAGCTTCCCAGATACTTTGCAGTTGCCCAGGATCAGTTCTCCACATTTAGAAAATGCTACATCGAGTTGATAAATCTTTATTTTGCTAGTGATTTTTAACATTGACATAAAGTCTTTGCTGACAAACTACTGTACAAAGTAACTTTTTACCTGGAATTTTCTCTTAGAGAACGAGAGTTTGTTCATTAAGGGTCTTACCTTACCCATATGTGCCCAGATCTTTTGGGTGCAAGTATCCCAAAGATTTGCTTTGTGGTACCTTGTTTGCAAATCTGCAGAGATCTATACATGATGATGGCCCCCAACTACCTCTAGGATTAAATATAAACTCCTCTGTTTGTCTTTTAAAATTCTTCACAAACTGGCTCTTCCTACCTTTTCAACCTTCTTATACCTTACTTCCTCCCCACTAAAATACAATAGAGTCAGACTGTCCACTGGCTTTTCTCCAGTTTCCACTGGCAGCTGTCCTTGATTTTAGTTCCTTGGAACTTCCTATCTCCCCCATGATAAGTTAATCACCTGAAATCTCTTCACCATACTGATTCCATTTTTAATATTCAACACCTCTCAGTTCCCTCTGGAGGCCTGGAGGGTAGAGCAATGGGCTCTTTATAAAGCCTTCCTTTTTAGAAGTCTCAAGTCAGAGCTTTCAAAGTAACTCCATTTTCCCACAGCATTTCAACCTGGTTTCACCTCCAAGGAACAAGATGCCCTTGTGCAAGGTACACTTATTTCCTGCGCCTTCACACCTTTTCAGCTTTCTTCTGTGCGTTGTCATGATAAGCTTCTTTTGGGCAAAGACTACCTCTCTTTTCATTTTGTAAATCTTCACAATCTTTAATAGTTTCCAAGAGTCATATAGTAACCTAATTCTCAGTTCTCAGATTTAATAGTAAGATATTTACAAAAGAGAGGGAAAGACTGTAATTGAGAATGTCAAGTGTTCAAGGAGTTCAGAATAAGAGGAAAATCAGAGTTGGACTTGGCTAATCAGGTACACATGCTTAGCACATTGCCTGGCAAATTGTAGGTACTTAATAAATGTTTCATGAATCAAAATGAACCTCACACATAATGTTCCATTTACAGCCTCCATACCTTTATTCCTTCTTATCTCCATCTCTTGCTTTACTTCAAGTTTCAGGTCAGCACAGGAGATTTTACTGGTCTCACAAGTTTCAAGTTTACCTTGTGTCTACTTTGTATGTGACTTATATTTACATGTGGTGTCCCCTGTTAGTATGTAAGGACCTGAGACTTTTAATCACTTCCACCTCCCCAAGCCAGCTATTCTCAGTAATTCCAGAGGAAAAAAAAATGGCTTTGTTGGCTCCAATTTTGCCATTAACTTGCTGCCCAACTTTAATAATAATATTTTATATTTACTGAACACTTTAAAGCTCACTCCTTATAACAACCCTTTCAGGTAAGTAGTACAAGTATTATTGTCCCCATTTTACAGATGAGGAAACTGAGGCACAGAGAAGTTAAGTGATTTGTCCATGGTCCAAAAGTGTCAGATGCAGGAGGTAGATTCAGTTCTTCTGATACCAAATCCATTACCATTTCCTCTATACTACAGTGATCCCTGTACCTCAGAAACCTTTCTGTCAAATAGGATTAATAATTCCTATATTGTCTACCTCATTGAGAAGTATAATTATAGCATGAGTAAATCACATTTAAAATTTTAGTACTATAGCTTGAAAAAAAATTAAATGCATTTAAACAAGTGGAAAATAATATGAGTGTTGTGACTGCCATAAGAATTTGCTGTTGGCAGTCTTAGAAAACCCTAGGGAGAGTTTTGTGTATGTGTGTGTGTGTGTGTGTGTGTATTTGTGGTCTCCCTGTTAGATTCCACATATTCATTAAACAAAACAAGTCATACCTCAAGCCATCCATGTAGAGGATCCAAATATACTGCCCTATAATTGTGATTCATGTGTAACAACTTATTGCTCCATTGAGATCATAAGTCCTTGGGGATCAGGTTTCATATCTTCTCTTCCTTTTATACTTGCCTTAGTGACTCATACAAGGCTCTACTCAAAAGAGGAACTTAGAGCTCATGAGTGGAACCGATCCATAGATTACTAGTATATCAGAGGAATGATATCAACATAGTGTATTTGACATTGGCTCTCAAGTTTCTCTTGATATAGTGGGAACCAAATGAGAGCTATAAACTAGATGATAGTAGACAAGTTAATTTATTGCTGGTTGAAGAAATATTTTCTTAGCTTTGGTTAATCAATTGATATTTTCCTGAAATGAACTCTCTAATATCATGCTTTCAATTTATCTAAAACTGCCCCCAAACCTAACTCTTACCAAAATTCACAATGGACCCGGAAAAATATTATCATCTTCTTAGTTATTCATACTTATGACCTTGAAGTCATCTTCTCCTCCCCTCCCTCTCCCTCTCCAAATATCTGCCAAGTCATCTCAATGGCCGCTATCTCACTTCTATCCCATCCCCTCCACTCACACTGATACTCCTGTAGTTTAAGCCCTTGTCATAGCTCATCTAGAATAGTAATAGTAATAGCTTAACTGTTCTCCCTGCCATGTAGAAGATTCCATACTCTACCCTCTCTAATTTGTCTTTTATGGGGTCATCAGAAACATCTCCCTAAGGCAAACTTTTGGCTATGTCACTCCTCTGAACAAAACTTTCATTTGCTCCCCATTGCTTCCAGGATAAAAGATAAGCTCCTTAGTCTGAAATTGAAGGCTTTTGATGATCTGCCTCCAACCTACATTTCCAGCCTGACTTCATATTACTCATCTTAACCAACTCTACTTTTCGGATAACCTATAATCAATAGCTATTCTCAAAACAGCAATTCATCTCCCAACTCTGTGCATTTGCACAAACTATTTATCTTCTGTTCCTAGAATATATTCCTTCTTTATTTCTCCCTTTTAGATTCTTTGTATCTCCTGTCAAGGCTCAGTTCATTCTCAGAAGTTTGTCTGAAACACCTAAAACAGTGGTTCTGATTCTTTGCTACACAAAAGACTTTTTCTCTCCTGACTCATTGGGTCCCAAGAAAATAATAACAGGGCTAAACTGTTAGGGTACAGTGGTAAGAATTTTTCTGTTAGTGAACATCTGTTTTCCCAAGTAAAATAGAAATCATTTAGGGGTTATGCCCCCTCTCCTCCTTAATTGATATAACTAATTAGGAATCAATTAAAGATCATCCTTCCTTTTGCCTAAAAATCAGCTTATTTTCCTGATCCTTGTTCTAAATGTATTAACTTTTTTTTGTTAAAGATTTCTGTTTTTAGTACCCTATCACTGACCAAATCTCCACCAGTTCCAGAACCATTCCTTATAACAAAGATAAACAATCAGCAAAGCAAAGTAACATCAAGGCTGCATATGCAACAATCCACAGTCATGGTCTGCCACTCATTTACCCAGAGAAGAGAGGAGCATTTCATCATCTATTCTCTGGAACCAATGATTGGAATATGTCATAGAATATGAATTTTGATGTAGTTTGACATATTTTATTAATATTATTTTAGACATTGTGTATAATGCTATCCTGGTTCTCTTTATTTGCTCTGCATCAGTTTATGCAAATTTTCCCAGGTTTCTGTGAACCCCTGAAATTCATATATTTATGGCACATTGATAGTTCATTCATAAAGCACAATTTGCTGAAGCACTCCCCAAGCAATGGGTACTGCTTTGTTCATAATCCAAATCTAGGTACCTATTCAGAGCTTGGTGTTTTGCAGGACTATTCTTTTTGGGTTGTTATAAGCATTGTACATTTTGCATGTAGGCATTGTACATTGCATTATATATGTACTGCATATTGTGTCCATTATATGTATATGCATTAAACTGTCTAGTCTGGAGTGTGCTTTAAAACCCTTTATATATGTAGAAATAACTAAATACCAGTTCTGAGTCAACTGATGTCGCTCTTCTGTGAACGGAACATGAACTTCGGAATACTGTTCTGGAGAACAAAGTAGAGCTGCAGCTTTACATCCCACCTCTTTTTCTTGCCATGATGTACACCTGGAGAATGAACAAAATGTAATGAAATTCTGTCTTAAGCAAATACTTAATTGCCATGGTTCTCTTCTGTGGAGAGTGACCTTGGATGCTTCCTTCCTATACCCTTGCTTTTGGCTCTTGATGCATAATTCATACAGCAATCAATTAGCTCACTGTAGTGCTTTCAACAAGGGGGAGTATTTCATATAAATCAATGCTGGCCAAATTGCTGGAACTATTAATAAAGCAGGAAATTTGTAAGCACCAATTTGCAGGCAACTCAGATTCATCAAAAACAAATCATTTTATGTTGCTGTTTTTTTCTTTCCTAGATGAGATTGCAAACTGAGACAAAGAAAATATCAGGGATCATTAAATCTCCATTTCTTAGTAAGGGCTTGATCAGGATGTTATTTGTTGGATTTATGAATGGGGACAAGTGTGGAAAGTGAGTGTCTGACTTTAATCATGTAAAGAACTTAACAAAAAGTAAACTATTTGTTTCTAGCAAATTAAAGCAAAGGTATAGGACTGAGATGCCATGCTGAAGATCTATTTACTACTAGAGTGGTTTTCAAATAGATTTCCCTCCATTTAGGTCCTTTAAGGGACTTAGGCCTAGTTCAAAAGACAAATCATCCCCCTGTCCTATGATGGATTTTTCTTTGTTAAAGACATTGCTCTCTAAAGAGTTCAAATTTTATTAATTAATGCACAAAGATTGAGTATTTTTTAAAAATTTTGGTCACATTAAGGGTTATCTTCATTTTAAAATATTTTATTGATGTCCATTTTTATATTGATATTTTTCTATGGATTTTCCAATTCCAGTACAATCTTGCTTTGTAACCAAAAAATAAGAAGTAAAAAAGTATTATTAAGCAAAAAAAAAAAAAAGTATCCAGGCTAACAAGGTATGCTTCATGTCATAGCTGTAACCAACCATCTTTCTTCTGAGTGGTAGAAGACATGCCTTACTGTCAGTCCTCTGGAGTTTATTGATTTGTCACTCTATTGATTAGAGTTGTTATCTTTCAGAATTGTTTACAATATGCTGATACAATTGTTATTGTAATATAACTAGGAGAACATTTACAATGTCTCCAAATTAGACAGTATAATGCATGTGACAATCCAAAGAGACTAGTCCTACAAAAAACCAAATTCTAAATAGAAACCTAGATTTGGACTAGGAACCAAGCAGTAATTATTGCCTGAAGGATGACAGCAAATTGTGTTTTATGGATGTAAATGAAATGTTATTGTGTCAAAAGGATTGACATTGTTCTCCTGGTTCTTTTTATTTCACTTTGTATCCGTTCATGTGAATCCTCCATTAAGGACTATTTTATCAAGCAAAATTTCCATATAGTCTTATAGTCATAATGAAAGAGATTTGTGTCATATAAATGGTTTAGGTATGCATAGATGCACTTTTGGGGAGGGGTAGGATTAGGGGGAAGCTGGAGATTGCTTCGACCTGAGATTTCGTTTATATGTAGAATCCCCTTCCACTGATGCAAACTGATAATTAGTCTGTAACTAAAGGACTTTAAGTGTTCCCCAGTAGCCTGAAGAATTTAAGTAATTTGTCAATAGTCACACAACATTATTAGAAGTAGAACTTGACCACAAGTCTGCCTGACTCCAAGATCAGCACTCTACTATGTGCACAGTTTCTACTACATATATATGTGCATGTATAGGTATATATTTATATGTATACACACACACACACACACATATATATAGTTTTGTTCAATTATTTCAGTCATATCTGACTCTTTGTGACCCCATTTGAGATTTTCTTGGCAATAATACTGGTATAGTTTGCCATTCCTACTTCAGCTTATTTTACAGATGAAAAAGCAAACAAGGTTAAGTGATTTGCCGGGAGTCACACAGCTAGTAAGTGTCTGAAATCAGATTTGACCTTGGGAAGATGAGTCTTCTTGAGCTGTCTATTCACTGTACTACCTAGTATATGTTTATGTCTATGTCTATTTCTATGTCTGTGTCTGTGTCTATGTCTGTATCTATGTCTATGTGTATATACATATCATCTTATGTGTGTGTATGTTTGTATGTATACTTCTCCATAAAATGAGAGGGTAGATTCCCTCCTAACATTAGATTCAAGATACCATTGCAACATATTTCCATTTTAATGAGCTTTCCAGTTTTGAAAATAGAACTTTTAAACATAGGATTTAGAACTGGGGGACATCTTAAAAAGAATCAAAGTAAAATCTACTCAATTTACAAATAAGAGAGTTAAGGCCCAGAAAGGTGAGACAATTTACTGCAAATCCTATAACTAATTGGAGGCAGACCTAATACTAGAATTCATGTCTCTTGACTTGTAGCTTAGGAAGAGAAGAGATGAAAGGCCATGAGATAGAGGATGGACTATTCAAAGCAATTGAAGATTCTGCAAACAGTATTAAAAAAAAAAAAGACAAGACTTTGTCCAATTGAGTATTTGCTGACATGGGATTTTTTTAGATTATCGGAACTGATCAGCTATTTTCCACAATAAATAAGGGAAACTTAGGCAAGATGAAATTGCTATAAAATGGATTAAACAATTAATTAAAAATCAGACAGAAATATTGATTGGTAAAGATCTGTGGGTAATTTGAAAGTAAAATAAACCAAATTCTGTTTCACTCGAATTGAAAACTCTTGACCAAAATATATTCCTCAAAGCATCAGAGGTTCTAACATCTCTGACAGAATACTATTTCTCCTATGCCCTCTGGAATTCAAATGTCACCCAATATGTGCTATGGTAGAGGAAAGATTACTGGATATGGAGCCCAAGGAGCTAGGTTGAAATCCTATATCTATTACTTATTACTTGTGTAACTTTGAAGAAATCACTTAGCTTTCCTAAATCTCAGGTTTCTCATCTAAAAAATGAAATGTTAGGTGAGATGAGTCCTAAGGTCTCTTGCAACTCTAAATCTGTTGTCTTGTGATTCTACTTCCAAACATGAAAGAGAGAAGAGGAAATTATAGTTATGTATCTGTTGTCAGATTTTCCCATATCTTACTGCTCCTTGCTGAATCAAATATTAAAATTTTTGTTAGCTTACAGTTTTATAAATCTGTATGGTTTACAAAGTGCTATATTTACACTAGCTAATTTGAGTTTCATAACACCTCCATAAAAGAGGCAGTACCATGAAACAGGGTAATGGGTTTAGAGTCAAAGATTCTGTGTTCACACCCTAGTTCTCCTGTTTACCAAATGTGTGACCTTAGGCAAATTATTTTATGTATCTGAGTCTCAGTTTCTTCATCTGTAAAATGAGGAGGCTGACATAGAGAATCATTCATTTCCCTTTTAGCTTTGATGCTGTTGGAGTAGCTAGGTGGGTGCCATAGTGCTGGGCCTGGAATCCAGAGGACTTATCTTCCTGAGTTCAAATTTGACTTCAGATGTTTACTAGCTGTGTGATCCTGTGCAAGTCATTTAACCTTGTCTGTCTCAGGTTTCTCATATGTAAAATGAGCTAGAAAAGGAAATGGAGAACCATTCCAGTACCTTTGCCATGAAAACCCCAAATGAAGTCACAAAGAGTTAGGCATGACTAAACAGCAACAAAATGATCCTGTTGTCTCTATTTCATACATAAGGAAACTGAAAATTATGTTTCTACATGACATAAAATCAGAATATTAGACAACATTTGCATTTTTGACTAAATATTTTACCTCTCATCCAGCTGTTTGAAGTACAAAGCTAGAGGGCCTTTTTTGCCTGAGATTTTTCAGAAAATTTAGTTAGTGTAAGTCTAATGTATGAAGACTCAGAAATATATTAATGGAGTGTAGTGGTATAGATTGAGAATTGATTTAATGACAAGACAAAAATAGAACTAATTAATGAATAAATATCGTCATGGAGGGAAGTGTCTGATAGTCTGATCTTAGTATTAATTATTGGATAAAAGCATAGTTGACATGATTAGCAAATTTGCAGGTGAAAATATGGTGAGAATAATAGTTACCTTATTGCAGGACAAATGAGCTTAATGGCCCAGAATGATGAGTTAAAACTAAAAGGTTGGTAAATAGGGAGCTGGAGCAAGAAAGAAAAGAAATTAAATATTTATAAAATAGATAAAAACTTCATATCACACCTTCTTCAAGAAGAAGAAGAAGGCACTTGATATGAAAAATACCAAATAATCCCCCCACCTCATTTAGGGAAGAGGATTATATAAACAATTTAGCTCAGATCCTTTATGGCATCCATCTAAATCTAAATTATTCCTGGGTTTGTGTCCCAGAACACCAGCTTCTCAAGATTTCCTTGCTGGGCTAGCAGCAACAGCCAGCTTGGAATCCTAGCATGGAATTTGCCATGGCTCAAACTCCTGGATTCAGGGTCTCCACTCCCTGAAACTAAAAGTCAAAAGGACAGATGAAGTAGATGAAAATCCCAACCCATTTCTTGGGGCCACATTGCCTAATGACAAGAGAAAAGCAGCATTTTCCCCTATCCAGCTTAATATATGGTATACATGCTGAAGGACCTCACCCTTACATGTGACCAGAAAGAGAAATATCATAACTGTCCTTTTTTGGTAGTTTAAAGATCGCCAATTGTGTTTACTGCCGGTGGAAAGAGGCTACTCCTACCCATGTGGTTGGTTGGTTGTTGTCCTTTGGGCTTGAGGAGGATCAAAATGACATTACCATGTCCTGGTCAAGGTACATCGTGTCCAAATGTGACTGATCAGATCAATATGAACGTGGAAGGCTCTACTACAGGGTGGGCAGAAATAGCCCATATGAAGATTTAGAGTGAAGACTTCTCTAATGTCTGCATCTCATGTTTCTTTTGAACTACCATATTTATGCTTCACTCAGAGAGCACAGCTTCTTCTTTGCTGAAGGCATGCCATGCTGGGGGGTCTTGTGCCAGTGTCTCCCATATCTCACAACTGATTCCTAAGTTCTTCAGAGAGACCTTAAGAGCATCCTTATGTTTCTTCTTCTGACTGTTTGTATTTTTTTGTGAGTTCTCTGTAAAACAGGCATTTAGGTAAACTTACTTTTGCCATTCAAACAACGTGGGCAGACCACTGGAGAATACTACTCTCTCTGTAGTATTCTCTGAATGCTTGGCAGTTTATCTGAAGAAAGGTCCTTGGTGTCTGGTATCTTATCCTACTAGGTGATCTTCAGAATCTTCCTAAGACAGTTCAAATGGAAGCCATTCAGTTTCCTGGCATGGCACTGTTAGACTGTCCAGGTTTCACAGGTATACAACAATGAGGTCAGCACAGCAGCTCTGTAGACCTTCAGTTGGGTAGGCTGTCTAATACCTCCTCTCTCCCACACTTTCCTTTGAAGTCTCCCAAAAATGGAGCTAACTTTGGCAATGCAAGCATTAACTGCATCATCTTTGTGGACATCCCTGGAAAGTACACTGCCATGGTAAGTGAACTCATCCACAGCATTCAGAATGTCTCCATTTGCTGTAACCAATGGTTCTTCATATAAATGGTGCAGTGCTGGCTAGTGGAGAACCTCTTTGTTCTTGCTGATCATTATCAGATCAAAATTAGCACAAATGACAGAGAATTAATCCATACTCCATTGCATCTCAGCCTCAGAGACTGCACTGAGTGCATAATAATCCATGCATTAAAAATTGTGTACCGACTCTCCCTCTATTTTAGTCTTAGGGTGGTAGTCTTTTTAAGTGAAATAATTTAACATCAGTGTGGTAGCTGACCTTGATGCCATTTTTGTCCTTATTGAAGGTATTTAAGGACATCACTGAAAGCATCATGCTAAAAAGCATGGGAGGAAGCACTGAGCCCTGCTTCACTAAATTGGTGACTGGGAAAGAGAACACAATCCAGAACCCATGCAAGCATACCATTATGAAAGTGACTTACAATACTGGCGAATTTTCTGGGCAACTAAATTTTGCCATGATCTCCCATAAGCCTTCCCAATTGATAGCAACAAAGTCATTTAATTCAAAGAATTCTACAATGTAGCTCCTCAGATCCATGATAAATAGACAATCTCTTATTTTATCAAGTAAAATAAAACTACTCCCACAATTCTGTTGCAGATCTAACCTCATTAATATATGTTATAAAATATTAGCATGCCCTACCTTAGAATCCACTTTATGACCACACTTTGAAAAGCAGTTGTAGACTGTTTGCAAAGAAGTTAATTACAATGAGAATCGTTTCAATCTCCTAGCAATGTGATAAGCTCTTTATTAAATAGGTATTGTGAGACTTGTAATGAATTTGTCAGAAAAGCCTGCAAGATCCAACAAGAGGAGTCTACTTCCCACAGGACACATAAGACACACAAACCACCACAAAGAACAAAGCAAATGGATATAAATACAAAGACTGGAGATGCCTAACTGCCAAATGGAAGGGAGCCTAGGCTTTCTTGGAAGTGTGGTTCATCTGAGAGTTTGACTGCCAGGTCAATATCCTGAGCTGGTAACATGAAGGTTTCACTTTGGTTTGGATCTAAACCCAGGTGGTTCACTGCAGACCACTTTTCTTCCCACCATCTCTAAGGTTTACCACATCTTCAGAGCCTCTAGATGTCACTGTTCCTTCACAGCACCCCTACTGTAATACTATTTATCAGGCAGCATTGGGGTTTGTCCCCTTCCAAGAGATCAACTCTTCTCTCACAGAGATGAAAAATTCAGATGGTGAAATAGTCATCTGTTTAGCGTATCTCATACAATTGGACACAACTCCAGTATTTTTGAGGTAGGTGCTTCCACTCAATGAAAAGTTATACTGTATCATCAGATTCTCTGCTTTTTTTCTGTGGTTTATAAAACCAAGCTCCACATCCCAGAAAACACTATATATTGCACTGTGGTTATTTTATAAATAAATTTCTATTTCTTTACTTTTATATAGCACATAAAATTTTCATATAGCTGAAATGAACTGTGCAGAGAGAAAAGTCAATGCCAGCAGGCATCTAAATATTGTAGCATCTGTTATATTTTACACTCTGTAATCACAAATCTTATAAAGCCTCATTGCATTTCAGACTGGATCCCTTGCAAACAATTGAAGATTGATAGCCAGGATAATTGCCATTACACTTATATTTCTAATATCTTGAACTACGGTAAACTTTATCTTTGTGTTCTCCTGAAAATCATGTCTGTTTTATTTTCCCTTAAACTCACTATTTGCATGGGATTCTAATTCTTAACAGTCTAAAAGTTTACATTTGTTTGTAGCAAGGGAAAAATTCATATGTTTACATGCATTTGTGCATGTCCTGACATATTAGTCACAGGTCTTATCTATCTGAAGAGGAACAACCAACCTTGGATTATAAAATACATTTCATCTACTTGAGCAAAACCATGTAGCTGTAATGTAATAGCATGTAATTGAAAGCACCAATTTTTTAATCTATCCAGAATTAAGAGGTAGTGTGGAGAGGTAACCTTAATTTGTTTGATAAACTCATGTCTATTGGTGATGATTGGTTACCATATTCTGTAATGCATTTATGATCTCATTAAGGTGAGTATACTCTGATAATGCAGATTACAATACATTTGAGTCACTTCATCCATGTGTCTCAATAAATCCTTCGTGGAGAATCACCCAATCACTAATCACCCCAGGTAGGAATCTAGGTCCTCCCATTCTCTTGTTGCTGTGCAAATACCAAAAAACTATAAAAATATGGGTTTACCATTGTTTATTACTCACTTTTTCACCTGATAAGCCCTTTCTTTTCCTCAGGGCTCTGATGCTTCTCTTCTGCAATTCTTGTACAAGTATATGTTACACAATACTCACACCTAACAGGTACCTCTATGTTTAATTCTTCAGATACTAGCATTCCTTGATCTGTAGCCATAGAGCATAATCAGATAGATATTGTTGATCATTAAAAGAACTGAATAATTTTTCTAAAGTAATCCAATCCACCCTACTGTCCCACTTTCATTCAAGGTAAATCTCTTTTTCCATGGTCAGGGTGAGCCTAAGACATATGCAGAATGATAGGGAGATGGTAAATACTTAATTAGGATTTTTTTATTCATTCATATGAATAAACCAACTCTATGAGTTATCCATCCAATTACACATCATGCAGAACCTGATATGGTTCCTTCCCTATGATGTCATCAAGACTTCATTATATAGGGGGAGGTATTGACTCAGCTCTCAGAACGACTGAGAGTATATAACCTCAACTAGATCCTACAGAAATAAAAAGGTTTCAAGTATGGACCGGATGAAGGAATGTATGACCACTGCTCAAGAACCAAACTATACAGTTAAGGAAGGATCACTATTGCAAGGTTGACATAAGAGTACAAAAAAACCTGTCATTCTAGTTTGTTTTCATGACTTTAACTGACACAAAAATTGTCCCATCCATACAGGTACTTCATAAAGAACATGAGCATTTTCCTTGACATCACATATTAATATTATATTAATATGTGGATTGGCACTCATTTAAATAGGAAGTGTTTCTTTCTAGAATTTTTTCCATTTATAAGCTTGTCAATTTATTTAAAATTGTACTTCTCTAATTGATTACACAAAGACTGTGCTTTCCAACCAAGAGAAATATTAAAACACTGAACATCTGCAGAGATATGGTTTAATGAACAAAGACAATTGAAGGCATTTGCTGTCCTAATTCCCAGCAAGTTGACAGATAATGCCCCAAAACTCTCTTTCTGATCCAACATTAACTAATAAGCTAATCAGAGCAGAACAAGTTTTCACTGAATGACTTCATAAGAGAACTGTAAATATGTTTGTTTCTTTCCTTGCTAAACACATAAATACTATCCTGAAAATTATTTTCCATGGAAATCTTACACTGAGGAGGAAGGTGATGATTGGGAAGGGGAAGGAAAAAGAAAGTGACTTATCTGATAGTTGTGAGCCTCCGCAGATGTTGTCATCTCAACCTTAGAATTCCAAGGAATTTTTTTTTTGTAACATTGAATATGCCATTTAGCTAGTCTGTTGAGCATCAGTGAGTTCATTAGGCTTATCATAAGCAACATTTGGCCTCAGTGCCTCAGAGCTCTATAAACCTTCTTCAGAGAAAAACCCCTTCCTTATTTCAAGACCTTGTGGTATACTAAAAGGCAAGTGATCTCAGATTAATTGCATTAACCAATCTTGCTCCCAGAGAATAAACTTATTTCCCTACTCTCAGTAAAGAGAGGGAGAATCACAGAGAAAATAATGCATGTCTATGCATCAGTTGATGTCATTTCACCTGCAGATTTTATCTATTTCTTTTCATCATAAGGGAGATTTCAATAAAGGTGGGGAGGAGAGGAGGTTATATATTTGGAAATGACATTTAAAAAAGGAAAGTAATCATTAAAGCTTTTTAAAAAAAAATTCTAGTGTACCAATTTCTGAAGCAAAACTGGAAAACTATAGGAGTCTTCAGGAACTATTTCCAGAAATTATTAATTCTCATACTTTGATGAACTTATAAATCATAATGTTGTCAGGAATAATAGCAAACAGAAAATAGATGAACTTATAACATTGTAATGGATGTAAGAGTGATATATGGGATTGTTTTACAAAATAATCTCTTTACAAGTTTAATGTTCTGTTTATTGAGATATTTTAACCTCTTTTAATAAAGATGTTTTCCATATATCTTATGGAAATTATTAGTAGTATTCACAAAAAGGACAATTGTGACTGGCCTCAAAGCCAGGAAGTCCTAAGTTTAAGTGCCATTTCTGACACAAGTTGGTTAAGTGACCCTGGATGAATCACTTAATGGCTTACTCCTCTTGCCAATTCTTTAATATAGTGGCTCATTGTTTTTTTTGTCATAGATGCCTAGAGCAAGGGAATCCTTCTTAGAATAATGTTTTTAAATATATACAATACATAGGATTGCAAAGGAAATCAATCACATTGAAATATAGTAACCAAATATAACCAAAATGTTCTTTAAAACAAGTTCACAGACTCTAGACTAAAAACTACCGACCCTCATTGGCAAATGGCGTTCCCTGTAGGAATGCAATCATAGATCCAGTCCATGTTCCTTTCCCTATCTCTATCTCCAAAGTATGGCTGTGGAAAAAACTTGGAAACCAAAACATCAACCAAAAATATCACTCACAAAAATGGTTTTTCTATCTGTGTGAAATCACAGCAGCAAAATGCTAAAGAAAGTGGGACTGTGTCTATGTTCTACAAATCAACAGAAAATAAGTGTTGCCAGAACAATAAATTCCTTTCTCAAGAAAATCTATCAAGATATAGTTATTTTTTAAGTCCTAAATTCACTTAAAAACAAACAAGATAGAGAAATGTTTCTCTTGCTCCTCGCTGTTAGACTGGTTAATTTCATGGTTTTATGATGTTCTTTATAAGTCAAAACTCAGCATGATAAAGAGTATGGGGGGTACATTATTTTATGCTGATAACTTGTTAAACATCAGTTATCCAACTTTCCCTCTGGCTTTTATGTTCTTTTTTAAAATTGGGTAACTCTTCTAAATGATTTTCCTTATTTTGAAAGGGGGTTGTTAAATAATGTGTATCCTGAAAAAGCCAAGAAATTAACCAAAAATAAGAGGCATTGAAAGCATGCCAAATCTCTCATAATCTGAACAATTTACAATAACATACAAAGGTATACAAGCTTGCCCACACAAATACCCAGATCACCTTTATTGGAATACTTTTGCTTATTCTCATAAGTCCCTCTAACACAGCTATTTCTAAAATGGCCCTTTATGTTTCTCTTTTTTATTATATTAGTATCAAATAGCCACAGAGCATTTATTTTCCAATATTGTTACAATATTCAAAGAGAGTAGATTCTTTTCAAACCACAAAATGTCAGTTTTCATGGTAAAAATTATCCTAAAGCATGTCCAGGTTAATTCATTTTATCATTTGTGACACCAAGGGGCCAAGGCACACTGTCTATCTATATGAGGAAATTTGGATAATGGCCAATTTGCAGAGTATCTACCATGAAAGCCTGACATTGTCTCTATGCCTTGCATCTTTCATTAGGATGTAAGAATTTGAAAAAAAAAAAAACCACTTCTCCCACCCTTAGAGACCAGGCAAATACATCAAGATCATATCTTCCAGGGAAAGGATTTTTGAACAATTTCACTTTCCTTGAGAAAAATAAATCTTAAGTATAATGATAGAAGTCATATCACAAATCAGCAACTTCAATCTAGTATACTAAAATAATCTAATTTTCTGAGCTGTAGGCAATAGGGCACATCCTAGGAAATTCAGGAAGGGGAGATATCTGTAGGGTTTTGTGGGAATAACAAAATTTTTTATTTTTTTTCTTCATTTTAGCTTTTCTTCTCTATTCATCAACTGCTCCTGGTTCTGCACTCTAGGTCCCACTGAAACAAATCTAATTCCTCCTCAACCTAAGAACCCTTAAAAAAAAAAAATACTTGAAGACTGCTATTATACATGCCACCCTGGCCTCTAATAATCCAGGCCAAACATTTTCAACTCCTTCAATAAATTTTCATATGATATGGACACAAATCTCTTCCCCATGCTGACTGGCCTCCTCTGGACATACACTAGCATATAAATAACCTCCTTAAACAGTTGCAAAGAAATTGTAATAATAGACTATGGGGTGGGCATGATGGTAGGGAGTAGGGATTGTGGAGATGGTTGTGGTGAGAAGATGGGAATGGTGATGGGAGTCATGGTGAAAATGATAATGAAAATATAGGGTAATTGCTGTTTAGTTTTTTTAATTGTGTAGAAAATTATCCAGTCAACTCCAAAAGTCTCATGATGAAAATGTTATCCACATCCAGAGAATTACAGTCTGAATGCAGTTCAAAACCTACTATTTGCTCTCTCTTTTTTGTTTTCTTTCTCATAATTCATTCCATTGGTTGTAATTCTTCTTTGCAACATGACTAATGTGAAAATGTGTTTAATGTGAATGTATGTATAGAGTCTAGATCAGATTGCATGCCGTCTTGGGGAGTGGGGAAAATTTGGAACTCAAAAACTTGTGGAACCGAACATTGTAAACTAAAAATAAATTTAAAAAAAAGATAACTCTAGACAGTATAAAATACCTGGGAGTATATCTTTGAAAACAGTACCAAGAACTATATAAACAAAATTATATTAGAAAAATACTTTTCACACAAATAAAATCAGACTTAAATAAAAAAAAAAAAGAAAATTATCCAGTCATAAAGAGAAAGGGAGGTAATGAAGAAGAGACAGTTGTAGATGCCAGCTTTTTTTAATGTAAACTTCTTTTTATTTTTCTTCTAAATCAAATCACTTTCACAACAGTAAAAATTTGTAACCAGTAAGTGTATCTCCAGGTACATAGTGTCATTGATGATCTTACTGTGACCAGAGCACAGTCCTAATTAATATAAAAGAATAAAAAGGAGAAAAACCCAAAAAGCTCCCAAAGGAAGAAATACATTAGTTTGGAAAAAGAAAAAGTATAGCATCACAGATTACTATGTAGGGGATTAAGGAACCCACAGCACTGGGAGTGGCCCAGCAATCCCATATTTGATGCTGCTGCCCATCTCCAGTTCCTGACTAAGGCTAGTGCTATAATTCAAAAGGAAATGAGAGTCAAGCCCAGCTTTGATAACATCTATCATCTTTGTTTGGTTAGATAACAAGTAATTCATCTTTCTTACTGAAATTTTCTTTACCCTCTATGAGTAAATGAATAGTATAGAAGAAAAAAGTGGATTTTGAGTTACATAAGCTGGATTCAAATCTTATTTCTAATATTTCTGAGATATATAACCTTGAACAAGTAACCTCCCACTTTTGGGACTCAGTTTACTCATCAGTAAAATGAAGAGAATAGAATAAGTTATCTCTAAAATCTCTGTTATCTATAAATTAAATAAAAGTGGGAACCCATGAGAAGAATGAATTGAGGAAAAAGAAACAATAAGATGATAATTTTCCATTTCCAGCATTGAATATACATGATTTTAGCATACACTGCAAGAGGTAAAATGAGAGACAAACTACTAACAAACTTTTCAACTCAAGTAGAGCTTTTTCACTGGTTAGTCTTGGGGGGATATTCAGTTGCTCCTTCCCAGGACATCCCTTGTCCTATTACCACTGTTCTCTGGCCAAGCTACAGCCTTGGATTATTCCAATCATCTGCTGCCTCTACTCCAATTCATGTCAACTGGATAAAGCTTGAGGAAATTTCACAGTAGTGCTAAGTATATGACAAATTCATATTATCAAACTTCAACTGGACCCAAACTACAACAAGCCAGTTCTTTTATTCATCCCTAATTGAGCCCCTAGCTCACTCTACCCAAAAAATATTCCACAATTTCTCTTCCTTACTCAAATCCACATAACTCTCTCTCCCACCTCTGTCTCAGCTAAATACTTTGCCTCTTCCTTTACTGGAAAAATAAAGGAAAATCAATGTCAGCTCTTTCTCCCAGTCTCTTCATCTCAAAACTCCTTAACATCATGTCTCATTCTCTCCTTTTCTCCAGTCTGTGACAGAGGGTCAGTTCCACTAGCCAAGGTCAATCCCTTCACGTATGTATTGATGCCATCTCTCTCTGTCTCTGTCTCTCTGTCTGTCTCTGTCTCTCTCTTGTCCCTATATACTGATTCTTTCCCTACTACCTTAAAATATGCTCAAGTCTCTCTCATCCTTAAAAATCTTCACCTAATCCTACATTCCCCTCAAGCTATTTTCCTGTATCTCTTCTTTATTTTTAAGCCAAACACCTGAAAAACTCAGTCGCTATAATCTACAATCACTACCTTCCCTTCCTCTCCTCTCACTCCACCACTTGGTCTCATTATTCAAATGAAACTGCATTTTCCCAAGTTACCAATTATCTCTTAATTGCCAAACCTAATGGTCTTTGCTCAATCTTAATCCTTCTTATCTGCTACATTTAAAATTACTGGTCACCTTCCCCCCCTGGATCCTCTCTCTTCTCAAATATTCATGACACTCCTATTACCCATCTTACTTATCTGACTTCTCAATCATTTTTTGAATGTTCATCATTGACATCATGTATCGTAATTGTGAATGTTCTGCCAGAGTTCTGCCTCACTTCTTCTTCTTTTCTCCCTCTATGGCTCTTTCTTGGTTCTTCATCATCTGCCATTGGTTTAACTATCATCTCTACATAGAGAATGCTCTTGATCTCTATGCCCAGTCCCTATCTACCGTGAGTTCTGACTCCACACAATTTGCCCATTGGACCTTTCAAAGGACTGTCAAAGAGACATCTTAAACTCAATATATCTAAAACGGAACTCACTATTTTTCCTCCTAGACCACCTCTTCCAAACTTCTCTATTTCTCTTAAAGGCACCACCCACCATTCTGCCAGTGCCTCCAGTTCCTAATCTCAGCATTATTATTCTCTACCCTTCTCTCTACCTTATCCCACATGTCCAGTCAGTTGCTGTATCTTGCCATTTCTACCTTTACAACCCCTCTTATTTCTATTCTTTTCTCATCACAGTCTCAGCTACCACCTTAGTTCAGGTTCTCATCATCTCTCAACTGGACAATTGCCACAGCCTCCTAATCAGCTTGCTGCTTCCAGTCTCTCTACATTGGTCCAGTCCATGTTATACATTGCTGCCAAAGCAAATTCCTTAAATACAGATATGACCATGGGCAAACAACTCATGTCACCTTTCAACCAATTTCTATTGCCTTGAGGGGGAAAAACTGTTTACTTTTATAGTTCTACACAGCTTGTCCTGAATCCATCTTTGCAGCCTTCTTAATCATTAGTCTCCCCACCTCCCACATGTAGAGATTCAGACAAACTGCATTTTTCTCTCTTTCTCACAAATAACACTGTCACCCATCTCTGTGCTTTTGCAATGACTCTCCTTCATGCCCAGAATTCCCTTCTTGCATCCACTTTTTGAGTCTCTCTCCTCCTTTAAGACGTAGCTCAGGTACCAATCTTTGCATGAAGCCTCCCCTAATTCCTCCAACTGCTAATGTCTTCCCTCTCAAACTAAATATTAAACTAAAATGTGTTTGTATTTATCAACTTTACATTCATACATTTACATTACATACCTTTTTATATCCACTAATCTTGCCTATTAGAATGTAATTTCATTGCGTGCAATTTCATTACAAGTAAGGATTGTTTCGTTCTTTGTACTTGTATTTTAAAGAAATAGTATAGTACCTGGTGCATACACAATAAATGCTCATTGATTAGCAAAGTTTTCTCTCCAATCCTTACTAATTATGGCCAAGAACTTGATTACAGAATCCATGAGTGCCTCTGGAAAAGAATAGAAAGGAAAGCGTGAAAAGAAAATGAAGATTTCTTGCACTTTAACAAATTCAGGACATATGAGAAAAGACTGTTGGGAAAGGGTTATGAGAGTACAACTCACAGCCCACAGACTGCTTTTTTTTTTGGATGCTTCAAAAAGAATCTGAAAGCATAGTGAGACTTTCTAACAAGACCTGAGGGAATCGCAACATCAGCTCATCCTGTGAAATGACTAACACGGAATACCACAGAAAATCACAACCCTTGACCTGATAGCTACCACAGAAATCACTTAGCCCAACATCCTCCAAGGTTCATAGAGGGGAAGTGAATTCCCCAAAGCCATAGCCAGTTAGTGGCAAACTAACATTCAAACCCAGACTCCCAACTATGGACTAGTACTCCATTCATTATAACAAGTTATAAGATGTTACCTTTGTTACTTCCTGCCAAAATATCTTCTTGAATAGAGGTAGACTGAGCAACTCCCATATACCTACCTACTCTAGCAAAAAAGAAGAAAAAAAATCACACCAGATTGAATAATGAGTACAAAATCCAATGAGAAACTTCAGAAGTGACTTTATGTACCTGAGAACTGCAAAAAAGTAAACTAGAAGCCTATAGGAAGCGGGGATGCTGCAATAGTCAGCAACCCTACAGGCAAACAGGCTAGAAGCCACCCAGTGTGACTAGAAAACACCTATAAACACTTGAAACCCTAAGGTTTTCTATGACAAGGCAGCAAGAACGTAGTACTTTCTTGAGAACACGTGGGTAGACCTTGGAAACCACCAAAAGCAGCAGTAATTAATGTGGTCATGGCAAAGTTTGGATCAGGACACCTGAGATACAGTGGTTTCAAGGTCTGCAAACTTGATCTCAGTGCTGAAGATTCAGTAGTCTAAGTCTCAAAGATCCACGGAAGATGGTTACCATAGGACATACAGATCAGTGCAGGAAACCAGTGAATCTGTTCTAGACCATGCAGAGATTATCAACTCTTCAAAGTATAATCAGGGGGTGGAGCCTATGAGGAGGCTCATTAATTGGGAATGGTTGAAGAAACTGTTACATATGGATGAAACGTTATTCATGTTGTATGTAACAAAACATAATTTTATCATGAGAAATGACCAAAGAGATTATTTCAGATTATTTCAGAAAATCCTGAGAAGTAGGAATTAGCTCAGGGTGAAGTGAGCAGAATCTTCAGAACAACTTAAACAGAGATACATTCTAAAGAAAAATAACTTTGAAAGACTTGAAAAGTCCAATCAGAGCAAAAATCAATCTCATCTCTGGAGGACCTATGATAAAGTGTGTTGTTGTAGGGAAATATTTTATTATATTGTTTGGATAATATTTTAATTTTGTTTGAGTCTTGCTTGATGTGGCTCAAAACTGGTTGACCTCAAGGAAGCCTGAAGGAAGCCAAGAAAGCCTGAAAGCTGGAGAGAATGTCTGGATCCAACCCAGATCTAGAATCCTCTTAGTGCCAAGGTTTTGGATTATGGAAACTTGAATGTTCATGCTTACATCTCAATACACTCTAATTTGAATGTTTATGTCTAGTAATATACATCTCAATGAGAACTTGAAAAGACATTAACCTAAAGGGGCCAAGGTCTCCTATTGCATTTTGGGCCATCTCCAGGAATCCTGATGACTATCTGACCACTGGACCCAAATGGCTCTGGAGGAGAAAGTGAGGTTGATGACTTTGCATAGCCCTTCCTCACTCAAATCAAAGTCAACCACAAATCATGTCATCATTTCCCTGATGTCATGATCTTCTTTGAAAATGAAGGACAAACGCAGTAACAACAATGGATCTTGCTGAGGAACTACCCTCTCTACAAAATAGGTTAACTTTTATGTGCTTTCCTGTGCTAATACTCTTCTCTGAAACCCTGAATGACTCAAGAGACTGAGGAGGGAGCCTTTAACCAGATTTCTTTCTCTACCTAATAAATTTCTGGCTAAAACCATTTCAGATTTTCAGATTCCTCCTCATAACTAATATTACCTACCTCCTAACAAAGAGGTGATGTCCTCAAGGTGCAGGAGACCTCTATTTTGGGGACACATGTGGATTTGGTTTGATTGCCACTGTTTATGTAATGAAGACTGACACACACAGAGAAGGCTAGTCAGGTGAAAATTCCTTCCAAGAAATTCCTGAGGGAAGTGCCTTGGTGAGAAGGTTAAGTATTTGTAAATTTTGTTGTTACTTAACTAGTTTCAAGTCTTGTCTGACTCTCCATGACTCCATTTCTCGGCACAGATCCTGGAGTGTTTTGCCATTTCCTTCTCCAGACCAGTTTACGGATGAAGAAACTGAGGCAAACAAGGTTAAGAGATTTTCCCAAGGTCACATAGCTAGTGAGTGTAAGAGGTCAGATTTGAACTCAGGAAGACTCATCTTCCTAACCCCAGGCCCAGCCCTCTATGGACTGGGCCACCTAGCTCTTTTATTGGCTGCAAAGACACTTATCAGCTTCGCATCTTGCTTGGGCTACTCTTGGTTTGACCTCTTTGCTAACGATATCTGCTGAGAGGCAAGGCTATCAAATGTTAATAGGAGAAGTATCAACTCTGAGTTCATGTGGTGGGTAACTGCTAGAAAATACATATTTGCTACAACACAGAAATTATGGAGGTAAAAAACTAGGTTTTAGCATCATATTCAATAAAATGTTTTGACCTCAGAGAAAATTTGTAGAATATAGCCACTATTAACAAAAACAAGAACAATCACAAGAATTCTAACCAGTTTTCTTATAGGAAAAATTACATCAGAGAGACAGAGAAGCAATTCATTAAAATATTGCAGTTGTGTATATTCCTGTCAGGCCAATGAAGTTTAAAAAAAAGATTGATTCATAATCCCATGCTTCCTTCAACGTCATAAAATTTGAACTTAGTTAAACAGTCATAATCTCATACATCCCATAAGGAAACAAACTTTATCAATAGGTAAGCCAAGTCAGATTACAGATTAAACTACATTTAGGGGATTCGCAGACTAATTGAGGAGGAAGATTGCCAAAGAGTCAGGGACATTTGAGATTCTTCCTCTAGTTTCTTAACTAAGGAATATTTAAAGCTCTTAAGTACATTTTTACATCCCACTGGGGACAGGTTTTGATCTGGTGAGGTTATTATTGAAACAGACTTTCAGTTAACCAAAAATTGCAGGAGTAATGACGCTGAGTCCTGAATAATAAAAGGAGAATAAAAAATTCCCTGTAACAAAGGAAAAAGGTCTTGGGGTATAGGCCATGCGGCCTTGTGGATATTGGCCTGGATCTCTCAGGGTTTGTTTTTTCCATTTTAGGTGAAAGTGGATAAGTATTTCAGTATCCTTGCTTCCAAGTTTTGCAGCGAGTTCAGCCTTATTGAAACTCAATTTTAACTGTGAACCCCAAAACCAGAATTTGTTCTAAGAAAAAGACAAATGATTAGGTCAGGTCCATGTTTTTATTTTTCTCAATCCGGCTTGACATGCATTACATGGAAGTTCAGTCCAAAACTGAGTAGCTGAATGAAACTGCAGCTAACAGCAGTGTTTGGGAGGAAGAGGAGGGCTATGCAGCTGGAAGAGATTTCATCTAATAGTAGTGAAAAGATATCCCAAACCCTTCAGTGTACTTCCTGGAACACTGAGGGATAGAAGCAGCATCCTGACTCTGGATAGTGAACCAAAGCATACTTGCTACTTTTAGGTTTTACTATAGCATTTTTTCCCATTGGAAAGAAGGGTGCTCATGGTTCATGATTAAAACTGATTTACCATTACGTATTCTAACTAGTGTTATGGAAATAGCAATTAGACTTACACTTCTCAGTGCATGCAAAGTTTATGAATCAGTGTATGCAAACATTATGTCTTTAAGAAAAAATGCCCATTTGATTCCTAAAGGTCCTATTATTCATATTTCCAAGTAGTATTCCAACAAGGTTGTCTCACCACCCAGAATAAAACTGGATTTCTGACATTTCTGAGGAGGGTTCTGGTAAGTCTCCATCAATCAGCTAACATGGAATGATCAAATCTTTAAATACCAGGAGCCCAGGAATCAGTCCTAGTGACCACTCAGAAGTAGCCAGATGACTGGGAGCTCCAGCGGACTTTTATGCTTTGGAGTAAGGATATTTATAAAATGCATCTATATTCTGATTAGAGATCAATTATGTGATGAAAGGAAGCTATCAACCAAAGCTTTAGTTTTCTTATGTCATTAGCAAGTGTTTATCAGTTATTTACCAAATTTAGGACGCAAACTTGCATCATTAGTGGTTGTCAACCAAGATGAGAGACACATGCATCATTAATAGTTGTTTAGCAAATTTGTAGGACATGCAGGTCATCTGCAAACTATACTATGAAACTTATTACAGAAAAACAACTTAAATAACAAGCACAAAATGGAGGTTTAAAATGCCACTGCTCATCCTAACCTAACATATTTATTCCCACTCTAGATGTTAGTAGTGATAATGTTAATAACAATGAGAAAAGAAAAAAATAGAGGAAGGATATTGAAACATTTTTAAAACTTCATAGAGGAGTACTGAAGAAAGTTCAGAAGGAAACACAAACAATAAGAAAGTCAGTTTTTTTAAGAAATGAGTTGAATTTATGCATACTTTCATTAAAATTTAGCAGTATGAATAAATTCATGATTTTATCTATAATATTTTTTGCTTCCTACTTTGTACAGGGATAGAAATGTTCATTTTTATGGTTTTTTTTAAGTTCAAAATTATACAAGTGCTATACGTATTACCTTTGCTTTATAAACAAGATTCCTTTCACCATCAAATATACAAGGTTCCTCTTACCATCTAATTTAATAATGAAATATCAGAAAAAGATTCAAAACTTTATTAAAGCTAATAAATTATTTGAATAATATGGGATATATCATTAAAGCAATTGGTTAGTATTGTTCAGTCACTTTCAAACATGTCTTGTTTTGGAGTGTTTTCTTGGCAAAGAGACTAAAGTGGTTTGCCATTTCCTTTTCCAGATCATTTTACAGATGAAGAAACTGAAGCAAACAGGGTTAAGTGACTTGCCCAGGGTCACCCAAGCATCTGCAATTGGATTTGAAGTCAGATCCTCTTGACAACAGATTAGGCCCTCTATCCATTGCACCCACCTGCCCAGTAGGGGACAAGATGAAGAAGTAATCACCAAGAGGTCCCTTCTCTGTCACTGACCCAGATTTCATGTCTACGGCCTGATTTCCATGACTATCCTCAGCATCCTCAACATACCTGTTTTTATTCACTCTTCCAACAAACATCTCTTAAGGGTTTACTATATGTGAATCATGGGCTAGGCTATTGGGGAAACAAGTATGTCCTCAATCTGTGCCCTCAAGTAACTTATTTTTTGACTGCTGTAAATCTTCTTTTCGTTCCATGCTACATTTTAGCTCTTATTATCTTTGCAGTACAAAATTCTCTTCCACTACTGTTCTAGGTCCTGCTTCATCACTGGAATCTGGCACCAAACCACTCCTGTTCCATCAGAGGTCAGAGAACCTAGCTCTTGTTCTCAGGCTCCTCAATTTAATTTTATCTCCTCTGTCATTCCCACCCCTCTCAGTCATTACTAAATCTATCCGATACACCCCAAAGAATTCAAAGAAAGAGAAAAATGAGTCATATATACAAATTTATTTATGGAAAATTGTGTGTGTGTGTGTGTGTGTGTGTGTGTGTGTGTGTGTGTAAAACCTTGAAACTAAATGGGCGCTCATCAATTGAGGAATGGCTACATAAAACATTTTATATGAGTGTGATACAATACCCCTGTGCTGAGGAAAGTCTTCACATGCTTCTTTTTCAAGGGAGGGGGGTGATGCTATGAGGAAGAAAAGGTGGATTTTTATTAATTTAAGAAATTAAATTTTAAAACAAATCTATTGGCTACTGACAGTGTATATCATTGACACTTACTAGCTTATTTTGAGAGGTAAGAATAGGGAGGGGTGGAGATAGAGAACACAACTTTTACATTTTTAAATGCTGATATTTCATATTTTAAATAATTTTATATACTTGACTTCTTACTTTCCAGTTTTATCACCATAAGGAGATAAAACAATAAGAAGTATAGTATAAAATACAATATAATATATTAAGACTTTATTAAAAATAAAATATGGAATACAACAAAAATTTAATAAACACTATTGAGTCTAGAATGTTGTGTGATATACCAGAAACTCATACAAAGTTGAATAAAATAAGGTTCCTGCTCTGAAGGTGCTTTCAGCAGTGGGGATGTCATCAATATAGATAACTGCCTTGGGTGGTATTATAAGATAATTTCATTAGACCTAAAAAACAAAATGTTCTGTGAGATGTGAGAAGGGAAGACACCAGCTTGGAAGAGGGAGAGAGATCAGGAAAGGCTCTGTGAGTCTTTGAGTTAGGCATTAAAGGATGAGTAGAAATTCAAGAGATGACAAAGGTATTCCAGGAATAGGAAAGAGCCTAAGCAAAAGAAGAGGGACATGGCAGCATGGAAACAGTTTGTTTGGTTATATTTTGTTCTTAATGTGAATGATCATGTTTTCATTGGTGGTGGGAGAGAGAGTTCTCAGTGAGGAATTTACCTCTTTCAATACAAATTGGAAAGTATTCTGTTAATTACAGGGCTTATTGAGTGGTGTGCGTGACTGACCCAGGGTCACACAACCAGTATGTTGTTGGAAGTTGACCTTGAACAAAAGTCTTCCCAAGTTTCAGACTGGATTTCCATCCACTAAGGCTACATATTTAGGAGAACTCAATGAATGGAAGTATTTTACAAATGTTTGTGGAAGGAAGGAAGGAAAATTCCAAGGAAATCTAAAAATTTTAAGGTGACCCAACTCTTCTACTCTTTCCCAAAGACTGCCCTCATTGACCTTTCCATCACCCAACTCCTTTGGCACATATTATATTCATTTGACAGTTTATCACTTAGTTGTATACTGTGTCATGTGTTGGACTTTCCCTGCTTTTGTATACTTCATGACCTCCAGACTAGTTCTGGGCACATCCAAGATAATCTGGATGTTAAAAATGTTGCTTATTAATTGATTGAAGATGTAGGGTCCCTAGCTATTTTCCATCACACCAAAGCACTAAAAAGTCAAACCACTGTAGCATTTAGCAAAGAAAGTGAAAAAAAATGTCCATTGTCTATTTAGCTGTTTGGGAATCTTTCCATTGACTTGATAATCCAATTTTCAAGCCATATTTTGACTAGTCAGGGTTTCATCCAAACAGCACCTGTAGCTGCAGTTAATGACAGGAATAAGGCCAATAATACAGAATGCTCTCAGCTTTTGCCAAATCTAAGTTCTGCCAAAATCCGATCCAACCACCAGACTGCTCTGATCTCATCACTAGGCTGAGGGTATGATTGCACAGCTGGAAAGCCATGCTGTTTCTCCAAATAAGATACTAAATCAAAAAGCCTGAAAGGAATTCATGCTCTATTGGATGATAATGAAATGGTTGTGTTTCTAATCTGGCTGAATTGGTAACAGACTCCCCCAAAACAAAAGCTTCTTTGCATAAAAGTATATGAGATATAGCTATTTCTAAGTTCTTACCTGCTTGATCAAATGTTGTAACACCTTTTAAAAACTAGGTTTGCCTTGGACTTCACTTGTCCAAATCACAATGGTGCTGGCAAGTTAGGTTTCCAGAGAGGTAACTATTACTCTTTGTAGGCTTCTGGGAGTAATCCTGTGGATGACAATCCTCCTAACCCTAGGTCATGAGCCCCAACCAGTGTGTTCCCCTTAGCAATCAGCCCAGTCTACTTAATTAGTTCCTAAACAAAAGTATTTACTTAAATTTTTCTCACTTTCTTTGGTAAATGCTATAGAGGTTTGACTTTTTGGTGCTTTGGTGTAAAGAAAAACATTAGAGATCTTACATCTTCAATCAATTAGTTGGCCAACATTTTACTTGCTTTGGATATGCCCAGAACTATTCTGGGGACCATGGAACATACACAAATATCATAAGACATGGTGTATTTCCTCAAAGGGGCTTAGGCTATTGTTAGAAGAGCAGTCCAGTACATGACACAGTACATAGCAAAGTGAATAAATTATGATAAAACCATTTCTCCAAACATAATGGACACAATCTACCACAAATACACCCAGAGTAATTTAGGGAATACATGGGGCCAAGGTAACTCAGAAGTCTAGAATTTCAAGATCTTGATGGTCTTTCAAAAATATTCACAATGTAATGTCTATGAGGTAAATGACTTGCACAGGGTTACATAGCTAGTAAGTGTCTGAGACTAGATTTGAACTCAGGTATTCCTGACTCCAGAAGTCCATCTACCTAACTAGTACATCTACCTAACTAGTTTCTGTGCTGTCTAATATCTGACAGATGTCAAACATTGTTGAGCTTTCTCTTGAAAACTGAAAATGTGCCACAATATCTCTGAGAATTTTCTGTGTGCACAATTTGGGAACCATAAGTATATCATCCCACTGTTCATGTTATATAAATATTAATCCAGGAACTATATGAATCTAACAGCAAAGCATGAATTACAAAAATAAAGATAATTAAATAATTGAAGAAATATTAATTGCTTGTGGATAGGCTAAGCAAGTAAAATAAAATTGATTTATAGAGACAGAAGAAAACATATCTTAAGATAAATAATGGGGTGAAGTTCTTGAGAAAGAAGGAACTATTCTACCAAGCAATAATCATCAAAATAATCTGGCACTGGTTAAAAAAAAAGAGGGGTCAATAAGTTGAATAGATTAAGTATATAACATACAGAAGCAAATGAACCTAGTTGTCTAGTGTTTGATAAACCCAACAACATTAACTATCAGGGTAAAGACTCATTAGACAAAAACTGCTAGGCAAACAGGAAAGCAGTCTGGAAGAAATTAGCTTTAAACCAGTTTCTCATATGCCATACCAAGATAGGCTCCAAATGGATACATTACTTACAAAGAAAATGTCACCTCAAAAATTAAAGAAGCAACAAAGAGTTTACCTTTCAGATCTGTAGAAAGACAAACAAGTCATGACCAAGAAAGGGACAGAAAGGATAGTAAAAGGCAAAATGAACAATTTCCATCATATAAAATTTAAACTTTTGCACAAACAAACACAATGCAACTAAGATTATAAGGGAAAACATAAGATACAAGAAAAAAAATCTCTGAAGCAAGTTTCTCTGATAAAGGTCTCATTTCCAAGATATATGATCAATCGATTAAAATGTATAAGAAAGTGACTCATTTTTTCAATTTAAAAAATGGTCAAAGGACATGAGCAGACAGTTCTCAAAAGATGAACTCCAATGTATTAATGATCATATAAAAATGCTCCAAATCACTAATAATTAGAGAAATGCAAATTAAAGTAATTTTGAGATTACATGTTATAGTGTCAAAAATTTCCGGAATGGAATCTTAAGCCACCACCTGAGATCAAGAAGTTCTCTGTAACTTAGAGTTTATCTGAGCTGAGAGGGATGCTAAGAGGTTAAGGTACTTGCCCTTGGTCACCTAATTTGTATGTGAATAATATAAACTCATTGAGGGCAGGGACTATTTTCATTTTGGTTTTTGTATTCAGTGCTTAGTAGAAAATCTGCCATAACACTAGAATTTTAAACTATCAGAATCTTAGATTTGGAAATGGAAAGGACCTCAAGGCCATATAGTTCCACATTTTACAGGAGGAACCTAAGCCCCAGGAAATTAACAAGGAGTAAGTGACAGAGGCAAGATTTGTTCTCAGATGAACTGACTCTGGAGTCATGATTCCTTCCACCATACCTATGGTTCTCACAATGTGCACACAGCAAAGTCTCAGAAACATTATAGTACCTTTCCAGTTTTCAAGAGAAAACACAACAAAGTTTGACATCTGTCAGATATCAGACAGCATAGGAACTACTAGTTGGTTAGTCAGATAGGTGACACAGTAGATGGAGTATTGATCCTGGAGTCAGGAAGACCTGAGTTCAAATCCAATCTTAGCCATTTACGGTTTATATAGCCCTGGGCAAATCATTTAACCTCAGTTTCTTCAACCATCAAATGGGAACAATAATAGAATCTCCCTCACAGGGATTGTTATGAGAACCAAACAAGATAATACTTGTAAAAGCACACGATGTAGTGCCTTTAATATAGAAGGTGCCAGAGAAGAATGCCCCCTTTCCCTTCTCCTACTAGCTCAAGTAAATTCACCATTTCAACATCAAATCAAGCCCAATCTTTTTGGATGATATTCTCGAACATTTAAGTTATATTTTTATTTATTTACACTTTCAGCTAAGTCAGGTAACTGCTCAAACTTGCTCATTTGTGACATTTCTTTGCAAAGCTAGATTTTGGATGGTTACACTGATAAAAAACAAATACCATACAAAAATCATCATGGAACAGGAAATAAGGGAGGCAGTGTCCAATCTGGTTTCAAGATTTGAGAAGTTATGCAGTGCTCAATAAGCACACATGTTCTATTAATCATGGTGGTTATTTTAAAAAAAATACTATTTTTTCTTTCATTTTATTTGTATTTTTAAATGGCAACTAAATTATAAGAATATAACTATTTAATAAGTGATTTGGATCTAACTAATTAATAAATGTAACTGGTAGATCTTTCTTTTGGGCTAGAGGCCCTGTGAAAAACTTACTGAGGCAGTCAGAGCCCCATGCCCAAGAAAGTTAGGAAACCTCTGCACCACACTCTAATGAATTAGATCGACATGAATATCAATCCACTACGCCACATTGTCTATCGAAGTGGCTACCTAAAATCCTAAAGCATCCTGTAAGCATCTGAATAGCATTTTTGTACAATATGTATATACTTGACAATTTATTCTTCTGACAATCTTCTACCCAGAACCAGATGGTAACTATACCTAGGACCAATTCAGTTCGATGGGTGAGTGGGGGACAGGCAGATAAGGGCACTGGTATGAGGTGAGGGGTCCCACCTCAACTACGATGGTGAGGGTCAAGAGAAACAATTAAGAACCCTTTCCTAGTGTTATGATTTCCTTGAAAGTGACTTTGGAGATCATCTAGTTTAACCTGCTGAGGAAAATGAGGGGCACAGAGATAATGACTTAAAGTCGCAAGCTAGCTGATAAAGAAAAAGGTTAGGATCTAGGTCTTTAATTTTCTCATCTAGTGGTAGTTGGTTTTTTTTCCCCACTATGCAAAAGAGTTACTTACTATGATTTCTATTTAGAAGAGTTTAGAACAGTAGCTCATTTATTCAGTTCCCAAGGATTTTCAGGTAAAAATGGGAACTTTTTCTAAATTTGACATTTATAAATTCTATTCAGCAAGCATTTATTTGGTACCCACTATGTTCTGGGCACTGTGCTAGGGGCTAGATATACAAAATAAAACAAAATCTCTGTTCTTGAAAAATATATTTAGGGGGAGGGGAAGAAAAACATCTTTTATATATATGAGTAAATATAAATTAATTGCTATTTACATACATGTATATATGCATATATTATATACATGTTATATACATACGTGTATATATACATATATAGTGAATAACATATCTGTATATATTGATTTCTGAGGTACAAAGGCAGACAATGAAAGGCAGTTGTTAACAGACTAGAAGTTTCAGAGGCACAGTGGAAAGGGGTAAGGAAAAGTAGGATATGGACACTGGAGAGGTTAAATCAGGGACACTGATAGGAATGTGTATGAGAAACCAGATAGTGGTAATTGGGAAGGAATCTTCTGGCTAGGGCAGTCTTTATAGATCTAAATTCTAGGTTCCAGGGATTCTAAATGGAATCATAAAGAAAAGAAAGGAAATAAAGCATTTATTAATATGCATTAATTATAAGTTTGTCATGGCCTTTGCAGTAGCAAAAGGTAAGGTTGATTTGTTTACCAAGTATAAGAAGTGGGGTGTGGAAGAGGGGAGAGAAGAGGAAGAGATGGAGAGAAAAGAGAAGGGGATCAGCAGGGAAAACTATGGTTCTACCTGGTAGCAGGGTAGAGTCAGTGGAGTAACAGGCCAAAGTGATGATAGAGAAGTGAGTTATGTTGCAGATAACTCACCCATAGCAAGGTCATCTATAATCAGTCAATCTTTATTAAGTGCCTACATCAGGCACTGCTAAGTGCTAGGGCTATATAGATAGATATAGATATAGACATAGATATAGATAGGTATAGATACAGATACATATGTAGATATACATACAGATAGATATATAGATGTGTGTGTGTGTGTGTGTGTGTGTGTGTGTGTGGCAAAAACCAGTCCCTGTCCTCAAAGAGCTTCCAGTCTAATGGAGGAGACAACATGAAAATGTAAAACAAATTACATACAGGATAAATAGGAAATAAGTGACAGAGGAAAGGCACTATAATTAAAGGGGTTTGCTGAAGACTTCCAGTAAAAGATAAGATTTTAGTTGGGACTTAAAGGAAGCCAGAGAGGTCAGTAGTTGGAGTAGGAGGAAAGAGAGCATTGCAGACAAGGGAAACAGCCAGAGAAAATGCCCAGAACTGAGAGATGGTTGATTGTCTGGTTTATGGAACAACTGGGAAGTCCATGTTATTGAACAGAAGAGTATGTCAGGAGTAAGCTGTGAAACTGGAAAGGTAAGAGACCAGCTAGTTTATGGAGGGTTCTGAATGCCAAAAAGCATTTTGTATTTGATCCTGGAGGCAACCAGGAACCACTGGAATTTATTGAGAGGGTGACACGATCATAACTGCACTTTAAGAAAATCACTTTAGCAGCTGAATGAAAGATTGATTTGAGCCAGGAGAGACTTAAGGCAGGCAAACTCACCAGCAGGCTATTTCATTAGTCTAGGGGTGAAGTGATGAGGGCTTGAATGACAGTGGCTCAATGTCACAGGAGAGAAAGGGGTGTACGTGAGAGATGTTCCAGAGATGAGCTCCTTAAGCCTTGGCAACATCTTGGATATGGAGGGTGGGGAGGGAGAGTAAAGGAGGACTCCTAGGTCTCAAGGCCAAAGAACTGAAAGGATAGCATTGCCCTGTACAATAAAATAGGAGGTAAGGGGAAGGGGGGATCTCACGTTGAGAAGACAACCTCATCCACCATGGGAGGGGATTAGAAAGGTTTTTGTTCCCAAACTTGTGGATATTATGGAGTGAAAAAAGCAGTAGGGCTGATGTCCAGCCCTTAATCCTGACTAATGGCCAGGCAAGAGTCAAAGAAAACAAAGGAAAAAAAATAAACCACAAAGAGCTTCATTGACTTTAGAATTATGGAAAATCCCTGGCTATATTACAGGATATTTATCCAAATACATGGCAGAACACACTGCAATAAGTCAAATATAAGGCCTCTCATGCATATTTCAGATATTGCTCCGGGGCCATTTGTCTCTGCTTAAAATGTTCCAAGATAGAGAGTACATGACTTGAGAGGTGGCCAAAGACAAAGACATTGAGATTGTGGGTAAGCAGCTGCTCTGGAGGCATTTGAAAGCATCTGACTTGAATTCAGAGATTATTATAATTTGTAGTGCCAAGAGTAACGGTATAGATCAAAGAAGGCAGGATAGGAAGATCATTGGGGCCAAGTTTAACCTGGACAGAAAATCTCCAACAAGCAAAGAGTGAAAACCAGCCCAGGTTGAGAAATGGTAGAACCCTGGATTGGATGTTACATATGTGAGCTGGGATAAGGACAAATGGAGATGAGAGGCCTGGTTCCCTACCCTTGAAAAGCTAGTAATCTAGTTATGAGGATGGGGAAGGAACACATATAAGTGAATTAGTATACTTACAGAGTCCCAGGTCCTCAAATGAAAGTTAATGTGATGCCAACCAGCTATATAAATGACAAGGATATGTAGAGGACATCTGATCACACTGGTATAGAGGTTAATAACGAAGTTTTCTGAGGTGCAGCATGTTATAGAGGAAAGACAGGGAACCTGAAATTCAGGAATTGAGTTCGAGGCCTGAGGGTCTTCACCACATACCCAGCGGATTCCCCCCATCACTAACTCCATCCCTGCTCTGTGAAATTGTCCAAGTCACTTCACCTATTTGAATTTCAATGAGACTGGCCCAAAAACAAACTGCTGAGGGAAGGATTCTGAATTTAACCAAAAAGTACTGGGAAAATTAAAAGCATATTGGGAGAAAATGAGTTTAGATTAGTTTATATCAAAATAATTCCAAATGTATGTAAAATTAACACAAAATGTCACATTTATTTAAAAAGAAAAAAAACTTAGGGAGAACAGAGAGAGCTTATGGATCAATGGTTTGGGGAACATTTGTAACCAAACGAGAAATGGTTATTAGTAACCAAGGATTTGAGGAGATCATGAGTTTCTCCCTTTTTCTCAAGTCCTCATTTCAAGGCTCAACCTCTACAAAATAGAATGCATAATAATACCTAGGATTAACCTTCTCCTCAATCCAAGTATAGTTACCCCACCCAACTTTATAAACAATTTAATCTAAACTGAAATTTGGGCCCATTGTGTCCTACTCAGAATTGGGTGGGGGATGGATCCTTTTGTTTAGATTCCCAGGGGGAGCCAGGGAGTAAGAGGGACATAATCCGTCAAATTCCCCAGGCCCTCATTAGAATAAATCCACCATTAATTATTAACCAATCAGAGTTCAGTGACACCCTCAGAAACACCTACTCTTTCAAAGGCATATAAACTGAGCCCACTACCATGATTGGTCTATGGTTCAAGAGAAACACCAAATGACCATTTCTATTATTAATAGATTATTAATTATTAATAAAATTATTAATTAACCAAAAGCTGTGTCTCAAACTTTTTATACATTACAGAAAGGAGATCACAAAAGACAAAATGTATAATTTTGGTTATATAAAATTGAAAAACTTTCCCCAAATAAAATCAACATAATTAGAATAAGAATGACTGTTATCAAGGAAAAAAATATGGAATACAATTTGATGAATATCTGATATCTAAAATACATATGAAATTGATCTAATTATTTCCAACTCCAGCTCTGAAATTGTAGGATTCCATATAAAGCTGTCATTTCCCAGAGATAAATAATCAAGGAACATAAATCTTCTTCAAAAGAAGCAATGTAAACAATCAATAACTATATGAAAAAGTTCCAAGTCACCAATAAGAAAAATGCCAATTGAGATAACTCGAAGGTTTTACCTCATTCTCAGAAAATTGACAAAGATTATATAATATGGAAACAGTGAGTTATGGAAAAGTGGGAATACTCATATGTACTATTAGTGAGTCTATGAATTTGTCCAGCCAGTCTCCAAAACAGTTTAGAACTATGCTAAAAAAAAATGTCTGAATTGTTCATTCCATTTAACCTGTCAAAACAATTACTAAGCAAATACCACAAAGGATAAGAGACAGGGAAAAATACACATGTTCCATATGTACCAAACCATTCAGAGCAGCATTTTTTGGCAATAGAAACAAAGTAAATGCTCCTTGAC
The DNA here is from genome assembly GCA_028658325.1 of Potorous gilbertii. Classification (NCBI taxonomy): domain Eukaryota; kingdom Metazoa; phylum Chordata; class Mammalia; order Diprotodontia; family Potoroidae; genus Potorous; species Potorous gilbertii. Next base: position 247,166,368 of record CM053771.1, on the reverse strand, counting down.
TTGTGATTGGCTGAACAAATTATGAAATGTTGCTACAATATAAGTAATAAGAAATGTAACAAATTCAGAAAAGCTTGGGAAAACTTGTTAGAATTTGATGCAAAGTAAGAACCAGAATATACATACATACATATATATATATATATATGTGTATATATATACACATATATAATGACAAAGTATATAAAAAGAAAAAAAGCAATAAAATAAAGCCAAGTGCTGTATTCTTGTAACCAATCTGGGATCAAAACACAGGAGAGATAAGTGAGTTTATCTCCCTTCCTTATTTGGAGAGATAAGGAATTACAACTGTGAAATATTACATACACTGTCAGACTTAGTGGATATATGGGACAGTTCTGCTCAAATTTTTTCTTGTGTTATAAGGGAAAATTCGGTGGTGAGGGCTTAGGATGTGTAATGGGGTCAGAGTAAAGTAGAATATTATATCAAGAAATTATTGATGTAAAAGTAAAATTTGTTGATAAAATTTTAGTTATTTTTAACGAAGGGGTTATATTCAGCACCAGGTATCCAACAATACATTCTTCTTGACCCCAGGGTGCCATTCATCTGAAATTTTCAACAAGAACAGAAACTAATTAATTAATTAACTAAAAACTAATTTATCAGCTAGCACACATAAACTAAAAGATCTATATGACCCAAATGCCACCTGCCCACTGACACCATTGTGTAACTGAAGCTTGCTAATTATCCTGTTAGAAGACTTACAGCAATTAGTAACTGCATTTGAAACTGAATGTAAGTAATTAAATAATTAAATTTAAGTAGCCAACCTTGACATCAGAAAGACATGGGTTTGAGTCTATCTCTAATTCATACGAGCTATAATAATGAACAAATCACTTAATGTCTAAGGATTCATAGGCAACCCTGTAAGACCATGAAAAGAAAAGTTGGCAATTTGCATTGGTAGTCTCCACATCAGAAATTACCTATTAATCAACAAGTATTTATTAAGCAATGACTATGTGCCAAGAGGAGCAGATAAGTGGCACAGTGGCTAGAGCAATGGGCACGGAGTCAGGAAAATTCACTTTCATAAGTTCAAATCTGACCTCAGACAGAGGCTGTGTGACCTTAGGCATGTCTGTTTGCCTCAGTTTCCTCATCTATATAATGAGTTGAAGAAGGAAATGGCAACCTACTTCAGTATCTCTACCAAGAAACCCCCCAAATGAGATCATGAAGAGTTGAACATGACTGCAATGACTCAACAACAATGTGCCAGAACTATGAGTATGAAATCATATGTCCAGGCAATTAATCAATAAATTCATGTGTAAACATGAATTTATTAATGTATAGTAAAAATTTGGCACCATGGATTTTCTAGGCAAGGAGAGATTTAAAGTCTTTTACCACATTTAAGTTCTAAAAATTTATTGAGTAGATTTTCTACTGAATTTTGGATTTTCGTCAGAGGGAAAGGAGAAATACCGTACTGACTGGTAACAACAGGACTGATGGTGACCAATATATCCAAGCTTATATGGGAGAAGGGGGTGGCACATGTGCATGTGCATGCACACACACACACACACACACACACACACACACACACACACTCTATGACAATTTCTTTGGGGAAAAGTAACTTTAAAAAAAATCATTCCCTTCTAGAGATACCAGAGATATGTATGTTGTTGTGAATTCACAGAAATAAAGCTTTTGTTCCTGCCAGAAGTGTCATGAGACGCAAGTGGAGCTTTGAGAGTATCTGAAAAAGCAAAGCTCGCACAAGAGCCCTCATGAGAGAGGAAGTTGCTAAGTCCTTCTTTTGTTGACTTACCTTTCATTGCTTTGAATTCTGCAAACCAGAAACTAAACCAAGTCCTCTAAAACTATACCTTCCATAGTTAACTCTCTTCTCAAATTACATACATAAATCACTCCTCCTTCCTAATTTTATTCTGAAATAAAATCATTCCCTCAAGAATAGCCTAGAGATGGAAGTGAGAGGAGACTAATGTTATTAAATAGATATATGTAATGAATTTTAATAAGTCAGAACTCTACAATGATAGGTTGTTCTTTAAAGCCCCAAAGAAATTTGTTACTAAAGATAAATGCCTCTAATAATACGTCAGGTAGGATGTTGGAATCTGCTTCTGTTCCACCATTACTCCTCATCTCAGGGCCACCGCCAGGCATTCTAACCTATATCTTTCCACTGGACTCAAAAGGCTCTGGAGGAGAAAGTCAGGTTGATGACTTTGAACAGCTCTCCTTCTCTTAAATCCAATTCACTTGCATGTCATGGCATCACCTTCTCATGTCATGGTCCTCTTTGAGAAGGAAGGACCCACAACAACAATTCCTTACTAATCATTGCCCATCTGAAGACTGTGAGCTGCTCCAATCCTGTGTTTGGCTGGTGTCCCGCAACAAGAGTACATAAAAAAAAAATCCTGACATAGGAATTTTCTAAATTTTAAAGTCTGTTTCTGGGACCTTATGTCTGGTTCTTGTCTTCTCCAATCTCTGCATTTTCTCTCTGACTCCTGCTCATTTGTCTTCTATGCTCTGGAGCCATATTCACCACATATTTGCACTTCCTGGTCAGACTATTCCCCATTTCCACTCAGTTCTCATTCCTTGCTTTGTCTATTTCACCCAGTTCTGGTTTTCCACTCACTATCTATTATCACCTTCTGCTATGGGTGGAGGAAAAAAACTCAAAAATTTCAGGTTAAGGACCTTTTAATTCCATGATGAGGCTACAAATAATCAAAAATAGAGTAGACTTCCAGAGGAAATTCAAAGTCTGTGAGATTTTCTATTGTTGTTTTGAATTTTTTGAGCAGTTATGGAAATTTTATTCACATTCATGGTGCTTAAAGGTTACACTTGAAACTACCACAGTTAAATTGTGTAAAAACATAAAATATATTTAAATCAAAATAAAATTAATTGGAATTTGTGATTTTTTTTTACTTATATATGCATATATATATATATTGATTTCTCCTTCCTGTGTATACACATAGAGCATGTTCCAAAAGTCTTAATGTAGATTAAAGCTTTTTTATGAGTGTTCCTAACACTCTACCTTCTGCATCTGAGATTTCAAAAGTACTGAAACTTTTCTTGAATTCACTACTTTCCGGTTTATTTTGATTTAATTTCCAAGTACCAGAGACAGAGAGAAAGAGAGAGAACAATTCAATAAAATTAACTAACATTTCCACTAAGCCTAAGAGAATTTCAAAGTTCCACATGTGTAAAGCTCTCCCTCTCCAATGGGGGGAAGGAAGGTACTTTTGCTTATCTCTTCAAGGACAAGCTTTAACCTCATTAATTCTAAAACCATTCTCCAATTGTGTAATATGCATGTATACTTGCATCCAAACTTCTGTTGTTGTTTGTGTTTCCACGTACCCTGGCCAGGGAAGGATGGGCAAATGAAAAGATTCTCCTTTTCTAGACTACCATTGCTGTGAATCATAGCCTCCCAATCATCATTATGGATAACCTGAAAGGCAATAGAGAAACATGAAATGGGGTCATGAAGAGTCGGACACAACTGCACAATAAACACAACAACAATGGACCTAAGTAGGTTGCACTCTATTGCCAATCATGCTTTATATGCACCAAGTGGCATATAAGATATCAAGGAAATTAATGATGCAGGGGAGAAGGTGGGTTAGTTATGTAACAAGGGGAAGGCCAAACAGATTGATGGCCAAAGTGCTGTGCTGGGTACTCCAATAATGTTAAAAAAAAAAACCTAGAGGAAAGAATGCAATGAACTGATGGATTGTCTATGAAGGATTTGGATGCACTGGGAGACCTTGGCCCCTTTAGGCTCTGCTCTGTTCTGTTCTCCCAGAACCTTAAACCTAGTGTACTCTGAAGCTGGGATGCCAATGGGCCCCTGCCTAAGAACTCTTCTGGACCCTCCTAGCTTTAGAGTGATTATCAATAGTAACTGTTTTGTTTCCCTCCCAGCCTGATCACTTTCTTTTTCTTGGCCTCATTAAAGGGGCCATGCCCTGGCTACCTCTTAAACAGACCTATTCAGTGAATGGGTGTTGCCTCAACCTAAGCGAGTACTTGCAAAGACCTTGGCGTAAAGGTCCCAAAGTCTCCCAGTGCATCCTGGGTCATCTCCAGTCATCCTGATGAATATCTGGTCACTGGACCCAGAAGACTCAGAAGGAGAAGTGAGGCTTTGTACAGCCCTCCCTCACTCAAAACAAAGTCAAGTGCAAGTCATGTCATCATTTCTCTGATGGTATGGTCTTCTTAGGCAAGGAAGGACAAACACACAATGAAGGATTGGGGGCGGGGAGAGGAATGGACAAGAACAGCACAGAATGAGAAAGCATGGATTAAGTTTAAATTTGTATCGGTGGAAGGAGTTCCTATGTAGAGAGTACCATTCAATCCAATTATTAATAAAGGTTTATTTCAACAAGAAAGATGTATATCATGGCCTAAATTAGTGCTATTAACATGTGCATGCTCATCTCTTCCTTTCTGTCTCCTGGGAATATTCTCTTCTTTTAATTTTTCTTGCATTGACTTAGCCAGAAAATAAACATCAGATTAATGAATTTTGTTATTACAATATTTCAGGCCCTTTTATCTTAAACCCAAAGAGTCTGTGGTTTGAAGTTTGTAGTCAGATAAAGCTTGTAGACACCTTCTCAGAATCATGTTTTTAAATGCATAAAATAAAATACATAGGATCACAAGGAAATCTTTCCTACTGGGATAGTTATTAAAATATTTCTAATGGTCCTCAGCCCACAGGTTTAAAATCCTTGGTTTAAAGGAAAAAGCATTAGGCTATGAATCAAAAGGCCTCAGTCATAGACCTAGCTTTGCCATTTACTATTTCTGTAAGCCTGTGTACTTCATCTCCCTAGGCCTCAGTTTTCTCATCTGTAAAATGAGGGTTTTAAACTAGAACTATGGTGTCCTCTAGTTCTAACATTCTATGATTCTGAATGATACGCATTCCCACCACTGAATACATCAGTGGGGATTATTAGGAACAATCAGGAATGTTAGCCTTATTTTGTCAATCATACTAAGAATGAAGTCAGAGCACTTTCCTTCTAAGTACTCTTTTTAACACAAAGCAGGTTAGGTCTTCAAAGAATGTCTCACAGGTACAATGTCTATAGTTACAAAATACTCCCACTTGACTAACAGTCTCTATACTTCTGGCCACATTTTGACAAACAGAGAATTCATAGTAAAAATCAGGTTTTTAAGAGATATTTAATATTAAAGTGAAAAGATTCTTTGGCAAATCCAATGTGGCTGCTTGTAAGTATTGCAAATTTTGCATAGTCATCTTTCACATTTTGCAATTTGGCTGAATATTAATTGAAAAACTAATCAACTCTACCATATATCATCAGAGGCAACTGAAGAAATTTTCCTTTTCTTCTCATAGAGAAATTAGCCAAATTCTGCCTTCTATCTAGCAAAACCTGTACAAGGAACAGTTCCATCCACTAGGGGTGCATTACCTAATTAAGAGTGATTGAAACATGGCACAGGGAAATAAGGGACTACTTCTGCTGGAGAATGGAGTACATCCCACAGCTGTTCTATTATTTCCATCAGAACAATCACACTCATGTCAGAGTTGTGCTGAATACAAGCAACTCATCTCAACCAGGTAGGTGTTATCAGATGGTGTCAATTAGCTGAATTAAAGGATTACCATTAGTGGAAAGCTTGTCCATGACTAAAGTCAAGTCATCAGATATAAACTAAATGTTTATAAATGTATGAAGTTATAATATTTGAGATGTTTTTCATATGCCTATTAGGCAAAAAAAAAAAAACTTTCCCAAAGTAGATCCAATGATAACATAAAATGATCTGGTAAACAAGATACACTACAAATCTGAGTCAGATTGATTAGGTACTTCAGTTCTTCCCTTGGGCACCTGTTCTAACAGCCAAGATTGCTGAAGGCAAATTATTGTAAGAAATTTTTTAATGGTACCAAAATTTATTGAGTCCACAGAAAATAGAACACCGTTCTGGCTAGTGTTAGTATCTCTACGGCAAAACTCCAGTCCAGTCTCTAAGGAGGAATTAAGTAAAGATGCTCAGGTCACATGATCAACAAGTTGATCCAATAAGAACAATCTCTCAAACTTCTCCAAAATAGAAATTAGGTACCAGAGATAAATCAATTTCATCTACTTCTACAGTCTAAGATATCAAAAACACAACTGAGGTAACAATTCAGTGAACTGAAAGCAAAGAAGACGAATCCCTAGCCCCTAACACAGTCAATCTGTACCTCCTTTCCTACCACCTGCCATGCTTTGGCAGCAGGGCTTGCAACAGAACTCAACTCCCCTCCTCCCCCATCCCAACCTAGTGCCAAGGACAACCAAAAGGCAGAATTTTGCTCTGATTGGGATACCTAAGTAGCAGTGCTTTGTGCTGCAACAGAATTCAGCCAAAGAACTGAGAAACAAAGGGAAGAGGGACAGGACACACATGTGATTGTGGAGGACCTCACTAAGAGAGAAAGAGCCCAGTATCCTGTTGGGATGGATCTTTTTGCCTAGAAGTCACTTGAGGCAGAGACTGAAGCTGTGAAATGGTGAATTGACCATTGGGGGAGGAAACTGAGACAGCTTGGAAGTCCTACCAGGGAACCCACAATCAAAGAGGAAAGAAATAGAAAGTGAGTGATCAAGTATAAGAAAAATAATACTGAAATTGCTTAAAGTCTCAAAAAGTAGAAAATTCATTTAAAGAAAGACCGTGAGTATAAATCCATAAAAGAACCGGGAAGATACTGATAGTAAAAGGAATTATGGCCTCCAGATCAAGTCCAGAAACCTGTGAACAAATATTGTAAGACGAAGGAAAATGAATTGGCATCAGCATATTCCTGAATGGTTTAAAAGAGAAATCAGAATTGTGAAAGTAAAATTCATAGCCTACACATAAAAAATAATTGGCAGAATAGGAAAAACTTGAATCTCTGGTGGCAAGTCTCACCAAAAAAATGAGGGAATAACCGATGGGAATTGGAAATACATGGAAGTGAAAGACCACCTGGAAAAAGAGAAGCAAAAACAATAATGTTAAAAAGAAATATCATCATCATACAAGCTAAATATTGATCTCAAAGGTCCAATATGTAGAGATAATTTCAGGATTATAGGTCTCCTAGAAGAATGTGAAAGGTTAAAAAAACTGAATACCATAATGCAAAAAAAAAAATACAAGATAGCTGTCCAGAATTTCTGAACAATGAACCAATTGAAAGACTTCTCAGATTTCTTCCAGGGAAAAAAAATATTTACAGAGAAAAAAATGGCATTAATGAGGAAAGCAATGCCTAAGGCCACTTCTGAGGGATTAAAGCCTACTAAATTTATAGGCAACCAGAACCCCATCATTGAGTCACAAATTCACCCAGAAGACATGGCCTCACCACCAAACAAGTATATAAAAAAAAATCTCCTAAAATGATGAATATGTTCTTCCTTGCAGAAGTAATAGAGAGTGATTTAAAACACATGGTTGACTATAGAATATCTGAATTACTAGGAATGAGGGCTGAAGTTATCTCAGCCCCCTAATGGAACAATGTTTGCTCTCTTGGTTTCTATGATATCCTTTTATCTTAATTTTTTTACTTTCTTCCTAACCTCTTTCCCTCTGACTTCTTTGTCTTCTTCCTACCCTTTCCTGTTTGTTGCTGCTGCTTACTGCTCTGGGCCTGTGATTTAATCAATGTAGGACACTCCTGGTGTAGACACTACCTCTGCAAATGCAGATCAACAAAGCACCTGAAATTTTGGCTCTGAGAGGGTTGCTTGCAGCTTATATGCCTTGCCCAACTTGATAATAGCTTATATATGTGTGTGTGTGTATGTATGTGCATGTATATATAGTATGTATACACATATATACATACATATGCATAATACATATGTGTATGTATACTGCACACACATACACATACATATATACAATGTTAATATATTACATTAATTATATTGATTAATATAGTACATAATTACTAAATATAATAATTTTAAATAATTTCAATTTATATGTATACATATGAAAGGCATGACTTAAACCCAGGAGAACATGGGTGGGGGGAAGAAAAGAAAGAAATAAGAGGACAAAACTCATACTTTTCAATGTCTTTTTTTGCCACATTTTCAACTACCACTTCTATGTAGAGGGCACCTAAATCTATAGTTCCAACCTTTCTTCTCTCCTGAGGTTTAGACCCATCTCCAACTACCTAAAAGATATCTTCACTTAGATGTCCAGCTGGCACCTCAGACTCAATGGGACCAAAATCTGATCCTCTTGCTAAATTCATAACTTCTAATGATGTCAGTGATAATTCACTTGCTATTATCTTTGATTCTGTCTTCTTTATTTCTTGTATCCAAACCAAGTTCTATCATTTGTACCTCTGTAATACTTTTCTTGTCCAGCTTCTCCTGTGTCTTTACATTGAAACCATACTAACTTACCCTACTACCACCCAAGACAACCTTATGCACAGGATCTTGCCACCTCTATTCTCTTTTCATGCCTCCCCTCTTCCATGCATTTTTTTTTCTAAATTTATTAATTTATTTGTTTTCAGTTTTCAACATTTACTTCCATAAGTTTTAAATTTTCTCCCCCTCCTTCCCCAAGATGACATGCAATCTTCTATGGACTCTACACAAACATTCCTGTTAAACACATTTTCACATCAGTCATGTCATGTAGAAAAATTGTAATGAATGGGAGAAACCATGAGAAAAACAAAACAAAGTAAAACATAACAAAAGAGAAAATAGTCTGCTTCATTCTGTATTCTGACTTCATGGTTCATTCTCTGGATGTGGATGGCATTTTGCATCATGAGTCCTTCGGAAACATTGTAGGTCCTTGCATTGCTGAAAAGGGCTAAGTCTACCAAAATCAGTGCTTGAACACTGTGGCTGTTACTGTGTATAATGTTCTCCTGGTTCTGCTGGCTTCACTCAGCATTAGTTCATATAAGTCTTTCCAGGCTTTTCTGAAGCCTGCCTATTCATCATTTCTTATAGCACAATAGTATTCCATTACATTTATATACCACAATTTGTTCAGTCGTTCCATTCAGTCATAACCCTAACCCTAAATTGATGGACATCTCCTCAATTTCTAGTTCTTGGCCACCACAAATAGAGCTGCTATAAATATTTTTGTACATGTGGGTCCTTTTACCATTTCTATGATCTCTTTGGGGCATAGCCCTAGAAGCAGTATTACTGGGTCAAAGGGTGAGCACATTTTTTATAGCCCTTTGGGCATAGTTCCAAATTGCTCTCCAGAATGAGTGGAGCAGTTCACAGCTCCACCAAGAATGAACCAGTGTTCCAACTCTCTCACATCTTCTCCAACATTTATGATTTTCCTCTTTTGTCATGTTAACCAATCTTATAGGTGTGATGTGGAACCTCAGAGTTGTTTTGGTTTGCATCTCTCTAATCAATAGTGATTTAGAGCATTTTTTCATATGCCTATAGCTTTAATTTCTTCCTCTGAAAAGTGCCTGTTCATATCCTTTACCATTTATCAACCGGAGAATGACTTGTATTCTTGTAAATTTGACTCAGTTCTCTATATATTTTAGAATTGAGGCCTTTATCACAGACACTAGAAGTAAAAATTCTTTCCCAGTTTTCTGCTTCTCTCCTAATCTTGGTTACATTGGCTTTGTGCAAAAACTTCAATTTCATGTAATCAAAATTATCCATTTTGCATTTCAAAATGTTCTCTATCTCTTGTTTGGTCATGAATTCCTCCATTCTTCTTAAATATGACAAATAAACTACTCTTTGCTCCCCTAATTTGTTCATAGTATTAGTCTTTTTACCTAGATCATGTACCCATTTGGACTCTATTCTGGTATAGAGGGTCAGGTGTTAGTCTATGCCCAGTTTCTGCCACACTATTTTCCAGTTTTCTCAGCAGTTTTTGTCAAACAGTGAGTTCTTTTCCCAGCAGCTGGGGTCCTTGGGTTTATCAAATGGTAGACTGCTATAATCATTGACTACTGTGTCTTATGTATCTAACCTATTACACTGATCTATCCTGTTTCTTAGTCAGTACCAAGTGGTTTTGACGATTACAACTTTATATACAATTTAAGATCAAGTATGGCTAGGCCACCTTTCCTACCATTTCTTTTCATTAACTTCCTTAATATTGTGGACTTTTTGTTCTTCAAGATGAATTTTAATATTATTTTTTCTTGCTCTATAAAATAACTTTTTGGTAGTTTGGTATGGCACTGAATTTAATTTAGGTTAGAATTGTCATTTTTATTATATTAGCTTGACCTACCCACAAACAAGTGATGTTTTTCCAATTACTTTTAGATCTGACTTTATTTGTGTGAAAAGTGTTTTGTAATTGTGTTCATATAGTCCCTGAGTTTGTTTTGGCGGGTAAACTCTCAAATATTTTATTGTGTCTAAAGTAACTTTAAATGGGATTTCTCTTTCTATCTCTTGCTATTGGGCTTTGTTAGTAATATATGGAAATGCAAATGATTTATGTGGGTTTGTTTTATATTCTGCAACTTTGCTAAAGGTTATTATTTCAAGTAGTTTTTTTACTTGATTTTGTAGGATTCTCTAAGTATATCATCATATTTTCTGCAAAGAGTGATAACTTAGTTTCTTTGTTGCCTGTTCTAATTCCTTCAATTTCTTTTGCTTCTCTTATTTCTAAAGCTAACATTTCCAGTACTATATTGAATAACAGTGGTGTAAATGGATATCCTTGTTTCACTCCCAATCTTACTGGAAATGCATTTAGCTTATCCCCATTACATATAACGCATGCTGATGATTTTAGGTAGATGTTACTTATCAATTTAAGGAAGGCTCCATTTATTCCTATCCTCTCTAGTGTTTTCAATAGGAATGGGTGTTGTATTTTGTCAAAAGCTTTTTCTGCATCTATTGAGAGAGAAATATGGTTTCCGTTAGTTTTGTTGTTGATGTGTTACATGCATCTTTTATATCTTTAATGTCAGTTTAATAATTCTTTTGCATAGATCTTTCAAATGACTTCAGTATCAGAGAAGAAAATATTAAAGGTCTGTAGGGGAAAAGTCAGATTTTACTACTACAGAAAAAAGCAAGTGTAAGACAATAACTACTCATGTTACTATTTTGCGATTCTTATTAGATTATTCACTCCTGGTAGACAGAGACCACAGGTTCTATAATCTTATTTCTCTTCAGCATCTAATAAGTGCTCTCTATGGTAGAAAATAAATAAAAGCTTATTAAATATAAAAATCTTCCTAGGAGCTCTCCCTTGGTCCCTGTTGATGCCTACATATTTCATCAAGTCTCTTTACTAGTTCCTACCTATAGCCATGCCCCACTTTTATTCCTCTTGTTCTGACCAAGTCCTGTGGAACAGCCATTACCATTTTCAAATCAGACATTCAATCAAATCTTTTCCTGCCACAGATCATCAACCTCTGAACACTATGAGTTATTTGATGACCACCCACGTTCCCTATTGCTCAACTCAGGATGAGGTGGTCAAACAAGTTCAAAAAGATTACTTCATCTATGTTAAATTGGTACTGGAGAAGAAGTCCTCCAACAATAGCCATAATATTTACTCTCTATTTCCTACAGTTCTTAGAGCAACTAAGATTCTGTGGTATCATTGTATTACAGATGCAAGATTTATTAAAATAAATAAAAGTTGGGAGGAGAATCTTTCCCACTAGACACCAACAGAGCCCTGGAAATATGAATCCTCTTTATAAAATGACATATGGTCCAGATAAGAATCAGATTAATTTATTCTGAGTATATCCACATTTTGCCATATTCTGGGATAGTAGCCTATATCATCAAATGAAGCCAAAGGGGGAAAAAGGAATTCAATCAACAAATATTTATGAAAAACCTAGTAGAATACTTTTCTCTTTCAAGTCTTGTGAAATCCATAAGCATTAGCAAAAAATGCCATCCATGAAGAAAATATTGGGAATGACAATGGCAGGAGCTCAATTACTGATAGTATAAGGATGATAATCCCTGACAAGAACAAATCCAAGACCATCACATAGGGAGTTTAGATCAGCAGCTGTTATCCTCTTGGATAAGGCAATCTAAATCCCCCATGAGAGATTTATTCTGGTCACTCATAATTGTTTCATGATAACTTGGCTCTTAGCTTGCTCTTACGTGGATGGGTAACTTTCCAGTACCCTACAGCAAATGTGGGCAATATTGAAAATAATGTTTTCCTTCTCAGTTGGGATCCTCCCTTTCAGATGTGAGTTTCTGTGTCTCACCTGAGCTGAGTACCACTGGCTCCAGAAAGAGTCATCTTGTCAGTTTGCTTTGGAAAAGAAGGATCTTTTCTGGATTTATATCTGCCTCTCTCTTCTCAAAAGGGATTGGAGTCAGTCCACTGGGTAATTTTGGTAGCAAAGCAAAAGCAGGCAGGCATGTAAGCCATGATAAGACTAATAGACAATAGGCTGCTGCCTGAGACTATCACAGTGTGCATCAGTAAAGAGTTTCAAATAGGCTCTTCGTAGCATCATGTGCCATGTGACAGAGTAGAAGTGATAGCCATTCCTGGCAGAGCAACCTAAAATGCAAGAAGGGTGGCCAAGATGATGTAAACATAACTCTATGGTATCTTTTTATCTACTCTCATTTGTTTCCTGTTGTCTTTTTTAGCAAGTGAATGATTTATCATTATTAACATAAAGACCTCCCAAGCAGATGCCACAATGCTGGGAAAAGCAAGACCACACCAAAATCACAGAGCAGCAGTTGGGAATCATTTAGTGAATAAAAATGGTTTCTCCCTCACACAGATGTCTGTAGATATGCCATACCTCTTCCCAGACTTTAAAATATATTGTGGGGTAAGATCATGAATTCTTCCATCCCAGATTATTATATTTGAAAGGAAGTCTAAAAGAGGGTAGAAACTTTTTAGTAGAGATAAAGACACCTCCAAGACTTGGAAAAGACTCAGAATGATTTAAAACAAGAATGCTTAAACATAATTGTATTTAAAATAATGGGAAGATTTTTAAAACTTGAATAAGCAAAGAGATACTGCTAGTAATTCTACTTCAAGCATACACATCTTCCCACATAAACGTGGCTTTATTTTGGTGGAAAGGACACTTTTCAGAAAAAAAAGTAATTTCCATTTAAAGTACATATGTGATCTCAACTATTTTTAGTGGTTCAAAATTTTTACAACCTTTGACTCAGTACCTCCTACTAAATACATCCTTTCAAAAGCACGAAGGGTTGAAGGTCTGTCTATATTATTCAAACCAGCAATTAGAACCAGATGTTACTGCACTTTATATTTAGACACTAAATTTCAATATCTAAAAAAGAAAGACTACTCATGAAGGACAGAAAGAATAATTTATAAATGCAATTATCGCATATTGTTTAGATTCCTTCTCACTAATTTACCTGATTGCAAAGTAAAATTAAATGAATTCATATTTAAATTTAAAATTGAGCCAATGAGTAATGAAATGTCTTTTTCCCCCTCGAATTATGTATCAAGAAAAGCATTTACCAGATACATTATTGTTGGGTATCTCGTACAACGTTTCTTTATCAGTTTTATACCATTCTCATAAACACTTCCATCTTGTTTACAAGGCAAATGTAGATTGTAGAATGTATGCAGTTTACCTGACATTAGGTAAAAAAAACCTACATGTAATATAACAAAAATAATAACAGAGTTGTCAGTCTGCTATTCATATAGTAGCATAGTATAGTGAGGACCATTGTAGAAAATTAAAATCAACTATTTCTCTGAAATTTTGGCATGCTCTTCCCATATAGGAGAACAGAAATGAAATATCCCAACAGCCAGTACTTGAAAATGTTTGCATGGATGCTTGTGGAACTCATAGGTGCAATAACAACAAACAAAGTAGAATATGCCCATTTGTCAAGAGCTACTGAAATGATGGTCAACTCTCAATTATCTGAGCTAATAGTGAAAATTCAAAACTAAAAGGTAATTCTTAAAGATTCTCATTTTTACTGAAAAGTGTATCATAGATTTTCCTTGTTTGCAAACTTTCTTCCTATTTATGCTTTGTTGTTGTTGAGATTGTTATTTTTTTATTGCTACCTTTTGTTTTTATCAGTCATTTATGAACACATCGTACTCCAAAATGAACCCTCCTTTTTAACAGTTTATTGCAACTCTTCAATTAAGCAATTCTGACATTGTAGACAACATTACATGTACCTTACATGTAGTCATGTACCTTTCTATCAAAAGAAGGAAGATACTTCCAGAACCGAAAATGCTCTTTGAAATTACTCAGTGTTTGGTATTATTTTTTATTATTTTTTTATGCTATTGTAGTCATTATACACATTACTATGCTGGATATACTTGCTTTTCTCTGCATCAGTTCATACAAGTCTTCCCTTGTTTCTCTGTATTTCTCATATTTATTTCTTATGATGTAATAATGTTCCATTATGTGTAACTGAAATTAATTTATTGTCTCACTAATGAAGAACCATTTTTTCCATGATTTTGCTCCCCAATGTGTTGCTATGTTTATTTTGGTATGTGTGGGACCTAGGCATATTTTTCTTCTCTTTTGTTTTGCAATATGACATAGCACAGAAAGATCTAGTCTTGAAGTCAGGAACACCTCAGTTCCAGTTCTGGCTCTGACACATGTTAGTGACATGAAAATGGACAATTCATTCACCTTCTTAGTGGTCCAAGAAGGACATTGGACTTTAAAATTACAGGTGAGTTTCCCAACAAAGGAGGGAAATTCTCCAATTCTTATGATAATTGCAAGGTAAGGGGGCAGGGGGGAATTATTTTCTATCCCTGAAAAGAAAATGTCAACTGAATTGTGGCATCAAAGAAGGGAGGAAGCAAGAATTTGTTAAGTTTTTGTTGTATGCCAAGGACTATGTTGGGCTCTGGGGATACAAATAATAGCAAAAAGAAAAACAGTTCCTGTCCTCAAGAAACTTATATCCTTACAGGAAAACAATACACAAAAAGGAACTGAAAAGTGACAGGGGATGGCATGGGCAGGACAGATGAAGGTAATCATTGCAAAGGAAAAGTTTTGTAGACCAGAGAAAATCAGAAATAGGGTGAAGAGGAGAATAAAGACAATATAGCAGAAACTTGGAGTAATATTCACGTATCACACCAACCACCATTAATTAAAGACCTACTATGTGCAAAGAGACAGTCAACCAGTCAATGAAGAATATAAGATAATTTAGACTCAGTCCTTGACATGACAAAGCTCCCAAATTTGTATGGGTGATATATTATATACATATATATATATAATTCTATAATAGCTATAATATTGTATAAAATATGAGTGTGGCAAAGGCATAAAATGTACAAGGTTTAGGAAAGAAAACATAATTTTGAACTTGAGTAATGAGAAAAGACTTGTAGTTTTTGAGCTAAGCTTTGATCTGATACAGAGGGAAGAAAACAGAACCCAGGAGAAAAAGGCCCTGAAGGATGATAAAGAATACAGCAGATGATGATAGTGGAGATATTCCAAGAATAGAAAGCACCATGAGCATAGACTATGACAAACAAGAGCAAGTAATCCAGTTTAACTGAGAAACAGCCCATGTGATAGGCAGAGTTGTAAAATGGAGTCAGACAGAGAGGCAACAGGAAGTGGAAAGGCTGTAAATGCCTCAATATTTAATAGGCGATATGGAGCCACTGGCAGGTTTTAAAAGAGGAGTGACTTGACCAGAGACAAAGCTGGTACAGGATGAAAAATCTCCAGCAAACATTCACTCAGTTAACTGAGAGCTTTATGTACTGGTCAATAAACTTACAAGAGATATCTGGTGCTTTTTGTAGCAGCAAAATAGAAACCTATTGATTAAGAAAAGTGTGAATAAATTGGGGGTATATAAATATCATACAATGTTATTGCACTCTAAGAAATGACAACTCTAAGAAATTCCGAAGACACAGGGAGACTTGTATGATCTGATGCAAAGGGAAGAAAGTAAAACCAGAAGAACAAAAAAATCACTGAAAAAAATGTACATAACAACAAAACAAGCCAAACTCTCAATAGCAGTAATAACCAATATAGAATCTAGAGATGAGTTTTCTATGCATTCTGAATATAATGAAGGTGGACACATAGTTTCTGCATTGGTTGGTTTGACTTTACTTTTAATTCTACAATCCAATTAAAGGGAAGACAATCTAAAAAATTGGGAATTAAAAATAGTCACTATTTTAAGGATGGTTGCGCAAGTTTTAGCATTTGTGGATCAGAAGTGAATATGACGTGATACTTTACAGAGAGAGTTAGAAGGGACCTCAGAGACTCCCAGGCCAACCCCCTTATTTTACAGACGATGAAACAGAAGCCCAAGAGGAAAAACTGATTACCCCAAGGTACACAAGTTAAGTAAGCCTGAGAAGTAGGATCTGACTTCAGAGTTAGCACTTTTTCTCTGTTCAAGATACAGTTAGTCTTTTTTTTTAATTGAACCTGAGATTTCATTGGTATAAGGAATTCCCAGTGAGAAAATCCCCTCCACCAATGCAGGCAGCACTTCTTCTGAAACCCATAGTCATGTAGAGTTACCTAGGCACACTGAAAGAGACTTGCCTAGGAACCAAGAGACATTGTATCAAAAGAAGAAATCAAATTGTCCCCCACTATAAAACTTTACAATTACAAAATTCTTTCTATCCATTACCTCATATGACCCTGTGAGGTAGACAGGGCAAATAGTATCATCTTCAGATTATACATGAAGAAACTGACACCTAAGAAGTTTCAGTAACTTTTATAATGACATAGTTTATTAAACAGAAGAGCAAGCACTTGCACCCAGGTCTTCTGTCTTTCTACAGTGCCATGCTGCTGTACTCCAGGGGGTAGTCCAAGCTCTATTTAAAGTTTAGGTCATCAAAGCCACCTATACTCTCCTGAGACCAGAAGCCATCCCTTGTAAATAAATGACCTCTCCTACTGAGGAAGCCAAGGCCCATGAACTCCTTCCACATCAGCACCTCTAATGAACCTGCTGATGATCCAAGTGGTTAACATATATTGCCATCATGTTTTACCTCTGCATCAGCTGCTGGTGTGCCTGCCAAAGAGATGATACAGAAGCAGTTTGGAGAACAATGGTACTTAAATTTCAGTCTTGGAAAATGACTATATATAGATATAGATAGATAGACATTTAAATTTTCCTGTCTTTGCTCTTCTTGGACCTTGCTCTCTTAATCAATTCCTTTTGTAGAAGCGAAGCTAAATCTCCATTGGATTCACAGGCAGATTTTTTTTTTGGTTGTTTAGTTGGTTCCCTCCTCATAATTGTTTAATAAGAAGCAACACCTGTGTGTTGACAATAAAGGCAATCTAGAAAATAAATGTTTCACAAAGTTTTGGGAAACCCATGGTTTCTTTTCTCTGATGCTTTCATAAAAATCTAAGTGCATGACCAGGAAAGGGTAAATTTTGGTCACAAAAGGAAAACAAGAGGTGAAGTGATTTGTTTTGCTTCCTTGACCTGTGCAAAACTCTTCAATACCTCACCAGGGGCTGGAGTTAACGCTTAATTTTCAAAGGCAAGGCCAGCAGGGTGCAAACTATAGCAAGGAGTCTACCAAGCAAGAAAGGCTTAGAGGACCAGATCAGTGACATACTATTTCAGACATTAGAAAGCTAGCCTACCTAACTTTAGAGATGTGTCTTGCCTAAAGTTCAGGTAATAGGAGTATGTGTGTGTGTATATGTGTGTGTGTGTGTGTGTGTTTATAGGAGGGAGACAAGTAGGTAGATAAATAGAAGATATGTGTGTGCATGTGTAAAATTCTGCACCTTAAATTCGTCACTTCTCTTTGAGGAAATGGATGATCTGTTACATCCTTGGTCCCCTGTAATCATGGATGGTATTGTATTGATCACAATTCTTACAGCTTTCAAAGTTGTTTGCCTTTTGAGTGATGTCGTTATTGTATAAATTGGTCTGCTGGTTTCATTCATTTCATTCTTCATCAGTCTATAAAAGTTTAAAAATTGAGACAATTTTAGAAAAAAAGCTGATCACTATCCAATGACTACCTCTCTGCTGCCTATGATATGGCCAGATCTGCCCTAGACCCACCCCCCCTCTCTTTTTTTCCCCCTCTCACTTCACATTGCCCTGCATGGCCCCCAAGAGAGTTTTCTATATCTCTCCTCCTTTTCATAGTCAAAAACCTAGAAAAGGTCTGGTTCCTCTTTTTTCTTCTTCTACTCATTTCTCTAAACTTTGTAGTCTTCCTTCATTCAGAGCTTAATAATTCATTGAAAATGTTTTCCTGCTTTCTCTAAGTTACAAATGATGTCTTCATTGGTAAATTCATGACCAAGTTTCTGGCCTTGTCTTACTGATGTCTCTGAAGCATTTGATGTTAGAAACCACATTCTTTTCCTAGAGATGCTCACTTTTCCTGACATTTCTGGTTTCCTCCCTATCTGACTGCATTTCTTGAAACTCATTTTTTACTATCATCGTCCAGCTTCCTACTTCCTACCCCCTTCTCCCAAAGTTCTGTCCAAGGCCCTACTTTTATTTTCCTCTGTGTTTCTCAATCATCTTATCAGCTACAGTAAGTTCAATCTTCTCTATCCAAGTGACTCCAGATCTGTACATATGGAGTCCTAATAAGCCTCCTGAGCCGAGTTTGCAACTTCAAATTACCTGCTGGACGTCTTTAATTAGAAATCCAACAGGCATTTCAAATTCAGTATTTCCAAAACCTAGTTCATCCTTTTCCCCTCTAAAACCACCCCTTTTCCTGACTTGTCTATTTTGTTTAGAGTACCACCACCCTGCTTCCAACCACCCAGGTTTCAAAAGAGTTATATTGTAATAGTGCTAAAGCTGATTCAATGTCCAAACTAAGTCTAGCACCAATATTGTGAACCTCCCAGGTTGGGATTGAGGGCAGGTTGCCTTAAAAGGTAAACCAGTCCCAGATCAGAAACAGAGTAGGTAAAAGTTTCCATGCTGATTAGCAAAAGGATGAGACCCATGAGTTGCCCCAGAGGGGGCAAAATAAGGAGATCTATTCTCCCCTCAAAAAAATCAGTCCAGGAAGAGTATGCGTAAAAGTGCAGATATAACTTAAAACAACTTACATGAATTTCTTTTTTTCCCTTTTTTTTTTAACATGAATTTCTAATGGAATCAGTTGACATGATTGTGCGACTTTCTCTAATGGTGATCAGCACCTCTGGAGTAGGAACAGAGAAGACAGCTGATAGAGAGCTGGAAGACCGGGAGTTCATGAGCAGTGTAAGGACAAGTCAGCAAGAGGCATCGAAGCAGGACGCTAACTATAGGGTTAACAGAGAAGGGATGAAAGTCAAACCAAAAGCAAAGTGTTAGACTGGAAATTAAGAGAGTTCAAGGTGAACATAAAAAATTAAGTTTAGGTATAAGGCAGACAGAAAAAGTGAAGATTGTGATCTAGGGATGGAATTTCAGAGATTATGATCAGAAGAGAGAAATTCTTAGCCTTCAAGACCATGGAGTCAGAAGAGGTTGACATGATGGTGAGAGTTAAGATATGATCACCCCCATGTAAACTGTAACTGGTTTGGATATGGAAGTCATGAGACTTGAGAAGCTTAATGAAGAGTGAGTCACAGCATTTACAGAGATGTTAGTATGAATATGGAAGTCCTCATTTATGAGATCAGGGATGAGAGTCATAGGATCTTAGATTTACAATGGAAAGTGATCTTAGAGGTCATTGAATCCAACACCATTATTTTACATATGAGGAAACTGAAACCTGTAAAGGTTAAGTGACTTGATCAGGGTCACACACCTAGTAAGTACCAGAGACAAGATCTGAAATGATTTTCCTGATTCCAAATCCAGTGCTAAAATATGGCAGCTAAAAAAGACTAACAAAGCTTGGGTTCCATTAAGAGAAGTATAACCTCCAGGAATAAAAGGAGCTGATGATTCTACTGTACTCTAGCCTTGCCAGAATTTATCTGGAGTCCATGTTTAGCTCTGGGCACCACAGTTCAAGAAAAATATTAATAAACTGTAGAATGTCCAGAAGAGGACAACCAGAATGGTGGAAAACCTTGCATCCATTATAATACAAGGATCATTTGAAAGAAGTGGGTTTTGGCCTGGAGAAAAGAAGATTATAACTGTCTTCAAGTATTTGAAAGGATATCATGGGGAAGAGGGATTAGGTGTATTCTATTTATCCCCAGAGAGCAGAACCAGAAACAGAAAGTGGAAGCTTCTGAGGCCAAATCAGTCTTGATGTTAGGAAAAATTTCCCAACAATCTGAATGTTCCAAAGATGAAATGGGCAGCCCTGCAAAAGAAGAAGCTGCTCACTCTTTAAGCAGAGTTTGGACAACCACTTAACAATGTTATAGTGAGGATTCCTAAAAGGTATATGTTAGTGTAATTGGGCACTGAGGTCCCTTTCAGCTTTCAAGTCCTATAATTCTTTGATTCTTTTAGCCTAATTAAAATAACCACTTGACCTTAGTTTCAGTCCTGGCTTTGTCATTTGTTAAATGAAAGACCACAGACAAGTTCCTTAACTTCTCTGAACTTCCAATTTCTCATCTGTCAGATTGAGGATCACAAAGTTACAGAATCTTAAAGTTGAGAAAAACTTTAGAAAGTATCCAGTCTAAACCATATCTGTCAAGAAATTCTCTCTACAATCACCCTGACAATTCCTCATTCTGACTTCACTTAAAGACATCTACTGAAGGGGAATCCACTGTGCTTCGTATAGGTTAAACCATTTCACAGTGCTGAGCCATCTCCAATTGTGCTGATCCATACCGCCACTGGACCCAGATGACTCAGGAGGAGAAAGTGAGGTTGGTGACTTTGCACAGCCCACCCTCACTTAAATCCAATTCACTTGCATGTCATGGCATCACCTCCCTTTTGTCATGGTCCTCTTCAAGAACAAAGAAGAAACAGCAACCTTCTCATGGTATAATTTAGTTCATAGACATAATTAAGACTGTTTCAATCTGTGAATTTTTAATAAATTAGCCCCTTATTTTAGCTTTGTTCTCCCTCAAAGGGATATCCCCTTTGATATTATCCTGGGCAGCTTTCTCATTGTAAGTACAGAACATATAATGGGCTTCTTTATTTGAAATTGACATAATTTATAAGGAAACACAAACTAGTGTCAAAGAACTGACTAGGAAGATTAGGAGAAACCCTGAAAGGAAAAGAACTTGTCCCCTCCCTCCAATCTCCTCTGTTTATGTTGTCTTTAGTTATGTTGTCTGTTATGTTTCTTACCTCTCCAAAAGACCTAAGGCTTTGCTTTCAAGAGAGTGTGAGGGGAGGGGAGTACCTCTCTACTCAGCTCTTGTTGTGTCTGTATCACTGCCATCATCCATGTCCATCTTCTTGTGCAGCAAGCCTGAGATTGAGGGGTAGTTACAAAATTGGTTATTGATTTTAAGAGTAAAAATCTGAAACTCTTTTTCTAGTGCTAGGGAGCTGCCTTATTTACTGTTCACAATGCTGAAGAATGATGTTTATGTACTTTACCACTCTGGCTCTGCCTAAAGCACTTCTCTTCTTTCACTTTCTTCAATCTGTACACCTAAGCACACGCTGCTATGTTCATCACATTCAATGGTTCTTGAGGTTACTAGCTGTAAGGACAAAAGTCCAGCAAAATGTAGGCTCTTTGAGGACAAAAATACTCTTGGTTCCTTTTTCATTTTATATCCCAGTCATCTGGCATAAGACCTTCTGTATACTAAGTATATAATAACTGCTTGTTGAATTGAAACAAATTGAAATGACATAAGGTTTGAAAAGTGGGGCAGCTAGCTGGCACAGTGGATAAAGTTCCAGGCTTGGAGTCAGGAAGACTCATCTTCCTGAGTTCAAATCTGATCTCAGACACTTACAAGCTGTATGACCCTGGTCAAATTACTTAACGCTATTTGCCTCAGTTTCCTTGTCTGTAAAATGAGCGGAGGAAGGAAATGACAAACTACTCCAGTATCTTCACCAAGAAAATGCCAAAATGGGCTCACAAAGAGTCATACCTGACTGAAATATCTATACCACAACAAAATGAAAAGTGCTTTGTTATAGTCAAGAGTTGCATGAATATGAATCACTATTGTTGTTGAAAACCTCTTTTCCGCACTTTCCCCCTAATTAATATTTGCTTCATCTCTTCCTCTCAAAAGAACCCTGTTGCTTCACTCAGAAGGAACATTTTTGACAAGTCATTAACACCTTAGTGTGAATTAGTTTGATGTATCATCTTGCCTAAAAACACATATTTCAAAATAGGATCTCAGGAGGATGAACCTAAAGGAATGGATGATAGACTATGCTAATAATAGAATGACACAAACTGTAGCAATTGTATAAAAGAGACATTAGGAGAAAACAAATCTTCCTAGGGTCCTTTAAATCACATCTCATAGGTGACAGCCTACTTTGCCTGAGCACAGAGAGGACCTTGCTAGAGGAATCATTTCAATGGTGGCACGTGTTCTGGATTTCATGTGAAGCAATTCAGGAATTCTTTACTTCAGTTTGTTATTTATGCCTTAATGCAGTAAATTCCCTTTTATCAACTGTTCAAAGAAAAGAACTTTCAAGTGACCAAAATTCTTTTTTCCCAGAAACATTCTACAGAGCTACTTGCAGTACAAAATGATGGCCTTGAGGCACTGCTACATTCTTAGATGCCTTTGAAATCATCAAAAGGATATGAAATTCTGTGCCATAAAGTGTGGAGGGTAAGCGTATCTCACTGAGTTCTAGTTATGTGAAAATAGGCAATTTCCCATATGATATAATACCTATGTATGGCTTATTAACTATAACATTTGTTTCAGCAGAAAAAGGCTGAGTCAAAATCATCTCTAAATGACAAAATAATAGTTTAATATCTTAATTGTTCATTCCCCACTTAATTAATTGCTCCTTCTTAGATAACATCAGTCTTTACTTCCATTTAAGATTAGTCAGATAACCTTTTTTTAAAATTGGCACCGGAGACAAGTGACATGGAACTTTTATCTTAAATAATCAAAGGGGGAGGAAAAAGCAGGTGTTAAAAAACACACACACATACACACATATACACGTACACGATTGTCTTCATTGTGCTGAGTGAACTGTTTTGAGTGTCCAGATAGTGGAGCTATGAAGAGCCTCAGTTTAATTAAACATTTTTTTTCACAACACAAATTACACATCATAGTTGAAGAGACATGCCTCTTAGCATGTGAACTTTCAGTGTATGCTGTGAAAAGGGGATGTCTTGCTGACTTTAAGTGAGAGTCAGCAGAAGTGCTGGCATCAGACAATCAAAGAACCGCAAAATCTAATTACAGGATTTGCAAGAGGGTAAGTAAATATCATTTCTAAGACTCTAAATCAGATATCTTGATTCAATGGGCAGGCCTGACCTTAAGACTTCATTTCCCATAATGCATCAGGTTTAGAGAATAGTACTTATTGGGAGAAAGTTTCTAGGTTTTCTAAAGGAGAATTCAATTAAAATTACCTTGCAAGTAGAGGAAATTTTACCGACTTAGTATATGAGAAAAAAAAAATATATATATATATAATATGTATGTGTATGTGTGTGTATATATATAATATATATACACATTTTACTGCTAGATTTGTGCTAGATTTGCTAGAAGTGCTCCAATTTATTTGATGTCTTTATTAAATGTTCTTTGTTTCTCGGTTTTGATATCTTTCATTCATCAATAGAACATGAATTAGATGGAATCTCATAACCCCTGAATATTCAAAATACTCCCAAACAGCTACAATCAACTTAGGGGTATCAAGTTATGCCATGTTACTAAATGGAGCATGCAAATAATACCACAGATTGAAAAAGTATACTCACCATTGTTTTTTTCTTTTTTGGGGGTGGGGGGGGAAGGATGCCTGTTGATAAACTATCGCTTGATTTAGTACTATATGTGAAATGTACAGGCACTGGAGGTGTTGCCTTACAAACAGGTTCTCTGTGCACATAAACTATTCCCTGGGAAGAGTAACTACAAGAGTAATATTTAATGTATTAACAGGATTCAGTATGGTAGGAATCATTCATTCATTTGCTTAATGGATTGTGTGGCACCCTGTAATTCACCAGGATGGAAAAGTAGTGGTCAGACAATACTCTTATGATTGTAAACGTTCTCAAAGACATTAAGGTTCACCTCTAACCAAATGCTCCCTTGCTCCCTGGTGATGTCACATGGGACATCAGTAATACCAAAAAAGGCATGGTAAGGAAGTCAGAATACTCCTTACCCCACTACTTCTTCTGAACTCTCTCTTTGCTGCTGTCACTCAGTAATTTCTCCTCCTTTAAGGTTTATTTAATCCATATTTATCACCCAGTCAAAATTCTGGTAGCTGTGTTCTCTGACTTCTAAGACATTCACTTTTCTTTCGAAATGAGTTCAGTACTTGGTTCAAAGTCTTTCCCCCCCAACTCCTGCCCTCATATTAGGAGATTTCAACATATATAGAGGGGCTCCCTCAAACATCATAGTCTCTCAGTTTCTCAAGTTAATCATTCCCCATGACCTACTCATCCACTCAACCTCAGTTACACAAAGAGATGACTTCTTTAAATCCTGCCATAGCCCATAAATGTTCTACTTTCATGTTTACAAACTCTGAAACCCTTTTATCTGACGATAATCTTGAGTCATTCTGCCTTAGAATCTGCCTTACAATCCCTTACCCTGCTCTTCTTCCTCACTGTGACCATTAATGCTTCCACATCTCATTCCGACAATCAGTACACTCCTCCAATCCCCATATTGAAACTTTATGAAACATTTCAACTCTATATTATCATCTTCTCACAACTACCTTACGCCTTTATTCTATCACCAATCTCACCTTGTCAACTCCCAGCCTTGGGTTTGCTCCCACTATCTGTTGTTTTCATTCCCATTCACATGCTTCAGAACGAAGCTAGGGAAAAAAAAATCGAGCCATGCTTACTAGGTCCATTAAAAATTAATACTATTAAATCTCAACTAAGCACTAAGACATTTACTACCTTATCAATTCATTATTTTATTCACTGAATGAGCTTTTCCAAACTTTTTTCAACCCTCCTCAAAATTTCTAAGTCTATCCCTTCCCCCATACTCTCAGCTGAAATGATCTCTCCAAAGTTATCATTGAATTGAATATGTTTTCTTCAAAGTTACTATTAGTCAAATCTAATGACCTTTTCTCCATTACCAATCTCCTTGACCTCTCTGTTGCTTTTGACACTATTGATCATTCTCTTCTCCGTGATACTTTTTCTCTATGTTTTTGTGACATTTCTCTTTTCTGGTTCTCTTTTCTTCCTGTCTGACCACTCCTTCTCAAGCTCTGTTGCTTGATTTTATCAAGGTCATGCCCACTATTCATGGGTATCTCCCAGTGCTCTATCTTAGGTCTTTTTCTCTTCTCCCTCTACATTATTTCACTTGATGATCTCACCAAACCCAATGGATTCAATAATCATTCCTGTGCAGATGATTTCTCAGACCTATTGATGGAGCCTTAACCTCTCTCTTGACATTCAATCTCACATTTTTTAATTGTCAGTTGGATATCTTAAACTAGATCTCCTGGAAACATCTCAAACAACATATCCAAAACTGAATTCATTATCTTTCCTCTTAAATCATACCCTCTTCATCTCTTCCTCCATTACTATCGTCCTTATCATGCTTCCTCTATTGCATCATCCCCCTCTATTACTATCAAAGACATCATTCCATTCTCCCAGTCTCCAAGGTACACAAACTAGATGTCACCCTCTACTCTTGAATCTCATAGCCCACATACAATCAGTTGCCAAATCCTGTCTATTCTATCTTCATAAAATCTCTAGTGTACGCCCCTTTGACTTGACCAACACTGGCACCACCCTGGTGCAAGCCTCACATATATTCTATTACAATAGTCTTATTTTTGGTATTCCTGCCCACTCTAGTCAATCTTTCACTCAGTCCAAAATAATCTTCTGAAAGTATAGGTCTGACCATGTCAGTTCACTACTAATAAACACCACTGGCTCACTATCGCCTCCAGAATCCAATATAAAATCTTTTGCTTAGCTTTATCATAACCTGCCCTCCCTTACCTTTCTAGTCTTCTTACACCTCAGTGATCTTCATGGTATTGCAATTTGGTCACACTGATCTCCCTGATGTTTTCTGCACAAAGCATCCATTTCCCAAATCCGTATGTTCATTGACTTTCCCCCATGTCTGAAACTCTCCTCATCTTCGCTTCCTGGATTCCTTCAAGTTCCAACTAAAGTCCTGCCATCTACAAGAAGCTTTTTATGAACTTCCTTAATGCTAGTGCCTTCCCTGAGATTATCTCCAATTTATCCTATGTATATCTTGTTTGTTGATAGTTGCTAGTATGTTGTATCCATCATTAAATTGTAAATTCCTTTAGAACAGAGACTGTTTTTGCCTTTCTTTATATTCCCAGAGCTTAGCACAGTATCTAGCACATAATACACATTAAATAAATGTTGTTGGCCAAGTAAAATTTGGCAATTATTTATAAGGGAAATGTTTATATCATGTTCCCTTTGGGAAGGAGATTTCCCAGAACTCTCTGTGGAACTCAGTGATTTTCAGCACACCCAGTTAAAAGCTCTGGTGAGGAATTCTCATGAGAAAACTAGTGAGCAAATAGACTGAAGAGAACCATAGGAAAGAAAAAAGAAAATGGGGGCTACTATTAGCTAATGTCAGTATTTATTTCCAAGGCTTTTCTCAGATTATTTTAGTTCATACTTATGCTAGCAGTCAGAGATATTTTCTCTCGGGGCATTCTACCCCATGGCAATTCTAGTGGCAGGGGTCCTTTTCTGTTACCACATCTAAACAGTGCCAGCATTAGCACTTCAAGTAGAAATAGTATCAAAAGACTTTTTTCTCTTCAAGTCCCAAAAAGAAACACATCTCTTTACAATGCTTCAAAGTTCATGCACTAAGCCATAGTACTTTCTAGGCATTAAGGATATTGCATTACTCTGATGAGAAAGTTGATTATATCCCATGGCCTGAAGTTAGATTCTGAAAAGCAACAGCAAGAATTGAAATTACTAGACACCAAGTTTGAAGTTCCTAGACATTCTGCATGTCATAGTTTAGAATAGGGGCAGGGAAAGTTCAACTCTTTATTGAGTTAACAACTCAACTTAATAACAACTCTGTTATTCAATTAGTATTCTGTTTTAAGTAATTATATTTTTTTGCTATTATGTCATACAATTTGTTCTGGTTTGTTTGGGGGAAAGCCAATACAAAGAACTGTGACTTGAAATAAAGGACACCTTGTTATGGAACAAGGGTACAATGTGTGAGATATGTGCTTACATATTACCTCTTAAACAAAAGTTTTATTCAACAGGGGAAAAAAAAGGCATATTAGTTACAGATCTATCAGACTTAAAGAACTTATGCAGAGTAAAATGAGCCGAACCAAGGGAACATTCTGTACAATAACAATAATATTGTAAGGATAATCAATTCTGAAAATCTTAGTCACTGAGGTCAACACAATGACCAACCACAATTTCAAAAGATTCATGATGAAGCATGTTATCTACTTCTAGATAGAAAAGTGATGGATTCTAATTCAAATTGAAACATATTTTATTTTCCTTCTTTCTTTGTTTTATTTTTTCATGTCTAATGTGGGAATACACATGTGTATGACTATGCATATCTGTATGGTCTTTTATTTCCTTGTCTTTTCAATGGGTGAAACCACATAGTGCCAATGCAATATTCACAGCACCTACAGCAATTATGAATAACCAACACAACTCTGAATTGCAAAATATAACTGACTCTCCACATGGAAGACAGAACCAAAACATTTATTCAAACACCAGAAAGCCAGATCCCTCATAGTAACAAAGAAATCCATCAGAGTAACCAAGAAGTCTATACATATTATCAGGCCTTCCCACAAACAGGCTCCCCTAAACCAAATGCCCTTCTCTCACTGGCAGCCAGCTTCATACTTACCTGCATCCTTCCCAGCTCTGATTAGTCTGACCAATTTCCTCTCAGCTCTGCTCTATCTCCACCTCTTCCTGCTACACCCTTTCCTGTTCCACCCATTTGGCAAAATCTTCCCACCATAGGCTTCATGTGACTCAAACTCATGTGACTTAAGCAGATCACACAGGCTTATTAATGGATGGGAAAGATCTTCCCATCCCATTAAAAATACATTAATTCCATTAAAAATTATTATTTTAAATAATTAAATTAAATAATTAAAATAATAAAAATTATTATTATAAAAAAACATTAATAATACAAACTGAAAATAAATTGAATTTTTAAAAAAAGAAAGAGGGAGGGAGAAACTGGAAAATCAAGACATTGACCATTTAAGAATAGAGTCAAAGACATACTATCCACAATGTTTTACAATTTTTCCTGGCTACATAGGAGAGAATTATGTCACATCTCACTGTCAAGTTACCGAAACTAAAGGTCACAGAAACCAAAATTGTTGCTCTGAATTAATTAGTCTATAGTGCTATTATCAAGTCTTCAAATTCGAAATTTGGAGCCCATAGACATTCAACCTTAGTTTTTCACAAACCCTTTGGTAGGAGTCAAAGCTTAATGGGAATGATGACTGTATTCACTGGCCTTTGCTGCAGTTAATAATCAAGTACCTCACACTTCTTGTGTCATTTTCAGGCTTGTTGGCAAACTAATCTGATGATATAGCAGTATTCAAGGTAAGAATAACTTTTCGTTATCCCATGCTCTTATAGGAAAGCTCCAAGAATTCATTGTGTTTCTGTTGTCTACTATGTACCAGACCCTGTGTGAGACATTGGGTATACAAATAGAAAAATGGTCATTAACATGAGATAATAATGTTGATAGCTTGCTCCGTTATCCATAATTTCTTTTCCATCTCCAAATATACATGGACTCCTATTTAAATGGTAATCTTTATGATGATTTTTGTAAGAATAAATGCTTACAAGCTTCACTTATTTTTTTCATGGAATTAATTAAGCTTTTCTCCAAAAGCCAAAAGTTTTTAAATCGCAAATATTCTATGTCATATAGCCATCATAGTACAAACTTTTTTTTTTTACTCAATTTATAAATGTATGTGTGTATACTTGTGTTTGTGTATGTGGCATAATTAAAGTTCCAAGTCAGCTAATAATCAAAGCAGAGAAGAAAAATTAGCAAATTCATGAATGATCTTTTTAGTTTCCTCCAAGTAAATTGTTTATTTCCTTACCTAATAGGTTATACCTTCATTACAAGGTATTAGTGATGATTAGTAAATGAAACCATTCATATTCCTTGCAAATATATCTGAATTTTACCAGTCTTGAATTTCACATTAGCAACATAAAGTTTAATCAACATTTTCACATAGAAATCCTTCTGATTAAACCATCAAATATTTGTTGATTGCTATGGATATGCCAGTACTTTGTTTTCTAATAAGAAGTATTCACAGATACCATCATGTGTAAGTAAAAATATTACCATTCTGAGAGGAATATTCATTTGTTGGTGATTCCCTATTCAAGAGTATTGAGATGATCTTCTAGATATATCATGACTATGGAAGAGTTCCAAAAATTATAGTTATGTATAGCTAGAAAGGATCTAAGGCACCATTTCACAAAAACTGTGTGTGTGTGTGTGTGTGTGTGTGTTCGTCCTTCATTGCTGAAGAAGACCATGCCATCAGAGAAATAATGACATGACTTGCATTTGACTTTGTTTTGAGTGAGGGAGGACTGTTCAGGTTGCTAGCCTCACTTCTCCTCCACAGTCATCTGAATCCAGTGACCATCAGGATGACTGGAGATGACCCAGGATGAGGAAATTGGAGTTAAGTGACTTACCCAAGGTCACACAGCTAGTGAGTATCAAATCTCTAAGGTGAGATTTGGACTGAGGTTCTCCTGATTCCTGCACTGGTGCTCTAGCTACTGCACCACCTATCTGCCCCTTATAAAAACTACTTATTTTACAAAAGAGGAAACTAAGAACCAGAAAAGATAACTGAAGTACCAGGCCATATAGAAACCCAAGATTTGAACACTTCTCCTTTGATTCCAAATCTAGTGCTCTTTCCACTACAGTGAGCTAATTAAAATGACAGGAACCTTGGGAATAGACAGAAATACAACATAAATTTTAAGAAAGAATATTTTCTTTTTTTTTAATATAAATTTATTTATTTAACTTTTTACATTCATTTTCACAAAATTTTGGGTTCCAAAATTTGTCCCCTCCCTCCACCCCAGTACACTGAGCATTCTAATTTCCCCTATCACCAATCTGCCCTC
>CM053771.1:247116570-247135382 GCA_028658325.1 Potorous gilbertii | reverse complement strand
TGGAAAAGGGGTTCTATACAGATAATGAGGCTCTCTATATGCTCCTACTCGTAGATGAAATTGTGTTGTTTTGCATCAAGTCCCACGGCCTCCTCAACAAAATTAACAATTACATAAAATAGATCAACCTAGTAATTCACACAGGAAAAGCCACATGAATAGAGAATGCATATTACTATAAATATAATTTGCAAATATATTTACAGCAGCTCTTTTTGTAGTGACAAAGAACTGAAAATTGAGGAGATGCCCGTCAGTTGGGGAATGGTTGTACAAGTTGTGGTATATGAATGTAATGGAAAACTTCTGTGCTACAAGAAATGATGAGCAGATATTCAAAAAGACGTGGAAAGACTTATATGAACTGATGCTAAGTGAAGTGAGCAGAAGAGGAGAACACTGTGTGTAGTAACAGCCGTATGATGCAATTACGAACTTTGATAGACTTATCTCTTCTTAGCAATGCAAGGATCTAAGATAACTCCTAAAGATTTGTGATAGAAAGTGCTGTCCACATACAAAGAACTACTGTCTGAATGCAGATCAAAGCATATTATTTGCTCTTTCTCTTTTTTTTGTTTCTCGTGCTTTCTCCCATTGGTTCTAATTCTTCTTTACAACATGACTAATGTGAAAATCGGTTTAATATGAATGTATATGTTGAGCCTATATCAATTTACATGAAGTCATTGATGGGGGAGGGGAAAGATGGAGAGAAAATTTGGAACTCAGAATCTTATAGAAGTAAATGTTGAAAACTAAAAAGAAATAAAGACAATGCATACTATGGACATTGACATGCAGTTGCATGAACAGTCCATTGGGTATGGTTTGCAAAATGTAAGGTTGTTACTAAAGAAGTGATAATGTCCATTATGTTGTGGTGCATATTCATAATCCTGTTACTTGGAGTTGGCCTGCAGATTTAGTCTATGCTATATAATCTACAAACATCCTGCATGGCTCATCATGTATCAGTTAAAAATTTTCCCTTTTTTTAGTTCCTGAGGCTTAAATGTGTTGTCCCTCAGAACAGGCATCATAGATAGTCAATAATCTGGGCCCAGAGGAGGAGGAAAATAGGTTGAATTGCATGTGGAAAATTACCAACACTACTCTTGATCATTAACTGCACCATGACACCAAAGCCCATCAGTGAAAATACATAGTTGTATATTGTAGAACATCATGGTTTATGAAGAATAAGAACTGCTGATGACAAAAAGGGCAAAAGAAAGATAACCAGGGAGCATAAACAAGCTGTAGTATATTATAAACAATTACTTGAGAAAAAGGAGCAAAAAAGATTTCATTTCATACCTGCCTGGAAAAGCAGGTCAAGTGACATAAAAATGAAGGATGGAAGAAAGGAAATAAATATTTATTAAGTCCCTACTATGTTCCATACACTGTAATCAGTGCTTTGCAAAGATTATGTCTGTCATTTTATCTTCAAAATAACCCTGAGAGATAGGTACTACTATCATTGTGCAAGTGAGAAAACTAAGACAGAGATTAATGATTTGCGCAGTCACACAGCTAGGAAGTATCTAAGATTGAATTCAAACTAAAGTCTTATTGACTACTAGCCTAGAATTGTGTCTGTTCACTGTGTTACCTAGCTTGACTAACTCAAATATTATCATCTATCCAAATAAGTCAAAAACAGAGGTTCTTAACCTTTTTGTGTCAACTTGCCCATAGTCTGGGGAAGACTATGGGACTCTTCTCAGAATAATGTTTTTAAATGCATAAAATAAAATCCACTTACAAAAGAAACTGATTATATTGAAATAGTTATCAATTTTAATCAAGTTAAGGATTTAAAGGAAGACCTCCACTGTGTTGTCTAGATCTCCTGTGTAGTATTTGGAAGGACATGAGCAAGAGAATATGCAGATGGAAAAGTCATGTGGGTTGTAATCAGCTCCAGAGGGAGAGGGGGATAGTGATTTCAATGAGATCACCTACACATAAAGATCACATTGATGAAATAGAAGTACTTCATAAATAATTAGAATTTGGTACCTGCTGGCTCTAGGATCTGTCCCCATCCTACCCCCACATATACAAAGAATCTTAAAACCAATCTGAAAAAATAATTTTCCACAAACTAGATCCATCCAACAGGCTGCTGCTTCTATAGGTAATGCACATCCATCATTAGAAGAGCTTGGGCATATGAACAGCTATTAAGGTAGTATAAAACTGAATCAGATGGAAGGTCATATTCAAATTCACTTATTTTAAGAATTCCAGTAGTGACAAGTTTGTCAGGGACAATGCGGTTGGGAACACTTAGATGGGGAAGGGGGGATGTGATAAATACCTTTTTTTAAAGCCCAACTTTAAGAAAGAACATTAAAAAAATTGGCTGTCTCCTAGCCTAAAGAACCATGTATTACTAAGATTCTTCATTGATAAATGAGCTAACAATTTGTTTTAATAGAGTTTATGATCTACTATAAAGTAACATATTCAATCCCTAGAAGTTTTATTTTGTTAAAAAATATTTTCACAGCTTTGTTATTATAATTAACTTGAGTGATTCTTAACATATCTTATTAATTTCAGAGAACCAATGATGAAGTATGCTATCCACCTTCTGACAGAGGTGATAGATTCAAGATAAAGAACAAGATATACATTTTTTGTCATGAAAAAGTGATTTGATTTTCTTAACTATGTATATTGTTTTGTTCATTATTTTCATTTAAGAGAAAGTTACTTTTACTTCCTCTCACTTTCTTCTTCCCACTGGAAAAAAAATAACAAAAATCTTGTCACAAACATGTGACTGTATATGCAGCCACATACTTGTAATTGCTACAAGAATTTTTTTTTTCAATGAGGAGGGTGAAGTGGGGAAAAAGGGAAATAAATGTCTAATTGAAAAACAAAGCAAAAACAAGTAAATATATTAATGTTCTGACTGTTTCTCAATGTAGCCTTTCTTTGCTACTCAGTTGGAAATGAAAAAGAGACTAGACTAGGTACTTAGACATGAAAGGTTTTACAGAATCACAGTTGAATAGGACCTCAGATATCATGTCATTCAACATGTACCTGAAGAAGAGTTTATTCAACAATATCCATGAGAAGTGGTCATTCATCCTCTACTTAAAAACCTACAATGAAAAAACCCACTGCCAATTCAACAAACATTTTAAAACATTTTCTCTTGGGCAGTCCATTATACTTTCAGACAATTCTAAGTGTTGGGGAATTTCACATTATGTAACAGAAAAGTTCCACAGAAGTCCTACTTCTTCATGGAATAGAGTTAAGCCTGGGCTTTTGAAGGGCATGCCAGTAAAGGACAAATGAGAAAGGCTGCCAATAAGTGCAGAAAGGTTGGCCAGAAAGACCTGAGTTCAAATCCTGCCCCACATTGTGTGTGACTATGTGTCTATGGGAAAGTGTGACTATGGGAAAGTCACTTAACCTCTCTAGGCCATGTTTTCCTTATACATAAAATAAAAGCTTTAGGCTCTATGTCTTCTTAGATTCCCTCCAAATCTAAATATCTGTGGTTATTTCAACTCACAAAACTAAGAAAAACACAAAGTAGCACCCAGACCTGTGCAGCTGACCATCACTTCTATGCTGAAAGTCATAAAGATTGAAAAGGGCGCAAAGTATCTTAAGTATTACTAAGATATTACAACTTTTTGAAATCTTAACCTAGTTGTCAGTACTTTAAGTGTAAGTTCTTCATCCAATGACAAGTAGAATGATGATGACAATGTGCTACTAGAATAATTGCATTATATTAATATTTGTATTCTTGCTACATATGAAACAAGATGACCAAAGTCTAAATGTAAAGATAGATGAGGTATTGTACCTGGAGAGGAAAATAAACATGGTGGTCGTGCATCCAAAGATAACAAGAAATGTGATTTCATAAGACATTTGAGCATCTTATATTGCAGTATTCATTATGAGCATTTGCAAAAAGTCTACCATGCAATAATGAAAGCTTAAGTGTCATCATCTACTGTAGAGGATGAAAATGTAGACAACTGTTATAAATAACTCACTAAACTGCTCCAGATTAAATCAGCATATACTTTAAAATTCGGTGATGTTAATATAAAGATAAGTAGAGACAGAATGGTGAAAAATAAGTCAAAAATATAGATCTGATTAAAAAATGGAAGGCCAAAGTTATGTAGATGATTTAGAAGTTTCACAATTAAGTGGCATAAATACTTTATTCCAGAAGAAGGAAACACAGATCATGTCAAATAACAAATGATGTCATATGCCCAATTATGAAATTAAGATTATCTTAGTAGAAAGAAAATACTTATTGATGTAAGAGTCATATCTAAGTCAGTTTTCTAGGTGGAGTCATACCATCAAACTGTTAAAGCAAAAAAAATTATAATCAGTAGCAGATAAGAATAAAAATGATAAATAGATGTGGTAGACAATTAAGGCATCTTCAATAAGACCTAATAAAATGTACCATTGAAAACAAAAAAGGGAAATAGATAAAAGAACAAATATTAAAACAGACATCATTTCCTAAGGAAGTTTACCTGATTTAAAACAATCACCCTAATAAAAAAGTCAAAAGAGCCTACATAATCTACCTAAGTTACCACTTGATCTTCTGTTCAAGTGAAGAGATATGGTAGTCAAAGACAACATTAATTTAGAATATAAACTAGTTTATAAAAATATTATGGAGAAGGCTAGCAGGGTATTATGAGCAATATCACCTCATAAAACACTGAAAAGCAAAGAATAACAAAAATTATAAAGCTTTTTAAGAGACTAAACTAAGGTTATCCTGAGACCATTTAAGGATAAAATGGAAAATAGCTGACAAGACTTTTATTAAAATCCATTTCTTCAATGCCAGCAGAATCAACACTTTTGCAAAACAGTCCAGTGTGTTTTATGAGAAAATAGAAATTGCACTAAAGACATAAAGAAAGAACAGTAGTTGAACTTGAGTAAATATAAACAGAGATCTAAGTTAAAAGCAACATTATTTTAAAGGTATCTAGAAGTCACTTCTTAATATTTTTTTAAAAATTAAAGCATATCAAATACTTGGAAGAAATCACAGATGTTATTACTACCAAAAAAGGCAATTAAGAAAACCACCAATTATGGACCTATATGCCTATTTTCCCATCTCTAAAAAAATCCACTATGTTATTTGGAATGAATCTGAATACTAATATCTAAAGACTTAAATTTGTATATAATCAAAAATGTAATAGAAAGATGTATGGTAGGTATAAATAAAAACAATGAAGAATTATGCACCAAAAGCAGCATTGAAGGAGAGCATCAAATTGATGTATAAATTTAAAAATAGGTAGGATGTCCATATGATGAGAGCAAGAGATATAGAAAGAGTTCATGTGCTATACTGATAGCTTTGAAATATAAAGGTATCTTTCAGGAGGGATCCAGCATATTGGATTCTCCTTGCCATAGAAGATTCACAGGAGGATATAAACGAGTATCACAGAACGAAGTAGTTTTTATCAGTTGCACCATTAAAAAGTTTACTAACATCAAGGAGGACATCAATCCATCAACATATGAGAAAGTAAGTAGGCACACTAGAAAATAGACTGACATTTCAATTTCCTCTCTTCCTGTCTTTTTTCAAAGAAGCAGAGGAAGAAGGCAGGGATCCACCTATGGACTACATAGGCTACATTTTTCATGAAGAACTAAGTCCAAAGTATAAACATTGACTATAATTGAGAAAGTACTGTTTGAATAATCAGAAATATAAGCAGCAAGATGAGCAAGAACTTTGACTCTTAAGCCAAAGTTAGCACATTTCTCAGGTGAGCAGTGTAGGAAGAACTGACATCTTGACTATACCAAGCTACAGGAATTGGTAGGACATCCAAGCAAGGACACACATGCTAGGTTCTAGGGATTCCATTCCTGCTCTAGTAGCCTGACTGCAAAAATACTTATCCCACCCTTTCGCTATTAAAGATGTGAGTTGTTGGAGGAGTTTAAGACTAAAACCACTTTGGGGACAGAGTGAAGGAGATTGTCTTTGCTGAAAATTTATAAGTTTTCTTTCATCTTATTTCAGAGTTCATTACTATGCAAGAAGAAAAAAAAATGAACCATTTCTAAGCTTATTGATAGTATTGGTTTTCCAGTAGGGATAAAACTGAATACTTTAGATATGAATTGACTCCAGAGTTGCCTGTTGTTTGGGCAAAGTGAGCCAGGGGGTTTATTAATTATCCCCACAGTATTCCCATATGACTCATCATGTTAGATAAGAGGTTTTGACAACTTTACATTTACATGGAGCCAAAATATCTTTCTTTGCCGCAACAATTTATTGATCCTACTTCTGCCCTCTGGAGCCTAGCAGAATAAGTTCAATCTCTTTGATGATAACCCTTCAAATATTTATCAAGAGACAACAATCCTTCAAGTACTTGAAGAAGATTATCATGATCCAATCCTCCCCACAATGACTTTTTTTCTCCTATCTAGGCTTCCCCAGGTCCTTCAAATTTTGGACCAGAAAAATATTAAGCAATTATGTTGTTCTTTTTACCACACCCACTCATTTCTTGGAATTGCTCTTCTGCTTTTATCTTCAAATTTCTAGAGAATGTCTATTGATTGAGAAATGGTTAAACAAATCACGGCACGTGAATGTAGTGGAATTATGATGATGATAAAGAATTCAAAGGAAGTTAGAAGATTTATGTGAAGTGATAGTGAGTGAAATAAGCAGAACCCAGAAAACAATATCAGCAAAGACAACAATATAAATGGAAATAGCAATACAACAAAATTGAATGCTATTATAATGACCAAACTTGGTTCCAGGGAAAATTTGAAAATATTCACTTCCCCGCCTTCATGGAAGGAGTAAAAGTCTAAGGGTGACCAATGTTACATGTATTGTTATTTAGCCTGGTATCTTGGTTGGTTTTGATGAAGGGATTTTCTTCTGTTTAAATGTTTGTTAAAAGGAAAGGATTAACCATTCTGGAGATCAATTTGGAACTATACCCAAAAGACTATAAAACTGTGCCTACTCTTTGATACAGCAATACTACTTCTAAAGAGATTTTTTAAAGGGATAGGGAAAGAACCTATTTGTAAAAAAAAAAAAAATTATAGCAGCTCTTTCTGTGGTGGCTAAGAAATCTGAAATTGAGGGAATGTCCTTCAACTGGGTAATGACTGAACAAGTTGTGGTATATGATTATAATGGAATATAATAGTGCTATAAGAAATGACAAAAAGAATGATTTCAGAAAAAATCTGGAAAGATTTACATGAACTGATATAATGTGAAGTGAGTAGAACCAGGAGAACATCCTGCACAGTAATGGCAATATTGTCAATGAAAAACTGTGAATGGCAGCTTTCTCCAAGACAATCCCAAAGGATTCATGGTCAAAAATACTATTTGTTAAAGAGAAAGAACTGATGACTAAAGCATTCTATTTTTTCTTTCTTTCTTTTTTCTTCCTTTTCTTTTTTTTTTGTTCAAGTCTTCTTACACAAAATAACTAATGTGGAAAGTTTTATATGATCGCACATGAGTAACCTATATTAGATTTTACTACCTCGGAGAGGGGCTAGAAGAGGGAGGAAGGGACAGAATTTGAAACTCAATTTTTAAAAATGTTAGTTATTTTTACATGTAATTGGGGAGGAAATAAAATATTAAATAAAAGGGAAGGATTACTGAATAAGAAAATAGTAAAGGCATACATTTGGAATGAATGTGATATAAAACCAAAATGTGTAATACTAAAAATTTTTTAATATCTTTCTAGGATCTTTCCAGTAATACATTCAGGAAACCCTTACAGAAGATTCCAAATCAGTCATAGCTTACCAGTCCCATCTCCAAGTTTAATTTGATTTCTAAATAAGTCATTGCTGCCATACACTATGCTCCCTTCATCATAGCTCATAAATATTCCCTGTATTTGAGAAAGGAAAATAGGATTTCCCTCAGGTCCCATTGAATTGAAGGACTTTCAAACAAAAGCTTGCATTCTCAAAACACACACACACACACACACACACACACACACACACACACACTCACAGTAAACATTACCATCAGTCATAAAACATCATGGAAATAAAATAATGAATCCTTATTAATGACTTCTGTTTATAGCTTACAGTCTGGAATATCTTCCTAATATTCCCTTGCTGCAAATGAAATCCGATTTGCCACATGCCCCTTCTTGGCCTGAAGAGGCATCCCATAGAGTCCCAGAATACAAAGCTCTTGTTGTTAAAAGCATGCCACCCAGGGGTTTGATCTTTCCCTTCTAGGAACTTCAGAACAATTGAACCAATTTATTTTCCTTTACATATTTGTATATAAACGGAGGGGGGGAAAGATCAGTTTTATCTTCTTAATTTTTTTAAGTCCTATGGAAAAGTCATGTTTTTGTTTTTGGTTTTTTTAGCATGGGAAATAGGAGATAGAAATGCATATATGCTATCTGACTTTTCCAACATGTAAGTGGATTTTTTGGCACCATGTGTAATGGTTTGGATGCAGTCCTGATTATAACACTGAAAAGCACAGGCAGTAGGGCCTGGGTCTGAAACTAGGGTACAATTAGTTGCTTTCATTAGTAGGAGTTTTATGAGTTCAGTAAATGAAGAAGATCTGGCTGAGTGATTAGTAGGAGACAGGGAATTTGGTATAGTAAAAATCAGAACTTCTTGCTTATTCAGAACTTTCTCAGGAATCCAGAAGTCAATCTCTTTCCAATCCTAAAGAAATTCTATCTTGCTGAAACTTCATGAGCCTCTTCCTATCTGCTAGCCTGTGACCCAAAGACCATGCAAGCTTTCCTTCTGGGACTGAGAAGGGGAGGCAGGGTTGATACTCTTATCAACCTGCACTCTCAAGCAAACAGGCTCTGGATCCACAGGACTTCTGCTCCCTGGTGTGGAGCTAAAGGTTTGTTTGATACCCAAGGAAATGATTAGTGATTTTCAATTCCTTTTCCTATTGATCTTCCCTGTCAAGGTACTTATTTTTTTGCTGATATTTAGAATGGAACAGTTTGAACTACAAATAAATCTCATTAAGAAACATTATCTAAACTATTTCACTTTCTTTATATAGGATAGAATCTGTTTAACTTCTAATGGAGTAAAGTTGCTACGTGTGTTGGGATCTTAGGTTCTGAACATGTGACACTTAATAGATAGCAATCCATCAGGCATATTCTTCACAAGATGTGTTTATATCATTTCTTAACTAAATCAAATTACATTCTGTTGAATTACATGTTAATTGCAGAAGTGCTTTATCTTATTTTCTGACTGCCTTTCAAGTGTCAGTGGCTCTAAAAGTGTACAGTTCAACAAACATGTATGATTACATATTGACTGTATGCACAGGGGAAACTAAATGGCATAGTGCCAGGCCTGAAGCCAGGAAGATTCATTTTCCTGAGTTCAAATCCATCCTCAGGCACTTACTAGCTATGTAACCCAGGGTTAGTCACCTAACCCTGTCTCCTCAGCTTCTTATTTGTAAAATGAGCTAGATAAGAAAATGCCAAGTATCTTTGCCAAGAAACCCCATATAGAGGAATGAAGAGTCAGACACTATTGAAAATGAACGAACAACACCAAATTAAGACAAGAGAGATAGGGGTGGAGAGGAGTGTTTACTTGTATTAAGGGATACAGTTGCCAATTTCTACAAGAAAAATTCTTAATATAAACATGACATTTATACATGTATCGTTCCCCTTCTGGTTTGGGAATAAAAATAAATAAATATTTCCAACATTATTTTTTCCTCAAGTTTAGTTTTCTCTATCCAGTCCTCCCTTGCACTGCCTTTAAGAAACAATTGTAAGTAATGTCTCCCCCCATCCCTGCTCCGCAGTGGGGTCTCTGGTAATATGTGACTGGTCTTTCCTTCTCCATGGCAACCAAGGAGAGGATATCGGATCCCCAAATAGGTGATTTAAGGTACTACCTCTCTAAAACTGTGATGGGCAAGGTGGAAATTCAGAAATTGTCCATAATCGGCACTCCTCCAAGGGTAGCTACCAAATCCTCTTATGAGAACTCAGGCTCTCAAAGTTTGGAACACTGAACAGTCTTATTTAGAAATTAAATTTTTAAAAAAGACCAACAATGGAGCTCTCCAAGAGATTCACCTCTTCCAGAGACTACATGGTTCTTAATCCTATTCAATAGCAAGGACAGCAAAGGTCTTGTGCCCCTCAATCCTTCATCTTTCTGGGGAGTTAAACTGATTCAATAGCTCCAGGATATGGATTTTTGTAGATTTATTCAGTTAGAATCAGCTTCAGCTCCCATCTGTGGAAAACTCTACCTTTGCCCTGATATGCTGTTTGGACGAGCTCCAGTCACATGAACACAGTCATTCTGCAAAAGAACAGACAAAACGTATTTGGACACTACATACAGCATAGGACCAATAAAAGTATTGTGACATATTATGAAACTGCCACTAAGGTGTGGTTGCATGCTCAGAGTTCTATTCAATCACAGTCATATATAAACTGTACTAAAACCAGGGGTTCTAGAAATAGGCACAGATAATTTTGTCTAACTCCCAGTTTCCTGGTAGGCAAAATTAAGCCAAACTGTCCCAGATCTGTACCAGAGTTTTCCTTGTTCACCATAGTCTCAGCTAATACTTAGGGTTTGGGGAGACTAACTCAAGCCTCCACAGCTTCACCAGTATGCTGGCTCACAGCCGTTATATTCAAATATTTGAAGGACTATCAAGGGAGAGAGGGATTAAAAAGAGAATCAAACCAGGACCAATAGATGAAAATTGCAGGCAGATTCCACATCATTATAAAGAAAAAACAATTATTAATTATAACTATTGAAAAAGAAATGGATTATTTTGTATCCTTATCACCTAACTCAGTGTCCTTCATGTAGTGGTGCTTAGTATATGTTTGTTGAGTTGAATGGCTAAACCAGAAGCCTATATAACAAATACAAACCAGAAACAAACTACAAATTAAAAAATGCTAGAAGATAAGGATTTTGTAGAAGTATGAAGAAAATGAAATGAGGATCTTAAAGTTTATATTTATTTTAGTGACACTTTGCAAAAACTGATCAGACTCTAGGTCCTTCAATCAATCAACAATCATCAAGCTTTTTTTAAGTGCATTTCAAGCACTGTGTTAAACATTGGGGATACAAAAAAAAACCAATCTGTGCACTCAGGATACTAAGTTTCTAATGAGGGAGACAACATTTCAGTAACTAAATATATAACAGCTGCATACAGAGGAAATGGAAGGAAACTGAGAGGAGATTGCACAAAGAACTTGTAAAAAAAACCAAATCCTATAGTAACCATGATGTCAGGGCAGCTAAGTGGTGCAGTGAATAAAGTGCCAGACAGAAAATCGCAGACTCATCTTGCTGAATTCAAATAAGGCTTCAGACGCTTACTAGCTGTGTGACCTTGGGTAAGTCATTTAACCCTGTTGGCTTCAGTTTCCTCATCTGTAAAATGAGATGGAAATGGAAATGGCAAACGACTCCAGTAACTTTGTCAAGAAAATCCCAAATGGAATCATGAAGAGTCAGACACAATTGAAGTTACCAAACAGTAACAACTGCAGTATAATAAAGGTAGTAATCAATAAAGGAAACATAAACAAAGATGGAGACCTAAATAGCAATTTTAAAAGCAAGATATTCTAAATCATGAGTGGATCAGAAGACTAAAGAAAAGAAATAATTTAAGATATACTAAAAATAATTATACTAGGGATAATTTTACCACCTTCATGATATGTAGCTGAGAATAGCTCTTAGATGCAAATTTATTGTCCCTAAACATGTATGTTAATCAAATATAAAGAGAATTAATTAATTGAGCAGGCAGTCAAAACATTACAATATCAATAAAGACACAAAACAGGCAGAAAATATTTGAATGGTAAAGATAAAGAGTTGAAATTTTTAAAATCAAATTAAGCAAAAGAAACGACCAGGATTGTTGATAAAGTATTAGCTAATTAAATAAAAAAGACAAAACCACACTGCATACACAAAAACTAGAGGGAATAAATCATATGAAATGAAAAAAATTATAGATAATATCAATAAATATGAAAAATATGACACTAAAATTGATAAAATAAGTACTAGTTATCTAAACAATTCAATCTAATAAAAACAAATTGAATGTCTCATGAATTAAAAAGAGAAGCATCATGGAATAATGGTTAACAAACTGGCCTTAGAGCCAGAAAGACCTCACTTCAAGTCTCTGCTTTGACACATACTGTGATCCTAGATAAGACAATTAACCTTTAAATGTTCTATAGGCAGCTGGCAGATATCATGCTGAGCATGGAAACAGGAAGATCTGAGTTCAAGTCCTTCCTCAGATACTCATTAGTTGTGTAACACTGGGATGGTCATTTAATTTCTGTTTGCCTGCTTCTCCAACCTAAAAATAGGGATAATGATAGCAACTACTTCCCAGGGTTATTGTGAAAATCAAATGAGATATAACTTGTAAAGCACCTATGAGAGTGTCTGGCACCTACTAGGTGCTATATAAATGCTAGTTACAATGACGATGATGACAACGATGCTGGGGATGATGATGTTGATGCAGCAAATCGCTAAATCTATAACTTGCAGAGAAAATGTCAATCTGTATCAGTAGTAGGAGTTCCCTCCATTGATAAAATGATAGGGTCCATCCCTAAATACCTCTCTTACAGATGAACTACTATAGAAACAAAATATTATAGGTTTAGTGAATTCTATTAAACTGCATAAGTTGTTTTCAAAAACAGAAAAAAAAAATAGCACACTACAAAACTCCTTCCATGAGACAAATATGGTCCCGAGGGAAAGATAAAACAGAGAAAAAGAATTATAATGAACAACTATAAGAACCATAATAAATATTGCTAATAGATATCAATGTCAAAATACAACAGGCTATAGCAATATATCTTTGAAAATGTTAATTATTACCTAACCGGAATTAGACAGAGAATGTGAGGATAGTTCAAATATTAGGAAAACAATTAGCATAATGAATTATATCAAAAATAATAAAAGTCATATTATTTCATCCATAAGTACAGGAAAATCCTTTGATAAAACATAACCCATTGCAATAAAAGGATCTTCCCTTTATATGTTACCCCCTAAGAACATCTGGAACCAAAGACTACCATTAGGTGTAATGAAGAAACACAAGAGGTTCCCCACCTAGGATTAAGGATGAAACAAGGCTTCCCATGTCATCATTCTTATTTTACAGAATATTAAAATTGCTAACTGTAGGAATAAGAATTAAAGTAAACTTTAGAAAGCAGGAGGCAAAGTTATCACGAGTTATGGATCATATGGTGATCTTAGAAAACTCAAGAGAATCAATTTTTAAAATTGACAGAATAGTTTAAGTAAAACAGATTTATGTCCACAAAAATGATCAGTGTTTCTGTATATTACTAACAGAAACCAAGAAAAATGGATAGAAAGATAAATGTCTTTTAAAATAATAGCAACAAAGTGAATTAAATATTTGGGAGGTCTTCCAAGCAAAAGTTGGATGCCCATTTGTCAGAGATGTAGCAGGGAACCTTGCTTAATTAGGAGTTATATTAACTGACATCTGAGGTCCCTTTCTATTGCAAGAGTCTATTATCTTGGCCACAGAATCAACCGAGACAAACTCTATGGTACATTAACAAAAGACTTGACTGGTTGTTCTTGGGATTTTCTTTGGGGCTACCTCAATCAGAATACTTCTGAATATTTATCCTCCCTCAGGACATCACAGTATTAGGTGAAAACTAGCACCTATGCAGGTGGTGTACCAGAGACATAATAAATTAGAAAAAAAAATACCTAATTGAAATAGTAGTATAGTAGTAGTCACACACACACACACACACACACACACACACACACACACACACACACACACACTTCATGATGGTATTATTCTGTTCTCAAATTTTTCCATAAGATACCTTTTACTATACTTAAATACTTCATTGTATCCTTGATTTCACTACTGGATTC
Source organism: Potorous gilbertii (assembly GCA_028658325.1). NCBI lineage: Eukaryota > Metazoa > Chordata > Mammalia > Diprotodontia > Potoroidae > Potorous > Potorous gilbertii. The sequence goes on along the minus strand of CM053771.1, from coordinate 247,121,315 downwards.
AGATCTTTCACCATTGCAGATTGTAATTCCTTCACATCTCATCTTCTTTGATTCATCATGTCTTTTCAAAGAATCTATGTAAAACCTCTAGGAAATAAGAAGACATCACCACCACCACTGCCAGCACCAGTGGTGGCCTTTCTCTCTTCCCTCACCCTGAATCCTTTCTCTATCTAAGGTTACCCAGGACCCATGTGTCCAGAAATTGATATGTAAATATGATATGCGAATGCAATACAATATTATTTGGTCATAAGAAGTGAAGGGTACAGAATCAGGGGAACAATTTATCCCATTACAACAATGTTATAAAGAAAAACAACTTTGGGGGGTTAAGTCAAAATGGCTGAGTAAAAGCAGGGGCTTCCTTGAACTCTCCCCCAAATCCCTCCAAATACCTGTCAAAAATGACTCTAAAAATATTCTAGAGCTACAGAACCCACAAAATGACAAAGTGAAACAAAGCTCCATAATCCTCTCTGGTCTCAAACCCTAAATACGAAGTAAACCCAAAAAAGAATACACCATTGACCCTATCAACATTTCTTATGTGAGCTGCTGCAGAAAGGATTCAAACGTTTCCAGAAACTTCTTCAGTCTGCAAATGTTTCATCCTTTTGGTAACCTGAGAGATAAAATAGCCAAAAGTAACAATGCTTTTGAGCGCAAGCTTATTTGTACAACATTACGGAAGAAGATAAAAGATTGGGACAGTCAGAACACCAGATTTGCATCCAGGTTTGGGATATTGTCAAGCACATCTCTGGAATTCAGTTTCCTCATGGATAAAAAGATGGGGTATAGTTCCGAACCTAAGAAATTGGCACAAGTCAATGCACAGGCTTACAACACAATGTAATTCTACACCGCTTCCTTCCTGTGCCAACAAAAACCAAAAGGCAGAAGTTGCTCTGGCTGAAACAGCAGAGATCAATCAGAGAACTGAGGTACAGAGTGAACCAGAGCAGGATTCCAGTCACCATGTGAAAAGTGTGTTGAATTTCAATAAGGTTCAAATAAAGAGCCACTGCATCCAGCTGGGGTCACTTGTGACATGAAAGAAGTGACTTGGGGCAAGAGACAGATGCCAGTGAAATGTGAATGACTCAGCTTGAGGAGAGGTTGAAATATCCTTGGGGTTTAACCCCTAGGGAAAGCTCAGTTAAAGGAGAAGTCAGAAAGGGGAATGTGAAAGGAAAAGAGAGAAATTACGAAAAACCTCAGAAGGAAGAAAACACAATTAAAAAGCATCAGCAAATAAACCAACAGGAAAGATGTTAGTAACAGAAAGAAATATGGCCTCCAGATATTGTAAAAGAGTTCAACCATTGATGAATAAATATTGGAAGACAAAGGAAAATAAATCAACTCCTGATAAGACCTGTGGATACCCAAGAGAAACCCATGGAACCAGAGCAGGATTTATGCTTTAAGAGAGAAATAAAAATTGTGAAAACAGAATTTATGGCTTACACAGAGGAATTAATTGGCAGAATAGAAAGACACTTGGTGACAAATGTCATGAGAAAGAGAACAACCAGCTGGAGATACAAATACACAGAAGTAAAGAACAATCCAAGAGGAAAAGCAAACAGCAATAGCATTAAAAGAAAACATGATCTCCACATAAGAAAAACAAATTGATCTTAAAGGCAGGACACACAAAGACAACTTATTAATTTTAAGTCTCACAGAACAATACAAGTCCAAAACCTAAACACCACAATACAAGAAATTACCTTCTGAATACACACACACACACACACACACACACACACACATATACACACACAAAAACAAAGTTCTGAACAAAAGAATCCATAGATTGCCCCCCAGAAAAAAAAAAAAGAAAAAAACCCCTGTTTCAACCAAGACATACAGTAGTTAATTTAACAGTTCCACTAACAAATTCTGCAAATGATCAGGAGAAAGACATTGAAATGGAAAGAAAACTTGAATAATATTACACACACAAGAGACCACTAAAGAGAATGTAATAAGAGAATATGTAACAAAAAGCAAAGGAGTTCAAAATCTTGAACGGGGACCTGCCCTACAAATCTTAGTATAATGAATGAAAAAGAATGGAAGTTCATTTTTTTAAAAGTGTGCAAAGCACTCCTGGAGGGTGAGGGGAAACAGATCTGAATAAATTATTTGTTTTTCAAGCAAAAGAATACAAGAAGAGTAAACAAATTCAGCAACCAAAGACCACGACCAAAAACTAAGAAGAGGTACCATTAAGAGATTTTTCTGCTGGGTCTAGTGTCCAGACCTGAATTCAAAACCAGCCTCAGACACTCGCTAGATGTGTAACCTTGGCCAAATCACTTAACTCTGTCTCCCTCAGTTTCCTCAACTGTAAAATGAAGAAGATAATAGAACACCTACCCCCCCCCCCCGGGGTTGTTGTATCAGATAAGGTAATATCTGTGAAAAGAAAAAAACACTTAGCCTGGCACATAGTAGGCACCACATAAATGAGGAAGAACACAGAGAGAGGAGCACATGAGATGTAAACTGAGTGAGTCAAATATCCACAATGAAGGCGAAAGAAATTCCTATAGTCTCTTAGGAGAATAGAGGGGGAGGCAAAGCAAAGGAGTGAACCAGAGAAAGAAATGGAAGAATCTAAATCTATGAAACTGATAACGCACTGTCAGTCAGTATGTATTTAATGAGTGTTTACTAGGTGCAAGGCAACATAACTAAGTGCTGGGGATACAAAGAAAGACAATTATGTATTTCCTGCCTTCAAGTAGCTCTCATTTTAATGAGGGAGGCAGCATTTAAACAACTATGTTCATATAATATATATAACATATATATAGTATAAATAAAACTGCTCATAAAATAATGAAAAAATTGTTGATATGAAAACATGCTTTCAGGATCTTCCCAAAAGCATTCTTGGATGAAATGAGAAAGAGGACAATGGAACAGATTTACCATTTGCTTTGTTTTGTTTTGTTTTTTGTCAAGTTATTCTCATCACGAAAGAGAATAGATTCACCAAACTTGAACTTTTCTTCTGGACCTGATATAACACCTAAACAAGAGAGTAATAGTTTCTGTTGTCGTTGTTGTTTAGCTGTTTTAGTCGTGTCTGACTCTTTGTAACTCCCTATTTGAGATTTTCTTGGCAAAGATACTGGAGTAGTTTGCCATTTTCTTGAGGAAACTGAGGCAAAAAATGAAGTGACTTGCCCAGGATCACGTAGCAAATAAGCATCTGAGGCCAGATTTGAACTAACAAAGGTGAGTCTTCCTGATTTGGGCCCAGAGTTCAATCCACTCTGCCACCTAGCTTCCCTGAACGAGAGTGAAACCTGTCCAAATGCAGACAAAAGACATCTGCATTGGAGGCAACCCAGTACTCAGTACATGCAAGATTTCTCAGAAAGAAAATAAGATTCCAAAAGCACAAAAAAGACAATAAAAATAAACTTATCGTTTATAGGGTGCTTTAAGTTTTGTAAAGAAATTTACAAATTATCTCATTTATCCTCATAGCAGTACTAGAATACAGGTATTATTATAAACCCCATTCTACAGATGAGAAAATTGAGGTAAGCAAAGGTGAAGCAATTCATCCATGGTAATACAGCGAGTAAGTCTCTGAGGCAAGATTTAAACTCAGGTCTTTCTGACTAGGGGTCCAAATATTAATAAAAATAAGCAACCAAAAAAAATCAGTAAGGACTATTCCATCTGCCTCCTTCCCTCTTCTCTTTCTCAAGAAAAAATCTTGGGAGAAAATTAATTGAGGACCTGCTTGGTGAAAGTAAGAAAAGGAAGTGTGAAGGCAGAATTTCTATGATAGGTCACATCAATCACATGATTCACCGAGAGGTTTGTTTAAAGAACATGGGATTCTGATGCATGATTTTCACTAGAGCAAAATGTAACTTTTAAAAGCTCTCCTCCAATCGGATGTCTCCCAGGTATACACTTCCATAGAGTAACTTAATAAATCAAGGGAAGAGAGCTGAATTGATATTCTGAAGACCTGGGCTCAAGTCTTAGCTCTGCTACTTTTTACTAATATAACCTTAATCAAGTCTCTTAAACTTCTGGGGTCCATCTGTAAAGTGACTGCATCAGGATAAATGATCTCTAAGTTCATTCCAACTCTAAATCCATGAACTTTGGCAAATGATCTACTGATTATTAATTTTGAATAAAGCATCAACCTTTTCCTATATCCCTCGTAAGTGAATTCCCCAGCCCACTACCTTTTTCTCTCAAAAAAAAAAAAATCTGTAGCCATAAGTTGAGTATTAGAACTAAAAATTTTCTGGATAAGAATTTGTTTTGAAAGATCTTTCTTATTCTTCTCCCTCATTAATCACTGTACCTGTGGGCAGGTGGCACAAAGTGCTTGAAGTACCATAATAGATACCCTGGTTTCCTGATTAACTGATACTAAACTGAAATGTTACCCCTCGTAAATGTAATCAAGTAAAGATTAGAGTTTTGATTAGCCATTGAACAGGTCTAGAAACATAATCAGATACTTGCCTAGTTTGTCAACCTCTGATTTAGAGGCTTTATTCTAACTGAATGGTCTTAATCTGCTCACAAATAAGATATCTGATTTAGGTAGACAGAGAGGGGGGATGGTTTTGCTAGGAAATGTTCCCTTCCTCTCTTATGCAAAGAGAGGGCTTGCAAATATCCAAAAGGTCTGCAGGAATTTTAAGTGAGGGAAAAAAACATTACTCTGACAGAAAATGGTACAATTT
>CM053771.1:247087838-247116070 GCA_028658325.1 Potorous gilbertii | reverse complement strand
AATTTCTAAGTCCTCATTCTTTCAGAGAGAGACATAGAGAGAAAGAGAGGGAAGGGAAAGAAGGAGGAGAGAGAGAGAGACAGAGAGAAGAGACAAGAAAACATGAGAGGAAATAAGAGAAAGGAGGAGGTGGAGGAGAGAAGAGGAAGAGGAAGAAGGACAAGAAGGAGAAGGAGGAGAAGAAGGGGAAGAGGAAGGAAGGAAGGAAGGAAGGAAGGAAGGAAGGAAGAAAGGAAGGAAGGAAGGAAGAAAAATCCTTATACATAATTCTCATTGACAAAGAAACTACAGCCCCATTTTAAAGAGTTGTTATATTTTATGTTGGTAAAAATCATGTCCTGGCAAATTCTCATTGTAAGCCAAAGCTCTTTTATTAAAGTGGATTGAGGGAAAAGCAAGTGATAAAAGTTCAGGTGTACTGCATTGGTTACTAAGGGAACCACAGTTTGTTGGGGCTTTGTTTTGTTTTGGAAAAGAATCAGAAAGGATAATTCTTGCTTTAATTTTGAGGGTATGGGATGTTAAAGATTTCTCATTGTAAACCCTCAATAGTTTTGTAATTCTTAACCTAATTCTCAACCTAATATAATCTCATCAGCACTTCCTCTGCTGATGCAGATCACAATCCATAAAAGACTTCTGGTTGACATGCCCCCATATTCCATGAATCCTCCTCACTAGAGGTTCTCCCTAGATGTGGGAAGGACTTACTCTTGGAATATAGATATTTTATAGAAATCAGGGTAGCCTCAGGCCATATATCTGTTATTCCTTTTTATTGTATGATTGCCCCACCTCCTATTCCAATCATACCCTTCCTCTCATGAAAGATTTTCTGCCATTTCTCTGACAAAAATCATTGTTGGCATTATGCTACAGGCTACTTGAATCAACCAGAAGTCTTTCGAATGGCCTTTGCAACCCCTAAATTATGATTCTTCTGAGATCTTGATGCCTACAATCTAAAATCATATAGAAAATTTGTACTCAAATAAAATATATATGTATGTATGTGTGTGTGTGTGTGGCAGAGCTTTAAACTTTAAGACCTAGATGACTAGAATTCTAGTGAAATATGAGAGTGCTTGATATAATTGCTATCTAGTTTAATCTTTCTTTCTGATTTACCAAGAGATAAAAGAAGTCAATGGAATACAGGGGACTTTAGCAGTTACTCAAAGGAATGAAAACAGGATTGAATAATGCTATCCATCTTATTAACTCTAACTATCCAGATAATTTGTGGTTATGGTGGTGGACAGAGAATACTGGCAGCTGAATGAACTATCCCTAAAGGTTTTTGACATCGAACTGGATGGAATTTTCAAAACTATGAAAAGAAATCCTAGGAAAATCCTAGAAAAGGCATTCAAGAGAGGAAGAAAAGTCATAATTGGACTAAGTTGGATGAAAAATAATTAAAGATTAGAGATAATATCATAAGATCATCATTCTAGAGCTAGAAGTGACCTCACAAATAGTTTTGTCCAACTCCCTCATTCTACAGCTAAGATTTGGACCCAAAAGCTAATTAAGCTATGCATACCCTTTGACCTAGCAATATCATTCATTACGAGGTTTAAACTCCCCAAAGAGATCAAAGAAAAAGAAGTCATGCATACAAAAATATGTCTATAGGAGCTCTTTTTATGGTGCCAAAGAACTGGAAATAAAGAGATGATCATCCAAAGGAACTGCTGGGTAAATTGTGGTATATGGATAAAACGTGGTATTTACATTCCTAAACGGAATACTATTGACAGTAAGAAATGATGAAAAGAACGGTTTCAAAGAAACCTAGGAAGATTCATATGAATGGATACAAAGTAAAGTAAGAGGAATCAGAAGAATAATTCATATAATAACCACAATATTGTCAAAATAAGCAACTTTTAAAGACTGATCGATTCTGATCAGCACATGACTAAAAACAATTAAAGAGCATCCATGATATGAAGATTGCTACCCATCTCCTGTCAGAGATTTCATAGACTCAGAGTGTAGAAAGAGATGTGTATTTTGGATATGGCTGATATGGGAATTTATTTTGCACATTTGTTATATAGCCTCTACTTGTTTCCAGTGGGGTGGGAGGGAGGAAAAAATAGAAAAGAAAAAAGAACTTTGTTAATTGAAAAAATAAAATTTAATTTTTAGTTTATTTTACAGCTGAGGAAACAGATTTAGAGACGTGAATTTGCCCACTAGTTTGCCCAGTCACATCAGAAGCAGAATTTGAACTCAGGTTCCTTGACTCTAGAGCCAAGATTTGAATCGAAGGTCTTTACAGAGTCTCTTTTCATTCCATTATACCAAACTACTTCCTTTAATCATAAACCTTTAATCATACCTGTTTGTATATTTCTTTACGTCTTCTTTCTTTTGTGTATTATATTTTTTAAAGTAATTAATAATGTTGACTACTGTTTACATGGCCTCATTACCCTTTGTTTTTGAAATTTTTACTAAATGTAAATCCTTACTAAATATAAAAATGGCTTTATCTCACTTTGCCTGATATTGATGAGAAAGAAGCATAAAAGTACAGACAGCAACAACTAGAACAACTACCTTTTCTGGGTTATTACCAAAGAATCACCATCTACCATTGCTTGCAGACTGCAAGACTAAGAGGGGGAAATCCTTTTGAGATCTGGTCTTGCAAACTCAGACTTAGGAGGTAACAAAAAAAAAGTGTCATAATAGGAATAGAAGAAGAGAAGGTGATTTGTGCTAAATGTTTGCTTGGCTAAGAGGTTTGATAAGGAAGAAGGTTGAAAATATAGGCTAAATTTGGTTTTGGCTTAATCATATATTTCAATTACATATACCGTCTGTTTTCTATTAGTATGGATAATAAGAATTAATATTGAATGATTGGATCAATTTTCTACATGATGAAGTAGCACCCTGGATTCAAAGCCAGAAAACTTTGGTTCAAATTCAAGCTTGATTACTTGTACAACTTCAAGTATAACATCTGATTTCTCTAATCCTCAGTTTCCCTATGTGTTAACAGAGGAGGTGGAAAGGAATAATTTGAAGCACTTTTTAGCATGAAATTCTTTTTTTCTTATAGTATTTTTTCAATTACATCTAAAGACAATTTTCAACATTTTTACAAAATTTTGAGGTCCAAATTATTCTCCATCTCTCCCTTCATCATCTCTTCCCAAGAGAGAAGGCAATGTGTTCTACATTATACATGTACAATCATGTTAAATATATTTCCACATTAGTCACAGCATGAAATTCTTGTTCCTAATTCATAGACTTAATCACACTTGTTTTGAACCTCCATCACTTACTGACCAAATTTTTCTTCTATTTGTGCATCTCTCTCTCTCTCTCTCTCTCTCTCTCTCTCTCTCTCTCTCTCTCTCTCTCTCTCTCTCTCTCTCTCTCTCTCTCTCTCTCTCTCTCTTTCTCATCTTTTTTTTCCAGTGAAGAGACTCCTGGGGTCTGAGAACTCTGCCATTCAGAAGGCTCAATATGTCTCCAAGTTCATTATCACTGATTCCAAATCTGAAGGCCCTCCTTAGAACCTAGAATTAAGCCTCACAGTACATTCAACCTCAGGGCTCAGAGCACCAGCAGAGTTTTATCTCCCCCTGACATCAAAATTCTGTTTTTCTGAGGTTTGCCCTTAGGTCTGGAGTCTGTGAACTTGAAGGAAAAAAAAATGGTAACTACTTCAACATAATTGGTTTTCTTTGTTTTCCAACATATTCATCTCTAAACACTGTTCTGAGAAGAAGTGTATATATTTTAACAGATTGCCAAAGTGAACTATGACCTGAAAAGTGTGAGATCTTCTGCTCTGGGGTTAATTTAATCACCTAGAGACCCTAGTTGAAAGAAAAATAAAACCCACTGGCATTACAATCTTAACTTCCATACAGTCCAATCATCCACCAATCACACACTTCCTTTTTTGTATTTTGCTGCATCTAGACAGTGTTCAACAGAAAATAAGCTCTTGAGGGCAAGAACTACGCTTGACATTTAAGTGCTTGCTAAATTCTTGGTGAAATAAAGAAAGCTGAGCTTGTGGGCATTAAATAAATACTTTATGAATGAAAGATTGACTAGCACTATTTTTCAAACCCTTTCCAATTCCCCTCATTCTATCCAGGACCAATATTATGAAAAGTTTTCAAGTAGGTAAAATGTCTTCAATGCCTTTCCAATGATTCTGATGCTTCACAATTCTCTTTCACAATGCTCTCATGGTGAGGTTCATCCCCAGTAGTTTTGATCTATGTCTTGCCACTGGACCCAGATGGCTTTGGAGGAGAAAGTGAAGACAGTGACTTTACACAGCCCTGCCTCACTTAAATCCAATTTGCTTGCAAATCATGGCATCACCATCCTGAAGTCATGGGCCTCTTCGAGAAGGAAGGTCTAACAGTAACAACTCTCAGTTTACTTCTTAACTTCTTAACTACTCAGAGGCATCCTTCCTATCACACGTTCCCACTGGGCATTACACAGCACCACATCTCTGACCTTTCCCTAACTGCTCTCTCTTCTTTCCAGGTGAAGTATAATTATCTTTGCCTCTCTCTTTAGGGTGTGCACTGTAGAGTATTACTAGAGAAAGATTCAACTGTATAGAAAGAAGTTGTATGGAAATTCTGGGGTAATTTGTTCAAATGAGGGATCTTAACTTTCTGGATCATGGATCCCTTTGTGAGTCAGTCTGGGGCTAGGTAACAATGAGTGGCAATTGAATTAATCCATTTTATAGGTTCAGGGTTAGGGACTGGCTAAAAGATCTTACCACTCAAAAGACCCAATTCTGGTACGATGAGTCTCAATAAATATAATGAGTCTCTATAATCATAATCTTATTAGCTTAGCATAGTCTGTAAAGGGTTGTGCTCTGCTGCCAATGTCTTTCAGAACTGAGGGTCACCAGCACTCCATCATGAAACAAAGTTAATTGTCTATGTTACTTACTAAGTTCAGCAAATCACTAAGCAGTCCAAAGCCCAGTTTTCCTCATCTGTAAAATGGGGGAGAAGGGTTGGGATAAATGAGATAGCTAGGGGTCCACCTGACTCCACATCTTTCCTCCTGTCACTTCTCTTACCTAATTACCTAGCTTACATTTTGCCCCTCAACAAAATAGCATGATGGCTCAACCATTAAGGAGGATATTAATAGTGAAAATTTTGCTACGTGAAGGAAGGGGAAGCATTACTAGTTAAAATTAGGCCAAATGAAGTACTCTTTAGCATAAATTCAACAAATTTCAACAAGCATTTATTAATTACTTATTTGCCAGGTATTTGCCATGGCCTTAGGTCTACAAAGACCAAAAAAAAGTCTTTTTCCTCAAAAAGGTTACATTCAACTGGGGGAAAATATACACTCAGAGGAGGAAATATGAATGTATTTTGAGCCATAAAGCCTATTGGTGTGGTACTATTGCTTCATTGATGAAGAATGCCCTGCACCTGTATAAAGGTTAGGACAGAATCAGAAAGAATGGGAAAGATCCAGTCTTTTCAGTTTCTTCAGGCTTTTCTTCCAGCCTTAAGAGAGGAAATGGATAATGTCAACTACACTTCAGGCTGTTAAATGGAGGAAAAGACTCTGGGAAAAAGGTTGACAATGTACCTCCAGCTTGCTATGTGTTCATTGTAGAATTGGTATTTGGTAGGAAGGAAATCAAACCTTATATAAAGCTTAGGGTCCCCTTTCCCTATTAATGAATAAAAATCAGGAGTTTAACTTGAGTCTGAAATTACATCCTCTAGACTAACAATATTTAAAAGAGCAAATAAATATAATTCAAATCTAGTTCTCAATTCCAAGAGACTAGCAGAATGGTCAGCCTACATCCTTCATCTCCAGTTTCCTTTCCTGGCAGGCACTAAAGTCTCACTTAGAAAAGTGTGGGGGGAGGAGACACTGGAAATATATTCTATTCTGGCCTCCCATTCAGCCATATCAATGTAGTCTCTATTACTCAAAAATATAGATATAAATAATCCAAGTCTTAGGGTACCCCAAGACCAGCAGAGGTTGATGTAAGACTGGGTCAAATCCTGGGAGCTAACCCAAAACAGATCATTCTCTCTTTTTTGCTTATGTCCTTACCAGCTTTTCACTTGGGGAAACTTTCTAGAATTAGTGTCCAGGTTTCCACATATGTAAGTAGCAGGAGTTCACATTTCCCATAGGGTGCTCAAGGTATCAAATGCATATTGGGTAAAGAGCAGTCTCAATTTCACCCCACAGAAAGTACAAAAGAGACAAAGGACCCCAGGAAGCCAATACAGAGATATTAAAAAAATATAAGATATTCAAAGAAGCCCATAAATAAACATTAAAGTTACATAAATAATTCACCATAATTGCCAGAGGTACCGGAAGTACCAGAACTTCAGATTACAATCGGGACAAGCCTTAGATTTGCCAGTAGACTCCTAGCTTGCCCAAAGTCTACTAAACAGTATCTCCTGCTCCAGAAGGCAGAAACACTTTGAATATCCTAGATAAGCAATTTCCTTTGGCAGTCTGGTGAAACCAATGGACCACTTGTTAGAATAATGACTTTAAATATCAAAAACAAATATATAAAATTATAAAGGAAACCATTTATATCAAAATACAGTTGTCAAAAAAAAAATTAAATCAGTTCAAGCATTCCAGTTTGAGTCCCTGCTCTAGAAGGTCTAAATCGCAAAACAAGTTAGGAGTTGCCCATGAAGTGCTGGGCCATCTCTAGTTGTCCTGACCTATGGCTTGCCACTGGACTCTGATGGTTCTGGAGGAAAGAGTGGGGATGATGTCTTTGCATAGGTCTGCCTCACTTAAATCAAATTCATGTGTAAGTCAAGATATCCCCCTCCTGATGTGATTAGTCCTTTTCTAGAATGAAGGCCAAGTAGTACAATAATACCCATGGCATGGGCACTACCAGTATTTCTTACACATCTGGCTATAGAACACATGCCACTGAGCCCATCAAAATTCCCTGTCTTCTACATAAGAAGTTGAGTTCTAGGAATAATAATAAAAATGCAGTAGCATACGTTATATTATATTGTAATATAATGTATGATATTACATATAATAGTAATGCAATACTCACTAACATTTATGTAGTGCCTACTCTGTATCGTGATAAGTGTTTTACAAATATTATCTCATTTGATACCTATGTTCTCAAGCCATATGGGAGAGTGTATATCTGTTTTCTAAGAATTATCAATGTCCTAGTCACTTTCATCTTTTCCTTGGGAATTGGAAAGTCCAGTATCAGGTGTCTAGTCTGTAGTCACCTGCAGAATGAGCCTCAGTCTTGATTTGTAGACATCTTGGTTTCTAACTCCAATTGTGTTTGTAAAGGACAAGCTGTGGGAAGATATTTCCAGTTAAGTAAACTTTTCAGCACCTTCAATGCACCATCACATAATTGCTTGCCTCTTTTCCACCTACACATAAATCCAGCATGAGGTCTGCATCACTCCAGGCTAGTGGGAGGGTTTAAAAGAAGATGTCTCGGTTTTATCTGACAGATACCACTGCTACTTCTACCTGCAAACAACTGTTTTGAGTACTCCAGCATAGTTCTTCATCAGACATTGAGATCCTTGTCCATCTGTAAATTTTGGCTGAGACTACATCAGATGTTTCTCCATATAAGCTGCAATAAGCTACTCTGTAGGCCTTAGACCCAGATTGTAGCTTGTGTCCTGGGATAAATAATAGGGCTTGACTTTTTCAAAAAAGCAATAGAGAATCAAAGCTAAGTACATTACTAGGGTAAGATGATCAGAGATTTGTATAGAGTAAATGAAATTTAGAGGACGTCAAGAGTACTAGTCCCAAGTATTTTATTCCCTAGACCCTAACAGCTACAATCCAGTTGATGTCCTGCCCTCAACCTCAACAACTGGTCTATCCAAATGTAAGCTTTTTTTCCCTAGAAACTTTCCCTGAGGCAGCATGGAACAGTTCATCAGTATCATAGAAAGTTCAGTGTCCTGGACCATGACCTCTACTGGTAGGCACCCCCAGGTAAGTTTCTCATTCTGGAATTCTCTCTCCTACACACTACCTGACCTTAGCCCAGACACAAAAATGTCGTTATTTCTCTGATCAAAGCTGCCTTCCCAAGTATCAGTGTCAACTCACTAATACTATCATAAAATCATTAACTTCATTTTTTTCCTTTTATAGGAGAACAGTCACTGTAGTTAAGAGGAGCTGCATCTAACATGAAATTACTTTCTCTTGCCTTTTTTAATATAAACATTGAAAATAAGCTCCCTTCCAGCATGCATTCAAAAGTAGAGAGTATTATATTCAACCTAAATAAAGTTGGTGCATCTCATTAAAAAAATGAAATAGAAAACTTACCAGCAAGAATATAAATACTTTTTACAATTGCTTCAAGATTCAGAGAGTGAATTTTTTAATACTTAATATCGTAGGTGCTTTTCTTCATTTTCTCAGAAGTAACTGCAACTTCCAAGCTAATCCTGATTGCCTGGGCAGTTTATTTTCTTTAAACTACTTCTCCAAATCACTGGGTTAAAATTACTTACCATATCTTTCAGCTATGTAAAATTGTTTTGCGTGTTAGTCCTTGAAAAACAGTTCCCATCAATCATCAATGACCACTGAGGCACTTTATAAACCAAGCAACATTGCGTTCAATTGAAATACAGCTAACTGGTGACAAGAACAATTTTTGCCTTCCTAGTTTCTGACATTTCTTCCAAACAGGTGTTAACAAAATATAAAGTCAAGTCAATCTCATGGCAACACTTCAATTATTTTTGAGACTTTGGGGAAGGTACTAGAGGAAAAGAAATTCCACTGAAAGTTCATTAACATAATTACATCTACTTGAGAGTCAGTGTGGTGAAGTGAATAGATGACCACTCGAATCAGGAAGATGTATTCAAGGCCTGCCCTGACATACACTAACTGTATGGCCATGGGTAAACAACTTAACTGTTCAGTGACCCCTTGGCAATGTCTAAGCCCATCTTTGGAGAAAGCTCTTGTGGATCTATATTGCTTTAAGGAATTTCTATATGGGATTTGTGCATGCTCATTAAATCAAAGATAAAATATTGCATCTATACACTTAAACATTATATACATTTTCAGCAAAAGCCATACTGCTTGAAGAAAGTCATGTTTTTATTATTACAAACATTACTTTCACACAAAAAGCATTTAACTTTAAGGTTAAATATTGGCCAAGTTGATAAAAACAAAGCAAAAAGAAAAACACATTTTGTAAGGAAATAAATATATGTGTTTGATTGAAGTTGGTAGTGTCAATCACGATAGGCATTGTGTAATGTACAATTAAGGATTGTATGTCATAATTAAATTTTTAAAATTCATAATTGAAGGAAATTGCTAAATTTCAGGTACAGATTAGTAAAAATACAAATTTTATCCCCCTATTTAAGTTCATGGATGTGGTAAAACCTTCCCCCAAAATACTTTGAATAAGAAACTAGTCTATTTATTCTCCTGACTCTAATGTGTCACCACAGCCCTTAGGTTTCCCTGCCCCCTTCAGTCTCTAGACCTTTATTCTTGTTTGACTGTAGAAAGGAATCTCAACCCTGAGATTTCAGTGACCTAGTACCTCACAAGGCCTTTTCCCATGAGATAATTCTTCAACCAACTCTGAATTTATGTGTCAAAGAGGCAAAGCCATAGTCTTCACTCTAAAAACTGATAGCTTAACATTAAATACATTCCTGGTGGAGAAAACAAAACAAATCTGTTAGTCAAATGACAGCCTTCTTTAAAGTTGTTAAGGATATCTACCCAATCCCTGAAATTTCTGTGTTCTATTGAGTTGAGTAGTTGGAAACTGTGGGGATAGAAAATCCTTCCAAGAATATGGTCTAACGAGAAAGACCAAATGAAGGAATGTGGACATATGTTTCCTGTCTCACCACCAGAGCAAACAAGTTGGCTCCCATGAAAACAAATTTCTCAGAAGCAGGTCAAGGTGGAGCAGGTCCGTGAAGGCCTTTCCCTACCTTATTTTTCTAACACGAAGAAAGAAAAGAGATTCTGGGGATGATAAGCACGCTCCGAGATGCTTTCCGTGATCCCGAATGACTCGATGTAGAACAGTGATGCGTTGAAAACTTGTGGATCACTAAGGTACTTGGAGGTTCACAAACTTTCAAAGAACTGGACCAGGGAAACAAAAGTAGAGGTGGGTAAATATCTTCTTAGTTTCCGCAAGAGAGTGGAAAGCAGAATATTCGTCACCTCACAAGCTGATGATCCTAACAGCAACAACCAGACAATTTCTTATTTGTTAAAAGGGCAGTTTCAAGCCTGTCAAAAATGTAAGTGGTCATTTCTCTGAGCCAGCCTAGGCTCATACAAAACAAGTTACATTAGGTTAGGCTCCTTTCCTTTTTCAGTATTCTTTCTAGACCATGAGAACAAATGAATATCATGGATGAAATATGCCTAGATTTTAGCAAGCCATTATCAAGGTCTTTCACAATGTCTTTACCGATGAGATATGAAGAGAGGTGATAATAGAGGTAAGTGAACTTGGACCTGGTTAAACTAAACCCAGAGAGTGAAGGATTTCAAATGGGAAGTCTTAATGACAACTAACCCTCAGACAAACTTGAAATGTTGTAAAGCGCTTGGTATACATTATCTCATTTGAAGCATACAACAATCCTATGAGGTAGATACCCAGGATACTATTATTTCCATTCCGAAAAGAAAACTGAGGCACACTGAGGCTAAATGATGCCCAGGGACATGGAACAGAATGAATGCAAGTCCAAGTGTCAGAGACATGATTTGAACACAGGTCTTCCTAATTCTAAGTCCTGTGCTATATCCACATACATCACTACTCTATCTATGACCTCATTTTGATATTTTAGGTTTCAATTTCTTATTAGCATTATTGATTTATACTTCCTAGTCTGAAGATCTTTCTGCTTGATAGAAAAAACACGAAGTAAGCTGAATTTAGCAATTCAATTCAGTTCAGTTAAGCAAAAATTTAGAAAGCATTTATTTCCTGTATATAAGGCACTGTGCTAGATTCTGGCAACAGAAATGCTAAAAAAAAAAATCCTTTAGGAACTAAAATCTATTAGTTCTACTTTTGCTCTGTTGTCTGTTAGCATAGTCTCAACTATTCCAAGTAGAAATTCCAATCTATCTCTGGTTTTCCTCTTCCCCTAATATAGCTGTACTGCTAGGTGGTGCAGTGGATAGAGTACCAGGTCTGGAGTCAGGAAGATTTCTCTTCCCGAGTTCAAATCTGGCCTCAGATACTAGCTCTGTGACCCAGGATAAGTGACTTAACCCTGTTTGCTTTAGTTTCCTCATCTGTAAAATGAATTGGAGAAGGAAATGGCAGACCTCTCCAGTGAATCTTGGCCAAGAAAACATCAAATGGAGTCATGAAGAGTCAGACGTGACTGAAAACAACAGAACAATAAAATAACATATTTGTAACACCCCTACCCAGGTCAGGGACAATTCTCTGAAGGATAGTCGTATGATGCTTCATGCTGTGGATTCAGAGAGAGATGTGTGTTATAATTGACCACGAGAACTCTGAACTTAAGTGTGGAGAAAATTTGAAGAGACTTGAGGGAAGAAAGGAGAGGAGACAGAGAGACAGGTGAGCAGAAGGCCATAGAGGACAGGCAATCTCCCTGGAACCACACGTGTAGTAAGAGAAATTGTGCCTCGCCAATATGCCTGGCCTTCTAAAACCTATGTCCTCAAAGAGTAAGAATTAATTTCCCTAATGAGATTCTTATCTCCTTAGTGGAGCTAAGACTTTCTTTTACTCCTAAAGATCCGACTTACCCTTGTATATTCTTTCATCTACTGGAATTTGTATAGCTTTTCTGATTTCTGTTTACTTTTGTTGTTCACTAACTGAGGTGTGTGTGTGTGTGTGTGTGTGTGCGCGCGCGCGCACGTATGTGTGTATGTGTAGCATTTTGTGGGAGGGAGTTAGGCTAGTGAGAGTAAATTGTTACTTTCCTTTTTAGAATGACTAGGACAAGTGGCTTTTATTCTGAACCCCTAAAAGAGAGCATCGTACTGCTAAATGATAAATATTGGAGGTATGTAGATAAAAATAATTCTAGTCCAATAGCTTTCACGGGATAGGCAACTGAAAGAGTGAGTGCCCAACCATGGCCCTCCTCTAGCTCTTCACAAAGTTGGAAGTTGAAGTATCATTTGGAGACAGGGTAGGACAGATCCAGATATATCTGTCTATTCAAATTATATGGGCATGTTGTATGCAGGTTAGCCATACTATGTTAGACAGTCTGCTCAACTACATTAAACAGCTTTTTTTTTTTAAGTGGCAGTTGTTTGTCAAGAACAAGCCAGCTGATAAATTCTTGAAGCACTTTGTTGATATCATTCCTTAAAAAGGCAAAAGATGAGATTCTGGTCTTGTTTCTGACCAATGAGTAGTAACTGGTTACTAATGTATGTTGAAAGAACACTGGAATGAAATGAGCAGAACTGAGTTCAAATTTTGGCCTTGCCACTAATGTGACTATCTATGGAACTATCTAGGAACCTAAGATAAAAGGACATATTCTTTTACATCTATTTATGAATTACAGAAAGTTATAGAAAGAATTCTGATTATAACCTGTCATTCCCAGGGCTCTACAAATTAACTATATTCAGTAATGCCAGATTGACATTTTCCTTGCTATCATCTTATTAAAGGTAGTACTGGAACAAGAGGGCAAACTGAGAGGCTGGTAACCTATTGGGAGGAATAGGTTGACAGAATAATATTGCTACAGGGCTTAATATTGAAGCAAGAAGGCAAACTGAGATACTGGTAACCTATTAGGAGGAAATGGTCAACACAGTAATGTTACTCCAGGGCTTAATAAGATCAAGCTAATGTCTAGATCCACACCACAGCCTAGGGATTCCCCATTCTTGACTTATAGACTAATAGATCTGGAAGAGGCCATAAGAGAGGATTTGATTCAGCCCCCTGTCTTCAGACTAATGAGCCCTCAGTTCCTGGGGAACTCTAAAACACAAATTATTCCATGGACAATCATATTTCCATAGAAATACTGAATAGTCTACACCTTTCCAGATGTTTTACATTATTCTACTTCAGACATTCCACTATTATTTCGTCAATTTTGGTTGTTCTAATATTTCTCTTAAATGTTGTTCTTCTATTTCTGTGCCTTCGTACAGGCTACATCTCAGCCCCATCCCACCCACAATGCCTGAAATTCTTTCCCTTCTCATGTATATAGCCTAGAATTTCTCACTTCCTTCAAAGCTCTGAATACTTGCAACAGTAAGATCTATACTAATTTTCCCCTCCTCCCCCCTCAAGCCCCAGTTATTCATATGTTCACATACACCTTGGTCTTTTTTAAACACACACACACACACACACACACGCACACACACGCACGCACACACACGCACACAAAATTACATTGCACCTACTCTACCTGTATTGTGTCTACTTTCCTGAGTACTTGTCCTTTCCCCTCCCCAAAAGAAGATAAGTTCCTTGAAGGCAAGAACTTTTTCTCTTTGGTGGGTTTTTGCATGCCCCACTCGGCAAAGACATTTATAAAGTGCTTGTAGAATAAATGAAAAATAACTTTCCAGTTTTAACATAAGGAAAATTTCAATCCAATGCTCTCAGATGAGTAAAGGAAGCAATGATTAAATGCAGGTGGCCATGGTCTTTCTTGAATTTGCTGCCTCTCCATGAATCAAATCATCTTAGAGGTGAAATGATCATCAACATACAGCCTCAGGAAAGAACATGACTGATAGAGTTCATATTATGATACCTAGTACTACTTATGCCCCTGGGAGAGAAAGAAGAGACCATAAAATAAAGATGGCTATGCCGTGAAATATTCAAAAATGTTCTCCAGAATCTAAATGCCTTAAATTATTCATTGACTGGGGCATTATTTGCAAGAATAAAACAGAAGAAAAGAAAACAAGGTCCAGTTTTCCAGCTCCAAAATAAAATAGCAGCTTTAATGTTCAAATGCATGCATAGCATATAGCCTAACTTCATATGAGAACTACTTTTTAGAAAAAGAAAAAAAGCCTATGTATGCAAAATGAGAGGGGGAAAAAACAAAGAGAAAACAAAAGAACTCAAGAAAATAGCTTACAGCAAATGGCATTTGAAAGAAACACAGACAAGCCACCTCCATTTTGTTCTATACTCAAATAAAATCAAGGGCAGGAATGTTCCTGAGACATTCTATAATCAATGTAACTTTTCCCTGAGGCTTCCATATAAAATCTTTAAAAATAAAAATAATAACAAACTACAAGGAAATAGAATGTTTCAATTAGAGTGATTTTTTAAAAAATAATTTAGAGGAGAGAAAGAAGAAAAAATGAAGTTTAATATTCTTTTTATGCTAGAAAGTCTTCAGGGAAAGATGGCTTTTCACAACCAGTTTTGCTGAGCGATATTAGTGGAGGAAAAAAAATATCTGAGGTTTCGCCTGTCACTGTACCCTTCATAATCACTACAATTCAACATGACACCATAACTTGTAAGGAATTCTCTCTGGCATCCATTTAAGTGGACACTAATTGGAAAGTTCAGTGAACAGAGAAGGGCTGTGAACAATATATATTTCAACACTCTGTACCCGATCTTGACCTTAAATGACAAGGAAGAAAAAAATGGCAAAACACAGTCTCTGCATTTAGCTCTCTGTATTTTGAGACAACAGTTTGGGTTGAAAAAAGTATGTGGGGGCAGAGGAAAGGCACCTGGGTGTATTCCAGATTCTCATTTTGTTGTTACCAAGTTCTTGATTATTCTAGAAAAAGCAGTCTCCCCTGGAATCCATCCACCCATTAAGCATCATCTATCAAGAAGATACTGGGTTTGTGCCAGCTTTGGCATGCTAGGAAGTACATCAGATTTAATAGCAAACAGTGCAGGTTGTAGCCACTTACTCTCCTAACCTATCAAGGGTGTGACCTTGGTCAGGTAAGTCACTTAACCCCTCCCAGCCTCAATTTCCTCCTCTGCAAAATGGGGGAAATATTTACATTACCTACTGCTTTGTACCTGTTTAATGCATGCATATACTGTTAAGAGAGAGCCAAGCAAGTCTAGGTACAGATCCCAACTCTTAACATAGATGACTCATTTTCTTTTAAATTTATTTTCAATTCACATACTTTAGTCCATTTTCCAAGACTATAATAATTTATAGTAGCCACTATAGTAATAATAGTCACCAACATTTACATCGTGCTTACTATGTGCTAAGAACCATATGAAGCACTTTACAGATATTATGTCCTTTTATCTTCATAACAATCCTGGGAGGTAGATGCTATTATTCAGGCAGACAGAGGTTAAATGACTTGCCCAGGGTCACTCAGCTAGTACCTGTCTGATGCTAAGATTTGAACTCAAACCTTTCTGGCTGCAGGCCTGGTAGTCTATTTGCTATATCATGTAGTAACAGAGGAGTTTCCATCTCTGTCTCAGAAAGCAGTTTCCACACAATTTCCTAAAACAACGAAAACACTGGTCTGGAATCCTATATGCAAATGCACGTAAGCACACATGTGAGCACACACACACACACACACACACATACACACACACATATAAGAATTGGGTATAGGATTGATACAGTGGTTAAAGTGCAAAACTAGAAGTCAGACAGATCTGAGTTCAGATCCTGATTCAGATACTTCCTTGTTGTGTGACCTTGGGCAAGTCATTAAACCTCTCAGCCTCAGTTTTTCACATCCCTAAAACAGAGATAAGAAAAGCACCTACCTCCATGAGATAGCCTATGTAAAAGTGTTTTGCAAACTTTAAAGTGCTCTGTAAATGAGAATGATTTTAAGTTGACGTTTGTGTCTTATCTCCCACCAGATGGTAAACTCTGAGAGCATGGGATTGTGCTTTACCGAGTGGTTTTATCTCCTCCAAGGCCTATCCAGTGCTCTATACCCAGCATGAACCTAAATGGTTATTGAAAATTATGGTTTTTAATATAATGGAAGACTATTGGGTCTTAAGATATGATGTTAGGGATGCATTCAGAGAAAGCTGGGATGAATGGTACGAACTGTTACAGACTGAAGGAAGCCGTCCTGAGAACAACTGATACAGTAGCAACAATATTTTGTAAAGACCAACAATTCTGAAAACCTTTAGAACTTTAAACAAAGCAGACCAACCATGAGTCCAGAGGACCAGCGATGATCTTTGTTATCCACCTCCTGATAGAGAAGTAATAGATTTAAAGCACAGAATGGGACACGCGGTTTTCAATATGGCCAATTTCTTTCTTTCTTTTTTTTTTTTTGCTTGACTAGGCATATTTGTTCCAAGGATTTGGTTTGATTTTTAAGGGGGAGGGAGGGAGGGAAACTAAATGCATGTTAATTGAAAAATAAAATGGAAAAAAGAACAAATTCATTATCAATAAAAATAGCTTTTAAAAAAAGCCCTAAGTAAAAAATTGTTTAATTGAAATTAGGTAGTATACAAAAAAGCACTGTTAACCAAACATCTACGGTTTCTTTAGTTCTAAATTCCCATGATAAATATCAGTTATTATGTAAACTGCACTGAACTAGACACGAAGGGAGATAAAATAAGTCATCCTCTTTACCTCTAAGGAGCTCACAATCTGGCTGGAGAGATAAGAATTATGCACAAAACAAGGAGAAAACAATACAAAAAGTTATGATGTACTCAGGACTAGATTGAAACTCTGGAGCACTCTCACTCAGAAAATAGGGGAAAAAGGGTAGGAAAAATGCCACTTTTATACCTACTAATAATAATTTATATTTACATTATATGTTCCAGGAGCAAAATATCCTCCCACTAGGTCACTGGATTCTCGCAGCATGAGAGGGAAGGAGACATGAGTTACTATTCTTGTTTTACAGATAACAAGCTAAGGCTTAGAGAATCTGAGTAACTTGCACATGATCATCCAACTAGTAAGTGCTCCCAGAGGATCAGAACCCAGGCCTTTTAACTTCAAGTCGATCCATCTCCCCACACTTTCAGTGTTCTTTCCACTCATTGTTGTTCAGTTGTTTCGCTCATGTCCAACTCTTCATGACCCTATTTGGGGTTTTCTTGGCAAGAATACTGGAGTGATTTGCCGTTTCCTTCATTTTACAGATAAGGAAACTGAGGCAAACAGAGTCAGGGTCACGTAGCCAATAAGTACCTGAAGTCATATTTGAACTCAGGAAGATGGGTCTCTCTGATTCCAGGCCTGGCACTCTATCCACCTCATCACTTAATTGCTCTTCTACTATACTGCCCTAAATAATGAAGAAAGATTATTGAGAAAAGAATCTATAGTAATTAGGAGCTTGTCTTCAGGACAGAAAGTATTTAATGGTCAGGGACTATTCTGGGCTAAACTATGAAAGACAAGCTTGGTCTTCAATACCCTATTACTCATCCTGTCCCCTGTTTCTCTGTATACTTACTTTTCCTTCATGCTACCCAGGACATATCTTCTGGACTACCCCACAATGCCTCAGCTGTGTCCTCACTCTGCTTCTTTGGGCACCTTCTCCCATTGATAAGTTGTTCCTACAACTTCCATTTTGTAGAAGGACCCCACAATCATCCCTCATTCTACAGACCACTGATCTCAAACTCAAATAGAAACAGATTCTCTTACGCCACATATTGACCTAGAAAACCACAAATTACTACCCTCGATGCTGTATTGTATTTTTTAAAATATATTTTTATTTATTTCATTAAATATTTACATTTTAAATTGTATTACATGTAAAAATACATGTAAAAAATTCTAAAATTAATTTTTAATGTATTTTTATTTATTTCACTAAACATTTCCTAATTACATTTTAATCTAGCTCTGATCCTCTCAGGCATTTTTTTAGGCTGCTTGAGACTTGCAGGGAGGTTGACACTACTTTCTAGACTAAGCCATAGTGCCCCAATTGCCTTATGACTCCACTCCTGCCAGCCTTTACTCCCTTAAGTTCCAGTATGGAGAAGGGCCTAAAATCAGCCATCCCTGATTCTCCAGACTTAGCTACCATGCCCTCAACCAAGTATCCACCCCTGCTTACTATTTGGCTCCCCATTTATGTGTTGTCTCCACCCCCCTTTCTTTCTGCTCGAATTTGTTTTCTCAATGCTTAGCACAGTGCCTAGCACTAAAATGCTTGCTGAATAAGATTGCTCACCTGGTTTATCTGGAATTCATCAAACCAAAATTTTTAAACTTGGGAATGTGAACTCTTTTTAAATATATAATTTTAAAAATATATTTAGATGGCTAAATTTCAATACAATGGGCTTCTTTGTATCCTGTATGTTTTCCCTTTTGCACTTAACATTATTCTGAGTAGGGCCCATAGAATTCACTAGACTACAAAAGGAATCCATGACCTCCAAAAGGCTGAGTTAGAACCCCTACTTTTGGTCTTTTCTGACTTTCAGTCTCTTCTTTCCTAGGAGATAACGGATAGATTAAATAAATTAATGGTGATAATATCCAAATAAAAATACCTTAAACTGAATAATAATGAAGGTACAGAAAGGTTTGAGAAGAGGCGCTAGCATCTAAGGTGTGGGCACAACTAACAGGGATATCGGGAGGGAGACTAGAGACATATCATTTTGAAGAGAAGGAAAGTGATGGACAGGAAGAAATTTTGTTACTCAAAGTTCCTTTTGGAATATTGCTTTGTTAGAATGTGGCTGTGAGACTGAACCATGAAAACTGTTCTTTCCTTTTGTCAGTGAAATCAAGGAAAGCAGGTCTGCATTAACAAATGCTGCTGTTTTCTTCTTTATGCTAGTTTAGCCCTCAGTTGAAGAAAAGTTTAGTATAAACTTGGTAGCCAAATGGATTTGTGTTAGAATTTGTGATAGGATCATGAAAATTAATGTCCTGTTTCCTCATTACAACCCAACGTTTTAGTTACATTTAATTGAAGTTTGGATATTTTGATGATTCACAAAGAAACAGTGTTGGAATGTTCCTGATGGGCTGAAAGTATTGGGTGGCTGAGACAAGGTTAATTTGTACCCTGAAAACCAGATGAGATGTTAACTACGTTCAGGTTGCACTTCAGCAGTTTGAAAGGTAATTGTTTTACCTTCTCAGCACTTAAGAAGGACTTCTAAAAATAGATTCGATTATCAAACTTTGAGAGAAAATAAAACATTGGATTATAGTTTCCTTAAAATTTCTTTTTTGTCAATCAGTACTTCACACTATACCACCTGGCTGTGATTGAAGAAAGCTATTTGGAGTTCACCTACTACTGTCAACAGAGTAGTCTACTTTTTTTGAGAGGCAGCTTCTTTCTACAACTTCTCCATGTTACGGGTGAGAATTGGGTGATAAGCGGACACCAAAGACGGATGAACAGCCCTCACAACAGAGCCCCTGGTCCTCCTGAAACACCCCCCAAATCATGATGTCATTGGTCGTTGAAAGAAAAGAACAAATAACAATTGCTTACCTTTGTTAAAGGAGTCTTGACGTAGAATTCTAGTGTCTTCTTTAAGTTACACATCTGGATTTGGCTGTTAGAGCAATCTAACTACAATAGACCACAGCCTAGGCCTCAGTCTTCCTGTAGAAAAGAAAGGGACTGGACCTCCAAGATCTCTTGCAGCTCTGAATCTATGGTTACAGGATTTTAAAAAATCATTTCCTCAAAATGAGTCTTTGAGGATAAAATAATCTAGAACATTTTTAGGGAGAGACATTGTAGTACACCATCTGCAGAGTTGAATGTGCTAGCAAGGAGACCTTTGCTGATTAAATTCCCAACACAATTAATGTCATGAGGCTTCCCTTTATGATCCCTAGAATGCTGAAGTTTGAATTTGATTAAAATGAAATTTCAGAGGTTTAAATTAAGAAGCAGATGTATCATTGAGCATTGTGTAAATTCACTGAGCTCAGCCTCTGATTTGTTTACTTGAGAACATTTCAATAAAATTCCTTAAAATGCTCCTGCCACCCTAAATAAGTGGCTCAGTCACAGATTCTAAGGGTATGAATAATTTTCATACTGTTGTACATTGAAATTAGCACTTATTACACTTTTTGAATAAAAATCCAAGGTGGGATGTACAAATGTCTCCAATTTTCTTGACTAAGGAAACACAGCTGATGCTGTGACTATCAAGAAATAGGGTGGCAGTTTCTTAAGGTGACACAGGATCAGTCTCCAATCAGAAAGGGGTAAGGAGATGATTTGCCTTCCTGATTTTCATTTCAGGTTCAGCATGCTGTGCAAAAACTTCCACTTGACTCATCCCTTTGAGTTGCTTCAAAAACACCTGGCAGCTTTAATTACATCACCTTTGAAAGGTTTTTTAGCTCGTCCTGAGACTACATTTGCAAGGCAGCACTTTTCCTCCTTTACAGTAAATCCACTGGTTCTGTAATTCAGATTACTATTTATTAATAAAGATCATAAAATGGATGAACCATTGTTATTTTGTGATCAGTAAACACTTTTGTTTGATGAATGGGTTAAACAATATATTAACTATATCTGTGCTTAACTATAGCCTGGGAGGGTGAGAAGAAGGGGGAGAAAAAGAACAAAGTAAAAAGTACACAGTAGAAAACAAAAGAAAACTTACAAGGAAGCAAAGAATGGATGGACAGCTCTCAACACAATGTAGTATTTCTTATATAGGCTTTCTTGAAATGGAAATTTATTGCTATATGTTTTGAATCCTCTATTCTATTACATTCTACTGTGCACTTGACAAGCTTTTTTTTTATTTTGCATTTGTTTCAATATTTAACTTTATATTTCTATTTCTTTTCTCTATCGTGCATTTAAATTTTAGTATTTAAGTCTAAAATTTAAAAAAATGTTTAAAATAGAGAGAAAAACAATATCTATTTTTCTCCAAAACCAAAGAATTTTCCATCAAGTATTTATTCATTGCCTACTAGGCACCAGGTACTATGATAGATGCAAATACAAAATTGAGACAATTCCTGATCATGACTTAGGATTATGATTTAATACCTTTAATCCAATAATTCATCTTCATGTCTTTTGTAACCTATTAACAACCGACAACTTTATGTGATTCTGTCTCATTTAAATCCAACTCATGAGCAAATCAAGAAACCACCCTCCTGATGTCACTGGTCCTCTTGGAGAAAGAAGGTCAGACACCAACCACGACAGCAGTCCTAGCTCTCTGGTTAGCATGGGAGCTATATATAGCCTCAGCCCTGGAGAGTTGACACAAAATGTAAAATGAGCTGGAGAAGGAAATGGCAAACCACTCCAGTAGGGTTGCCAAGAAAACCCCAAATGGGGTCATGAAGAGTCAGATGTGACTGAAAAGTGACTGGACAACAACAAGATGTGGTCCCAGCTCTTTTTACAGATGAGGGAAATTAGTCCCAAAGAAGCTAAGTGGTTTGCCCTCTTAATCCCAAATAAGTGGCAGAGCTATGATTCAAACCTGTGTCCTTTAACTCCAAATCAGGGGTTATTTCCCTCATGCTGCCACATAAAAACTGTGGCCATTCATTTAAATTCTCCATTTCCACTAAGCCACATCCTTTCATTGTTCTTGATGATTGTTCAACTCCTACTTTCAGCCACTTATCAATGAGGTATGAGAGGAGGTTGTAGCCTTCTGCAATTCATGACCTTCAGTTGTCAAGTACCCACATCTATTTATTATTTAACTTCTTCCTCATGAATTAGGAGCATAAGAAGATCTTAATGTGCCTTTAAACATGAAGAGTGGTCAATACATCACTCATTGATAATTTATAGTCATGGAGAGCTATGTGAGACTCAGAGGAGAAAAGTGATTTACCCAGACTTAAAGAGCATGCGTCGGAGTCGGGATGGGACCAGGTCTTCCTGAATCCAACAACTCTCTATTTGCTATATGGTAATATGTCAAAGGTCTACATGTGCTCAAATGAATATGTACTCCACTCTGTACTTGCTGCTCTGCCTGGTTTCAACTTTACAGAACAAGATTCTCCTGTTTCTCCAGGGTAAACTTTCATCTCACCATCAGGCTACTGAGACCACCTCCCTTAGCCTCCTCTACCCTCTCGTTAGAGGGCTGGAGGCTGGAGTGCCAAACTCATCCCAATGCTTACTTCATAGAAGGCAGAAACTGGACTTTTCTTGCTCACTTCTCTCTGTTTCTCCTGCTTTGCCTGGTTTCAATTCCATGGAATAAGATGCCTCTTCCCTGGGAACCTCTGACACCTCCCCACAAACTTTCCTGCCTCCATTTGAGTATTGTCTTTCCCCATTAGATTGTAAGCTCCTTGAAGGCAGGAACTTTCTATTAATCACATACCCCAGCACTTAGTATTTCTTAAAGTAGTAGCTAGTTAATGTTTATTAGATTGGATTTGACTAGAAAATGAGATGATAAATGAAAAGTGCTGAAGTACCATACACATGCTAGCTTTTAAAGATTTTTTTTGTTATCCTTTTGTATGTTATTATATAAATGATTTAACTTTGGTGTTTCCATAGATATGGTTACTCCCTTCAGTTGTACAGATCAGTCCATCTTTTTTCTTATCATTCTGTGTGTGATTCTTGTCCATGACCTACTATAGATCCTCTATTGAAGATAGACCCAAAATGCTGGTCTTTCAAATTTCATGAATACTAGTATAGTACTTGACCTACATATACATATTGTGTCCCAAAAGTCTTAGTGCAGTTTTAAGCTATAATAACTTTAAAAAAAAAAAGAATGGCTTAAAGTTTCACTAAAACTTCCTGAGAAATCCTGTCTTTAGCCCTGACTTGTCCTCCTTTTTTTTATTATACAACTCCTGGATGATATCTTTTATGCAATTTCATTTTTATATAATATATATGTATATGTGTATGTACATACACACATATGTATACACACATATACACAGACACATATAGATAATACATAATTATAGATACTATATATATATATATATATATATATATATATAGTGTGCATGATCATTGATAATATACTGCAGTCTGTACTTAACATACATCGCCTTTTGAGTTATACCAAACACTAGTTCTTTAGTGAATATGATCTTCTGTTAATAAAAGGTATATAGCATCACAGAGAAAATAACAATGTGAGAAATATGGGAACTGTGTCAGGGAACTGTTCTAGAGCACTGGAGGCTCTGTGTGATTTCCAAACCCAAACCAGCTCTTTAAAATCTGCAGTGCCCATCAAATACATGTCACCCGATTGACTAACTCACTATATTCTTCACCCATTTGTAGGTCACTACGGACAATAGATATTTTTCATCCATTTAATCTCCCCCTACCAAAATGGACCATTTGAATGAGATATTAAGTAGCCATAAATATCATTGAGGAGAGCCTATAATATTGACCCTAAGACCCAAGGTCTTCTATTCTAGTCCCTTCATTTGACATAAGGAAACTAAAATCCATGGAAGTCAAGTAATTTGTCCCCCAAGGACCAACTAGATGTAAATCCAGTTCCTTTAATTCCAGAGTTACTGTTATTTCCTCTGTATTATACTGCCTTCTATTCTGATGTTTGAGACTGCACAAGAATACCTGAAAGACCTCATCATCTAAAAGGGATCTCACTGAGAATCTACACTGGACATTCTATACTGTATTGGGAAACAGAATTATTATATGTTAAAGCTGGAAGGAATTTTGGGGTCCCCAAATAGATGCAAATCATACTTGAAGAAGAATCATATTGACATATAATTGGTTATCTAGACTTTGAAGACCTCCAAAGGGGAAGAACTCTACATCCTAAGGCAGCTTATTCCACTTTGGGCTAGTTCTAATTATTAAAGGAAATTTTACATATGTAAAGCTTACATTTGCTTCCTTTCAGCTTCTACCCATTATACTTCTCTGGGGTCAAGCAAAACAAATCTAATCTCTCATGTCCCTCTAAAATACTTGAAGATAGCTATCATGTCCCACCTAAGTTTCCTCTTTTCCAGACTAAAAATCACAGTTTCTCTAACCAGCCTTCACATGGTAGGATCTCAAGGACTTTCACCACAATAGCTGTATCTTCTTCTCTATATGGATGTCAGTTTATCAATGTCCTTCCTAAAAGACTGTGCTCAGAATAGAACACAATAGTCCGAATGTGGACTTAGCAGGGCATAGAATAACAGGACTGTCACCTCTCTTGTCTGGGGCACTATGCTTCTTTAAAGGCAGCCCAAGATTGTACTAGAGTTAGATGGCACTCTGGATAGAGCACTGGGGTCTTGAGACAGGAAGACTTGAGTTAAAATCCAGCTTCAGACAGTAGCTGTGTGACCCTGGACAAGTCATTTGACCTTGTTTGCCTCAGTTTCTTCATCTGTAAAATGAGCTGGAAAAGGAAATGACTAATCAATTTAGTATCTTTGCCAAGAAAACTCCAAATGAGGACATAGAGAATTGAACATGACTGAAATTATTCAACAACAACAAAGGTTGCACTAGTGTTTTTGATGGTCCATAGTTGTACTCATATTGACTTTGCATTACTTTAAAATACCAAGACCTTTTTCAGCTGAGTAAAAGCAAGTAGTACTATTTTCTTTCTCCTACTCCATTTTCTACTTGCAAATTGAATTGTAAACTATTTTCTATACCTGGATTGATACTGATAATGAGGACAAAATTATCTTTAACCAAATTATTTCAGGGACTCTTTTCAAATTTTAATACATAGGGAAGAGAAATCTTACTACAAGTAACATTCTAAAGTTGTTTTGTATTACCAATTTAAATGATTTAGAGGGGAAGAGAGTACTAATCAAATAGACATACCAAGTTCTTGCATTCTCTGCACCTTTTAGTCAATCCTATGACCGTGACAATGTGATCTGCTATAGAAAAATCATCTATGAAAGCCTACTCATTCTTTTCTCATATTTTTAAAATTAATGATATCCTCAATATATGTGCAAATTATTCTGATGTAGGTTTTGGAGAATCAATATT
This sequence comes from Potorous gilbertii, assembly GCA_028658325.1. NCBI lineage: Eukaryota > Metazoa > Chordata > Mammalia > Diprotodontia > Potoroidae > Potorous > Potorous gilbertii. The sequence goes on along the minus strand of CM053771.1, from coordinate 247,091,029 downwards.
ATATTGTATGAGTCATATAGGAGGATGTAAGGTTGTACCTGGAATCTAGAAGAGCTGAGTTAAATATAACCTCAGAAACTTATTAGCTTTGGGACTGTGGGCAAGTCATGATTGCCTCACTTTTCTCATCTGTAAAATAGTGAAAACAATAGCACCTACTTTGCAGGGTTGTTGGAAGTCAAAATGAGATAATATGTTTAAGGCATTTTGCAATCATTAAAGTATTATGTAAATGCTAGTTGTGGTCATGGTTGTGGTTCTTACCAAGGAATGTAGTGCTGTACTTGAATCAGGAAAGACATAGGCATAAATCTTGCTTCCTATTCTCATAGGTACATGCCCATGAGCAAGTCATACCCTCTCTCTTAGCTCCATTTTTAATCTACAAAATGGACATAGTAATACAGAATATAGTAATACACAGAACCTATTTCCAGGGTTTTGTGAAGATAAAATGAGAATGCATGAAAAGAACTACATAAATGTAGTTAAGCACTGGTAAAATCATTCCTTGGTTTTTCCAATCAGAATTGTGGATGGACATAACAGAAATGTGCACTTTGGGATCATTGACTCTTTAAAAAGATCCTATTAAGATTTTAAACTGTATTCATCTTTATAAAGGATAGGATGTAGGAAAACACACAATTATTGATCACAACCATGAACATGAATGGAATTAATTCACCCATAAAATAAAATAGGAAAGAAAAATAGATTAGAAAGCAAGATGTAATAACATATTGTTTACAAGAAATATACTTAAAACAAATATTTATAAAAAAGTTAAAATGAGGGGCTGGAATAGAATATATTCAGGTTAAATTTTTAAAAGGGGGTCTAGTAAGCATGATGTCAGACAAGACAAAATAAAAATAGACATTATTGAAAGAGATAAACAGGGAAACTGCATTATGCTTAAAGGCACTATACGCAGTAAAATAACATCAGTATTTGCTATATATGTACCAAATGGGCTAGCATCTAAGTAATTAAAGGAAAAGTTACTTGAATTCTATGGAGGAATAAATGGAAAAAATATAATAGTTGGGAACCTCAATATACTCTGCTTTCAAAATAACACAAATCTTACGAAAATAAAAATAAGAAAGAAATTAAGAACTTGAATAGATAGAAAAGTCAGACATGAGAGATTTCTGGTGATTATCAAATGAAAATAAAAAGTAATAAACATATTGTTTAGCTGTGCATGAAAACTTTTTTAAAAATTGACCACATGCCAGAACATCAAAAATCTCATAAACTGATGCATTAAAGTAAAAATATCAAACACATCTTTTACTGACAAAAAAATAAAAATTAAATTAGTAAAAGTCTTTTGAAGGGAAGATTCCAACTTAGATACTCAATATTTTGATCATAAAACCTAGCAAGTCAAAGAAAAAATAATAGAAACATAATTTCCAAAAAAAATTATAATAATGAGACAACATACCAAAATATTTGAGATACACACAAATTAGATGTTAGAGGACATTTTGTCTCTCTAAAAATTGTCATATAGAAAGAGAAAAAGAAAAAGGAAAGGAAGGAAGGAAGGAAAGAAGGAAGGAGGGAGGGGGGAAAGGAGGGAGGGAAGGAAGAAACTATCTCAATAAATGCAAAAGAATCTTTTGACAAAAATGAAATCAATTACAGACCAACATCTTAATATACCACATTAAGTTTTAAATGGATATAAGACCTAGGTATAAAAAGTCACATCACAAACAAATGAGAAGGAAGAGACAAGGAGGTATCTTTTGCACCTATGGATAGGGGAAGAGTTCTTGACCAACCAGGAACTGGAAAGGAAGACAGGAGATTAAACAGACAATATTTATTGTATAAAATTGAAAAGTTTTTGCACAAACAAAAATCAATTCAATTAAAATTGCAAGTAAAGGAATTATTGGAGAAGGGAAATCTCTGCAACAATACTCTCTCATAATAGTCTGATATCCAAGATACATAAGGAATTGATTCAAATATATGAGGATATATAAGGGTCAAATCCCAGTAAATAAATGGTTCAAAGTTATGATCAGGCAGGCAGTATTTAGGCAGGAAAAATACAAGGTTTTTTTAGCCAGATGAAAAATGTTCCAAATCACTAATATAAAATGAAAATTAAATCTACTATGAAGCTCCACTCTATACCCAAAAGGTAGACAAAGAAAACAAAGAAATGAAAATTATAGGTGTTATATGGGAGGTAGGAGGCACACTAATGTGTCTGGTTGGGGGGTTCTGAAGTAGTCTGACTATTCTGGAAAGCAACTTGGAACTATACCCAAAAAGGTTACTAAATGGTGCCTAGCTTTTGACTCAATGATACCACACCCAAAAAAGATTACTAAATGTTTGCATAACTTTTGACCCAATGATGCCAGTAGTAGGTGTATATACACCCAAAAAGGCCAATAATAGAGAGAAAAGACCCATGCATACAAAAATATTTATAGTAATATTTTTGCTATAGAAGAAAACTAAGGAAGTGTCCATAAATTGAAAACTAGCTAAAAAATAAATAAATAAATATGGTACATGGAATATAATATAATATAATAAGAAATACTGAAAGATGGAGTAAAAGAAACCTAGGAATACTTCCATGAACTGACGCAGAGTGAAGTGAGTAGGACCAAGTGAGCATTAATATAATGACTAAAACGTTGTAAAGGAAAAGTTGAAGAATAGTGATCTATGCAATAACTAGTCACACTTCTAGAAAAATGATCTTTCCAATGATGAAGTGTACTTACCCACTTTCTCACAAGAGTGGAGATGGACTTGAAGCAGAGATGCACATTTTCAGACATGGCCCATGTGTGGATTTATTTTGCCTGACTATGTCTATTTCCTACAAGAGGAATTTGAGGGAAGGATATAATTAGAGAAAAGAGGGGTAATAGTAATGCCAAAATTAAGAAAGAAAAGAACATTGCTGAAGCATTTTTTTAATGTACAAAAGAAAACAGAAGGATATTCTGGAGACATAGATAAGCAGGACAGCTTTTAAACTAATATATTGAATTTATTATGTACTTATTTTAAAGATAAGCTGTATGTATGTAATGGAGATTTATGGTTTCATAGGCAGTGCTCTTTTACCATTCTCTGTGTTTGGAAACATGAGTATTTGCTGGTATTTTTCAAGTTCAGAACAACTAAACATAAATTAGGCAGAA
>CM053771.1:247067140-247087738 GCA_028658325.1 Potorous gilbertii | reverse complement strand
ACCCTATGAGCAAAAGAAGAATAGTCTGTTTCAGTGGATAGAAAATTCCCTATCCTCCCAGCAGAAGGAATTTCTGTCCAAATATGGCTTTGACTAGATGATCTCCAAGATTTAATCCCAACCTGAGATTCTGCTATTTTATGACTCACCGAGTACTCAGTGCCAAGTGATGTGCTAAGTCTTGGGGAAACAATAAGAAAAAGAAAAACAGTTTTTACCCTTAAGGAGCTTACAATCTAATAGTAGAATACAACAGAAAAAAAAAGGAAGCTGGAAGGAGTACAGGGTGGAGATAGGACATCAGGAACTAGGAAAGGGCTCTGAAGGAAGCATCAAGAACATAGCTGTCATTGATCTTAGAGCACAAAGCTACCAATACCCAATGCTTTGGTGTACTTTGTACTTAAGATCTCAGGCAATTTTTAGTACCCTCTCATTCATTGAACTATTAAATAAAGACATACAAACTCAAACCCAAAAGGAAAGTCACTTGTATAACCAGTCTCTCTAGACTCACACTGCTTTGCCATTATCAAATCTCACTGACTCTCTTGCTTGGGTCGCTTCTAAAACTATTGGCTCTGGAATCACCGTAAAATTTACATTTAGGAATATTGAGAGACAAAAGTTGAAAGGAAAAGGCCAAGAAAAGAGTAAATAAAAGGAAGAAGAGAAAGGAACAAGAAAGGAGGAAGATTTCACAGGCCCCCTGAGCTTTGTTTCCTTGGAGTTGAAGACAAGGTATTCTTTAGGGCTACTGGCAGAAATCAACATCAAACTCCTCTAATACATAACTGCTGGGCTTTCTTTGATTGTGATAACAGCAAGGTCTTGTTTAGAAGGACAAGAAGACAAAAAGGTCTTAGGGAGAGAACTTTTAAAAACCTGGGGCAAGCTAATAAATAAAGAAAAGGATACCAGTTACATTTGGGGAGAAGACAATGAGAAAATAATAGCTTATACTTTTGTGATGCTTTAAATTTCACTTTTTATGTTCTGAAAGTTCTGTGAGGTAAGTAGCTCAAGCGTTAGCATCCAAGTTTTAGAAATGAGGAAATTAAAACTCAAATAAGTGATGTGACCTAATGAACTTAAAGTCCAGAGCTCTTTATGCTATACTCATGCTGAGCAGTAAAGACACTAGACCCAAGAAAGTGGTCATTTATAAACTTGAGGCAAAAAAGCAATCCAGAACAGGAAACCACATTTTAATTGTGGAAATGAAAGAATCAGACTAGGGAACATCGTTCATCTGTGGCATCCAGGCCCTTACCAAAACCTGCCTTGACTGTTTGGTTTTGTCCTGCGTGAATTCTGTCAAGATACTAGGGGACACCTGTTTTCCAGAGGGCTGTGCCCTGAGTTTGGCATAACAACAATCCTTTGCACTCATTCTCTGGAAAAATAACATAATTATTGTATTGTACCAGGTGTTCTCTGAGCACTGGACAAGCTGAGACAATTCTGGTCATGAAGCCCTGCTATGAATCCAACTTGTCTCATTGTTTCTGGGCTTATTTCCAGGGATATAGCTTACTGCCTAGGCGTTGGTATAAGTACTGAGATCTGCCCCCACTTGCCTCAGCCTCCCCTCTCCCACTGGGTCAGGGGCCCAGTAGGTGTATCTAACTTCCCTCCTTGCTTGCAAGCCATTTCCCTCACTTTGAATTTAAACTTCTGTTTGATTCCTGATCTCCTGTCTCTAGCCTGCTCAGTTCAGTTCCAGCCTTCCACAGGTTGATGGCCAGTTTGGTCCAATCAACATTAATTCTTGACAGTCCCCAGTGCCTAGGGCAATGCTTTGCCCATAACCAGGCATTTTGTTTCTGTTTCGTTTGTTTCTTCTTCATTTTCAAAGAGGATTAATGACATCACAGGGTGATATCTTGACTTGTGTGTAAATTGAATTTAAGTAAGGTAGAGTCTTCAGCCTTACTCTCTCTTCTTGAGTCATTGAAGTCCAGCGTCAGGAAAGTGTCAAGATGACTGGTGATAGCCTGAAATGCAGTGGATGACCCTAGCATCTTTTATGTCTGACCAAGCTCTACGGGTTCCATAGTGCCTGTTCCAGGTACCTTCGTGAAACAAATTGTTCTCATCTGCCCGTGCCATTGGAGAAAATCTTTACATGCTTGGAGTAGACACCCCCCTAACTCACTGATGGGTTTATGTTCTCAATCTAACTTAGCCCACCTACCAGATAATTTTTACAGGGGTGTGATCATTGCACACAGTACAGCTCCTTGGAACCACAGGTGAGAGTTGAGTGACAAATAGATACCAAAGGTGGCTGAACAGCTCTGAAAAGACCTTAGCAACCCTCACACCAGAGATCCTAGTTCTCCCTGAACACCTGTATACATATAACCAGCCCTTAACAAATAGATATTAAATTTAATTGAATCTTTACACATGGAGAAAAGAGAACTGGAAATTTTGCTAATAAGATTGTGTATTCATAAAACAGAAAGAAAGTTCTTAAAATGGATAGAAAAAATAGAACAGGAGGTTAGAGTAGGAGTCAGAGGAGGAGAAGAGGTCAGTCTTTCATATAGTTATATATTAATTAGATACTAGTTCACCTTCAGTTTTCATGTTTTATGTTCATTTGCACATATCTAATCTTTTCAGTGAGTCTACAAAGGGTTATCAATTCCCAGACACAATTTTTCCTTCCTCAGGAATATACCTGTTTAAATTTCAAACATATCTTTTCTATAATCCTAGTACTATTTGTTTATTCACCTCAGCAAGAACATCTGATAAACACATGCATTCTCTCCTGAAACTGCACTGACTTCTTGGTATCTTGTAAACCATTCAGGAGACATATAGAGTAGATGAACACATTATGAATTCCTGCATATACTCCTATTTCCATTTTAGTGTAGTGAGATAGCTACTGCCTCTTTTGTACTTTAAGATATATATAATACTAATGCAATTTTAGGTTTGATTTTTTTTCCTTCTCAACCATATCAGTAGCTTATGGTTTCCAAAGGTAATGGTTAAAAAGAATACTACAACAAAGGAAAAATGCTCGAATTCAGCAGGAATAAATCTATCAAAAATCATTTTTCTACATGTAAAATCTAGATTTACTTTGTATCACACAGGCCTTAGGAATAGTTACTTCAAAACTAGTTATACTAATAAAGAATGAAAAGAGCATGGATAATCTCAGACAGCAGAAAAGGCTAATACCTTACATTTCCATAGTGCTTCCTATACTTTTATTTTTAAGGGTTGTCACATCCATTATATCAGCTAAACTTCACCCAGGGAGAGGTAGGCTATGAAGGAGGTTCAAAGCTCTTTGTAACTTACCATGACCTAACCTTAGTGTCCCCTGTGTACTCTTTAATCCAGTGACCTCCTCGTTCCAAGAAAAGGACAGTCCATCTCTAGACTCTCTTTCATCTGTTGATGCAATCCTTTATGAACAGTCAGGTCCACGGAAAAGAGTGACTGTTAATATCTTTCCCCATACCACCATATCACCCTTGAGTCCTGAACCTAAAAGTAAATCTCATTCAATTATCAGCTCATGCTTTCATCTAATTAACTCTTCCCCTTCCATTCTTTCCCAGGTTTCCATGTCAATCAAAACCTTTGAGCCAGAGTCATAACCTTAGTAAGTTTTTTTAATGGGATAAAATAAAAACAAAATAAATTACAAACAAGCACATGCACCTAGGAAATGACAACCATCTCAATTTCCCTTACCTGCCCAGGTTGGAACCTGCCTCTTATTTGTTCTCATTGAAAGAGTTAAGTTCAAGTGCCTAATGCAAGACCCCCTGACTCCACAACAAGCAGGAGGAGGGATGGTGACAGATGTTTTTAAGAGTCAGCACCATCTGGGACTTGGACTTCTCTGCTTGCTTGAACAGCTACAGAAATTTTGACACTGCATGAGTTGATTCCACAATGTTTACTCATTGTTCCAAAGGAAATACAAATATACAGTACAAATTGGTATTTAAAATTATAAATGTAATAAATGTTTTAAAAGCTATGTATTACAGAGCCATGATTGTTTATCAATCCTAATATTCTGGTTTTCTTTGTCTGTAGAAATGTTCATGCTTGTGGTCTGTTTTCTAGTTCACAATAAAAAAAAATTAAATAAGAAAGGTCCTATATGTAGCAAAATATTTACAGCAGTACTTTCTATAGAATCAAAGAACAGGAAATAAAGTACATGACCAGCAGTTAGGGCTTGACTGAATATATTATGGTATATGAATGTAATTGAAAGTTAATAAATCAGTCGGTCAGTTTGTCAACATCTATTAAATGTCTACCATGTGCCAAGCACTATGCTAAATGCTAGGGATACAAAAAGAGGTAAAAGACAGTCCTGATCTTACAGAGTGCACCATCTAATAGGGGAGACAATGAGCAAACAAATGTGAACAAGCAGCTATATTTAGCATAAATAGAAAAATAATTAAAAGAAGGAAGGCACTAAAATTCAGAGGACTTGAAAAAGGCTTCCCACAAAAGATGTAATTTTTGTTGGGACTTAAAGAGAGCCACGGAAGTTAGGAGGCAAAGATGAGAGAGAGAACATTTTAAGCATGAGAAACAGTAAGAGAAAATGCCCAGAGCCAAGAGATGTAATGCCTTGTTCGTGGAATAACAAGAAAGCCTATGTCGCTAGATCAAAGAGTACATGGCAGGGGATTAACTTGTAAAAAGATTGGGGAAAGGTTAGGAAAAGCCTTGAATGCCAGAGGATATTATATTTGATCCTGGAGGTGATAGGGATCTTCTGGAGCTTATTGAATAGAAGGGTGACATGGTCAGATCTGTACGTGAGTAAAAATCACTTTGGCTGCTGAATGGAGGATAATTTGAGTGGGAAGAGACACACCAGCAGGCTATTGTAATAGTGCAAGCATGAGGTGATGAGGGCCTGTACCAGGGCAGTGGGGGAAGTGTCCAAAGAGAAAAGGAGATCTATTGGAAAGATGTGGCAAAGGTCAAATTGACAAGCTTTGGCAACATGGTTGATATGGAGGAGTAAGAAAAAGCAAGAAGTTGGGGATAACATCAAAGTTGCAAGCCTGGGTGACTGAGATTAAAGGCACTGAGTGGGACCTTTAATAGTAAAAGGGAATATCAGATTGCTTCCTCTCCTGAGAAGGAGGAAGGGGGAGAGGGAAGGAGAAAAATTTTAAACTCAAAATCTTTCCAAAAAATTGTCTTTACATTTAATTGGAAAAAACTTAAAAATACTATTTTTAAAAAGATTCACAATTGACTGCAAAAAAGCCAGCAATAGGGAAGTTTCAAATAGGGGAAGATTTAGGGGAGAGAAGATAGTGAGTTCAATTTTGGATGCTAAGTTTAAGAAGGCTATTTGACATCCAATTCAAGATGTCTGAAAGAAGTTGGAGACATGAGACTATAGATCAGTAAAGAGATCAGGACAGCATAAGTAGACTTGAGAATCGTCAGCATAGAGCTGATAGCTAGTGAGCTATAAGTGATGAATATTAATACAAGAAAATGTGTGAAGATGTAAACTTATGCAGTTAGAGATGTGGAACAATGAGTCTCAGAGAGGTAGTTATTTACCCATAATCACAAAGATAATATATAGAAGAGGTTGGATTCAAACTAAATTTTTCTTGATTCCAAGAGCAATGTTCTATCTACTATAGAATTTTATATATTATTTTTTATTTTTGCTATTATTACTATGAACAACAAAAGTAACAGTAGAAGCAGCAGTTTATATCTGTATAGCACTTTGGAATTATAAAGTGCTCTATGTAATCAAAGAGGGTTCCATGGAACAGGTAGGACTTGAAGCAATCCTCAAAGAATGAGTTGGATTTAGATAAAAGGAGAGAAAGATGGGAAACATTTCAGGTCTAAAGAAAAGTTTCAAGCTTCTTTCTTTTCTCTTTCATTTCTCTTTCATAATGTACTTTATCTATTCTATGACTATGCCTTTCCTCCATCTCATGTGCTACATTCTTCTCTCCCCATTCCTCTTCCCTACTTCCCAATTACTTCTGTTAAAAGTAACTGATAACAACACCAAAGCAATTCAGCTTCTGCCATTTGATTAAAGTATTTCTGGAAGAAAACATCTTTGAAGAGATTATGTCTATGTATACTATATAATTCCTACCTCATTGTGAATTAAAAGGTTGAAACTCTTGGTAGCAGAACTCTTATTGATAAATTAGAAAGTCATGAATCTTGATCTTCCTTCAATCCAATAATCTCAAATGAATTTCAGTCATTTTTCTATGGAAAGTAGGATCAAAGCACCTCTATATCTTGATTTAAGAATTGCTTGATTATAAGGCTTATAAACCCTGGAAAGGAGATTACAGCATCTCCTTTCTCTAAAGATCATTAAAAGTCTGATTGATCCTGGTGTAGCAAAATTTTAGATGGGTCAAACTCCATTCTATATTACAGAACCACATGATATTCTGATTTCCCTATAAAACTCTCAATGAATATAAATTTCACAACTGGTACAATATTCTATGAAAATAACTGTGATACATTATGATTTGAGTCGCATTTTCCTCGCTGATTGACAACAGAAAACTGACACAATTATAATAATTTTATGCACAAATTTAACCAATGTCAATTAATTGCCATAACAAGGAGAATGAAAGAACCCAGAAAGCACTTTGGTAAGCAAACAGCTGACTTACTTGCCAAATAGAGAGAGATAGCTGCCAAAGGCTATGCCAGGTTAGAATATAAACTCATTTGTAAATGTTTATGAAGGAGGATAATGGATGATTTTTAGCAGTATAATCTCATAAAGCAGAGAAGTAGTGGAGAGTAAAACAAGTTTAAAGGGAACTTGGCAAGACAGCCAACTCCTCGAAATCATCCCAAGGGTATTTAAGGACAGAAATGAAAGGACAGGGAAAAAAAGAAGAAATTTGTTAAATATATACATATATATATATATATATATATATATATATATGTATATGTGTGTGTATGTGTATGTATATATACATATATAGAGAGAGACAGACAGACAGATAGATATCAAACTATTTTGTCATGAAGGACAGTAGAGTCATGACATCTGAACTCTGACATCACAGTCCTGGACATGATCATAGGGGAGGAAAAAAATAGGGAACAAAGATAGGAAAACAGACGCATCAGACACATTAGACACAGCAAATGAAAAAGAGATCCCTGCTTGAAATTGTGGGAGCATTGAGAGATTAAATATAAGGTATCTAAAAGAGGATGAAATGCTGAAGGCATGGTGAAAAAACTCAGCTTTTACTAATTTATTATTAGTTGTCTTTCTTTTTGTTAAAAGGAGAAACCAAGAAAACATCAGTAACTACTAACCTACATACCGACTCTCCACTGAATACAATGAATACTTCATGAGAGTGGATTATATATGAAGTAAGGGTATCATAAGAACGTTAGAAAAGAAAATGCAGATTTTCACAAATAATCAACAATGAACCACATCTTTATTACTTGACTATTGACTGAAAGATGTCTTGTTGCATTTATTGTTTGTTTAACAGAAAACACTTGATTTGGTAGGGCAAAATAGCACCCACTTCACGGATTTTTTTTTCAAGTAAGTATCTTCAATTCACACTCAAAATCATTCAAGATTCCTTGAAAGATAGAACAATAGAAATTATGCTATTCACCAACCTCTAATCATAAGCAAGAGAAAGGACAAAACAGGGAGATGTATGCTCATCAAATGTGATCACCACTGTGCCAGATGAAACTTCACTAGGAGTCCATATTGAGGATATCCTGTGGATGTCTTCCAAATATTCCTGTTGGCAGATGACATTGTGTTGATTGCAACTAGCCCAGGAACACTGAAGGACCTCCTGGAAGGGATCAGTTGTCACTTTCCTGATCATCTACACAAGAAAGAATGTCCATTGCCCATATTGTAAAATGCAGTTTGATGGACAATGTATAGAGCTTGTTCATCAGTATGGATATCTGGAATATAAAAAACAGATGAACAGTAAGCTAAGTCAAGAGTTGAACAGGAAAAACAGAACAAGTTGTGCTGTCTTTGAAAAACTACAAAGCCTTAATCTTTCATGAAAGCAAAGTTTTTTCTTTTTAATACCAATATTCTACCAGTGTTGCTATATGGCAAGACATGAAATAGAAGTATCTGAAGAATCAAAAATTAATATCTCATATTGGAGAGTTGAATGGTGGGTGTGAACAGACTACAAAATATGACCAATGAGAAACACTAAAAGACAGGAATGAAAGATGTCTTTCAAAAATTGTATGATAGGAAGAGAGGAGGGGCTGCTCATGTATCAAGGACAAAGAATAATATAAGTATAGAGCAGCCAAATAGTAGGCTATTACGATAGTCCAAGAGGGAAGTGAGAAGGTGTGAAGTGAGACACTGGTCATGTGAGTGGAGAGAAGATGATGGAAGTGAGAGAAATAGTGGAGGCAGAACCAACAAGAATAGTTAGCTGAATTGGCTACCTGGTGTGGGAAAGGGAAGAGCCAAACATACTGCTGAGGATTAGAATCTGGGTGATGACAGGCACTGTCATCTTCTTTCAAGAGAAGGAGAAAAGTTTGAAGTCAGAATAGGTTCAGGTAATTCTGTTTGGGTCATGTTGAGATTGAAATGCCTTTAGGACTTCCAAATGGAAGGGTATAATGGTTGGCACCCTGAACAGAGCTTTGCGAACCCATATGAGGAATTAAGGCTAAGGTACTTCAGAACAGTAAGACCAGTTATTCTGGCTGACTAACAAAGTTCTGGTCTACTTGGAACTTGTTCAGAAGTAGTTCAAAACAAAAATCTCCAAGTGTTGTAAGGATCCTCCTCTGATAGATACTTTGGTGTAATTTTCTTAGCTTGATTCAGAAGTAAGAATTTCTTTCTGATAACACTTAGTCAAAGTGTGTTGACATTTTGAATGGTTTTGAATGACTTCACTATTCTCTGCTGTTGGACAAAAACCACCTGGCTGTCTGAAGATAAGGTTCCTATCTACAGATTTCCAGTAACATCCATATATGTTGATTGCAATCTTCAAAACTTAATTATGCAAGTGAATCCTGGATATAATGTTCCTGGTCTTAACTATCTAAAGAATTATGCTGTGTGATCCAATGACCCTGACCTCAACTGTTCCTCCTTCAAGACACTCCATCTTCTGACTCCAAGCATTTTCACTGACTGACCCTCATGCCTGAAGTGCTCGTCTTCATCTTCAACACCTGACTTCCCTACTTTCCTTTAAATCTCAGACAAAATCATATCTTTGACAAAAAGCCTTTCCTGTTCCCTTTAATTCCAAGACCTGCCTTCTGTTGATTATTTACCATTTGTCCTGCATCTTGCTTGTTTTTACATAGTTGCTTACATGTCATTTCCCCTATTAAACTGTGAAGTACTTGAGAGCAAGGAATGTCTTTTGCTTTTTTTTGTATCCCCAGCACTTTTAACCGTGACCATTACAAAGTAGGTATGTCAAAAAATATTAGTATGGGATTATTGACTAAAAAGTAATAAGCTTATAAAACAACCTATGTATCAAAGGTCAGGTAAGTCATTCCAGATGTCCCATCATAGTAGCTGCTACAAGGTCCTGAATCATTTCTTTATAATATGTGATTGATAGTCTCTCTACATATGTTTACGTTGGTGGGGCTGCAATTTATCATTGTTCAGCCATTAGGTCGAGTTCTTCATGACCCCTTTTGGAGTTTTCTTAGCAAAAATAACAGAGTGGTTTGCCATTTCCATCTCCAGTGCTTTAAGGCAAACAGAGGTTAAGTGACTTGCCCAGGGTCACATAGCTAATACGTGTCTGAGGTCAGATTTTAACTCAGATCTTCTGACTCCAAGCCAAGTGCTTTTATGCACTGTGCCATCTAGTTGCTTCCATAGTTATTATATTTTGTATATTTTGATATCCCATCTTCTTTCCTACTCTTATTAATAGGCAGATGTCTTAAGAAGACAAACATGCAAGTTTAACAGAAGTATTCTTTGTACACTGCAAGTGACAATGAGTAAAAGTGTGCTACATATTGTTAGGTGAGCATATTTATTTTCTACATATGATTACAATACTGTATATACAGTTTCATATTTTTACACATATAAATAACATTCTTCATCCAGAAAAAAACGCATTCCTTCGAAAAACTATTTAAATCATTTTCTCTTCTTTGCCATCTCATTGCCTTAATTCACAAGGCTGGGGTGTATTAGTTCATAATGCTATTACATACTAAAGTGGGTAGTCTTTTCCTCAGACATTCCATACTGCATCTCTATTTGACCCTGTATATACTCTGGAAATAGTAGTTCCACTGATAATCCCAAATCTTAACTCCTTCAAAATGCATCTTTTCATTTAGTCATTAAAAAAAATACACATTTAAATAGTCATTAAAACTGTAGAAACAAGAGCTTGGTGCTCCCTCTGCTGGTTATTAAGGGAAATTAATCTGCAAACACTTCCACGGGGCTGACTGACATCAACTGAGATTCTGATTGGTTCACTGGATGGGGCACTTTTAACATTCCCAGATAACACATTTTGACTGAGTTTGCTACATAACTTGAACTGAACTCAAATGCCATAATAATACTCAATGTCTAGAAGATGATAAAAACAATATTGAAAGAGGTATCCTTTGTTCAAGGTTAGAAAGGTTGTTACTTTTTAAAAAATGGAACCTGAAAGAATAGGGTCATAAAAAAGCCACATAAAACTTGACAGTTTCTTTTAAAATGATGAGTCTGAAAAATAATAAAAATAGCTTCTCTCTTTGCTGTGAGTATATGTTAAACTAGAATTACCATAATAAGTCATCTATCTGATGTAAATTCTTCCTGTAGCCACTGCAAAGCAATTCCAAAATCTGACTAGAACTTCAAATCTATCAGAAGTTTATTTTTTTCATTCCACAAAACCCTCCACCCATCCTCTCTTTAGTACTTTCCCTTCAGTTCCCTGACCCCTCTCAGCACCTTGTCTCTCCCCTCCACAGCTGAAATCTAACAAACAAAAGCAGAAAGTCAAAACTCTAAAGATCATGTCGAAGGTGAAAAATGAACTATACAGTTTTCTACAATTTCAATGTTTCTCCTTCTATCACTACAGATCTTAAAAGTACCTTAGCCTTAATTCCTCATATGGGTTCGCAAAGTTCTGTTCAGGGTGCCAACCATTATACCCTTCCATTTGGAAGTCCTAAAGGCATTTCAATCTCAACAGCTCAGAGGGAGAAAAAGTTTAGTTAGAGGAGGACAGGCCCCCCCAGGCACAAAACTAGCTGATTGGCAGACTGACACAGAGCCTCATCCCTCTGTCTTCCAAGGATACAGGTTTCTGATGTCATTCTTTTTAAGTGGCCAATCTCTCCCTCTGGGTTACTTTATTTGTAGGCAGGTCTCAATGAAATTGAATTCATAGGATCATATATGTTGAAATTGACTTTAGAAATTAACTAGTCCAACTTTTAAAATAGAAATTACAGATGAAGAAACTGAAGAGTCAGCTGGTTAGGTGAATGGCGCCCTTTCCTCCTCTAGCCAAGTATGTCCTACAACTACAGTTCCTGCAAGATCCTTGTAACTCCCATGCATATGTTTAAACTCATTCTGAGAAATATGGATGTAGATTTCATGCTTTACCAAGATGGTTTCTGTTATTCATGGACAATAGGTACAGATGACTGGGAATCTTCAAAATTCATTCTAAGGATACTCCAGATCAAACTTCCGATCCTACTGCCCAGAACAGAAATAAACTATCTCTAAATAGATGGAGAAGGTAGATACTTGGCATGATTACTGCACCTGCTGTGGACCAGTCAAAGCAAGGAGTGACTTAGGTTCACCAATGAAGTACAAAGTTTAGAACTCCAAAAGTATTAAAATCCCTCATTTACATAGCACCTCCCACACAAAGCATTTTCCTCATTACAATCCTGAGAAGCAGGGAGAGCAAACAATTTCCCCATTTTACAGTTGAAGAAACCAGGGGTTGAAGAGATTAAGGAACCTGTCCACAATTTTACTTGGAGCCAGAATCACAGGTAAAAAATATTGAAGAACTATGTAAACTTGCGATTTCATTAGTGACTTGATGAATGGCTATTGAGTAAGTGGAAGGATTTGGGATCCATTTTTGGTTTTTATTACCAGAACTTTTATGATCTTGGACAAATCATTAAAATGTCTAGGCTTCATTTTCCTCATTTGTAATTTTTTTAAAAGCTGGACTAGGTTATTTCTAAAGTCTGTTTCAGTTCAAAATATATGATCCTATGAATTTAATTTCACTGAAGGCTGCCTACAAATAGACTGACCCAGAGGCAGAAGATGGAAACTCAAGATTTGGCATTAGGAAATCTATAGCCACAGGAAACAGACAAAACAACAGATCATCAGGCAAAATAGAGAAAAATAGGACGCAAGAAGCAAGACCAGAGAAGAATATAGATTTCATTTACATAAACCACACTGAACTCCTTTTTGAGCTGTATCCTTCATTATGACTGAAAGTGTCTTAAGTAGTATTTTGTGGAGTAACAAATATTATAATGATGTAGATAATTCTTTGAGTTACTAATTTAAATTTGATTTCCTTTAAAATTGGAATTTAGTTCTTTGAATCACTAATATTTTGAATCAATCAACAAATATTTATTTCCACAAAAATCTATTTCATGCCTCTCATGTACAAAGCATGGCACTAGACTTTGGGGTGACTCAAAGATCTTATATTTTAAGGTGGGGACCTCAGAGGATATCGTCTAATACAACCACTTCATTTTATGGATGAGAAACTGACACCCAGACCAGGTTTTAAGTGACAAAGTCAGAATTCCAATCTACTTCTTTTGACTCCAAATCTAGTACTCTTTCCATCTGTCATACCTCCTGTAATATTCTTTTATAAGCCATTTTCCAAAACAATATGAAGTTTAATTATTGGAGATCTTTTTTTTTTTACTAGATCTATGATTTCATTGGTATGGGGAGATCTGTCCATACTATAAGCTTATGAACTTAAAAATTTCTGGTGGAATTGTTAAATGGTCAAAGGATATGAACAGGCAGTTTTCAGAGGAAGAAATTAAAGGTATCTATAGTCATATAAAAAAATGCTCTAAATCGTTATTGATGAGGAAAAACGCAGATCAAAACAACTCAGGTACCATAATCACACTTACCAAATTGGCTGACATGACAAAACAAGAAGATTATAAATAACTACTGGAGAAGATATGGGAAAACTGAACACTAATGCATTGTTGGTGGAGTTGTGAACTGCTCCAACCATTATGGAAAGTAATTCGGAACTATGACCAAATAGCTATAAAAATGTGCATACCCTTTGACCCAGTAATATCACTTCTAGGTCTATATCCCAAAGAGATCATACAAGTGGGAAAAGGACCCAAGTGTACAAAAATATTTATAACAGCTCTTTTTGTGCTGGCAATGAATTAGAAATTGAAGGGATGCTCATCAATTCAGGAATGGCTGAACAAGTTGTGATATATGAATGTAATGACACATTATTATTCTATAAGAAATGATGAACAGGAAGACTATAGAAAGGTCTGGAAAGACTTATATGAACTGATACTGAGTGAAAGGAGCAGAACCAGGAGAACACTGCACACAGTAGCAGCAACATTGTGTGATGACTAACTTTGGCAGACAGCTCTTCTCAGCAATAAGAGGTTCTAAAACAACACCAAAAGACTCATGGTGGAAAATGCCATCCACATCCAGAGAAAGAATCGAATCTAAATGCAGATCGAAGCATACTATTTGCTCTTTCTCTTTTTTGTTTTATTTCTTCTTTCTCATGGTTGATTCAATTGGTTCTAATTCTTCTTTGCAACATGACTAATGTGAAAATATGTTTGATGTGAATGGATATGTACAGCCTATATCAGAGTGTATACCATCTTGGGGAGGGGAGATAGGGGGAGAAAATTTGGAACTCAAAAGCTTTGTGCAACAGAATGTTGTAAACTAAAAATAAATAAATAATTAAAGCAATTTCTGGTGAGGTAACTTATCCATAGTATGTGTCACAGCATAGCAGCTAATGACTTCTTCATGTGCCTTATTAATAATTTCATTCTTCAAAAAGTAGAAAAATGAATAAGAAAAACTATTCTGTATTTTATTCTCACTGAGAGAAATTGGTTATTTGATGTAAATGAAGAGAACATTAGGTGGAAGTGACCACTCCCTCCTAGAGGTTGTGATAGAAGAGGAAATTCTACCATAATGTGACATGTACCCTACATTTGGGGGTAGTTTCAGAGGAAAGATAAGGATACATAGGTAGGTTCATATAGACTAATGTGCTAAAGGAGAATTTAGTCCTGAAGGGATCAGAGATTTTCAAGAATAAAATTCTAAATACACAAAAGGCAACAAATGAAATGAGGAAAAATGAAATTTGTTGGAAGAGATCAATGTGGATGCACAGGGAGCTCACCTACCAACTTCAGATGAAAGTAAGTCCAAGTAAAAGAGGATAAATATAAGAGCATGATACAGTTGTATAAAAGTGGTGCCAGGAATGTTAATGCTTAGAATGAGCTGACACCAATAGGAGAAGCTAAGGGTAACAAAGGGGGATGAGGAATCATGATATTAGCTACATTGAGGGGGAGAGGGGGAGGCCAAAGAAAGGACAGAACCACTTCTTAGAGTGGATGGGACTCTATGAAAGAAAGTGACACAGAGGGAATACAAAGTTACCCAGAATGTAGTTTGCTTCTGATTTCTGTCCCAAGGGGAAATCATCTTTGCTCTAGAAATGAAAAAAAAAAAGATTAACAGAAAACTGACATCCAAGTTAATTAAGGAGATAGGAAGAAGGCAACTAGTTGCTCTTGACATATTCAAATCATTTCATTCAGAACAACTACATTCTCAGGTACAGAAAGAAATAGCAGATGTAATTGCTGAGTTATTTTCAATAATATTAGAAAGATAATGTAAAAGGGGAGAAGTGCTATAAGTTAAAGAGACAAATGCCACCATTTCAAAAAGGGAAGAGAACAGAGACCTCAAATTACAGGCCATTGAGTTCTTGTTCATTCTTCAGTTCCTGAGAAATATCTAAAAAGAGAAATAGTGATTATAAAGAGCCATCATGGTTTCGTAAAGAACAGATCAGTCAGACTAGCTTTACTTCATTTTTTTAATTCAATGACTAAACAAGTAAATGAGAGAGGAAAGCCGTGGATATAGTTTATCTGGATTTTAGTAAGGCATTCGAGTAGATATCTCATATTATTCTTGTGTAGAAAACAGAGAAAAAAAATTTTTTTTTAATTAAATGGCTAGAGATCTGGTAGGGAGGCCAGACTTAGCAGTTGTTAATCGTTCAGTACTTGTTAGTGGAGGAGAGGGGAAACAGTTACACTGGCTTTGCATACTATTGTATAGTTAATCCAAGTCTATTACTCTTTAAGGCCAATCAGATATGAATATTTCTTTTTAAATTTAAATATAGTTTTATTTATTTTATTAAAATTAAATTTTATTAAATATATTTCTATATAAATACATATTTATATATAACATAAATATAATGTAATAAAATATAAATTTATTAAAATAAAATATTATTTTAAAAAATAAATTTAAATATAAAAAATACTTTTATATAAAAATAATTTATTAACAACTAGGTCACATCTCTCCATCTTCTCCACAAGAACAACATGAAATGTGTTTTGCCTTGTGCTGTTTAACATTTTTATTAATTACTTGATAAAGATATATTTTGGTATATAGATTATAATTCAGTTCAAGAAACATTTATTAAGTGCCTCTATATGCCAGGCACTATACTAAGTAGTGGAGATACAAATAAGAAAAAGAAAATATTAATCTGTGCCTTTAAGGAGTTTACAGTCTAAATGGGAGGGGGGGCACCAAGGGGTACAGCTCATCAGCAAATGTTCCAAGGAGTCGAAACAAAATGAAGTAGAGCTGCTGATGGAAAACGGAGAATGACCTGGGAAGTTCTGAAGGATTTGAATCTACTATAAAGGAAGGCTCCAGTCTCCAGAGGGGAGGAGCAACTGAGAAAGTGAGGAAGTCATTGAAGATCAAAAACTGAGTCAATCAGCAGGGTAATGAGTTTTCAAGTGATCAGCTTATCCTAAGGGAAACAAGATCAAAACTAAGCAGAACTGCTAATGAAAAACAGACATTTACTTGGGGAAAAAAAAGCCTTTTTTGGCCAGTCCCTTCCCCTTTGAGATTATCTTCCTTCTATTCTGTATATATCTTGTATAGTATTTTTTCCCATATTGTCTCATTAGAATGTAAGCTTCTTCAGGGTAGGAGCTGGGGGACTTTTTTTGCCTTTCTTTGTATTCATAGTACTTAGCTGGACTACCCAACATGGCATGCCCTCATCAAAAGAGGTGCCATGTTCTATGAGCAAAGTAACCCAAAAGAAACTTGAGATGCCCAGATTTAGAGAATCCATCCTAAATGTTCACATGGAGTATTTGTGCCCAACTTGTAGTAGAACATTCAGAATTCTTTTTGGTCTGATCAGCCACAGTCAGACACACTGTCACTTGACTCTAAAATAGTGTTGTCATTTTGGTCTTCAAGAATGAAGGACAACTGATCAAATAGTGTTTATCATAGTACTTGGAGTATTTTAACCACTTAATCAATGCTTGTTGAATGACTGGATTAGTTTTACAACAGAAATGGCCATACATGTGTGCCTTTACTAACACTAGACTGACTTACAATATCATATCTTAAAAAGGTAAAAATGACATTTAGCTGGTTTCCCCACTTTTAGTTAATGCTGTGTCTATTGAATACTGACTTTCATATTAAAAACACATTCCATTGCCTTCTTTATTGCACTTTTATTTGTGTGGTTTTGAAAAATGGGTATTACTTCAAGAAAATCTTGTTATTCTTAAAGCATGCACTTCAATGACTTAAGTGATATTGCAATAGCTATTGATATAGGGAAATAAAACATTTCAAAGATCAATCATTCAAATTTACAATGAAATAGGATCTATTTCACAAAAAGACTCTATTGAATGAACAGCCACCAGAACTCAATAACAGCATTATGAATCCTCAGAAAACAAACAGACACCATTAGAGGGGTCTGGAAGCTGACAGGATTATAGGCTACTCAAAGGAGGAAGAACAGAGAAAAGACCAGTTTTTTTTAAACAGCTAACTTTTGCTTTTAATCAATTAATTAATTGATTGATTGATTATTGAAAACTTTACATCATTTACTATGTTCCAAGTATGCTAAGCACTGGGGATACAAATAGAAATGATAAGACAGTCTCTGTTCTCATAGGGCTAATGTTCTTATTGTGGGATTCTACACATAAAAGGAAGTTGATAACATGACAGAAAAGTTTAGATGCCCTATGGATGTAGAGATGGGACAGATGGAAAGGTCCAGATATTCTTATGATATGTCCTTAGGTCAGATGATGGTACAAGGATATGCAAGGATATGAAGATGGTAAGACTTAGTAGTTTCCATCTCACCAGAAGGAAGAGTAGATGATACCTATAGTATCCAAGATATGTGAGCAGTCAAGCAGCCCAGGTGAATTCTAGGACAAGAGAGGAGACGAAAAAAGAAGGTAATCATGGAAAAGTATGCAATAAACAAGATAATATAAAACCTAGAGCAACAAAGAGAAGCAAAAAGGTAAATTTTACTTAATGAAACTAACTCTTTCACTCAAGGTAATATCAAGACTACTGTCAGAAGTTCATGTGAGCCTGTAAGAACGGAGCATCTTTATCAAATTGCAACATCCACTAGAAAAAAATTCTTTGGAGGATTTTTTAAAATTTCAAAATGGACCTGGAAGTCTTATCCTCACTGAGAGACTGATGAATCTTGACAAATATATTGATATAATGAGAAGTCAAATTACTCCAGAATTACAGAAATATACAAATGGAAAATGCTATACTTCAACAAGACCTTACATCATCCTATATGTTAACAAGTTAAAAAAAATGTGAACAGGGAGCTTTCTTGATTTCTAACATATGGAAAACTTTTGGACTTTAATCAAGGCTAGACTTAGAAAAATGAATTGTTCATCAAAGATACATTTCATATCCAATGTGATGAAAGTGTGACTTTGTGATGAAGAATTAAAGAAAATGTGGCAAAATGTTGTGAGTTCATTATCAAATTGTGTAAAAAAAAGGACTTTAGCAAAAAAGGACATATTGCATATTAAAATTTTTAAGGTTTACAAAAACTATATGTCAATAAATTAAATTATTGTCTTTTGTCTCATTTAATTTGAACACCACTGCAGATGACTGGCTTGTCAAATTTGCAGATGACAAAAAGTCAGGAAAGAATTGAAACACTAAATAACAGAGGTAGGCTCAGGAGTTTGTACAAACCAGTTCAGAGTAAACATGTGCACAGCAGAAGTCAGGAAATACTACAAATCAGGGTTTGATTCCACTGATTACCTAGACTTAATGATGGATAAAACAGTAATAATACATATTAAACTTAAGAGTATGTCATGTGCATTTTTTTCTAGAGAGAGCCAGTTGTCCAAAATGGGGCAAATAGGTGGCACGGTGAATAGAGCATGGACCTGGAGTCAGGAAGACCTGAGTTCAAATCTAACCTCAGACACGTACTAGTTTCGTTTAACCTCTGTTTGCCCTAGTTTCCTCACTCATAAAATGAGCTGGAGAAGGAAATGGCAAACCACTCTAATATCTTTGCCAAGAAAACCCCAAATGGAGTCATGAAGAGGTGGAAATAACAGAAAATGACTGCACAGCAACAAAAAAAAGTCATACAATTAGCAACATATGACTGGTATGGTCCAAAAAGATCTTAAAAGCCTAAAGCATAAGCTGAATCAAATAAGATGGAATGCAATAGATATAAATATTGTCTTACACCTGAATACAAAAAATTTAACTTCTCAGATACAAGATGTAGTAGGTATGGTGAGATCGCAGTTATGGAAAATAAAAATCTGGAGATATTAATGCATTAAAAACTCAGTATGAGTCAGCACTGTGAAATAGCCTCCCAATGAGCTAATGCTATCTTAGGCTTCATAGAAAAAGGTGCATCTTTCAGAAATAATGAAGTGATATTTAATCTACTTTACCCTGGTCAGTTGAGTAGACTTCAAAAGGAACCTCAATGAGAAAAAACACAAGACTGAGAATCAAGATATCTGGGTTCTGGCTCTACTTCTGCCACTGGCTTCACAAATGATTTTGAATAATTCATATATTTTTTCTGAACCTTAATTTTCTTCTCTTGGAAAATGGGACTATTACTTACCCCTCATCCTTATCATCCCCACTTTTCTGGAGGAAAAGAAAAATCCAACACTAATAAATTTAAGTCATGAGTATGTTGGCAATGTCCTTTTAGAGACTAAAAGCTTCAAAAACATAGCCCTTACCTTCTTTATGCCCAAATAATAAGTCACACCCTCTCACTTGGATAGAAGTATAAGAATGCTTATCAAAACATATTCTCTATCTTCCCCACATTTTCCAGAACAGATGGTTTAGAACTGAGGTTCTTGAACTTATCTGACCCACTACCCCCTTTTCAGAAAGATAATTACTCAGTGCCCCTCTGGAAATCCACTTTCTTTAACCTTTTAACTTTTTTTTTTAATTTGCAAAAAATATGTATACATTTTTTTAAATGACACATTTTAAATTTAATATTTTATTATAAACATATGGGTTTTTCCTATATTGAAATTTTGATGACATAATATTTCATCATGTATCTATATAGTATTGTATTGTAAACAAGTCATTACATGAGTATATTCCTGTTGATCCATGCTAGACTTCCCAACAATGCTCAAAGCACTTGTGTGCCAACACTTGCTTGTTAAGACCTGTCAGTGGAATTGATCACTGATGGGTTATAACTTGCATTTTATGTATTTATTTGGAACATAATGTAATCCCTGTGACTTTGACTCTGTTACACAACAGATGAAATG
This sequence comes from Potorous gilbertii, assembly GCA_028658325.1. Lineage (NCBI taxonomy): Eukaryota > Metazoa > Chordata > Mammalia > Diprotodontia > Potoroidae > Potorous > Potorous gilbertii. The sequence continues at coordinate 247,067,674 of CM053771.1, read as the reverse complement.
TGTACAAATGGTTTTTCAAAATGTTCTTCTCTTCTTTCCTTATGCTTCCACCTCTCCTTTATTTTTATTCAATGCCTCCCAATAGTACCAGAGGCTACTATCACCACACTGGATATTCCAGCACCCCCTAGGGGGTAGAGTCACCCACTTTGGTAAACTATGGTTTAGAATTAGTCTCCAACTCACCCAAATCTGTCATCTGAAGAGCCCATGCATATCTAAATTACACCAGCTTTAGTTTCCTGTCTGACCCCATTCTTCACAAAATGTGACTCTCCTTCAAGGAATCAGTGTTATTTGCCAAACAGCCACAGCCATTAAAAATTCCATTCATGACTTTCAGAGTCTCCTATTAGCAAACTGCCATGTCTTAATTAGAGTTCGATGCCATTCTAGTTAGACTGGTTCCTTCCACATTTACTTAGGAAATGCTGCCAAAGGATACCAACTCAAACACTAAGTTCATAACCTTCAGATAATTGACACTCTGAATAAGTCTTGCTACTTTCTTCTTAGGAAGAAATGATTGGTTAG
>CM053771.1:247045252-247057895 GCA_028658325.1 Potorous gilbertii | reverse complement strand
CCTAAACTCCAGATTCATATGAACTCTACTCCCTCTACACTCTTCTTTGACTTGGCTCTTTGAACCCATTCTGCTAAACCCATTCCTGGTCAGCTTGAAGTTTTGAAAACAAATCTTGCCCTACCTACTTAGACTCTACACTTGGCATTTATCCTCCATTTTGGCCTGGCATCCCAGAATCCACATCCATTGCTTTGCCTTTAGGATTTGGAATAATTGCACATCTCAGAGGACCAGGATTTAATTCTCTATTCTGCCACATGCTACCTGTATGACCTTGCACACTATTGGTTTCTTCATTGGGAGCAAGAAATGTGGATTAGATGGAGATGGGAATGGAACAAGTATTTATTAAGCAGCTACTGTGTGCCAGGTACTGTGCTAAGGTTTTACAACTATTACCTCATTTGATGTGCTAATAATGATATGACTTCTAAAGTCCCTTCTAACTAATCTATGGCTATCAACCAGAGGATCTATGACCCGATAATCTCCTGTACTCCCATTCCCTGAGCTGTGAGCCTGCTGTAGTTATTCTACCCAATGGAGTGGCTCTAAGTCCTATATCCTCCTGTCCTATAGGTATTCACAATAAAATGTTAAGTTATCAGCACTAACAGCATTGTTTAGTCTCCATATAGAAAGTAAATAACAACATAAGATAGTCAGCATATGACAAAGGTACAAAAATTAGGAAGCAGTCAGTCAACAGTTAGGTACCTAGTATGTTCCAGGTGCTATGGTGAAAAGAGTTTCTGATCTCTAAGGGCTCACAACCTAATTTGAAAAATAGCATGGAGGCAGCTACGTATAAACAAGAAATAAACAGAATAAATTGGAGATAATCTCCAGGGGAAGGCATTAACATTAAGGGGGATTAAAAGCTTTTTTACAGAAGGTAGACATTCAGCTGAGATTTAAAGGAAACCAGAACTTTGACAGGAAGAGAGACCATCCTGGAAGACTATCCCACTGGGGGACAGTCAATAAAAATGCAGAGTTGAAGAGATGGAGCATTTTGTGCTAGAACAACAAAGGGGTGAGTATCATTGAAGTGCAGAGTATTTGGAGGGTAGTAAAGTCTAAGAAGACTGGAAAGATGGGAGGGAGTCAGGTTATGACAGGATTTTAAAACCTAACAGAAGGTTATAAATTTGATACTGGAGGTAATAAGAAGCCACAGGAGCTTATTGAAGAGGGAGGTGGTCAGAAATGTGCTTTAGGAATATTGCTTTCATAGCTGAGTAAAGGATAGGCTGGAGTGGGAAAAGATTTGATGTGGCGAGAGCACCAGTAGGATATTGAAATAGTGCAGGTGTGAGATGAGGAAGACCTGTACCAGGTTGATGGCAGTGTCAGATGGGAGAAGGGGATATGTAGTAGAGAAATTGCTTACGTAGAATTGACATGGTTTGGCAGCTGTTTATATATGGGAGAGAGAATGAAGACCAGAGGATGGCATCTAGGTTACAAGCCTAGACGACCAGGAAGACGGCAGTGCTTCAGATAGTAATAGGGATAAGAACAAAATGGGAGAAATTGAGAGAAATATAATGAGTTCTGTTTTGGATAGATTGAGTTTGAAATGACTACAGAAAATGCAGATTGAGATGTCCAGTAGGCAGTTGTAGATGTGAGACTGGAGGTCAACAAAGGGGCTAATGTTGGATATTAAATAGATCTGAGAATCACTTGCATGGAAATAATAATTGAATTCATGGGAGCTGGTGAAATCACCAAGTGAAACTAGCATAAAGGGATAAAAGAGGAGGTGCCAAGGAGGACACCCATGGCTAGTGGGAATGGGAAATTTACATTCCAAAGGCTTCAGACAAATAAGTCAAGTGGAAACTAATGGCTCATTTCCTGTACCATTAATTGACTCTGAGGAGTCTAGGCCAGAAACAGAAGGGCAATAGGTTAAAGCAAACAAGAACACTCCTAAGTTCAAAAATACCTTGGACAGCATCACATCCAATAACAACCACAACAACAAAATAACCAATATTTGGGAAATAGCTATGCAAACTATGCTATAGGAATGTAAAGGAATGTTAATAAGCTAGAAGGAATGACAAATTCAGAGAATTTGAGAAATGAGAATTGAGAGAAAACTGGGAGAAATTATGTAAAATGATGCATGGAGAACAAAACAGTCAGAAAAACTACAGACATAAGGAGCACAAGAATGTCGATAACATCAACACTAAAAGACAACCAACTCAAATCAAATACAAGGACAAAGCATACATCCTTCCCATCTATTAACAAATAGTAAGCTGCAAGAGTGGAAAATGAAGTTCACAATCAGTCCATTCAGCTGGTAGGTGGATGGAATTATCTGTATTGGAAGATGGTTTCTCTGTCTCCGTCTCTCTATCTGTCTCTTTGTCTCTTTCTGTCTCTCTGTCTGTGTGTCCTTTCCACTGGTTCTGTCAGTGAGTGAGTGTGTGTGTGTGTGTGTGTGTATGTGTGTGGCAGGTATGGATTTTGGTTCAGAATTACCTGTTATGTCAAAGCAAAATGCATCCAAATCAAAAAGTTGAGTTTTTTTAAAATGATCAATAGGGTGTATTAGTATAACTCCTACAAAGTTTCCCAAGTCTTCCTACTACATCTTAGCAGATTTGTTTTCATGTTTCCATGTTCTTTTTCCTGTTACTTCTGTTCTCATAGTTTTAAATGCTAAAATTCACATGTAGAAAATTAAAGTATGGTTAAAGATGGGTCAGTTGGTCTAAAGGCCATTTAAAACCAATGAAAATGTCAACCTTACTAGAAAGAAGACTACTAGGGTCAGCTACATGGAGCAATGGATAGTTCTCTAAGGACTTCATTTCAAATCTAACCTTTGCCTTGTACTAACTGTGAACCTGGACAGTTCACTTAACCCTGATGAGAGAGAGAGAGAGGAGAGGAGAGACAGAGGGACACAGAGAGACAGAGAAACACAAAGAGAGAGAGAGAGAGAGAGAGTAAAATCTTAAAGCCCATTAGAAAGTCTTTGTGATACGTATTCACTGAAGAATTGATCTTGATGAGTTACTGTAAAAAGGTCCACTTGGGCAGGAATTTGTTTATCCTGCTTATTGGAAATCAGACTCAACAATCCTAAAGGTTTTGAATGAATGATCCAAAAATTTGTTGTTATTTCTGAATTTTGAGAAATGAGTCAGTTTACCTAGAATGGTACTGCTTCCTCACACAATCCCCACGGAACCATAGAGAGAAGCAGAAAGGGACCCAGAGGTCACCTAATTCAACTCTCTCGTTTCACAGGTGAATCTGAAACCTGAACAGGCTAAATGACTTACTCATCATCATACATACAGGTGACTTAAGAGCTAATATAGTTTGTACAATCTGTGTACTTTTATTTTCAGATCTTTTGGAGAGTGGAAGAACCAGGATTCTAAGCCAGTCCTTGTGACTCAAAAATCCGTGCGCTATTTATTACTCAGTCATTTGTCTGACCCCACATTTTATCAAACATAAGGAATAAGAAATTTCTAGAATCACAGAATTTTAAACTTGGAAGAATCTTAGGGAATTCCGCCCCCTCCCCCTTTTTTTCTCTTCCACACAAATGAGTAAGTAGAGGCCCTAAGAGGTAAATCAACTTCCTGAAAGTCATGATAAAGCCAGTAACAGGGCTTCTTTTGTCGTGCTGTGGTGTCTCCTTCCTTTTAGAGGGTAACTAAAAAATGAGAATTGATTTGTGTACGGCTTGTGGAAATGGAGGAGGATGCTCTTTCATGTAAAATGTTTCAACTTGTAACAGTAACATACTTCCAAGATTAGCCGTTAGTCTTATGCTACTTACTCATTGTTATGAATAGGTGTATGGTACTTCATGTTAGTTTTTTTTTAAATGGGCTATTATTTAAAGCAAAGAATTACTATAAAATTGTGTAAAGTTGTCAAATCTACAAGTGTGACACGACGTTAAAAATAGAAACTTGTAGGGATGAAGTAATTTTGAAAACAAGGGTTTTGACTGACACCAAAATATTTAAAGGAGGTTGGAGAAATGTCCCAGATACATAATCAGTCATCCCATATTTATAGAAATGGTGAAGAGGTCAAAGTTTTGGCTCATTCAAATATACAATTTACTATGAAAATGATGGCCAAATAGTTGTTTAAATATAGAAATAGCTCCACTCTTTTTTTTTAGTGCCTTAAGGATATTCTTTGGTTTTACATCCCAGTCCATGACTTCACCTTTCCCTCCTAGAGAGCTATCTCTTGAAACAAGGAATTAAAAGACGATGATTAAATAGTTCCTCAAAATTAACAAAAATGCAGAAAAATTCTCTTGTATGCAGTATTCCATTCATATGGTCCTCTCACCTCACAAAGAAAGTGGGGTACCTTCTCACATTTCCTTTTGGGAACCAAGATTGGGCATTGCATTTTTCAGAGAATTCAATTTTAATTGAAGCAGAATTATTCTAAAAGAAAATCTGAATATAAGAAAAGTATCTACTCAGATTGTAAGTGCTTGTTTCTAGTGAAAAGAAACCATAAAGACTTGACATTTTCCCTAATGTTTCAGGAGAAAATCAGACAAAACACTGTGTTTTGAAGGGAAATGATCATCAGTGAGTGAATATGCCACAACCTTGGTAGACATAGCAGCAGAGTCTGCTGGAAAAACTCCAACACCTCCAAGATCTGAGAAAATTCATGTGTTCATAATCACAAATGAAACAAAGTAGGTGTTTCTCAGTTATCAAAGGTAACATTCCTGTAGTGAAGCATTTAAGCATTCTCATTACATGGAATCTCTGAACTATTTGATGGATTTTGTCAGATGTAAAAGGAGTAAACTGTGGCTACATGATGATTTTCTTAACTGTGACAATGTTCTAAGCTATAGTGTGCTTTCCATGAAATAGCTATCGACCTAAAAAAAAAATAGTATTATGCCTCTTCTTTGCCCACCTGAAAGTCAATGAAGTTAAAAGATGAGTGCTGGATTTGGACTCAGATGACCTGGGATCAAACCCTATCTCTGCCACTTAATATCTGTGTGACCTTTGGCAAATAGCTTCTCTGTGTCTCAGTTCCTCATCTATAACATGAGGAAGTCTGACAACATGATCTCTAAGGTAAATTTCAACTCTATCTATGATCTAGCCTTATTCACCAAACTGTTTTTAATAACTTTTAACTGATTCAAGTCTAACGCCATTAAGAGTATTCAAAGAAATGTATTATAGGCCATTCCAAAAGAGGAATACCAGCTTTAAAAACTGGTAGTATTTACATTGTAATTAGGCTTTCAGTCAAGACTGGGTCTTTTGTGTGTTACAATATGTGCAGAGACCTCTCTCCTAATTGATTTAAAGAATGCTGATGTAACTCTGAGATCCTGCATAACGGGTAGAGGTGATTCTGGCCATCCTTTAGTGGGAAAGACATGCATGATTCCAGACATTCTTCAGGAAAAAAGACAGACATTGGAAGTTGCAGGCATGTAAGAGAAGCCAATTCCTAGTCAAGTCCATAATTTTGCCTCTATGAAAAATATGGAGAAAGAATTCTTCTTGAGTAAGATGAAAGTCTCTCTCTTTGTTCCAGATGAGATCTTATCTCATCCCTATTAGAATAACTGGCTCATTTTTGTATATTTTCTGGAATATCTCATTTGTAGAATTTCAGTTTTCTGTTTTCTATTTGCTTAGATGAATGAGTTTACTCAATATTTATTATCCAGAATGGGCTTTTGTGTAACCAGTATTTGGTGGGTGAAAAGTAAAGCTGGTGGGTACAGTGCAGAGCTACCCTCCTATCCTAATAAGGCCTCGAAACCAAGCAAGTAGGTTTTGTTCGTAAGTAAACTTGGAACCCTAAACCAGAAATATTTACATGAGCAAATGTGTGTGTGTATGTGTGTGTGTGTGTGTGTGTGTGTGTGTGTGTGTGTGTGCATAAATAAAATTGTCTAGGTCAGTATTCATATTGGAGTTAGGTGATAACATTTCTCCTTCCCTTTAAGGGGGAGATCTCAGTCTTGTTTAGAGAGGGCCAGATTCCAAAGACATCTATATATATCACTGACTTTGAATGCTGCATTTAATCAACCCATGTGGACATACATATCTTACATGGGCACACATACATTATGTACATCCATATGTTTATAGTCTTTGATGCCTGTTATCAACCACCATTATTTCAGTGGATGCACCAGATAAATACACAAGTCCTGCAAGCCTGAGCATATACAACTCAAGATGGTTTGTCATGTATTACTCAGAAAACACAAAAAGGGAAAATGTATCCATGAGCCTAGAAGGCTTAGCTGAGTCCTCCTGTGATTGTTGCTATGTGTAAAACGATCACCAAAATGCTGGAGTAGAGAAAGGCCATCTCTTCCCCACCACTCATTGGAAGTCCTGAACTTGTATGATATCACCTGTTGAGTTGAAGGCAGACCCCAAGAAGAAAGCTGTCACTTCTTTTCATAGAAGCAGCATCCTGCCCTTTTTCTATTTGTACAGACTAGTTTAAAGTTCAAGAGACCACTGAGGGTTTATAACATCATAGCCCCCTCAGTTATGGGCTTCCATGTGACAGATGAAAGGTTCCAGAGTCTCTATGTTGTCTCCCAAAACCAGGAAGGGCAACTTTGAGCATGATCTTCGTTACAGATAGAATAAATAGAGTTCTCCAATGTATATTTCCTATGTATTTCTCCTTGAAGGAGATAATACAATATTTCTTATATGTTTCTTTGGGGGAGAGGGGTTTTAATCATTGATTTATTTTCATACCTCTATATCTTATCAGGGTGGAAAAGATAGGAACAAAAAAACTGGCAGATCAATCAAAAACAAGCATTGATTAAGCACCTAATGTTCCTTATCAGAGATAGAAAGATAAGGAATGCTTTGGGTCTGATAACTTCCTCTGTAGTTCAAGAATAATATGTAGTCTATATTAGTGATCTCTTTTTTATGATGTACATGTTATCATCATCTTACCTCTTCTTCTGATCATGTTGTTAACCCTTTTAACTTGAATCACTGTACTGAAGAAATTTCCCTGTCTAGTTTTGTCTTTCTTGCCTATATTCCTCAGATACCTCCACAGCACTATCCTTCCAAAATGAAATTACCAGACTTAGAAAATGACAAAAAGTCAGATCTAGAAAGATTAGTAGAAATCAGTTAGTTCAACTGCCTCATTCTACAGATAAGGAAACTGAGGCACTGAGACATTATGTGACTTGGTCTAGGTTATATAGATGATCTCTATAATTCTTTATTTAGCCAAAGCATAAGAAAGATTTTCAATAAGAATACCTTAAATACCTTAAGATAATACAGCTAAGGAACATTCTTGCCTGAAATGTCCATCTGCATCCACCAATCTGAACTGATAGAGGGAGTTTCTTTATCCAGAAGTTTCTAGGTCAATGAAATTATAGATTTAGTCCCCATTAAGAGACTGCCTAGCCTTATTAAGGGTATGACTTAGGTTCAGTATGTGGAAAAGAGGGCAAGATGACATTCTACCTATTTCACAGCAATGACGTGAGGCTCAAATAAGGTAACAAATGGACAATGCAAAGCATTATGGTTGGGCTTTGCCATAAGTATTTTTCACCTATACCTACAAAGACGACTAGCAATTTAAAAGATGAAAATTTTTCACACATTTAATTGGAACAGAATGAACATTGCCTTAGGCACTGGACCAAAAAGCTGTGTATGTATAAATTATATATTGTTTTACTAGCTTTTAAAAATATCAACCTATTAAGATCAATCTTTTGCATTTGTCTTTAAAAATTAAGAAGTGAATTATTCAGAGGTTCAAGATAGGAACAATAATGAATGTTTATTGATCTGGAATTCAGTTTGCAAAAACAGTTCCTTTCTTCAAATGTCATCAGGGTATCTGTGATTAGCTAGAAATTTGATCAATCAAAGCTGTCTGTCATTTTGAAATGGCAGGGGGTTTTCTTTTTTAATGTTTTGCTCCAGGGTGTTTATGGGGAAACCCTAAAAAATGGAGGCTTGCCTGAAAAGAAAGAGAGAAAATGCTTGGAGTCCAGTAGGGAAGGTAATGATCCAGCCAAAAGAGATGTAGGCCATCAATGCCAAGACTCAACACCTGCTGAGCCTTTGTTTCTTGGGGTTATGTTCCCCAAAGGAGAAAATGTGGGTGGATGCTCTTTCTGCCCGCTGCACAGGGACATTTCTAGGTAAACTGAAGTCCTAGACTATCTAAGGGAATACAGGAATTCAAGGACAATAGCATTGTGTGTCTTTCTCCCATGTATTTTTAAGCAGTTGAAATCAGATTTCAATGAACATACATACAAGGCCTGGCAGGGTGGAGAAGGAATCTTGTAAAAGGCCAACATAAAACCTGTGGTTAAGGAGACTTACCAATTGCAGAAGTTTGCTGTGTACCTTTTCTTCCCTCTCTTATCTACCCGCCCCTCCAACCCCGCCTGAAATTAAGTTCAAATCAGCTGAGTCTGTTGATCCTGAATGGATCAACCCCCTTACAGCCACATTTACTGTTCTGGTAATTTTCTGCATCCGAATGTTCAAGATTGCTACACTCTTTTATGTATTGTCTCTTCTATTACAATTGTAAGCCTTTTAAGGACTAAAACCATCTTTGCTTTTCTATTTCCATGTCCAGAATTTAGCACAGGGTTTAGCACAGAAAAAGTCTTTAATAAATGTTTTATTTTGTTTTTCGTGTATTTCCAGATTAGTTGTAAGTCAAGAACATTTGACCCATAATGGTATAGAAAAGATATGCAAATGTAGGTAATTGATGAAAAGTGCTTTAGGGCAAATACAAGTCCCTTTTTAAAGGAAACTTTGTGAAGTGAGTTGTTGTTGTCATTATTTTTTAGTCATCTCACTCTTCCTGACTCCACACAGCATTTTCTTAGCCAGGTTATTGGAGTGGTTTACCATTTCCTTCTCCAGCTCATTTTACAAATGAGGTAAGCAGGATTAAATAACTTGCCCAGGATCACACAGCTAGTAGGTATCTGGGCTGGAGTTGAACTCATAAAGGAATCTCCAGGCTTCAGGATCTGCATCCTATCTACTGCAACACCTAGATACCAGTAAGTTACCAAGTGGTTAAATCAAGTTAACAAGCAAAAAAAACTATTTTAGCCTAAACATAAGAATTGCTAACTTCTCCAGTGATGGCAACAAAGTTGTCTTGTTTGCTCTCTACTAAGACGCCACGTCGGAAATAAAATCCTTCTGACAATTAGATCAGATTTAGAGCTAAAAGGAAGCTTGGAGATGGCCAAGTACAAAGCCTTCATTTTATAAATGAAGAAACTAAGACGTAGAGAGGTTAATTAACTTGTCAACATCCATCACATAATAAGAGTAAATGTTATATTTATCATATTAATAATGTCATTAATAATAACAGCTAACATTTATACAACACTTTAAGTGTTGGTACAAGACAAGTTCCTGCCCTCAGGAAGGTCACATTCAAATAGAGGGAGACCACACATAGAAGAGGGGGCAGTTGACAGATGGATGGAAATACTTGTGCATCCTCAGGGCATGTGTGTGTGTTCCTCTGCCATGACATCAGAGAAATAATGACATGACACGACTTGTTTTGAGTAAGAGAGGGCCATGCAGGTCACCAGCTTCTCTTTTCCTCCAGAGTCTTCTGAATCCAGTGGCCAGATATTCATCAGGATGACTGGAGATAACCCAGGATGAGGCAACTGGGGTTAAGTGACTTGCCTAAGGTCACACAGCTAGTGAGTGTCAAGTATCTAAGGTAAGATTTGAACTCAGGTAACTCCCAGACAAACCCCACCCCACCCCCAAAGCCTAGTATCAGTCTGCATGGTAAGGCCCTAGAGGTCTAGAGGACACACTGGCAAGTATAGATGGCAAGGGCTGATGATCATACATCTTAGTCAAAAAACAAAATGAATGAAACCAAGATGACTTCTAAGATTCCTTTTGTTCTCAAATCTATGCTGCTTCTTCATCTTCATGATAGTCAGGTAGCATCGGTATTATTGACCCCATTTGACAGATAAAGACACAGAAACACACACATAGCCAGTTTGTGGCAAAGTCAGAACTCAGCGATAGCCAGGTTTTGGATGCTAAGAATTAATTGTTTTAAACTATACTTCATTCCTAAATTTTGGTAATCTGAACATATGCTTATTTTCATGTCCAGATCTGAGTATGGTTAAATTCTATGCTTTGGAAATAAGAACTATATTATTGTAGGCTGATCATAATTTGGCATATCACATTGCACAAAGAAAATAAGCAGAAAGATCTAAACAAAGTGTTCGAAGGCTTGAGAAATCCAAATAGTTGTGACTGTCAGAATTTATTCTGGAATCATGTTTCCTATTAATGTGGCTATGTTGTCTAACTAAATACTAAATGGCTTTGCTCACTCCTAACCCACCACACACCCTCAATTCCATTATAGATGAATAGCCAAGACTTGGTGAAACAGTAATACAGTCTTAGGGGATAAAGGAAAATGATTGCAAATGTTCAGTTTCAAAGTCCACATCCTAAGGCAAAATTACATGGTTTTCTTTTTCCCTCTTCCAACTTGTATTAGGCAGTTTGCAAAAACAAGATGTCCTGCCATAAATGTCAAAGCAACATAGACAGGGAAATGTTTCCCCTCCCCAATAATTTTTTTATATGAACAGTTCCAGAATGATCAGAAAGAATGGGGTCATTATCTTTTCCAATTCCCTAGATCCTTGGAAGGCTGACAAGTACAAAGAGTGGTTCAGCCGAAACTGCTGGCCTTGGAGTCAGAGGATCTCAATTTCCTCCCCGGTATAATGAAGAGATTGCACCACATGACCTCAGAGATCCCTTCTAGTTCAAATCTATGCTTCAATGACCCCAAGTCAACTTTCCCAAGTCCTCTGTCAGGCCGATAATCAGGTCTTAATTACCTGGGATTGGTGGAAAAGGAAAGTATAGATATCTAGAAGGAGTACTAGTCAGGCAACAAACATTTGTTAAGTGCCTACTATGTGCCAGAGCTGGGGATTTAAAAAACAAAACTAAACACAGACAGTGAACTCAAGGGACAACAGGAAATCAACCATGTACAAACAAGCTATATGCAGGATAAATAGGAAATGATCAACAGAGAGAAGGCACTAGAATTAAGGGTGATTAGGAAAAGGTTCCTGAAGAAAGTGGGATTTTATCTAGGACTTATTGGAAGCCAGAAAAGAAGCCAAGAGGTCGAGATGAGGAGAGGAGACAATTCCAGAAGGGACAGACAAAGAAAATGCTGGAAGATGAAATGTTTTGTTCAAGGAATAGAGAGGACTATTTCTACTTTTCAAAAGAATATAAAAAGTGAGTTTAAAAACTTTTTTTTTCTTTTGCTATTACCAGTTCACTACATTAGATGCTAAAAGCAAGGCAATTATTCTAACTGCTTGAGAGTCTTTAGAAATTCCTACCTCAGGTTCACTGCTTAAAAGAAACCCATTGCCTGGGTACTTTTAAAGACATGACTTCATACAAAGAGTAATCATTTACTTCTGATCTGGGCCAGTTCTAGTACAGAGGAAAGAACCTGGCTAAGACTGATGTTGAATCATGGTATTCATTTCCTCCTAGAAATGTGACGAACTTAGAGTGTAGACTGAGACATATTTTTGGACACGATCAATGTGGAAATTTTTTTATTATTTACATTTGTTACAAGGACTTTTGTTATTTTCTTTTTTTAGTTGAAGGGGGAAAGATGGGAGGAAAAGAAAATTGATTTTTATTCATTAACAAAAATTATTTTATAAAGAAAAGAACTTATCTAATAGGAATGTAAAGTCAGGGAAGTTTGAATTCCCTTCTTTCTTCTCTTTCAAGGTTCTTTAAAATTCTGGCAAAAGTATCCTTTTTTCCCCCCAACCACTGAATGCTCCCTTCTTTCTTTCCACTACATCCTCCCATCTCAATTTATCCTAATTCTCTAGCAATCCATTAATCATCCCAGATAATGCTATACCCTTAAAGAAAACGAGTCTAGAGGCAAGAGTAAATAGAGACTTAAGTGGTATAATTTTAGCCAAAACATAATTTCCAAGTACTTCTACTTGGAGATGCCTAGCCCTACAAAAAGAAATCCTTACAATCGCTAGTAAGAGCTTCGAAGAACTAAAAAGGACCAAGCCCTTTAATTTCATAAATAATTAAACTGAGTCAGAGATTTCCAAGGTCCCCAGGGGCTGTTCACTGACCTGCCTTTAGATAAGGTTCATTCCTTCCTATCCAAGATAATCCTGATGTAGTGGGAAAAACATAATTATCATCCTGGACAAAAAAAAAGAGGGAGGGCTCTTTTCCCTGAGTTTTAGATAGTTCATCCACCTCGAAGAAGGCAGCATTTAATTCCATCAAAAGCAAAGTACAAGCAAAGCTTAGAGAGAGGATTCCTATGCTCAGTAAGAAGGCAGATGAAATTCAGTTTTATACTGATAGAAAAAATCCAAAGCTTTCCTTGAAAGCTATTTATGGACCAAAAACCTATGGTACATCACAACTATTCAGTGCTGTGGAACCATATTGATTAGTGATAAGGACATGATCCTAGAGAGATGGGCTGAACACTTCCATAGTGT
>CM053771.1:247007485-247045152 GCA_028658325.1 Potorous gilbertii | reverse complement strand
CATTCTCCATCTCTAGAAATCACTATCACAGAGGAGTCTGTCTCTTAGTCATTGCTGGCAAAATTCTTGCTAGAGTCCTCCTTAATAGACTAATCCTTCACCAGGAAGATGATTGTATACCTGAGAGCCAGTGTGGCTTCAGAAAGGGCCAAGGAACAGTCAATGTGGTATTTGCTGCCCAACAACTCCAGGAGAAATGCCAGGAGCAGAACAGAGGTCTGTACACAATGTTTAGTCATGAGGGCTTATGGAAAATTATGCCAAAATTTGGCTGCCCAGAGAAGTTCATCAGTATTGCACGTCAATTTCATGATGGCATGTTTGCACGGGTTTTAGATGGTGGACAATGCTCTCGTGACTTGATGTTTTCAGTCATGATGTCAAATGCTTTCAATGAGGATGAACACAGCATTACGGTCAACTACCATACCGATGGTAAATTTTTCAATTTGAAAAGGCTACAAGCCAAGACCAAAGTGGAGGGTGTGTTGGTGCATAAGTTTCTGTTTATAGATGATTGTGCACTCAAAGCCTCTGAAGATGAGATGCAACAAAGTATGGATCAATTCTCTGCTACCTGTGCTAATTTTGGTCTAATAAATAACACCAAGAAAACACAAGTGCTCCATCAGCCACTACCGCACCATCCATATGTGGAACCATCAGTTATAACAAATGGAGAAGTTGTGAATGCTGTGGATAAGTTCACTTACCTTGGTAGTGTGCTTTCTAGGGATGTACACATTTACAATGAGATTGACACACCCATTGCCATAGCTAGCTTTGTGTTTGGGAGGCTCTGAAGAAAAGTTTGGGAGAGAAGAAGTATTAGACTGACTATCAAACTGAAGGTCTACAGAGCCATTGTGCTGATCTCATTGTTGTATGCCTGTGAAACATGGGCAGTCTACTAGTGCCATGCCAAAAAACTGAATTGCTTCCATCTGAACTGTCTTAGGAAGATTCTGAGGATCACCTGGCAGGACAAGACACTGAAATCCTTGACCGAGCTGAACTTCCAAGCACTCAAACAATGCTTCAGAGAGCACAACTCCATGGGCAGGTCACATTGTTCAATGCAAAATGTGCACTTGCCAAAAAGACTATATTATGGAGAACTCACATGGGACAGGTGATCACATAGAGGTCAGAAGAAGTGATACAAGGACACTCTTAAGATCTCTCAAGTACTTTGGATTTGATTGTGCAACATGGGAGACACTGGCACAGAACCTCTCAGCATGGCATGCCCACATCAGAAAGGGTGCTGTGCTCTTTTAGCAAGGCAGAATTGAGACAGCACAAAGCAAATGCGGGATGGGCAAATTTGAAGTACCCACCCCCAAAATTCATACAGACTATCTGTGCCCAACCTGTGGTAGAGCATTCTGAGCTTGTATTGGTCTGATCAGCCACAGTCGGACACACTGAAATTTCACTTTATCATGGTGATGTCATTTTGGTCCTCTTCTAAAATGAAGGACAAAAACCAACCAACCATTTATCTCTTCTAAATCTGTCTGAATTGTTCAGCAGTGAGCTAGTCCGGATCTTTTCTTCTTCTCTTCCTCCTACCCTCTACCTTTACTAATAGCTCATTTTGTAACCACACTGGGGTTCTTAAGGATATTGCTAGATTTTTAAGGTGCCTTGAAATTCCCTCCTCAGGTGACTTGCCTATAACCTTCTGAGACCCTTTAGCATAAAATTTCCCATTGAGATATTTCCCAAGCTGCAACACTCTTCCCAGACCACTGATCTCTTCTATGCCACCATCCAGCCTACCCTCATCTAATCACACTAGATATCTCAGGAGGAAATTAAATCAAAGTTACATTTAAACTGGGGTGGTACTTGGTATTCATGGATCCTTTTCACCAATACAATGTTCCTCTTTTCCCATTTTCATTTTTATTATAGACAGTCCCTCATTGCAGTGAAAAACCGAGGACCATCCCACCACCTGCCATTCTTCCAAACACTGCTCCTTGAAAGAAAATATTATATGAAGATCCCTGTATCACTGTACTGATTTTCTCTGTGAGTAGAATTCGGGGAGTTTTTCTTGTGTTTGCACATTTGCATTGATTTCCATTGACGTTAGATTATAAATTCTTTGAGGGCAGAGACTGTTTCATTTTCGTATCCTCAAATCCAACTTGTGAAATGCTTAATAAATGCTTTACTTCTCTGATGAATGCACAGTCTTCACCTAAAACAAGACATGGATTGGTTTACTTTTGTCTACATATTCCTAGAGCTTAGCACAATTCTTGATAAAAAGTAAGCACAGAAGAAATTCTTTCCATTTATTCATTCTTGCATGAATTCCAATCAAATAGCTTCACTTGAAGAATATTAGAATTAAAGAAATGGATTTCTAGGATCAACACACACACATACCCCAGCCCCATTCTACTCCTAGGCCACAAAAAGTCCATTAATTTACTCATTCATTCATTTATGTATTGTTTAGAGTGGAGATTAGTATTTGCATATTTATGGATCTGTGGTTACCCTTCTCCCTTTCTAGGAAACTATAAGCTTTTGTTTTTTGTGTTTGTATCTATAATACCTAACACAGAGCCTGACAAATAGTAAAGCCTTGTTGATAAAGCCTTGTTGAATTGAAATTTCATCTGAATAAAACTTTGAATTTTTAAGTAAAAAATCCCTTCACTGCTAGACTGACTAAGTGTCCTGAGGGATGCAAACATACCTCATCTATGAGCAATGTCTTGTATGCATATGTATCTATGAATGGAATGGATGATCCTGTTGTAGTGGTATTGACCCTGAAATACAGTCCTGAGTTCAACCTGAGCTCTGCTCTTTACTATTTATATGAACTTGGTCAAGTAACTTAACCTTGCCTGATGGCCACACTTTCCTCATCTGTAAAATGGGGACAATAATATGTATGCTACTGTTGAAAGTTATGTTGACTCAGTTACCCATTGTTCCCAGCCCTGCTTATCAACTAATGTTTGAGTCTGCAGCTTTCTGTATAACCTGATGTTCTTGCTACCTTGAGGAGGAACTGAGAAGCAAGGGCCCACTTCCTTGACAAAGGTGGACGTATCTGGATTGTCTTAAAGCTACCTGTAAAAGCTGTGTCCACTCTGAAATCATAACTGTTCTTCAGGGATCAGCCCAGCAACTTATAATGAACTTCTTTTAATTCTGTGTCCTGAGTTTTGCCTTGTTAATCGGAGTGAAAGGCCCATATGAAGAATTTCCTTTCAACACTACCTTCTTCAAGAGGCTATTGTGAGCAAAGCCTTTCCTAGGCCTTAAAATGAGAGGTAGTATTGTTAGGCTAAAGGAATACAAAGATATAAGAAAATCAGTGTGGAAGGGAAGTTATTTAGGTAAAAGAAGTAATGTGGTACAGGGAAAATGGAGGCTTTCTGGAGTCAGGGCCTGGCTTCAAATACCCACCTTATGCTTGCAACCTGTGTGGCTCTTGGGTAAGTAACAAACTCAGGCCTTACTTTTCTCATTGGTAAAACAAGGGGATTGAACTAGATAGTTTCTCAGGTGCTTTCCAGCTCTAGTCCTCTGAGCCTATAAAAGTGGACAGAACCAAGAGAGAAGCAGACATTGCTTCGACATTGAGTCCATTGAAAGCATCGACATTGAAAAGATGATCAGTTTTTACTTAAGGGAAAGCAGAACCAAGATAACATTACACAGAGTGAAAGCAATATTGGTTTAAGAATGACTGAGTGAATAAGTCAGTTTGTCTATTAAACTATAAAGAACATATAAAGAAAGACATTATCTGCATCCAGAGGAAGAACTGATAAACAGAAGTATGTATAGAATAATTTTACATATATATCATCCTACTCTACTGGCAGCCAGCTTGGTGGCGGGAGGAAAGGGAAGAAATTTACCTTATCATTTTCTCGTATATTTGAAAGGAATGAAAGTTGTGCACAATAGATTTGCAGTTTCATGTGGAATCATCTTTTTTATTGTACTATGTTAGGGAAATGCTTGCTTTATTCCATGAATTAAAAATAAAAGAAGAAACTGAAAATCTCTTATAAAGAAGATCCAAGACCTAAACAAGAAGTAACTAAAAAATAGTATTGAGGGAGCTCAAAATGATCTTTTTTTTAGCTTAATCTATGCAGAAATCATTGAAATATAATTGCTCCCCACATGGCGATCTAAAACAAGGTAATAAAGAGAATATTTTTAGAAGTGGAAAGTATTAGAACTTGGGGAATATTTTTTTTTCCTTTGAGGGATACTGGTACATATCTACTATGCCTACAATGTGCCCAAACACCTAAACAACTTTTACTCCCACTTTGCACCCTCAGAATAAATAAGCAATAGCATTTTTATTTCTGCTGTCTGATGAAAGCAATGACTGCCACATTGAAATAGCATTCTGTCATGTGACATCTACCTGAATATTTAAATGTAATTTACTATGAGGAAGGCTGAACAAGTTCATATGAATTCTACTGTTAGAGTAAAAAATATTACCAAAACATTCATTGATGATATCTCATGTGTCATAGCAAATAATTCATTACATGCATATGACTCAGATTACCTCATATTAGATAAATAAGTTTTGGGGGTAATTCCCACAACCATTCACTTCTTTTGAACCACGAATAACCAGTCACTATCAATATCTATGTTTGATGCCTTTACTTATTCACTAGTCATTATCTTTCTTCCTTAAATTTGACCTCCTACCCACCACTGCCTCCCAGAAATGTTTCTGACCAGACCCCTACTGACTTCTTAACTGCCAAATCCAGCTATCAATTTACAAAGAACAAAGGCCTGGCTCTGAAGTTGGAAGACTTGCTTCTAATGACTATGCCTAATGCTTGCTCACCTATGTGATTTTTGAATAAATCATTTATCTCCCTAGGCCTCTGTTTACTCATCTGTAAAATGTTAGGGGTAGACAGCCTTCATCCTCTTTGACCCTATGCTGCTTTTGACAAGTGACCACTCCCCCTGTTCTAATAGACCTCTCCCCAGACACCCACAGCACCCTCAACAAGAAAAAAACAAACAGCTTCTTTCCAGATACTTGTAAATCTCAAAGGAGTCCTCCCTTTTTTGCTACTGCTTTTGTAGATACTCACTAGAATGTAAACGCCTTAAGATAGGGGCAATTTTTGAAAAATGGCTTTAAAATCCTTAATGTGTTTCAGGTGCTCAATGTTTGTTTATTTTAACTAAATTTAATTAGTTTATTTTAACTAAATTTAATTAATTTGAATTCCTTCTGAATGAGTATTTGATCGTATATTCTGCTTACCGTTTGCTGCTATGGCATTACTACGAATATAGCTGTTTATTAAAGGGTACTCAGCGTCAAATGTTAATAAAGTCAAAGTATTGAGTATAGTGTGCACGCATGAGCCAGATGGGCCTCCGCTGTTTCTAGCAGAGCATTTCCCATGGTTTAGCAAGTTAGCTTGAAAATGCAATGCATGACACAGTGGATTAAGTGCTAGACTCAGAATGGGGAAGACCAAAGCGTCAATCTCTCCCCAGATATATGTCAGCTGTGTAATTTTGGGTGCGTCATTTAACCTCTTTAACCCTTAGATTTTTCACCTATAAAATCAGGATAATATTAGCATCTACCTCAGAGAGCAGATATGAGGAACAAATGAGATATGTAAAGCACTTTGAAAACCTTCCAGTACTAGACAAAATGTAGTTTTTTATCATCATGTGCTTCTTTTGGTCACAAGTGATATCAGGCAAAAAAGGATGAAAACCAGCAAAAGTCTAGCTCTCATGGGGGAGAGGGGGACATTAAAAGTCTACCCTTTGTTGATAGTTGGACAGGAATGTTATCTTCAATTCATTAGTGCCTGGTACATAGTAAGTGCTGTATAAATGTTAGCTAGAAGGAGGAGAATGGGGGGTAGTAGTAATAACAGTGGTGGTGGTGGTGATGGTAGTAGTAGTAGTAGTAGTAGTGGTAGTAGTAGTTAGTAGTAGTAGTAATACCATTACATAGAAATACAATCTCAGCATCCTAACATGAAGAGTCACCTGAATATAAATGAGGCCTTGATCAGTTTGGCAGTGAACAACACTTAAAAACTATGCGTTTGAATCAGAACTCTTAAGAAAATTTTAATAAATACCATGGTGAATAGAAAGGATTTCTGTACTCCTGTCTGGAACTGAAAGAGTCTAAGTATGCAAAGTAGGGAAAGAAGGAATGGAGGGTGGAAGACTGCTACAAAATGAAAGATGGCAGTTTTTTTTCTCAATTACATATAAAGACAATTTTTAACATATTTTTTGTTTTGTTTTTATTTTGAATTCCAAATTCTCTTAGTCCCTTTCTCCCCTGTCCCCTCCTTGAGAAGGCAAGCGATTTTCTTTCTATTATAGATATGCAGTCATACAAGACATAGTTTTATATTAGCTCTCTTGTAACAGAAAAAGATCAAAAAAAAGAAAAATCAAATTTAAATAGTATGCTTTGATCCGCGTTCCTTCAGACTTGGTCAGTTCTGTCTCTGGAGATGGGTAGTATTTTTCATCATAAGACCTTGGAATTGTCTTAGTTCATTATATTTCTGAGAACAGCTAAGTCATCCACAATTGATCATCACACAATATTGCTGTTCTGTGTGCTGTGTACTGTGTACTGTTCTCCTGGTTCTGCTCACTTCATTTGCATCAGTTCGTATAAGCCTTCCCAAACTTTTCTGAAATGGCACATTTTTTGACATGGTTGGGGATGGGGGAAGAGTATAACAGGGGACTGGGCAATAGAGGCCAAGTCTACAAGCTTGAGCAGTGTGCTCTATCTGCTGCCAACTCATGTGGGGACTTGGTGAGCTGCTTCCAGATAGAGGGCCCTGCCCTTCACTTATGAACATGGCTTAGGAATTCTATGACTGTCTCTTATATCCTTACTTCATGATAAAAAGTATTTTCATTGGCTGCAAAGCTAGAAATGAGTAAGTAGGCAAAAATTCTAAGAGCGGAACTTGAGCTATCTCTTCCCTGGTGACCAATGAGGCAAGAATTGTTGCAAGCCTTTAGGTAAGGGAGAGAGGAGCAGTTGTGGAAAGCAAGGCAGGCTATTGCTTGTCATGGACTGCCTTATTTCCCCATCGGGATCACCATGGAACCACTAATACAAAGCTCTCCTCTTGCTTCTGTCTCTCTTGTTTATTCTTCTCTGATTCTTGGTAAATGAGTATATGAGACAGAATGACCTTCTGAGGTTTGAAAGTTTGGAAGAACTACCAGAGGCTGAGAGTCAGGAGTCCATAGAAGATTCAGAAAGCTGCAGCATCTGTCATGGCCACAGCAGCTGAGCTTGGTGATCCAAGGGTTGAGGAGTGACTTACTAGGGCAGGAGTGGGGAACCTGTGGCCCTCTAGGTCCTCAAGGGAGGCCCTTTGACCGAATCCAAATTGTTCTGTGAAGTTTGGATTCGATCAAAGAGCCATGCTTGAGGACCTAACGGACCACAGGAGGCCTCAAGGTCACAGGTTCCCCACCTCTGTACTAGAGTCTGCCCAGCAGTGGATAAATGGAACAGTCAAGAAAACATGTCCTACAAGAGATGATACAATAACAATAACAAACAACAACATTTGTGTAGTGTCTACCAACTGCCAGGCACTGGGCTAAGCGCTTTACAAATATTATCTCAGTTTATCCTCACAATAACCCTAGGAGGTAGGTGCTATTAATTTTGCCATTTTACAGTTGAGGAAACCTTGAAGGACACAAAGGTTAAGTGACTTGTCTTGGGGTACACAGCTAGGAAGTGTCAGAGGTCAGATTTGAAATCAGGTCTTCTAGATTCCAGACCCAGCACTCTTTTCATTATGTCACCCAGCTGCTTAACTGACTGAACAACTTATCCTTCATTTTTGCCACACCTGAAAGTAAGCTTGAACTTGTAGTAACCACTTGAAGTTTGACTCCACGTTCTCTAGGGACCAAGGTAGGTGAAGTAGAGAGTGTGTTCTTGTTGGGCCAAACTTAAAAGGCCCATGGTATCTTTTACCCATGGGGTAAAAGAAAAATAGTTAAGTGAAGAATCTGCATGGGTTATGTAGGGAGAATAGTACCCTAAAGCCACAAATCATCATTTACAAGATCATTTATTGTGTTTCTTCTTTCTTCTTCCTTCCTCTTCTCTCCGTCCTTTTCTCCTCCCTCCCCTTCCCCTTTCCTTTACTTTCTTCTCGTACTTTCCCTCCAAATCAGTCAAATCTAACAGAACACAGATTTCATACTTTTTTTCTCATTTCTTGCATAACTTGATTATAAGCACTATAATGGAAGATATTTTCTACTATTTTCTATTTCTTTTATATCTATTAGTTATTTGGGAAAAAACAGTTTCACAGACTGGGCATGTAACAAATTTTATTGACTGACAGCCTGTCTGCCTGCCTAACTTACAGAGTACAAGTCCTAGGCTGATTTTAGGAATCTTTGCAGAGGTTCTGTGGGAGGGCTCTGGGACTAGATAGATAGATAGATAGATGGATAGATAGATATCAGTAAATCACAAAAAAAATCATTCTTTTGAATTTAAGTTTCTCTTTTCTTTTAAAATGCTAATCCTGAAACTATGTCCAAAGGGCTATAAAAATGTGCATACCCTTTAACCCAGCAATACTGCTACTAGGGCTATATCCCAAAGAGATCATTAAAATGGGAATAGGATCTGCATGTACAAAAATATTTATAGCAGCTCTTTCTGTGGTGGCCAAGAACTAGAAATTGAGAGGATGCCCATCAACTGGGGAACAGCTGAACGAGTTGTAGTATGTGAATGTAATGGAATACTACTGTGCTATAAGAAATGACAAACAGAAGGACTTTGGAAAAGCCTGGAAAGATTTATATGATCTGATGCTGAGTGAAGGGAGCAGAACCATGAGAACATTATACACAGTAAGAGATATAGTGTGTGAGGACTGTATCTGATAAACTTAGCCCTTCACGGCAATGCAAGGACCTAAAACATTTCCAAAGGACTCATGATGCAAAATGTCATCTACCTCCAGAGAAAGAACTATAGTGTCAGAATGCAGAATGAAGCACACTATTTTCTCTTTTGTTTTGTTTCGCTTTGTTTTTTCTCATGGCTTCTCCCATTTGTTTTAATTCTTCTATGCAACATGACTAATATGAAAATGTGTTTAATAAGAACATATGTGTAGAACCCATATAAGATTGCCTGCTATGTTGTGGAGGGAGGGAGAGAAAATTTAATATTTCTGGAAGTGATTATTGAAAACTGAAAACAAATGAATTAATTATTTTTTAAAATGCAAATCTTGAGATGATCTTTGAGATTTGGCTAAGAAGGGGAACTAAAAGTGGACTGAGGCCTCAGAAAGGAAAGGCTGAAATTATCAAAAAAAAAAAAAACCTCATCAACAAGTTGCCTAATTTCTCACACAGGATAGATAGGAAGTTTCTGTATCGCTTGTAAAAGGCATGAACTTTTGTAATGAATGCAAGATTACATTAAGTTTCTATGTATATTTTGATTTGAGAAATGAAGGCTTGTTGGAATCTAATATTATTGCATGGTCAAAAAAATTATAAGAAGCAGCTAGGCAATGCAGTGGATAGAGATATTGATGGGACCTGGAGTCAAGAATACCTGATTTCAAATCTGGTCTCAGGCAGTTGCTAGCTGTATGATCCTGGGCAAGTCATTTAACACTGTTTCCTCATCTGTAAAATGATCTGGAGAAGAAATGAGTGGTATTGCAAACCACTTCAATATCTTTGCAAAGAAAACTTCAAATGGAGTCACAAAGAGTCAGACAACAACAAAGAAATGATAACTATGAAGAATTAAGAAAAACTTGGGAAAGGATATAGAATACAGAACTATGGAAAAATTTTACATGATGACCAAAATAATGTGAAAGATAATGGTCCTCTGAAAAGTAGTTAAAAGTAGATACTACCTGTAATTTCAAAGGATTGATAGTGAATTCTACCTGTAGCAGGGAGGCAGTGAGCTATCATCAGTGGGTGATCTTATAAGGCCCGCTGGAAACAGCTTGAACTCTCCTTGAGTCTTAAATTTCCTTTAAATTCTTTAAATTTAAATGAATATTTCCCTTGGAAATGGGTAACAAATTTGGTGTTTGTACTTAAGAAAGTGATGGAGAAAATATTAATCTGGAAGAATAAAATTAAAAATGTATCTTAGGTTCATGACCACTCCCCCAGTTAGTTGTTAATTTTAGCTTTAATGTTAATGTTAACTTTAAAGTTAACGTTAACTTTACCAATAAATCCACCCCTGCAAAAAAAGTGAGGAAGGAGACACATTTTTCACACCTGGCCACTGGGATAACTTGTTGCATTTGACTGCACTTATTTGTTACCATGTTACCAAATGGTGCCACAAAAAGTCGGACAAGACTGAAACAACTGAACTGGCTAATGACAGTAAACCACAGAATTAGGCTTACATAGCTTATTTCAGGCTTGCTTAGAGTGTATTACCAATTAGCAGCATTCTGTGACATCTGAATGGACTGAGGAAATACCCCTTATCCTACTATTGGTACAGGAAGTCTTCAGTTGTATAATGGGTGCAACATCTATGGGATCTAGGACAGATAGACTGGGGCTCCTGCTAGAGGGTTTTGTGTATTCCGCCTAAGCAGTATAGAGGTAGTTGAGTCTTTTTAAGTCATTCTGCAGTAGAAAGGGGGGAGTTGGGGTGGAATTCAGCCAAACAACTTATCTGAATAACAAAGTTGTTTTTCCTCTTAATTATCCATGAATAGCAGCAGGGGGTAGAAGGAAACGTTTTTGGAATCAAAGGACCTAGGCTCAAATCCTAGCTCTAACACTACCTGTATGTCAGGTAAGTTACTTAACCTCTTCAGGCTTAGTTTTTTTTTTCATCTATAACATGAGAAGGTGGGGTTAAAAAGACTTCAAAGTTCTCTTCTCTCAGTCAATGATCCTTTGATCTACAGTAGACTAAAATTCAGGAACTTTATGAAAACTGATATTAGAAAATCCAGCATCAGCCTAATCAGTCACACCTACTGAAGGAACTGACATTATTCAATTAGCACCTCAGAGGGATCTAGTTTTTGTATAGGACCTAAATTAACAGGAGAGAGAGAGTCAGTGTTGAAAATGGGTTCTGGGAGTCTCCTTGGAAGATAACAATGACAGGTACCCTTAAATGAGCTAACTTCAGATCTTGGAGTTGCAAAATGAACATCCCCACCCTCCCAAAGCCAATGTTATGAAGCATGGCCAATTATAGTCAACATGAATCAGCTTGTTGGGGCTTTAACAGCTACCGTTGTCATAGGTGAACTGGGCAATATTCCAATTCCTGCCTAAGTCTGAAAATAAACATGTATTCAGATGATGGTAAATAATTATCTAATGGGAAACTTGTGTGGCCCATGGGACTGTCAAACTTCAGACACTAGTTTAGACTGGTACTTCTGGCTCCTTTGGCTCCAGTTCTCTCAGTCAGACACACACACACACACACACACACACACACACACACACACACATACACTGCTACATATCTCAGAAGAATTCTTTTTGGCACAGTGGTCCCCACAGGAGTCCAGGTGAGTTGCTTAAATGCTGATTATAACAATGTCCAGAAATGTCAGGCATCATTTCTGCAGGAGCCTGATAACTCTATCAGGCACTGCTCATTCAAATCACTCCCAGAGGCCTACGTTTCATCTTCAGCTTGAGGCAGCCCTCAGTGGTTGAACTGGGTATGAGAAATGGAGATAAGTGTTCACTATAATTATAGAAATATGTTTGTGCTGCTGCAATTAGGCTTGTGTCAGTGTTTCTATTAACCTTTATGTTGCCAGTATTTTTCCACTTGGCATTCCAAGTGAGTAATGTCATTTAAATGGGGGTGGGGGAGAAGAAGGAGAACCACACAAAACAATAGTCTGAGTTTTGGGCTTATGAAAAGGGGAAGAACTGACATCACTGGGAACTTGAGCTCTCATTTCTCCATCAAACAAGTAGAGCAGGCACTAGCACAAGTTTACAAGGGTGGCTCCCACACCACTCATTTTATTTCTCTGTTGTTGAAACCACTTCTGATAGTGAGAAGAGGCTCCTGTCTCCAGAGGACACTAGAATCTGAGGACCAGAAGAGATTTCATGAGTGCATCAGCTCCATCCCAATATGACCCATTGCCCAATACTAGGTTTACCCATTCAAATGTGATGGCTATGCATCCCTGCTATGAAACTGACTACGGAAATGGATAGGGGAAATTAATGCTTTTCTTTATATTTTCCAATGACTTTTCCATATTATTTAATGTGATCCCATTTTCCAAATGACTTTTACATATTATTTAATGTGATCCCATAACACCCTATGAGAAAAGTAGAAGACATACTATGGTCATCATTTGACCAATGAGGATTGAAATACAAGGTTTCCCAGATGGCAGAAAAGTCAAGGATTCTGAGGTTGTCAGTTAAGAATGCCTTCTAATATGAGAAACCAACCAGGATAAGGGGAAACCCTGCCTTAATTAATTCTTTTATTCTAGTTACCATTATATTTTGATCCTCAGACACCACACCAGTTAAAAAAAAAATCCTCCCATTTTTTTTTTGGGTGGGAGAGGGAGAAAGAATTATGACTGTGCCTTTATCCTCAAGAGCTATTTGTTATCCAATTGTGTTTTTCACTTTTTTTTTCCCTGTGAGGGATCTGGGGGACAGATGGTACCTAGCAATATAGTTAACCCTCTGAAAAAGAATGAAAAGAAAGAAAAGAGGGCTATCAAAGCATTTTAAATGCAAAGAAAAGAAAGTACAGAATGAAATACAAATAAAATAGCTTCAAAAGTAACATGTTGAATTGATTGTATACTTTTTAAAAAGTAAGCTGTATATAATAATCATGGTTCCCATAGATAATCTTTTTCTGCTTTATTCTATATACGGAAATGTTCTTTCTTCCAGTGTTTGTTAAGTTCAAAATTTTTAAAATTAAGTCTGAAAAAATAAATATTTACATATCCTTTATGCATATAGTATGGATCCCTGTGTCCTTCAGTGACTTGCTTTATCATCCAAACAATGCTAAAGTTCTTCTTCCAGCTCTCAATTCCACAAATATTTATTAAGTTCTTGTGATATACTATATACTCTCCTTTAGTTGCTGGGAATACAATAATTACAGTCAGACTCTGCCTTCAAGGAATTTACAATTCATCAGGTGTGTGAGTAATAGAAATGTTTAAGCATCATTTAAGTAAGAGTAGGATTAAATACATAGCTGTAGTTAAAAAGAAGGGAAAGGACATTTCATCTGGGAGGAAGAAGATGCTCGGGGAAGGCTCCTGGAAGGAAGGTCATCTGATCCAACAAGTGAAGGCCACGGACATGGGGATGGAGGGAATCTACTCTAGACATGAAAACTGGTTCAAGAAAATGCATTAAGGTGGGAGATGACAACAGGAAATTGGGAAAGCCGTGAATAGATTGATTTTGCTGGAGCATAATAAAAGGCGTGAAAACAAATAGCATGAAATATTATGAGAAAGATTAGTTGATGCTAAATTATTGAGGGTTTTGAAAATAAAGTGAAATCTGTATTCTTTAGACCCAACAGGGAGGCACTTGGGGGTTTGAGCAAGAATTATCATCAAGGATATGATTGGAACTATTACATCACGAAGCAATGTGTAAAGATGGATTGACCAGGGGAGAAACTTGAGAGTAGAGCAGTTAACAGAGTTTTATAATAGTCCAGGTGAAAGGTAATAAGTGTCTAAACTAGGATAACAGTGGGAATGTAAAGGAGGGGAAGAGCTAAAAAGTAGACTGTGCTTGACCACTGCTTGGAGGAGATTGAGGGAGAATATTAAATTTCAAGCCTGGGAAACAGAGAGAATAGAAAAGTAGGAGTAGTATCATTGGCAGAATTAGGGAGGCCTGACCTTCATGAATCATCTTGTATCCCAATAGTTTACTGAAACTTCAACTCTTTAAAGTTTAAATCTAAGTTCACTTGAAAACTTGGGGAGTAGTTGACACTATAAATGGAACTTCATCTTTCTTACTGTCCTTGATTTGTTATATATAATCATGAATTTAGGCCATAATGTGTAATACCTTTCCTATTCCTATACCTTACCTCCTAAAAGAATTTTAGGATTTAGAAAATTGCAATGACTTGGACCCACATGCCTTGGAGTTCAAAACTCTTATCATGTAAACCCAATTTGAGACTCTGTGATCAAATCATATCTTGAAGCTGGTTCATAGTGGTTCAGAGACTGTTCCATGACCTAGCCCAAATTTCAAGTAAACTATAGCTGTAATTCAAGCCAGTCTGGTTTCAAGCATAGGTCTGGGTTGAATTTCAGAAGAGGCAGGCCTAAATTTCAAATAACCTTGGACTAAATGAGATTTTTCCCTGAGATTTAAGAATTTCCTCTGAACTCAGGGACAGTTGTAAACCCGAGGCTGGGAAAAGGGGAAAGGGAAAGAGAAAAGAAAAAAAATTGTTAATTAAATAAGAATAAATATCATGAGATTTTCCTTATGTTTGGCCCATGGAATGTGATCTGAATTCTTGAGCCAAAGTGCTTTGTGAGTGACACCAAAAGATTTAAGGCACAAAGCAAGAGAGAAGGTCCAATTTCCATTGCCCTGATAAAGATTTCTCCAACACTTCCTGTTTCCCATGATCTCTCACCCTTCTCTGTACAAGTTATTGCAAGTATATTCCACCTCTGGCAACAATCAGCACTATATTATTTACAGTCATACCTTCACCTAGAAAATTTCCCAGTTTCTTTCAAAGTTTGAGTCAAAGGTTACCACCTATACAATTCTTATCCAGATTCTCCCAGTTGGTGCTTTCCCCTCCCACTCCAATCTGGAAACTTTATACATGTTTGGCATTTACTCATTTACATACGTATTATTTTCCTCCCCTGTTTCCACACATATATAGGATGCAGACTCCATGGAGACAGGGATTATTTCAGTTTTGGATGTATGTGTGTTTGTGTGTGGTCTCCAGAATTTAGAACACTGCCTATCCTTTAATAGGTGTTTAATAAATGTCTGTTGAATTAATGAATGATTGAATGACTGAATGAATAAATGAATATCGGGCTTTTTGAGTTTACTATCCTGGAAGTTCCATGAGGGCAAGGAACATGTCAACTGCTGCTTTAGTATCTCTTCTAGTAACTGACCTGATATGGCCACACAGAAGATATTCAAATCAACATATTAAGAACAAAAAAAAACTTCAGAATAGTTAAGGATGGAATAAGAATAATTAGAAAAGGAAGAAAGATGAGGAAGAAGAATGAGGAGAAAGAATAGGAAGATAATGAAAGTAGAGAAGAAAAAAATGAAGAAACATTTCTTGCCAATGATAGTACAGCTACACTAATTTTCAGCACACTCTAAGTATTTAAAATATTAGTACTACTTTTTCTAAAGATATAACTGGTAGTTTTATTTAAAAGGTGGGGTTTAGGAAGAAACAGACTATTGAAAACACTTTGAAGTAATTTTAAATTGTCCTAGATATGGAAAATGTATTATTTTATGCTTCATAACAGTTAATTACAAGATAAAACACTCCAAACAGAAAATTCAAATGGACATTATCTCTCTTCACTGAAAAGCAACCGAGTATGGAGATGAGCACGCTCTTTGATGAAAGGAATTGAGAGCGCAGGAATGGAAAGAGTCGTTTTGGAGTAAGTTTAAGAACTCACTGAGGCACATGTTCCTTCTTTTCTTATGCTAGGTTTTAGTCCCAAGGCTGAAGCATATGATATACCAGAAGTATGCCATTCACAAAACATTTCCCTTGGAACATAACTGCCTCCATTTCCATGGGGCATTAATACTCACCTTTTAATTAAGTGTTAATGATTAGCCATAGTGGCACAAAGATGAAAATTTTTAATTTATACTGAGTAGACAAGATAAATTTACAATTTACTTTTCATTCTCCACCCTCCAACGCATGCTGGCAACAAGATGTGGTTGTTGTTATGTTGTCTTGTTTTTACATATGTATCACAATTATGCTGTATGATCTTAAGTTTCATGATTACTCCTCCATATTGATGCCTCAGGCTACATGCCAGCAAGTCTTAGCACTTGTATATCTCTGGAAGTGGGCAGCAGAGCCTAAACTAGCCATATATAATACTCTATGTTCTCCTTCCATGTCCTCACATTAAGGATGGCAAAGAATATTTTTCCCATGACCTAGTCACAGTACAAAGAGCTCTAGATGGAGAGTCAGGAGGATCTGAGATCAAATCTGACCACGCTTGCTAGCTATGTGACCCTAGACAAGTCATTTAACCCGTTTTCTCATCTACAAAATAGGGATAAT
Organism: Potorous gilbertii; assembly: GCA_028658325.1. Taxonomy (NCBI): domain Eukaryota; kingdom Metazoa; phylum Chordata; class Mammalia; order Diprotodontia; family Potoroidae; genus Potorous; species Potorous gilbertii. The sequence goes on along the minus strand of CM053771.1, from coordinate 247,028,744 downwards.
AGTACCTACCTCCCAGAATTGTGGTGAAGGTAAAATAAGATACTTTTTAAAGTCCTTCGAAATCCTTAAAGCCCTATGTAAATGCTAGACATTATTATGAGGCGTAGCCATGGGCATTAGCACTAAGAACTGCTGCAGCCTCTACCTCTCTGAAGCTAGTGAAAGGCTATTGATAAAATTCCGGGTTTAGATTACCATTTTCTACCATTGTCACAGAACTATTTGTCTCAATAGAAGGGAAAAATGATTAATCGTATAAAAATTCTGGTGGAGGGACTGGCCTTCAGGAATACATTACAGTCTAGGTGGATTTCTCTGAGTATCTCTTTGTTAAACTATGTTCTGTGTATCCCTAAGGAAAGTCTCTATGCTGTTCCATGCTGAGAACCATGGCTGGCTCAGAGTATGTGCATGCATGAGCAGGCACACACATGTGCACACACAGACACATACAAATGGAATAGTTTAACAGTCATAAATCTTTATCATAAAGTTAGTCTCAGTCACAATCTTATATCCCTGCTATGATTTTCCAGGACATTTCCTGTTCTCTCAGGCTTTAAGATCCTGGAACTCAGGTTGTAAGATACTGATGATATTCAGATCTTGAAATTTTCTTCCTTTTCCCAACTATGGGAACTTTGCAACTTATTGTGCAATGGTCTCCCAATCTCAGTAAAGGTCTTGTAATTTGTCCATAAAGTTTCACCCTAATTTCAATAGCATATCTTCTAAGACTGCTATTTAAACTTAAATTCATGATTTTAGTTTGGAGATTCCTTTCACCAGTACGAAATGAAATTCTTTCTATCATGGCTTCTGTCATAGTGGGCCTGACTTAGAACAGTACCCAGTTTGGTTGGATATTAGAATGGAATGAGGTACCTGTAGCCATTCAACAATTAACAAAAGGAAATTTTAGTTAGCCATAATTAAGAAAGAATATTTGACAAGAACACTCTGGCACTTAGCTTAAGTATACCCAGCCCCCCTTATCTGCATATTTAAAAGGAAAAACTATCTTAACCCATACTGAGGAGCAATAACCCAAGTAGATAGTGGACCTATCACACCTTTTTATCCTGTTCACTTTCTGTCTATGTCTCTTTCTATATCTATAAACCTTTCACAGAGCACTGACCCAAAGCACTTTAGTTCATTTAATATCTATTGTCTATTTATACCCGGTAAGCATCCTTCAATTATCCTCTAGGTCAATCCTCCTAGACCTCTTCTTTATATTAATTAGGACCAATCTAATCTAATCTAATCTAATTAATTAGGACCATCAGAGAAATGATGACATGACTTGCACTTGACTTTGTTTTTGAGTGAGGCAGGGCTGTGCAGGTCACCAGCCTCACTTCTCCTCCAGAGCCATCTGAATCCAGTGACCAGATTTTCATCAGGATGGCTGGAGATGACCCAGGATGAGGCAGTTGAGGTTAAGTCACTTGCCCAAGGTCACACAGCTAATGAGTGTCAAGTGTCTGAGGTGAGATTTGAACTCAGGTCCTCCTGACTCCTGCACTGGTGCTCTATTCGCTACACCACCTAGCTGCGCATATATATATATATATATATATATACACATACACATACATACATACAGTGTATATGTATGCATATATATGTATGGGTATAGATATATAATGGACAGATTAATGTTTCTAAAGCATAACCCTTGTCATGTCATTCACTTATCAAAAAACTTTCAGGAACTCTTGTTGTCTATCAAATAAAGGACAAATTTCTTGACTTGACATCATTCTCTATGATCCAATTCCAATCTACCTTGCTGGGTTTATCTGCCACAACCTGAAAGTGCTCCACTCTTTCTCACCTCTTCATTGTTGCCCACACTTTAATATTGGTGCCCTCCTGGTTCCCTATCCGAGTCTTTCTCCTTACCTCTCTCTCCCCCAATTAATCTTTATATGTCTGCATCCTATGGGTCTGATAATGTCATGTTTTCCATGGACCCTTCACTGATCTCTCAACTTCAATACAATCAAAAAAAATTTATTAAATACCTACAGTGTGCTAAGCATACAAGCAATAAAAAGAAAGACATTCCCTGCCCTCAATAAATTTACAGTCTAAAGAGGAAGACAAGACATAAAAGGAGGCAGGAAAGGAGAGGGTAAGGACATCAGCGAGTATTCTGCATGTGTCCATGGAAGTAGAAACAAACACGGCAGTAATTGAAAGGAGAAGTGATTTGAGAGTCCAATTTCTGTCCTCTGTGAAAGAAAATATTGGGAGAAGTTTGATAATCCACCCTCCAGATCTCCAAATAGAGAGAAGAGGCTGAGAAAGGTGGAGTCAATCAAGGCTTGAGTTAGCAGCACAATGGTAAGTTTAGAGATGATGAGCTTATTCTAGGAGGGACAAATTCCAGGGCAGCAACAAGATGAATACAATTTATCCTTCCTTTGAATCCCAATTGCATTTTTATTCATTCTACTTTTAGTATACTTACCACACAGTGCCCTACATTCCAGGTATTTTGGTACTTCTCTTATTGCTCCTACAAAAATGTAGACTTCTTGAGAATTAAGACTATTTTACTTACTTTGCCTCTGCCTGAAACATTGCTTTGCGAGCAATAGTTTCTCAAAAAGTAGCAAGTAAACTAATAAATATCTCTATTCTGTTTTATATAGGGGACCCGAGTTGTGCACTAATGTGCAACCTGGGCTTCTTACTTGGGGAGTCTGACCTCTAAAGAAAAGAATCAGACCCTTTCCTACTGCTTTTAACTCTTTATGACCCAACTCCAGATCTCTGGGGAAAATCACTTAAGAATGCTTAGGTATGGCTTGTGTCAGTGCTCCCCAAGGGTCAAAATGATGTAATAATAGTGACGGCTATATATAACATTCTGAGGACTTGAAATTTGCTAAACGCTTTACAAATAGTAACTCGCTTGATCCTCACAAGAACCCTGTGAGGTAGATGCTATGATTAACTTCATTTTAAAGATGAGGAAACTGAGGCACAGAGAGGTTAAGAGGACTTCCAAGCATTTCTGATGAAAGGACTACAGCTGTAGAGAAACTATGAAGTATAAAAAATCAAAAAGTAAACATGAATGAACAATGCTAAAGGACTAAGCAAGGATAAACTGCTTACGTTGAAATACAGGAAGATGAAACATGTCCCCTCTCAACCCTCTCATAAACAGGGTTCAGAGAGGGAATCCGATTAGGCAAGGCTTGGAAGTGGTTCTGTCATGTCTTGATCTTATGGAAGGCTCTCTTCTGGACCCTCCTGGCTTAAGAGTGGTTATCAAATAGTAACTGTTGCTGTTTCCCTCCCAGCCTGATGTCTTTCTTTTCTTTGCCTCAGTAAAGGGTCCATGCCCTAGGTACTTCTTAAACAGGTCTATTCAATGAATGAGCATTACTTCACCTTAAGTAAGTACCTGCATAGACCTTGGCCTAAAGGGGCCAATGGCTCCCAGTGCATCCTGGATCATCTCCAGTCATCCTGATGAATATCAGGTCACTGGATTCAGATGACTCTGAAGGAGAAGTGCAGCTGGTGACCTACGCAGCCCTTCTTCACTCAAAACGAAGTCAAGTGCAAGTCATATCATCATTGCTGTGATGGCATGGTCTTCTTCAGCAATGAAGGATGAACAAAACCCTGGGAGTAGATCTTATGGAAAGAATAGAAGAGGAAATACTTTAGAGGAGAAAGGCAAAGAAAAGGAAGGTTAGGGGAAAGTATTTCATACAATCAGGGTGTACAAGTAGGCTTCCAAACAAATAGAGATGGTGGAGCTGACATTTCAACTTCATCTTTATCTGAACTGATCAAAAGAAGGAAGAATACATATGCACAGCATGGTAGGGTACAGAAATACATTTCACTCAACAGGGAAATATTAGGGAAAGGGGAGACAGGGGAAGGGAAATTTGAAAGAGGATGGGTTAAGGGGGAGATTAGTCCTAAGCAAAACAAATTCTAAGCATATATAGAAGTATTTACTGCTCTATTAGAATCACAAAGAATCTGAAGTAATGTCCATAAATTGCAGAATTAATAAATAAGTTGTGGTATATACATATGATAGAATACTATTGTACTGAAAACTTTTATCAGTATTATGGCTAATTCCGAAGGACTAATGATAAAAAACAAAACAAAAAAAACCCCAAACTTGCTATTTACCTCTTGTTCTTGCTGTTGTTTATCCTTTGTTTTTGTTTTTGTTTTTGTTTTTTGTTTGTTCTCAGAGAGGACCACGACATCTGGCAGGTGATGGCATGACTTGCATGTGAATTGGATTTAAGTGAGGAAGTGCTGTGCAAGGTCACAAGTCTCACTTTCTCCTCCAAAGCCATCTGGCTCCAGTGGCAAGATAGATATAGATCAAGATGACTGGAGATAGCCCCCACTCATCTCCTGCTAGAGAGGTGAAGGATTAGCAATGCAGAATGAGACAATTTTTTTGGTCATGGTCAATGTGGAAATTGCATTTTATTCACTCTATGTTGTAATGGACTTGGGTTTTTTTGTGTTCTCAATGAGGAGATGAGGTGGAGAAGGTGGATTGTGACTCATTAAAACAAATGAAATATGTTTTAAAACCAAAACAAAAAATTCCAAAAGACTTATAAGCACCTATTACCAAGGACTTAAAACATGAAATAGTAACCCATAACTCTTATTAGATTCTCCTTGGTGATCAATACTTAAATCACCAAAATGTGAAAAAAAATTTACTGCTATATAGCTAAATCAGTTCAACTCAATTAGCCTCAGTTATGCCGTGCCTAGCCCAAAACATTCCCTTGAAGTCCATGTGAAATAGCCAACCAGGTCAGGGCTTAGGCTTGTCTTCCTGTCAACAGTCAACTTTTCTGAGAAGGATGTGATGATAGAAAGCTCCTGCTGCTGTCAGTCAGTTATGACTGAGGGACTCGGGTGCTTTTGACTTCTGAATACACACGAGGATACTTTGAAGGCTGGAAGCATACATCTTACAATGATCATTCAGTTATTCATACTCACCAGTCAAAACAAAAAACAAGCAGAAGAGGCATCCAGAGAGAGCTTATTGGAACCTCACAACAACCCTGTCGGGTAGGTGCCATTGTTAGCCCCAGATGAAGAAATTGTTGCTCGGAGAGATTAAGCAATTGGCCACAGAGCATACATTTCAGTTATAAAGTGAACTCAGTTATTCCCAATTTTAAATCTTGTATTCTTTCTGCAATGTCACATTGCCTATAATAAAGGCTATAAATCCAATTTTCAAATTTGTTCAAAAAGTGATCATTTAAAATTTTTTTCAGTTAACAAGAATTTGTTTCCTTTTCCCCCTGAAAGAAAAAGAAAACCCTTGAAACATAGTTAACACAGTTAAGCAAAACATTGGCTGCATTGTCTATGTCCAAAAAAAAAAAAAAGCTTCATTTTGCACCCAGAGTCTGTCTTTATCATCATTCTTCTGGAAACATGTTTGAACATTGTATTGATCAGAGTTCTTGAATGTCTCAAAGTTACTCAGAAAAATTGTATTATTAATTAGGTTGATCAATAACCAAGTGTTTATTAAGTGTCCACTATGGGTGAGAAACTATGCCGGGCTCTCAGTATATGAAGCCAAAAATGGACCTCATATTGACTAAGAAAACCACATATCACTATGCATGTATAATCTATGTCCAAATTGTTTGCCTTCTCAGTGAAGCAAAGGGAGAGAATTTGGAACTCAAAAATTTTTTAAATGTCAAAATTATTTTTAAATGTTATTGAGGAAGTTAAAATATTAAATTTAATTTGCCAAAAGGAGCAAGTTAACATCACGTTCTATTGCAGTAATGCCAGTTAAAGATCTTCCCCACCCTTTAATAGGCCTCATGTGGAGCCCCTTGATTGAGGGAGACTTGTTTTGTAGAAAGGCCCACACGTTTTGTTAATTGCTAATGAGGTGTTGGGTCAGGAAGGCTGCAATGCTCTCTAGCTTTGAAAAGTATATATATATACTCTGAGGTGAAGTTTTGCTTTGGGGATTGGAAGAAGATTCGTATGCCAGATGAGACTCTAGGCAACCATTAAGGAGCCCTCTCTCCCCACATCTTTGAAAACCCACATGTTGGTGCTTCTCTCTTTGGTAACTATATATCCATGGTCAGACAGCTGGATCTGTCTCTTGATCTGTCATGTATGTATTGCTTATGGTCAGATAGTCAGAAGCCCTGTCTGTTGGTCTTTATTTCTCTGCTTGTATTTTCTCTGTTGGTGAATGTAATTAATGTATATTGCTGACCCCTTAAAAGTTGTTTTCCATTTAGAAAGTTCTAAAGTTCTAAGATCTAAGAATCTGTGAAACAGATTTAAGAAACTGTGCAGCAGGCCCTTCTGTGTACAACACCAGAGTGCTTGCTGCTATAATTGTATTATTATTTATTTTCTTAACTATTTCCCAATTACATTTTAATCTGGTTCAGCCTGAACTCCAGAGTAAGGCTGCCCCATGAGCCAGGGACTCTAGAGGATAGCATTAAATGGCGCAGAGCCATGTACATGTATAAATATATGTAAGGCATATTAATAAAATTAATTAACTAAAAAAGATTCAGTATATTCTCTTATCACTCATTCATTAAAAAATGCACTTGTTGGGTGTCTACTAAGTAGTAAACTTTAGTAGTATTTGTCAGTCACCACATCAAGAGGAATATTAGGTATGGATTGGTAGATTTTCTTGTGAATTGTCTATTTTTCAGAAGCATCACTTTGTATGAAGGTATATTCTTTCAACTATTGCAAGTTATATAAACATAAATATGCAATTTTCCCACGATGATGATGAATTGAGATGGTAGTATTGATTTAACTTAGATTTCCTAAATCAATTTTTGCTCGGGACTTGATAGTAAGCTGCGTAACCCTGGGCAAGTCATTTAAGCCTCACTTTGGCTTCATTCCCTCATCTGTAAAATTGAATTTGATAGCTTTTAAAGTGCCTTTCACCTCTAAAATTATGATCTTATCCAAACAAGATACCAAGTTTGGGTGTTTTAATTTCGCAACCTTACTCCCAGTTATGAGTCATTCCTCTCTAGACTGTACTCATGATTCCTCTTTCATGCCCCATCTCTTCCTCACTCCAGCCCTGGAATTCAGACTTTGGAAGTGTCATCTACCTCAAAGGCTCTCCATCTGAGTAGATGGCTCCTTTATTTAAAGAGCCAGCTATGTCTCAAACCTCTTCAGATAACATTTCAGACTTCCTCTATTGACCTTGCCTCCTGCTCAGAGTATCTTTGTTTACTCACTCTTGCTTTCAGTTTCTTTTTATGGGTTTGCCTCCCTCATTAGAATGTAGCCTTCTAGATGTGATCTTGTCTAGTAATTCTTTAAGGCATTTTGAAATTATGTCCCAAATATGAATACCTTTTGTTGCAGATACATCAGTTACTAGATCTATGTAGTAAAGAGTTCAGAGAAATGGGGTGGGAGGGGAATTCACATATTAAAAAAAAATTGTAGCTTCTTTTTTTTGTTGTTACAAAAAAATTGGAAACTGAGAAGGTGCCCATGAATTGGGAAATGGCTGAACAAGTTATAGTATATATCAATGTGATAGAATACTATTGTACAGTAAAAAAAAATGATAGAGGATTATTTCAGAGAAACCTAGTAAGACTTGTATGAACTGATGAAAAGTGAGTGGAGAAACCAGAAGAGAATGATTTATACAATAACAATGATATTATAAGGACAAGCAACTTTAAAAGACTTGGAAAATCTGATCAATGCTATACACACATACATACACACACACATACACACACATACATATACACACACATACATACACACATACATACATACACACATACATACACACACACACATACACACACACATATACCTACAAATTAGTTTTGTTTTCATGATTTCTCAATGGGGTGGGAGGGAGAAAATTCAGAACTGAAAATAAAAAAATAAACTTTTTTTTTAAAGGAATATAAGCTCCTTGAAGACAAAAATTGTCTTTCCTTCTGTTTTTATGTGTACTCCCTTTGCTTCACACAGTGTTTGTCACATATTAAATGCTTAATAAATGCTTATTGACTTGTTGATTTCCATAAATTGTAACAAGTGACATTTATATGACTCTTTAAGGCTTTCAAAGTAATTTTAGCGCATTATTACATCCCTATGAGATAGGTATTAGGAATAACATTATCTCCATTTTAAAGATTAGGGGAACTGATGTTCAGGGAGGTTAAGCAGCTTAGTCTCTGACATTGCTAACATCTGAGACAGAATTTAAACCTGGATATTCCTGCTTCTCAGTCCTACACTCTATCCACTAAATTCTGGTAACTCAGAGGGATGCACTCAAGAGTAAGTATGCAATCAGAGAAAAGATGATAGACAGTGAGAAGCCAGAATAGGGAAAACACATGTGAATTCCAAATGCTAGCTAGAATAAATCGTAAGTACAGATTTAATATTGACTTCTAAATGACATTTTCCAACAGAACAACTAATATCAAAAATATGAATTCAGAGAAACTGTCTTAGCCTAGTTTTAAACAGTTTAAACCATTTTAAGCTATAGTCACACAAATACGCATAACCTAATTGGATGTGGTTGAAAATTTGGAACAGTTCAGTGTGCTGCTGTCAAGGAACCAGGACATTCCCTGACACTGCCGAGATCATCTTTCAGAATTTCAGTATTACAAAATCAGTTCTAGCAAATCTTCAGTCACAAGCCATTTAACTACTGGAATGCAGAGTCAGCCATAGGAAAGTGAAAGCAATGAACAAAATGAATTTCAATACAATTTAAAGACTACTTTTTTCCCCCTAAATTACCCTGATGACTGAGGGAAATGTTTGGGATTCAACTTCAGTAATAGCTCCCTAGTCAAAAAATTTATTGCTTATCCTAGTGAGACCACAAGTTTCATAAAAGCAAAGAAGATGTCTTAAATTTTTCTATATTTTTGACAATGCCTAATGAAGGGCTTTGCACAAAGTTGACTTTCAATAAATATTTATTGATTTGATTTTCAGTTAACATGAAGGTGTAAGGGATAGCTAATACATTGAATAACTGCACCAATATTTGAAAAGATCTCAGGTTTGAATAATGGGCTAAATCTAAGATGGAAACTAATAGGAATAAGTATTAAATGGTTCATTCAGATTTTTAAAAATCAACTTCATGGTAAAGGATACAGAAATTTCAAGCAAAAAATATTTAGAAATTATAGTTGTCCACAAGTTTATTATGAGCTTAAAAAAGTTAATCAATCTCAACTTCATTGATAGAAACATGATGTTAACATCAAGGAAAATACTCTGCACTGCTCAGACCACACCTGAAGCATTGTGATGTTTTTACGGTACCATATTTTACAAGGGAAATTGATACAAATGAAGCATATACTGAAGAGGGCAATTGAACTACTGAAACATCTGGAAAGCATGACATTGAAAAAAAGACTTTGTAGACCCAAGAACTAGAAAGAACCCTAAAGATCATATAGCTCAACTCCCACCCTACCCTTTTTTTTTTTTTTACAGTTGAAGAAATCAAAGCACAGCAAGGTTAAATGGCCTTCTTAAGGCCACGTAGATTATAGGAAGTAGAGATGGAATGGAAACCCCAAACTCTATGATTTCTAATCCAATGTCCTTTCTACTGCACCAGAATTTCTTAGTAAATTGGAGATAAATAGATTTAAAAAATGAAAGACAGGGGAGAATTAGGTATTTGTCCTAGGAATCCGAGGATTTTAATAATAAAAGTCATGTTTCTATAGAATCTTGATGTTTGCAAGCACTTTCATCATATCAGTCCCATGAGACAGATATTTTGAGGATTTTTGTCATCATTTTAAGAGCGTTAAGAACTTGAGAGAAAAGAGGCTAAATGATTTAACCAAGGTCACACCCAAGGTTAGGATTTGGTTTCAGGTTGTTCTTGACTCTAAATTCAGGGCTATTGTCAAAAGTCCATTCTGTCATGAGAAAAGGGTATGAGGAGAATTTGGATAGCCTTAGTGTACAAAACCGAAATAACACATAGAAGTAATAGAAAGGGCAGATTTGGGCACAATATAGGAATTTTTTCCTCCATTTAGACATGTTCAAAAATGGAATGGGCCACTTTGTGAAATAGTCACTTTCTATTATAAATGGTCAAGAAGAATCTAGATGATCTTTAACGGGAGATATTGCCAATATGATTCCTAGATTAGGTAGAATGGACTCAATCCCTAAATTCTCTTTCCAACACTCAACCCTGAATGAGTCCATGATTTAGCCTATGCTCCACAGATTGCTAACTGCATGGTCTATATTTAACAAAAAAATTGTCAACATGTTTATCAATAGGTTTTAAATCATCAATCCTCCAGTGACTGGGAATACTTGATGATGATAGAGATAATACTGCAATCTTCATATAATACCCTGGCAGCTGTAAGTATTCTTGCCAAATACAGTACTATCTTCCCATAGGGATTATCAAGAAAATAGTCAACTCAATTGAAAATATTCTAACTTTTTCCAAGTGTTATAGTCTCAAAATTTTAAGATCATGACAAATCCTCTTTTTTCTTTTACTCATACCTATTCACATTGAAATATTTTTCTACTAAATACATTAACCAAAAAAAAGTAGACATAATCTTTGTTCTTCCATGTCTTAATCTCTCCCAAAATTTGTATCTTCTCTGACCCATGTTTATTTGGTTTCTTGTTTAAGATCAGCAATTTTCCCGAGATAGACTTTCAATGTATTTGACATAAGGATGACTCAAAAAGATAGTTTCTAAAAAATGAAAAAAGAAGAAGAGAAAAAAAAGAAAAAAGCTGGCTAGATTTCAGAACTAGAAATAATAGATTTTTATTGTCCCTGTTTTCTACAATTTATTAATTTTTCTTTCTAATAAGCAGATTCACAAACATCGTTTCTCATATTAATCTGGAAGACAGGGAAAGTATAGTGTGAACTTGGCTAAACAGCTTAGCCTAAAATTAACAAAAAATTTAAAACTACTTTTAAGTACACACTAATGACTAATTTTTAAAAAAAAATGTTTCCAGACTGGGACCTTGTATAACAAGTTTCAGTCTGGAGGAAAAAAAAATTTATTCTTCAGTTATAAACCTATGAAAATAGAATATTTAATGGAATTTCAGACAGGCCATTAATTGTAACAGTGCCAATATAATAACAAGAAAATTAAAATATGTAGAAACCAAACAAGCTCAATACCTCTTAACTGCTCTATTTGAAATTAAACTTTCTCTAGTGTATATTTGGTATCAAATTATGCATAGTTAAATACTAAAATACACAGTCGTAAAGTTCAAAGTTGAATAAAATAAACTCTACCTCAATAGCTTAAATTTTGAATACCATTTGTGTGACTATATAAATGAGTAATTAGGCTAAACATTAAAAAAAATGCTTTGAAGATGAATTTGTAACAATTTTTTAATGAATTCTGAGATTTTTTTCTGGTTTTTTTTTGCATGAAAAGGTATTTTGGTGGTTAATTTGAGAGTTCATGTGACTTGTGTTTTCAGGGAAATTGGGGACAAAGAGATAGTAGAAAAGAGCATGGATAGTATTGGTAAATACAAGTGGCCTACCAAAAAAATAAAAGGAAAGAGAGTCTATGAATAGAGTTAGAGCAGTCTTTTTTGGCATCATTAACTAAATGTGCACTTATGAGATTAGGAGCAGCTAGGTGGTGCAGTGGATACAGCAGGAGTCAGGAGGACCTGAGTTCAAATCTCACCTCAGACACTTAATGTGCGCTAACTGTGAGACCTTGGACAAGTCACTTAACCCCAACTGCCTCATACTGGATCATCTCCAGTCATCCTGATGAATATCTGGTCACTGGATTCAGATGGCTCTGGAGGAGAAGTGAGGCTGGTGACCTGCATAGCCCTCCCACACTCAAAACAAAGTCAAGCGCAAGTCATGTCATTATTTCTTTGATGGCATGGTCTTCTTCAGCAACGAAGCATGAATACACACTTATGAAATTATGAAAAAAAGGCTGCTAATGTTCTTAAACCCAAGTTGCTTTTGTTTATGTTTTCAAAATGTTCAGAAGAATCAGTTTGGGTCCTTTAAAGGGTCTTAAGGTCCCTTTAAGAATCCAAGTGGTTGGGTGCATGTTCATATTCCAGATACAAAGGAAGTTGAGGGAGAGAAGTCTTTTGAACTTAGGAGATCTGAGCTACATTGAGCTAGGCTGGTATACACTAAGTTTGGTATCAATATGTTGAGCCCCGGGGGCAAGGTGTCAGCAAGTTGTCTAAGGAGTGTTGAATCAGTTAAGGGTAAAAGTGTAACATGTCAATGCTCCCCTGTCAATCAGTAGGGATAATTAATAATAATGTTTGGCCATGAGTAGCCACTGCATTTCCAGCCTGGGTGAAATTAAGAGACCCAGATGGAAGAGGAAGAAGGAAAGGAAGGAGAAGGAAAAAAGATGAAGAGAAGGAAATTGAAGAAGAGGAAGAGGAAGAAAGGAGGTAGTGTGGCATAGGTGATAAAGGACTGAACTTGGAGTCTGAAAAATATGAATTCAAAATCCACCTCTTACATAAGTGTGACCATAAACAAGCTGCCTAACTTGACCAAAATTCATTTTCCACATCTGTAAAATGGAGATTAAATAATAATACTGTAATATTACCTCATAGTGTTGTTTGGGGTTCAAATGATGCATGTAACAGTCATTGAAAAGTCTAACGCCTTATATATGTGCTAACTTGTCATTATCATTCACCTAAATAAAAAAGCTATAATTCAGTCAGTTAGTAACTTTATAAGGACATGCAGTTTAAGTCTTCCACCTAAATTGCAGTTCAAGGCCTTTTAAAGGATGGAGAGGCAAAGGAAAAGATATAAAAATTTCAGGATCTACATCATTGTAATAACACCTTAGACCAAACAGAAAGGGGCAGAGAGCAGAGAGAACATGGAGAAGATGAAAATAAGTTCACAGGAAATAAGATTTTTCTTTTTTAAAAAAGTGGTAACTTTCTTTTCTATGAAAAGTTTGCATTTTCATAGTGCATCCATGACATTTTGTCATGTTGGAAATAATGAAGAAAAATATTGAGAGGTACAAAGTGATGGCTCAGAAATTAAAATATGAGCTATTCAATGGATGGTTTATCATTCACAAAATCCTTGAGATATTAAATTAATATATCAAATACCTATCTTGTATGAGAATATTGTATGGAGAGTGAGAAATCACCTAAAAACAGATTATTCTTCTTTCTAGGAACTTAACTTTGCAAAGCTGAATCAAGTGGGAGGATGAAAAATAACTTTAAATTGATACTTAATTCTTTCCATCGTTTTGTGTCAATCCTCTTGCCTAGAAAAGAATCATAAATTTAGAACTTGAAGAGACTTCAGGTATCATCTGGGCCAGTCTATTCATTTTATAAATGAAAAAACTGAGACTCAGAGAATTGGAATGGACACATAATTCAATTTAATGTGTATTAAGTACCTGTTATGAAAAGACACTGTACCAGGCATGGGGGAAATAAACAAAAAGCAATATAAACAAGGAGTTAGTATTCTACACAGTAAAATAAATGTCATATTAGGGATTTATCCCAAATCTTCTCACTTCAAATCCAATATTCTTTATACAATATCCTGAATACATTTCTCTCAGCCTAAGGTAAATTGTTTATGGTTTAAAACATCCATGGCTCATCCTATATCCATATCTACCATGGCCCTATTATAGGTGTTCCTTTGAACGTGCTAATAATAGCAGAAGCTTCTCCTGTGCAGCCCTTTAATCACTGAAACCTTGCGAGGGAGCTAGTACAAATATTAGTACCCCCATTTTACAGAAGAAGAAACTGAGGTTCATATCATGTTATGATTTAGCCATGGTTACACAGCTAGTCATCCAGGTATCATACCAAGGTCCAGCTAACTCCAAATCAATCCTATATTGCTTTTCACAATGATCTCACTGCTTCTTGCTTCCACAGCGTCCTGAAAACACAATCTATGGCTTTCTAACCCAACATATTTGGGGAAGTTGATTTTTAGTGCCCACAGCAAATTGAACCTTTACTTCCTCTTGAAGCAAGCCCTGATGCTGTGCCAGAAAGGAAAAAAGGAAACAAACATTTATTAGGCACCTACTGTGTGCCAAGCACTGTGCTAAACACTTTACAAATATTATCTCATTTCATCCTCATCACAACCTTGAGGGGCAGATGTTATCATCCTCATTCTACAATTGAGGAAGCTGAGGCAAACAGAGATTAAGTGATTTGTTCAGAATGACACAACTAGTAAGTTTCTTAGGCTGAATTTGAACTCAGGTCTTCCTAATGCCAGGTTCAGTGTTTGATACACTGTGCCACCTAACTGCCTTAGGGTAAGGCTGAAGCCAGGTCCCATCAAGGCCTATCCCTTAGGATGTAGAAATGAACTGATGTTGCTCTATAGCTGAAAAGTTCCTGCAAAAGCCAAGGGTGGAAAGGTGGTGCAAACAATCACAAGGAGTTCCAGGAGAGGGCTTGCAAGAATCACACCTGAGCTTTAGGTTACATCAGTTCAGATCAGGCATAATCTCAGTTTGTGGGTTTTTACATCTAGATTTGGACAGCACATTCCCTTACTCCCATTTCTTCAGCTGAGAGCTCCCTCATTGTTCTCTCCATGGCAACAGCTGAAACCAGCAGCTGCTTTTCCACTTTCCTCCCCTAATATCCCCACCTCCACACCCCTCTAAGTATTCTCTTAGTAATAGAAGTCCTTTCTGGGGATAGCAAAAATTTGGTCTGGTGTCTGTTAATCAGTAGGTGACCACTCATTATATCACTAGCTCCACAGTGCAAATTAGTTTATCGGATCACTTCCCCACAACTGCAGGGGCATGTTTTCAGAGAATGTAGATTCCAAGCATTTGTTCTTTCAGTTGTCTGGAAGACTGAGGTAGCTGAAGAAATATTTTTAATACTAAAGATCTCCCAAGGAAATAAAGTCTAGAACAGTCAGTTACTAAAAAGCTATTGAAACTAGGGAAAGGCCCAACTCAGTTTAAGCTGCGGGACAAGGCAGCCAACCAGTTGTTTCTTTAGATTAAAGAAAAAGAATGAAACAAAAACCTGGAAGGCAGAGATGACTAAGATATCATACACTCACTATGACAATATTGTCTAAGATTTAAGCATGCAGTTTGATTTAACTGATTTTTAAATTGACCCTAGCCTTTGATTAGTATTATTTTTAAAATTATTTCATCGTATGAGATCATCTAAGAGTTGGAAAGAAGGTCACAGGTTATCTGATTCACATCAAGCAGGAAACTTTTCTACCACAATCATTTTGTACATAGGGTATAATTTTAAAAAGCTCATAGACAAAATAATTAACTCCTTCATCTATCACTCATCTCCACCAAAAGTTTATATGGAACATCCATCCAGGCAAAACTAACATGCTCTCTCCCATCTAGGTTTTTCCAAGAAGACCTTTGTCAAGTCTGGCCTAGACACTTACTAGTTGTATAACCCTGGGCAAGTCACTTAATCCCAATTGCCTTAAAAACAAAACAAAATCACACACACACACACACACCCCAAAAATCTCTAGGGTGTATATTTGCTTTGGAATGTCCTTCCAGAATGTTCTTTCCTTGATAAGATGATAGGCTAAAATCCCTAGAATTCACTCAGTTAGAAAGGGAAAATAAAATGGGGAGAAGCTATTCAAACTTCATCTTCTTTCCTTGTTGCTTATTGTTTCCTCTTCCTGTTCCTCCTCTTCAGTCTCCTTGGAAATTACCTCAACCTCCAAAACTTTCTCAGCTTCTACCATTAAGGCTACCTTGGTCTCCTCTACCCCTCCTCAGCTTGTCTCCACCAGCAAAAAGCTACTCTCTGACACACACTGCCTCCGTCCCAACATTTCCTGGGCTGACTGAATATTAAGTTGTGGAGGCCACACCCGCCAAAGGGAAGGATGCTTCTATGCAAGCTGTCCCTGAAGGAAGTCAAAGAAACTGAGGAGGTAGAAGAAGATAAGGAGGGAGAAGAGGAAGTTCTTGTTAAAGATGCACCAGGGAAGAGCAAAAAGGAAATGGGCAATCACAAAGTCCCTGAAGCCACAAAACAGAAATGAAGCAGCTATAAATTTTAATCTCTTCATTGATAAGCTGATCCTCAACAAAACCACCTCTGAGCTAAAAACTGGCATCATTGGCTTCTTTGTAAAAAAAAAAAAAAAAAGGACCTTACAGTTTGACATTGCCAGGAAGTTTGGCTATGTGGAATTTGAATTAACTGTAGACATGGAAAAAGCTCTGGAACTCAATGGCTCCAAAATGCTTGTCTCTGAAAGGAAATGGGAAAAGCCAATGGAAAAGAAACAAGCAAAAAGATTCAGATGCAAGGATACTCTTTTTAATGAATCTGCCTTAGAAAATAACTCAGCAGGGGCTCAAGAAAATGTTTGAAGATGCCATTGAAGTTAGACTGGTTTGCATCAAGGATAGGACACCCAAAGGAATTTCCTGTGTTGAATATAAGACCAAAATTAATGGTCAGATCTTCATTCTGGACTACACAGGGAAGAAAAGTCAAGGACAAGAGATTTCAAGAGGTGGGAAAAATCATATATGGAGTGGGAATTAATAGTAAGTCTTCAAACTCAAAAGATCCTGTTGCCAAATAGCCTCCCTTACAGCGCCACTGAAGAAAGTCTACAGGAGTGTTTGTGAAGGCAATTGTCAATCAGCTCTTGCCCCCAAACAACCAAAGGCCAATATAAATGGTAGGTGCAAGTTCGTTGAATTTGCCTCTGAAGAAGATGTGAAAGAAGTTTTCGTCTTGTAATAATATAGAAATTGAAGGCAGAACCATCTGGCTAAAGCCAAAAGGACAGAAGACAGCTAATGTAACACCAAAGGGTCAGACTTTCATCAAAAGTCTCTCTGGAGACACTAAGAAATGTTGAAAAATATATTTCATGGTCCTCTTGTATGTGCCAGGATAATCACAGACAGGGAAAAAGGGAAGTTTAAAGGATTTGGTTTAAAGGTTTTAGATTCAATAGACTTCACCTCAAAAGAGGCTATATCTGTGAAAGAGGCCATGGAAAACAGGGAAAGTAACTGGACTGGGCCAAGCTCAATGGCTTTGGAGGCCCTGTGGCAGTCACAGTGGTGGTAATAGTAGTGGGGGTTTCCAGGAGTCAGGACTATTTTCTTGGCATGTGTGGTGGCAGTATCAGCTTTTTTTGGCTAGTGGTACCTTTTTTACTAGTATAGCCCCAGCCTTCATGCCCTTCTTCTGAGGGACCATAACATTTACATTGCTTTTTTTTTATCTTCTGATATGTCCTTTTCCTCATTGTCTTCTATCTCTTTTTGGGGAAGGAACCATTTTTTGGATTCACTTTGATTTTTAGCAGTATTCTCAAGCTTCACCATAGTGACACCAAATGACAGTAGTATGGAGGGCACAGATCCTTTCACAGAGACCCAGGAAATGTCAGGGGATAGGGGTTTGGTCAGAGAGTAGCTCTTTGCTGGCAGAGATTAAGATGGAATACTAGACAAACACTTTTGAAAGACCTATTGATGATAGGAAAGTTATTACCTTCGGAGGCAGCCTATCCTATTTTTAGATAACTGTAATTGTTAAAAAGCTTTACATTTGCTTCTTAGAAACTTCTGCCAGTTGCTTCTGTTTCTGCTTCTGTGAGACCTAAAACAAAAATCTTCATTTGTCCAGGTCAAAACCCCCAGTTCCTTCAACTAATAACATGGCATTTTTTTCCAAGGCCCCTCACCATCTTTCAACTTATCAGACATTCACTAATTACCTATTATGTGTCAGGCACCATGCTAATGAACTGTGTATGTAAGTACAAAGATTGAAGCAATTCCTCCTCTGTTTCATAGAATATTGCAACCAAAATTGAACATAATACTCTAGGTATGGGCAGAGTAAATGGACTATTGCATACTCCATCCTGGATACCATAGCCTAAAATATTAGTTCTTTTATTTTGTCTTCAGTTAGCTTTTATATTATGTCACTTTGGGCCTGTGTTACCCTTCCACTCCACTAAAACCTCTAGATTTCTTTCAGATAAGCTGTTATGTTGTGTTTCTCCCATCCTGTACTTGTAAGGGTTTTTGTTTGCTTAATCTTGACTACACAGTACAGTGTAGAATAAACACCAGATAAGATTTAGAACCCTACATCTGCTACAGTACTGTTTGGGGAATTTTTGAGTCTGATACTTTGAGAACCCAAGAAGAATCTCACCCACCAGCAGGTCCACAATATTGAAGGTCAAATAAAGTGAGTTTTTGCCAATCCGGTAGAAAAAGAAATTTATTAGCCCACTAGGGAAAAGTATTTGCCACTAGTAGTTTCACCTCCATTGGCTACACATTTGGCTGATATTGCTTTTTCAGACCTTCCAAGGGGACATAGGTCATCAGTCACATTCTGTGGCCTTTGATTGGACTAATGGGTCATAGTCTGCTCTGTTCTGATGTGGAAAATTGACTGGAAAGTCTCTAGTTTGATTATAAACCTGTAAACTCATAAATTTAGTTCAACAACTTCCTTGCTCAAACTCGTCATACCTCAGGTTATAGCGCTAATTACTGGCTGACTGTGTGGGCAAACGCAAGCCCTTACCCTAACCCAATATTCCTCCATTTAATTATTATTACAGTGATTGTTTCAAGAAAATATGACAAGTGTGTAGAGTTAAGATTATTTGCTTAGAGTATTACAAGCAGTTAGTTACCTTTCTTATATACATAAATGTTTTTATATTGAACCTGTCATTTAAAAGCAGCAGTAGTTCACTCTCTACCATACTCCTTTCTTCTCCTAATTGCATTAGAAAACTCTAAGACTCCTGCTACAATGAGATAATACAATTCCTAGTTGTTCAGAGACATTTGATTGAACAATGCCTAAAAGGGATGTGTTATCTTACAGTAAAATGTGCTTATGTGTCATTACTTCATTTCACCACAGCTAATGTACTTCTGGCATTCTAAGTTCTGTGGTAGGTATAAGGGAGTCCCTTCTTAGTGATGAAACATTATATACTAAATTCCCAGTGAATAAGGCGTTAGGAAACCAGAAAAGAAAATGAATAAATTTTTGAATTAACATTTGTGTGTAGAAAAATGAATCTTTTTTTAAACTGTTGTGACTATTTCACTTGATTGTAATGAGAAACTGGAGTAGAATGAATTACTTGATGTTTATAAATCACTTTAAAGTACAAACAAAGACCTAGTTGGTTTTCTAGGTAGTGGATGTTGTCAGTACTGTTGTTTTGAATTTCAAACCCATATTCATTATCATTCATTATGAATTTCCTGTATGCTCTTCAGTCAGGAGAGCTGGATGCAAAAGCTGGGTGCTCCCTTAGAGCAGTGGTTCTCAAAATGTAATCCAGGAATCCATGAGGATCCTTAAGGTGGTCCATGAAATCAAAACTATTTCCACAATAATACTGATGTTTTAATTTTTGATATGGTAAATAGTGACAGATATAACTCCCATAAACAAATACTCTTTGGAAGTATCCTCAGTGCCTTTTAAGAGTATAAATGGGTTCTGAGACCAAAAGATTTAAAAACTGCTGCTCTAGAATCTAGGACATGGTTTCTAGTGTTCATTATGGCAGTTGGGGAGGCTGTAGAGGAGATGGCCAGAGAGTACCCTGAAGAAACGAACTAGAGAATTGGATACATTTAATTGTTAGGAAGTTCTCTAAGAGGAGCTAGGTGGTATAGTATATAGAATGTTGAAGAGGGAATGAGTAATCCCTGGGTTCAAATCCTGCCTCAGCTACTTACTAGCTGTATGACTCTGGGTAAATCACTTATTTTTGTCTCAGTTTTGATACAATGAGGATAATCAGAGCAATTACCTTCTCATCATGTTAAAGGATACAATAAGATAATATACATATAACACTGCAAACATTAAGGTGTTATATGCATTAGCTAGCATTAAAAAAATTCTATGTAAAAAATGTAATCATCCTTGTAAATTCTTAACAATGGCTCTCCTATTTGTTTTGACTAAATTCTGTATGTTTCATAAGGTATTAGTGGCAAGTTTGCCTGATTCACTGGTACCCTCAAAAGCTTTTTTTATAAGACTTAAAGGTCTTCAGCATATATAGTGTATTGTCAGATAATTTATGGACATATATGGACAAAAGTAGCACAGGATGAGAATGTATACATGGTTGCAATCAGAGATGAGATCACAGATCTATTTAAGCTTTAAAGCATGCATCATAAAAAGAATTCAGCCTTTCTATACTCTCCCCCACTCACCCATGCAAATCTTTGGAGCATATTACCAGACAGGACAGTCTAATATATTGCCATAGCTAGCACTCAAAAAGTCCCATAAAGTCTTATGGTAATAGGGATGAAAGGAGAGTCATTAGAAAAATTCTCTTGCAGAAGGAAGCCATTGAGGTGAGCCCTGAAAGGAGCCATGGGTTCCAGGAGGCAGAGGTGAGGAGAATGAGTATCCCATGTATGAGAAATGGCTATGCAGAGCACAGAGCCAAGAGACACAATGTCATTAGAGACTAGCAAAAAAAACAATTTTACGGAGCATAGAGTATGAGGAGGTGTAATGTGTAATCAGTTGGAATGAAAGGGAGAGCCAGATTGTGAAGAGTTTTAATTGCCTAAAAGAGAAGTATGTCTTCTATTCTCAAGGTTTTAAAGAGCCATAGAAGCTTCGTAAGCAGAGGAATGATATTGGTAAGACCTGTGGAATATCAATTTAGCAATCAATTTAGGACTATCAATTTGGTAGCTGTGTAGAGAATCAATTGGAGAAAGGTGAGGTTGAGACAAGGAGATTAAGGAGGCTGTTTCAATAGTCCAGGTGAGATTTGATGAGACTATATGAGTAAAAAGAAACTGACAGAAGAAATGTTGAGGAAGTGAAATGAACAAGACCTGGACAGTTCATTGGATATGCAGGGAAAGTGAAGATTCAGGAACGAGTCCTGGGTGTCTGGAAGAAGAGTGATGCTCTTGACAGAAGAGAGAAATTAGGAGGAGGAAGAGGATTAGGAGGAAAAATAATGAGTTGTGCTTTGAATATGTTGCTAGACATGACTAATGTGAAAATACATTCAATATGAATGTATATGTAGAGCCTGTATCAGATTGTATGACGTTTTGGGGTGGGG
>CM053771.1:246990697-247006985 GCA_028658325.1 Potorous gilbertii | reverse complement strand
TTTCTTTCTTTCTTTTGCTCACATTCTTCAAACTCATCTCCCACTACTTCCTTTCATGCACCCTTGGTTCCTAGATAATTGCACTATTCATAGCATCATAGAATCAGAGACAGACCTCTGGCTATATGAGGGGATGCAGAAGGACTGAATGCAGAGGTTGCATCCTTTCCTGCTTAATACTCCATCTCCATGAGAACTTAGGGCCTCAAACAGAATCTGATGTATTCTCTTGTTTCATTAACTTAACTGTTTCTTAGAGCCACATAACCTTCTCTGGGTTTAGTCACCTCATTTATAAACTAAGAGATTTGGAACAGATGGTCTCTGAAGTCCCTTCTAGATCTAAACCTACAATACTATGAGTGGGAGTTAGTAGCATTTATTCGTAGTGATGCACAAGTCCAGGATTGGAACTACAGTCATGAGTCTGAGGTCACCAAGTTGCATAGAGCTGATAATGGGTGCCACAAAAATTCCTGGACTATCTGGCAAATTGGCTTACATATGATGTTCTAGGAATAAGGGGTAAAGAAATTATACATGTTGTCAGCTGATGCAAGCTAGTGGAGTATATAATGTATACCTTGTATCTCACTGTAGCATGTGAAGTCATATGTAATATATGATCTCTGCATTTAGTCTATTGTATGAACTTTTATTATATAATACTTGTTACTACATAACTACATGTGTTCTTTGTATGTGGAGTAGCATGTATATAACTCTATTGTATGAGAATAATACCTCATACACTTACAAACACTAGAGATTGCAAATTTTTACAAGGAACAGAGCAGAAGGGATACAGTGACCTGTGTCTCCACAGACATAGCTCACCAGATCCATTCAGGATCACTTCAGTGCTCATTGAGACTTTTGGAATATCTAGGGTATCTTTTATGGTTCTAGTTTTAGATGGGGGCATGATGGGAATTAAAAGAAATTTACTTACATCAACCTTAATATTACATGATTTGGAGAGCATTCCTGCCAGGGGAGGAGATGAGATGTGGAGAAAGAGTTGTAGGGGGAGAAAATTTTGTATTCAAAGATTTCTTTTCTGTACCAGCTGGTTGTGGCTCTGGGTTTGAAAAATTAAAGAACTAAAATTTTTTGACAACCAAGACTATCTCGCAATAAGAGCAATATTACTGTCATTTAGGATGATGAAGCCACAGCAGCCAAAGATAATTTTAGCTGATGATAGCAGCAGCTCAGTGGAGAGGAGGAAGGAAGCCTTGTAAAAGTAGATCAGAAGACAATAATCCTAACCACAGCTCTGCATGAAATTCAAATTCATAAGTGGCAACTTTAGAGCCAGAGAGTCATGTCTGTGGAGACAAAATAGAGAAGTGTTATACAGATGAGTACATCTCATTGAGAAATGGAAATGTGAGTTATTCTGGTCAAAACACAGATCAGTTGGGCCAGGCTAGCAATAAGATCAAGGCACCCTGAAAGAGGGACAGGAGGAACTAGGAGTCAGGTAGGTCAAATCACCATATTTCAGATTGCCATCTGCCCTCAGATCCTGACGAAGACAGCACAGGACACTGAGCCCAAGAGGTTTTGGAACAGCAGTGTGCCACAAAGCAACACCTGATTCCAGTCATCATTGAAGGGAGGGATCCTTGTAGAGTAGGGGTCCATTTTCCTCATCACCATCAGCAACAATAGCTGACCAACTGCCATCAAGAGACCTGTAGTCACAGTTGTTCCCTCAGAGCACAAGCCCTGCTTTTAGACCAACCCTCACAGCCATCATGTAGAAAAGCAATTCCTGTGGAAAAGGGACCAACCATCCTCACCATCTGTCATTCACAATTTAGATGAACAAACTTAGCTAAAGCAGTGAAGCATCTGGAGGGAGGGACAGGAAGCAGCAGGTGCCAAGCAAGTTGAACCATTGCTCTCTTAAGCACCATCTCTCCTCAGACCATGGAGGAGGCAGCCCAAGACTCTGACTGAACTCAAGAATCTTTACAATAGCAGTATTTCTAGCTCTGGAAGTGCCCTTGGCTGAGGGTGCAATAAAAAAAGAAAACAAAAACAAAAAACTCCTTCCCTAGCCTCCCTTTACACAGGACTCAAAACCCCAGTCATCTCTTCATTTTGCCACCAGTTTCTTCTCATGGTTCTGACCAACACTTTTATGCTCTCCCACAGGTCCTCTGGGACTCCCATCCCTTTTCCTCCATTTTTTTAATATATTGTCTTCCTCCATTAGACTGTAAGCTCCTTGAGGACAAAGACTGTCTTTTTTCTTATTTGTATCCCCAGCACTTAACACAGTACCTGGTACACAGTAGGTGTTTAATGAATGTTATGATATAGCTATTATCATGTAAAGCTATCTCTGAGGAAATGTAGCCTGGCAACTGCTCTGCAGTTCTTTCAGCCACATCTACCTACCTCACAGGGTTAATCTGAAGATCAAAGGAGATAATTTATTATAGCACTTTGCATACCTTAAATTTTTATGTCTGTTATTTAACTAAATAAGGATAGCTTTTAAGAAAAATTGTGTATTTGCTGTTTTAAAATTTAGTTTTTTTCTTTTTAAAATAAACAATTCACTTTCTATCAGTGTCAGTAACAGTCTAGATACTTAATTGTTCCATTTCCCTGGCTAATAGTTTTGACTATAAAATTATCTTAAGGAGTAAAACTTGAATACAAAACATTTCCATAATAGTCATTGTTGTGAAAGACTAACTATATTTTCCTCCATACTACCTGTCCTGCTCATTTATTCTGTTCTCTCCTTTGACTCTGTCCCTCCTCAAAAGTGTTTGCCTCTGATTACCTCCTCCTCCCATTTGCCCTCCCTTCTATCATTCCCCCACCTTTATGCCCTTCCACACTATTTTACTGCAGTGTAAGATAGATTTTCATACCTAGTTGAGTGTGTATGTTATTCCCTCCTTAAGCCAAATCTGATGAGAGTAAGGTTCAATCATTCTCTCTCACCTCCTCCCCCTTCTCCATTGTAAAAGCTTTTTCTTGCCTCTTTAATGTGAGATAATTTATCCCATTCTACCTCTTCCTTTTTCCTTCCCCCAGTACATTCCTCTCTCACTCCTTAATTATACTTTTTAGATATCATCCCTTCATATTCAACTTACCCTGTGCCCCCTGTCTATATGTGTGCATGTGTGTATGAATGTATATATCTTTGTATGTACACACACATGTATTCATGTATGTGTATATAGATATGTATACATATGCCATATATACAGACAGACACACACACACATATACATATATACTATGTATACACACACATATTCCCTCTAACTATCCTAATACTGAGGAAGGTCTCATGAGTTACAAATATCTTTCATGTAGGGTTGTAAAAAATTCAATTTTAATAAGTCCCTTATGATTTCTCTTTCTTGTTTACTTTTTCATGCTTCTCTTGAGTCTTGTATTTGAAGGTCAAATTTTCTATTTAGCTCTTGTCTTTTCATAAAAAATACTTGAAAGTCCTCTATTTCACTGAATATCCATTTTTTTCCCTGAAGTATTATATTAAGTTTTGCTGGATAAGTGAATCTTGATTTTAATCCCAGCTCTTTTGTCCTTTAGAATATCCTTTTAAAAGCCCTCTTATCCCTTAATGTAGAAGTGGCTAAATCTTGTGTTATTCTGATTGTGATTCCAAAATTCCTTAATTATTTTTTTCTGCCTGCTTGCAATATTTTCTCCTTGATCTGGGAACTCTGGAATTTGGCTATAATATTTCTAGGAGTTTTCCTTTTGGGCCCTTTTTCAGGAGGTGATCAGTGGATTCTTTCAACTCTTATTTTCCCCTCTAGTTCTAGAATATCAGGGCAGTTTTCCATGATAATTTCTTAAACGATGATGTCTAGGCTCTTTTTTTTTTTTTGATCATGGCTTTCAGGTAGTCCAATAATTTTTAAATTATCTTTCCTGGATCTATTTTCCAGGTCAGTTGTTTTTTGCCAATGAAATATTTCACATTGTCTTCTATTTTTTCATTCTTTTGATTTTGTTTTATTACTTCTTTATTTCTCATAAAGTCATTAGTTTCCATTTGCTCTGTTTTAATTTTTAGGGAATTATTTTCTTCAATGAGCTTTTGGACTTCCTTTTCTGTTTGGCCAGTTCTGCTTTTTAAGGCATTCTTCTCCTCATTGGCATTTTGGACCTCTTTTGCCATTTGGGTTAGTCTATTTTTTAAGGTGTTATTTTCTTCAGCATTTTTGGGTCTCCTTTAGCAAGCTGTTGATTTGTTTTTCATGATTTTCTTGCATCTCTCTAATTTCTCCCCCCAATTTTCCCTCTGTTTTTCTTTCTTGATTTTCAAAATTCTTTTTAGCCTCTTCCAAGGCTGGAAACCAATTTATATTTTTCTCGGAGGCTTTGGATGAAGGAACTTTGACTTTATTGTCTTCTTCTGGTTGTATATTTTGATCTTCCTTGTCACCAAAGTAAGATTCTATAGTCTGATTTTTTTCCCCCAATGTTTGCTTATTTTCCCAGTCAATTACTTGTTTCTTTGTCAAGCTAGGACTCTGCTTCCAATATGGGGCTGTACTGTCCCAAGCTTCAGGGATTTTGTGCAGCTGTTTCTAGAGATACCTCTAGGGAACTATAAATTTTCAATTCTTTCAAGGTAGTATGATCAAAGAGAGGAGTTTACTCCTCTCCTGACCTATTCTCTCATATGTAAGTGATCATAGGCACTCTTTTCCTCCTTAGATCTGTGAGGAGGATTCCCTCTCTACCACAGCCACAAGCTCTGCCATGCAGCACCCTTCCTCACCCCAAGACCACTACCCAAGACTGTGACTCAGATTGAAGCACAGGCAAAGCAAGAGAACACTGCCTCAGCACCAGCAAAGAAATCTCTGCAATCCCAAACTGATCAACTGCTCAATTACCCCACCATCTGTGGGCCAAAAGCTCCAGAAGCAGCCACTGTCACTTCCCTGGTGCTCTGGCTGGAGCATGCTCTTCTTTCACTCAGGTTCCACAGACCTTTCCTACTGATCTTTTAAGTTGTCTTTGGTGTTTGTGGGTTGCGATGTCTGAAAACCACTACAGCTGCCAGTGATTCAGTCCCCTGAGGCCTGCTCCAGCCCCATCTGTGCCAATGAGACCCAAGCTGGACTGTGTTGTCTTAGGTTGGAAATTTATTTCACTGTCATTTTGTGGTTTCTGCTGCTCTAGAGTTGGTTTAGAGTCATTTTTTACAGGTGTTTGGGGGAGAGCTCAAGCAAGAATGGCTTTTACTCCACTATCTAACTTGTTGATTATTCTGATTAACTTTGAATAATATGAATGTAAATACATGAACCCATTTCACAGAATTTATTATTTGTACTAATTGGGACATAGCTATGACATCTTGCCTTCCTGAAGCTTCCATACAATTCTAAGACAATTCATAATATAATGGCTTTAAATGTAATATCATACCAATGACTCATGTTAATTATCAATTGTATTTATTGATGATTTAAATGAGTCTTAAGTAGGCTCCCTGATCTCGATGAAAGTATTGATATTAGAGGTAGAAGTAAGAATCTTCCTCTTCAAGCTTTTAGATGGGGAGATTAATAATTTTTTTGTTTTATTTTGCTTTAAACAGCCAAAATGCATCATCAAAGCAATCAGGTTTTGTTGCTGAGAGATATATACCAAATAAATACTGGAATGTTGGCTAGATGGATGGAAAATGGTGACCTAGACTCCTTAGCTTACCTTTATTTTTGCTTAAATTTATTTGAAGCTCAACCAGAGAGGACCTTGGAAATAACTAAACCCCAGTTAGTTATCTGCAATGGAAAGCTTTCATCTCTAGTCAGATAAAGGGATCAAAAAGGAAAGGCCCAAATTTAGCCTTGGGATATTCCTCCTGGCTTTTGCCAGATGGATGTAGTGACTATGACTAAAGAGTTATAAGGCCAACCTCAAAGGAAGATTTTAGCTACTATTATCTAGCAGACTGAAGATGAGATGGCTTGGATATCCCTGAAGAGATTTTCTCAGAAGATAGTAGCAGGGTGTGATGCCCAGCAGAAATCATGTGTCCTGAAGCTACCAGAATATGGCG
Organism: Potorous gilbertii; assembly: GCA_028658325.1. NCBI lineage: Eukaryota > Metazoa > Chordata > Mammalia > Diprotodontia > Potoroidae > Potorous > Potorous gilbertii. The sequence continues at coordinate 247,000,900 of CM053771.1, read as the reverse complement.
TATTAGAGAATAGCAAGGACCAACAGACTCCAACAGAGATATATACAGATATTCCAAGACCAGAAAGACAATGAGTCAGTGAAGACTGTGTGCATAGAAGTTACCATGAAGCTAATGGAGATTAGGTAACCAGCATTGTACCTTACAGAGGTACTCTGTCCCAGGAGGAACAAACTCAGTGAGAACAGAGCACTGAAATCACCAGAATATGTCAAGGATGAAACCTCAGAGGTGAATTATCCCTCCATGTATATTCCCTGCATGTAGACAACTCATGCTCTTCTTCCCCACTGGTGGCATTTATATATATTCATGGGAGAATGTGTCCTAGGTTTATGGAAAGGATTTTCTATTAAGAATCTTATTATATCATTGAGTGCCTTTGCTTTTTGTCCTCTGGCTGACTAGAGAAAAAGTAATAAATTGATAGGGACATATAAGATACTGCTTTGAAGAACTGTAAGCAATGAAATACCTTAAATCAAGGGGAACTTTTCTAGGGGCCTACACACATGAAAGGGGTGCACTAGCTGTTTAAATATGATCAAATATTTAGGACTGAAAAGGAGTTAAAATGATTGGGGAAAAAAATCATTCAGCTGAGCTTAGAAATCAGCAAGTTTGTTGACGATCACCATGTCTAGCCAAATTCAGATTTGCTCACCTCACTTAAAAAAAAAGTGAAATAACTTTTTAGCCTTGTCTCTTAGAAATATATTTGGTAAGGTCCCAAAAGATTTGTTCATTTGACACAGACAGACAGATAGCTAAAATAATTTTCCATGTCCATAAATAAGTTAGTCTAAACTTCCTATTTTACAAGGGGAGACTGAGGCACAGAAAGATTTCCCAAAGGGAACTAAAGGATATAAAATATATTCAACAGGTTACATATATATGTATTGTCTATGGTTTTGGGTATTTTTTTGTTTGTTTTTGATTGTTAGATCTTTGACATTCTGGTATAGGATAAAAAATAATTAATTGCATCCAAAATCATTTTGATTACATAAAATTGAATAGACTTTCCATAAACAAAACCAATGTAGCTCAGATAAAAACCAGGGGGAAAATTTCATCAAGTAAGATCTATTAATGTTGATATCCAAGATTTGTACATAATAAATATAGAAGACATTCTGCAATGGATAAATGGTCAAAGCATAAAAACAAACTTCTCAAGAGAATTGCAAACTATTGAAAACTATATATATGAAAGACTGCTCACAATCATTAAAAGAAAAATGCAAATCAAAATAACTGAGATTTTATATAATATTTGAAGGTTCACAAAAATGACAAAAGATAGAAATAATCAGGTATTGTAAGGGCTACAGGAAGAGGTACACTGATGGAGCCATTTGATGGAGCTGTGGATTAGTCTAATCCTTTGGGAGAGTAATATGTAATTATGTTTAAAAAAAAAAAAGAATAAATATCCATGTCCTTAAAGACATTGTTACTAGGCTAGTTACTTAAAGAAGTCAAACTCAGAAAGAAAGGTCCTAGATACATCAAAACATTCATAATATCTTATGGCGGGGGTGGGGGGAAGGGAATTTGGAGAGTAAAAAAACTAGAAACAAAGTATTTGTATGCCTTTTGATTGCACTATAGTTAAAGTATGGCACATGAATGTAATGGAATAGTATTCTCCTTTAGAAATGATGAATATGAAGATGTCATATGGAAAGATATGTAATATGTGATATTATACACACACCAAAAACAGAATAGTTAAGTACACAATCTTTACCAGTATAAATGGAAAGCCCTCCCCACCCCCCAAGAATCTGAAAGCAGTACAGTTATAATGTCAAAGATCATGCACAGTAAAGGGATGAAAAACTTCCCCCCCTTCTCTGTAAAGGAGTGGGATTATAGGTGTAGAATTATGCATATACTGTCTGACTCAGTTGATGTGTTGGTTGGTTTTATGGAACTGCTTTTGTTTTTTCCTTTCTTTTTTATTCGGTGTTGTAAGGGATGGCTTTTGGAAAGGAGAAGGGAAGTATATGTTTGGAAATGGAAGTGATGTAAAAACAAAAGATACCTATAAATCTCTCTGTCTCTTTCTCTCTGTCTTTGTTTCTGTATGTCTTTCTGTCTGTCTCCCTGTCTCTCTCTCCTTACCAGAGGTCAAGATTCACTTTTAATGAAGCAGAATTCATCTTTCTCTCCTACAGGTATACCAGAAGGATGAGTTTTATTCTTCCTAGACCCTGTGATTCAATGAAAAAGCATTTATTAAATGCTTACTTGACCCTGTGGTAAGCAAAAAAAAAAAAAAAAGGTAAAAACTGTCCCTGTCCTTGAGGAGCTCACCTTCTAATGGAAGAGACAACATGTAAATAGCTAGATATATTATAAGATACATACAGAATATCTGGGCAATAATTGTAGAGGATAGATACTAGTGGCTGGGTTATTCCACTCAAAGGAAACCTTGAACTGCTGAAAAAGGCAAAATGCAGCGATCCCAGTTATATGACCAAGGATCACCTCTTAAGCTTGGTTACATAAAAGATAGTAATGCAGCCATATATGAATTTGGATGGGCAAATTGCCAGTCAACAGGAATACCTGGCACCCAAACTTCTTTGAGATCCGTTGGCACAAATGTTAGCTTCGGTGCACAAAAAAGAAAAATGTATTTGTTTGAAATCTCTCTGATTTGTGGCTTTTCTTGGTGGCTGCAGCAGACATCTGCTTTTGTTTTCCAGCCAGATATGTAAAAGGGGAATAAAGGATTTTGCAGACTCTGGCAAAAGACAGTCCAGATTATTGGTGTCCTTGCTTTGATCAGCCTTTTGTTGTATCTCCAATGGATTTCATAAACTATTCCTGAGATCAAAACAGCTATGGTTCCTGTGTTCTGTTTGAGTACTTTCTGCCAGAGTGATTCAGCTGAAACATTCATGGGTCGGGTCCATGGCATATTTCTCTAAGATGCATATAATACGATTCTTATGATACTCCTCATGAAAAGCTTGTTGAAGGCTGAGGTTTTAGAAGAGAAAGGTGGATGCTGAAAAGTGAACATCTGACAAAAAAGAGGATGTTTGAGAATAGGATTTTTATTTCTGGACAATGGCTTAAAATGTGTCAGTGAGAGGCCACTAGTTAATGATAGGGTATCTAATGAAAGCAGATAAAAATATACTTACCCAGACACTTGCAAATACAATGAAAAGGGCTTCAAACTGAAAAGGAAGAAAGGAGAAAATTGTTCACATGTATTTTAGGTGGTACAGTATGTAGAATGTTGGGCCTGGAGTCAGGAAGATTCTTTTTTCTCGAGTTCAGTTCTGGCCTCAGACATTTATGGTTATGGGCAAGTCACTTAAACCTGTTTATCTCAGTTTCCTCCTCTGTAAAATGAGCTGGAGAAGGAAATGTTGAACCACTTCAGTATCTTTGTCAATAAAACTCCAAATGGGGTCATGAAGACTTGGATATGACTGAAAACAACTAAACAGCAGCAACGAAAATTTTCTAAACCAGAATCCACTTGCAGGGAGGCAAATTTGAATCTATAGAAATTACATAGATTTGATTAGGCTAGAACTCATGTTTAAAAGGTGAACTTGAAAAGATGTTAGTTACCTAAGAGGAACAAAATAGATAAATGAGGTTATGTAATAAAGCTGTATGTGAAAAACATTCAATAGTGAGGAATTTAGGTAATGTAAAGGAGGCAGAGTGCTAAGTATCAGTAAGAGAAACAGAAGATATTCTAGGATATTTCAGTGAGAGGATCTGACAAGAGCCCTTGATGAAAAAGCAGGAGAACAAACTGATAACTTCTTTCCTTGCATATTTACCTACTTTGGAGATGCTTAGTCTGGGAATTTGTTTTGCTTGACTATTTGTTATAAACATTTTGTTAATTTTTTTTCCAATGAGGGAGGGAGAGAAAATGAATGCTCGTTAATTGGAAAAAAATTAAAATGACTTCTTTACCTGCCTTTATTTTTATAAGTAAAAGAATCTGGATTTGGACTTAGATCATCACTCTCCAAATCCAGTGCTCTTTCCCTTGTGTCATCTAGCCTCCATTCAGAATTGGTTATATGATGACTAAAAAAGAGTCTTACAGACAAAGTCAATGCAGCCAAGATTAAGAGGGAAGCAGAAAACTAGGAAAGAATTTTTACAACCAATGTCTCTGATAAAGGCCTCATTTCTAAAATATAGAGAGAACTGAATCAAATGTATGAGAATACACATCATTCCCCAATTGATAAATGGTCAAAGGATATGAACAGGAAGTTTTCAGAGGAAGAAATTAAAGCTATCTATAGTCATATGAAAAAATTCTCTAAATCACTGTTGATTAGAGAGATGCAATTCAAAACAATTCTTAGTTACCACATCCTATCTATCAGATTGGCTAACATGACAAGACAGAAAAATTACTAATTCTGGAGAAGATGTGGGAAAATTGGAACATTAATGTATTGTTGGTGGTGTTGTGAACTGATTCTTATGGAGAGCAATTTGGTACTATGACCAAAGGGTCATACAAATGTGCATACCCTTTGATCCAGCAGTACCACTTCTAGGTCCATATCCCAAAGAGATCATAAAAATGGGAAAGGATCCACATGTGCAAAAATATTTGTAATAGCTCTTTTTGTGGTGGCCAAAAACTGGAAATTGAGGGGATGTCCATCAATTGGGGAATGGCTGAACAAATTGTGGTATATAAATGTAAAGGAATACTATTGTGATGAGCAGGTGAACCTGGAAAGACATATATGAACTGATGCTGAGTGAAGTAAGCAGAACCAGGAGAACATTGTGCACAGGAACTGCCACATTGTGTGATGACTGACTTTGATAGACTTAACTCTTCTCAGCAATGTAAGCACCTAAAACAACTCCAAAAGACTCTTGATGGAAAATGTCATCCACATCCAAAGAAAGAACTATGGAGTCTGAATGCAGATCGAAGCATACTAATTGCTTTCTTTTTGTTTTTTTTTTTTCTTTTTCATGTTTCTTCCCATTTGTTCTAATTCTTCTATACAACATGACTAAGGTGAAAATATATTGAATAAGAATGTATATGTAAAGTGTATAAGAGTTTACATGCCATCTTGGGGAAAAGGGGGAAAGAGGTGAAGAAAATTTTAAACTTATGGAAGTGAATGTTGAAAAGTAAAAATAAATAAATAAATAAATAAATGAAAGAGAACAGTCTTTAATTAGGCAAAGTCAAATTGGCAGGATTTCTTTAGTGACATGTCCCAGAGTACTATATTCCTCCTTCCCTCTACTAAATCAATTTTTTTTCTGGGGGAGAAAAATGCAGTTGAGCAGCTGGCACAAAGTCTTGTACATTATAAATTCTCAATTAATACATGCTGATTGACAGAACAAATATGTTATGTCTGTGTTAGCTATAGACAAATTCACTATGGCAACAATCTAGCAATTTGTTTTTTGACTTTACTATGACCAGTTGAAGCAACAACTTAACACCATGAATCGTAACTTCAGTAAACAAAAAAGGACATAGGAAATCTAGAGGTTTTGCTCCACATACGTAAGATGCTGCCATTTTTTCAGTTGAACTACTCATATGCCTTACACAGTTAACTGTTCTCTTTTCCTATACTTTAAAAAAATCACTTTACAAAGAATAATTTGTTTCTTATCATTATTAATAATTGACTATTTAACCCCCATCCCTAACTTCTCTATTCCTATTCACCTTTATTTTGTCTTTTATGAGGATTCTTCTGTCTGATCAGTCAGTCAATAAGCATTTATTAAGTGCTTACTATATGCTAGAAACTATGCTAAGCACGGAAAAGCCGGTCCCCACCCTTAGGCCTCTTACTATGAAGTCAGTGTTGTGTAGTATATAATCCTAGTTCTGTCACTAACTAGTTTGTCCTTTATTAAGTTATTTAAACCCTCTGACCCTTGGTTACTTTTTTTTAAATCACAAAAATAAGTAGGTTGTGTTATATGATCTCCAAGTTTACTTCCAACTTTTAAATTCTAAGAATCTAAAAGTTATTTCTACATATTAAATGAAAACAATTTTTAAAAATTCCAAAATGCTTTATCAGTCTATTTCCCACCATCAAAGTAAATTTAACCAAAAACAGCATGGGAAAATACCCCTGTATCATGTTTCATTCACCTTGAAAATATATTCAATTCATATACTTCTACAATTGACTTCAGCAATCCTAACATTTTCATGCTACCTCGTTATCTATAGAAACAGCTACCAACCTATTCTCTGAGATATATGTTTGTGCCTCTCTTAGAAGGTCCATAGCAATCCATTATTAGACTCAAAATCCCTAGAGTTTGGTCACAATGCTAAGCAATTACTCTAGAGTAATGAATTCTCAGACTGCCTATGAATCCACCTCAAGAATAATTTTTTTTCCAGGTCTCCCTCAGAAATCACTCTCCAGCTCTGTCTTTTCAAGATAATTCCCATTGTAATTTGACAGGTCCATATAGATCATAAATATGCATATGCCACCTTAAAGGATAAGTTCCTGGAAGTCAAAGAGCAAATATCTGTTCTGAAAAGTATCTAGCATTTCTTGAACTCTCTAAACGTTTTAATCACAAGTAGAGGCAATTGTCACCAATACTCTGAATACTGTTACTTCTTTCTCTGTGTTATATTCTAGTTTACAGGCAGAATTGCCACTTGGAAAATTTAAACATTCAAAAGAAAAAAAAGAACCATTAGTTTGATATCCTTTTCTCCTCATTTATAACCAAATTGATCTTTTTTAGCAAATTGACTGAACTGGCTGATTTTTTTTTTTAAATCATACAAACACATAGTCAGTGGTCAAAATGTTTTCAGTGATCTTTGTGTACCTCTCATACATGACAGGAGAAGGAAAGTGTTGTAAGAGATACAATTCCTACCCTTGAATGAACATTAGCATCAAATACACAAAAACACACATAAAAATACGCAAATACACAAAAACACATAAACATGAAAAAGGCAGGAGGACAGAAACAAAGATAAAGCATGACTAGTAGTAGTTGTGCAAGGTTATAGATAGTACTCTCTTATCCAAGATTCTAGTAACCCAAACTTCATTAACTAGCATTGCTACACACCTATTGTGCACTGAATATTCATGAGTTGGAAGCTCTTTAAGACCTAGAAGTACCTCTGGAGTCATTAGGGTGATAGATTTAAATGCATTTGAATTCACTGAAATTTTGTCATCTAAGTATGTTACAACATGGCATGTTAGGATGGCAACTGAATTTTAAAAGTAGGATAGTAACTCTCTGGTTTAATTTTTGTTTTGGACCTATGATTTCATCAAGACAGGATCTGATGAGAACAATTCTTTTGTTAATTAACAAGCTTTTATGAAAAAGACCTCTGATGTGCCAAGCATTGAGCTAAACTCAAAGGATCTAAGTAGAATGACTGAAAATTCTTTATAGTTTAGGAAGGTTACATGCAAGAAATGAGTCCTGAGCAGAGTTTTAAAACCTTGGGGATTGGGAAGAGAGGTCAGATATGTGGTTTGACAGAAAAAAGGAAAGGAACCATCTCAAGACAAGTTCGTTTATGTCTGTTGAAAACTCACTATTCCTGCTCTTCAGGAGCTTAATTTAATAAAAGGAGCTCATCTTTCTAAAAAATATGCTTGTGTTTCATTGACGGAAATGCTAGTACTGTCTTTGATAATCCTCAGCTCTTTTGTGCTTGTGGCTGAAGGAGAGCAGGGCATGAAATTGGGTCCATCTCATTGCTAAGTGTCTCTGCCACATAATGAGAGGTCAGAAACACCACTTGTGCCACTTGGGGGTTGGTGATAGCATTTTTTATCATTTTTGGAATTGTCTTGGATCATTGTATTGCTGAGAATAGCTCAGTCATTCACAATACTGCTGTTACTATGTGCAATGTTCTCTCTTACTGCTCATTTCACTTTGCCTCAGTTCATGCAACTCTTTCCAGGTTTTTCTGAGATCATTCTGATCATCATTTCTGAGTTCTTTCAAAATTGTTTCTCCTTGCATAATATGACTACAATGTATGTAGTCATCTCTGACGTATAATTGTTGTCGTTTATGGTTTTGCACATATTATTCTGCATTAGTTTATATATGTCTTTCCATATTTCTTTGAATCTGTCACATTTGTCACTTATTTGGGATGAATATGACAGATTTTAAAAATTCTATTATATTTATGTAACAATCAATAAACATTTTTTAAAAGTCTACTATGTACCAGATATTATGCTAAGTTATAAGGGATACAAAAAGAGGCAAAAGACAGCCTCTTATCAAGGGACTCATAATCTAGCATTATCAGTTCAGTCATTCCCCAAGCCCCAGTTGTTGGGAATATACTTTGTTCTAGTTTTTTGCTATAACGAAAAGTGCTCTTATAAATATTCCTGTACATATGGACCCTTTCTTTCTGTCTTTGATCTCCTTGCTTACACGCCTAATACTACTAATATTTCTAGATCAAAGGGCAGGTAGAGAGGTGTATACTATTTTGAGTATGGTTTGTAAATATTTTCTAGAATCTTTGAGCCCATTCACAGCTCTATCAACAATGCATTAATGTGTTTGGCCTATCGCAATGCCTCTAGTGTTTGTAATTTTCCTTTTTTTTTTTTTGTTATCCTTGCCAATCTGATGGATGTGAAGTAGAATCTTAAAGTTTGAATTTGCATTTCTCTCATTATTAGATTAGAGATATATTTGTGTAGTTGTTAGTTTATGTTTCTTCATTTGAAAACTTTCTGTTCATGTCCTTGATCACTTATCTATTGGGAAATATTGTCTTATTTTTTTTATATTTTTATCAGTTTTTAATATATCTAGGATATAAAAACTTAATTTGAGAAATATGCTGCGAAGTTCTAGTATGAGTTATTCCTTTTTAATTCTAATTGAACTAAGAGGTTCAATTTAATTTTAAGTGTATTTCTCTCCCTTGTTTAATAATTTCTCCCTTAGTCATAATTTTGAAAGGCATCTTTAATTTGTCCTCTATTTTTAAAAATGATGTTCCTTTTTTATTTGGATCACGTGTCCATTTGGAGTATACTGTGGAAGATAGCATAAGGTATTGATCTAAATCTAATTTCTTCTAGAGTTTTTTCTGAACAAAGAGTTTTACAGTTGTATTTCTTTAAGTCTTGAAGATGTCTTGGTAGGTCAAGTTCCAGATATTGCATACATTCACTAGTTACTATGTATAAAATTTCTTTTTCTAACTATTCATCTTATATTTCATTATAATGTAGAGAGAAACATTATTTTTGTGTTTTTTTAATATCCTGCTACTTCAATGAAATTGTTAAATATTTCCATTTATTTTTTCACAGAATCTCTAGGGTTCTCCATATCATATCATATGAAAAAAAATCATCTTTTTCTCTTTGATTATAATTACTCCCTCAATTTTCTCTTCTATAGCTAGAACTATGCTGACGGTTAGTGTCTTATCCCTGATATCACTGGAGAGGTCTCTATTGTTCTCTGTTATAGATAATGCTAGTTCTTGGTTTTTGAGAGATTAATGATTAACTCTAGTGCCTCTATGAGGTACAAGTTCTTTTTTTCTGATTAAATAAAATAATCAGAAGAGATTGTGAACAGGGTCTATACACCACCTGGAATTAATCAAAGCTATTGTCAGGGAGAGAGACTGAGTCATGCCCTAAGCATTTCATATAAAAGAGAGAAGCTAGTTCAGAATAGATGAAGATGTGATTCTGAGCCTGGATTTAAAAGGTTGGAGCAAGCATGGCACATAGCAGAGAAGGGAGACATGGTGGATAATCTTTGACTCTACAGGTATTACAGAAATGAGGAGCCCAGCTGAAGGAAGTTCCAAGAAATCATTCTGCCCTTTATTCAACTTCCTATTCTGATATGTGACTAACCACAAATACTATAACTTGCTATTTTATTGTCTAAAGATTTCTAGTAAACTGAATTTTGCCTTAGCTGTAAAAAGGGTAGGGGTTAAAACTAGAGATGGATATAAGTAAAAGGTTAAGCAGAGAATTTTTCATCTAAAATGAATTTTATGATGTAGAAAAAGAAAACAAGGAACTTAGGTTGCCTCGTATTGTTTCCAAGACTTAAAATGATCTATATATTTGAATCTGTATAATTGTAGAAACATTTTTTATTTTTACCTTTAAAAAAATTTACTTCGGTCAA
>CM053771.1:246952145-246990197 GCA_028658325.1 Potorous gilbertii | reverse complement strand
CCGGGGCTGCCCCCTCCCCCTCCCCCTTCCTGTCTTTTCTCTCCTGTGCTCCGGAGAGCCTCCCTCCGGGCCGGGGCTGCCCTCCTCCGCGCCCCCGTGCTGACCTGACCGCCACCCGAGAACCGATTCTGGTGCCCCCTCCCACACACCAGCCCTGTTTACACGCACGAATGAAATGGATCTAGAGCTCCGTCAAAACAGACACACGCACGCACACCCGGACACACGCACACCCCCACCCGTCTTGGCCCCGTCTCAGGCCGGCCCGGGCGCCTGTTGGGCCGGCCCCGGCTTCTCTGCTCCCATTCACGGCGTTCGCCGGTGAAGCTCGCCCTGCCTGGGGCCTTCGTTGGACCGAGGGGTGGGTGGAAGGAGAGGCCTCTGCTGGCTTCGTCTCCCATCTATTTCTGCAAACCCCAAAACGCCAACTTCCCCCGAGCCAGCCCCTGGGGAGGGGGTGGGACGTACCTTGATTCTCTCACCCACGGGAATGAGATAAATAAATGGTTTCTCCAAGTTAACCACTTTTTCCCCCTTTCCCATATTGCACCCCCTCAAGTGAGCACCTTAATTACAGGGCCTCGTAGGAACATGGAACCCGGCTTAATGCGGGAGTGTTGGGAGTTTTATGGTTTCTCGTGTCACAGGTCAAGTCATTTATTCAATCTCTCTCCGTAGACTCCTGCCTTTTCTCCCTCCTCTTCCCGTCCCCCCCAACCTTCTCAAAAAAACCTAGGGCCTAGCTTTTCATATCTTCAGTCCACTCTTATCACCGACCCCCAGGAACTTAATTTACTCTTTTATGCACCACCGACTAAGTAGTTAGAAGAGCTGCTTTGGAAAGTTGCTCCTTTTCCCTCCTCCTCTTCCACCCCAGGGAAAGCCTGAGATTAGGTTTTAGGGCCCGATAATTTCACCAGTTTACTCGAGAGAGCAAGGTGGAGACCCTATCCCCATTCTCTTCATTCTTCACCACTCTTGATAAAGTTATGACTCATTTTAATGTCACTAATTCCATTGATATGGTACATACAAGGCTTTAGCTCCCTAAATCAAAATGAGGAAAAACCAGACTTCAGAGATGGAGCTTTGATGCAGACGTCCTTATTCACTTTGGAAAAAAAATCTAGTCTTTTTTAGTGAGGAGAAAAATAAAAGAGATGTAGTTCATGAGATCTTGTGATTCCCTGTGCAGGGTCACAACTTTGCCATTTTATTAAGTAGAAGTGTGGAAATAATCCTTTAAAAGAAAGTCGTGCATATCTCCTTTTTCTTTTTTGTTAGGAGAATAAGCTTTTTTTTTTTTTTTTGCACTAGTGAATCTTAGTACATTGAGGATGTGGTTTGGTTAGGTACAGTGATTTTTGGAACAACTTAAATTCCTCCAGGTTTTAAAAAGATAAATTCTTTCTGACAGTGTCCTTAGATTGATGAGATTTTTGTTATCCAGTCTTATTTTCCACTTCTAAACCAAAAACATCTTCTAATTAACCACTCTGCAGGGAGAACTTAACTACCTTACGTTTGCTCTTGCTTATCCTCCTATCTGGAATGCCATTCTCCCTTTGTTCTGCTTATTCAAATTCTAATTGGCCTTTAATTCTCACCTCTTTATTCAGCATTGTACTCTTTCTTTCCTGACCTACCACATTGGTTATTATCTATACTATACTTTTTTTGCAAGTGGTTTTTCCTGATGGTGAAGTTCCTGACTTGTGGACTTCAGATTTAAGAATATGAAAAGGTTCCTGAGTCTATCAGTAGTACTCTTTGGGGGCCACTGCCATTTGTTATACAATTCAGAATATCCAAGAAAGTAATCCTGGAGAAGTGGCTTCTTATATGTAGATAGACTTTGAGAGTTGCTGCTGCTGTGGAATGTTTCTCTCTTCATTTTACTCTGGGGGCCACTGCTGGAGAATGGGTATTCAAGTTGGAATAAGCATATATTTCCCCATTGAAACATTCTTCAGCACTAGGTAGATACTTTTCATAGTCTTAATTTTTTAGTTTTGTTTGTTAGTTTAGATACATTATGGATTAAACAGACTTGTGAACTCACACACAGGAACATAAAACTGCACCTAGACTCATACAGCAGTTTTGAAGAAAAATTTTTAGATCACAACCTGTTAAGATGTGGAATCCTGTAACTAGTTATATTCCTCTCTTTTGGTCATGTAGCCCTGTCTTCTCAACAAGATAGAAGCTACTTGAGGACAGGTACCATATTAATATACTTATTGCTGTAATGGATAGCTGGGACACACAGACATACACGCACACGAAATCTAAAATGATTTTTAAATGGCTTCCTGGGGCTTGTTTTTGTTGAAACTACCTATTCAGTAGTTCTTCGATGTTTGAAGTGTCCTAAAAACCAATTTCTCCATTTTCTTCTCTTATTTTCACTTAGTGGGCTAAACTCCTGTAGTAGTTTTCATCCATACTTCTACTGAGAAATTTTCTTTATATGAAAATTAACGAATTGCTGATCAGGATAAGTTTTAATTTTGATTAAGAATTTGTGGGTGTCAGATGATTATTAGGTTTTATTTTGGGTACTTGACTATTCTGGAATAAGAACTTCATATTGTACTATTATGCACACTAACCATGGCTTGCTCATTCTTCCGCTATAATGCTAGGGATAAAGATGAAAGGTATATATAATTTTTAATCAATAGTTTTAGAAAATAGTACTACATCTTCTTTCAGGAATTGTTCATGGATTTCATTTTAATCTGCTGATATCAGTCTCTTAAATGACTATGTCCTTTCTTTTATATGACAATATTGCATCAAGAAATTTTGTTACTCATTTCAATTTGAAATACACAAAAGTCTGCACAATGAATGTGATAGAAATGCCCAGCATTTACCTGGATTCCTGTTTTATTTATTTTTATATCTTGGCTAACATAGCACTTAATTTTCATAATATAATTTGCTATCTAAAAATCTATCTGAAGTTAGTTAGCTCTTTTGTTCACTGGTTATGGTCAGATTTGTGGTTTCTAACCTCAAGAAGATACCTAAGGTAGGGTTTGGCACATAATATTTACTTAATATTTAACATGCTTGTTGATTGGTGTAGGCCAATCACCTTTACTTTGTTCCTTAACAAAGAGATGTAGTTCATGAGATCTTGTGATTCCCTGTGCAGGGTCACAAAAAAAAAAGCAGATATGCCCTCTGAAATACTGTAGTTTGCACGAAATAGCAGGCATGAGTACATGCATAGGTCACTTAAAAGTAATTTTTGAGTGTCCTCTTTATACCTAATACCATACTATCCAAAATAGGGCTCTAAAGAAATATGAGACATAGTTACTTCTTCACATAGTCAAGCAGGAACATAGGCAAGCGAGATATATGAACAAGAAGAGATGAGTCTGTGTGTATATATGCCTCTCCCCATTTATATATGTGTGTATGTGTACATCCTTACATGTATGTGAGGGGGCTTAAGATTATATTTCACATTGTAATTAGTTTCATGTGAATACTCCTTTCATTGACACATATCTCCATCTACTTATTCTCATTGTGAATTTTTTGTCCATGTTCTCTAAAATCTTAGTTTGCCCAGTATGTTTTAAGGCATTTCTCCAGCTAAGTCTTTGAATATTTTCTGGGTTCCAAAGCAGCAGTTTTGCTAGCCATCTCTTTTCTTCTCTTGCTATGTGAGTGACTCACTTTTCCATATCGGTTATCAAGATGGTAACTTTATGTCACTTCTATTTCCATATAAATCCTACTTCATTACTTCATCTTTCTGTGGAAATGATCCTAATTTGGTCACTGGGGGTTACTTTTTTGGCCAGATAATATAAATCAACATCATATATTCATATGAACAAGTACTGGAATAGAATGTTATGATAAAGTAATAATTGTGCTATACAAACAGGTGCAGATTCTGTCAGAGAAGATTCTGAGCAGTTGATTTGGTTTATAGTTGCAAGACTCAAAAGGAAAGGTGGACTTGGTATGGGATGCAATCAGGCTTGACCCAGGTCTTTTGATTCTAAATCTAGCACTTTTTACATCATACCACAATGGAGATCATACCACATCCTGGCCCTCTGACTAAACCTAGAATTTTTCTATTATAACAGGTTTTTGTGGGGGAGGGGAGTCAAAAGGTGGAATGTGGAAAATTGGCATGGGATCCGTGCATATCCCATTATCACTACTGGAAGAGTGTCTCAAATTTCCTATCTAATTGTAGAGCATTTAGTTAAAAAATTTTGTTTTCTTATCTGGAATCATATTTCTTAGACATTTCAATCCTTTAAAATTATAAGCCCATCATCATTCCCCCCTATATTACTAGTAAAATTCAATAATGTAAGCAGCTTGGTACAATATATAGAGGGACTTGCTTTGGGGTCAAAAAAGATGTGGATCTGACACGTGATGTGGAATTATGGGTAAATCCCATAACTTTAGTTCTCTAGGCCTCAAAAATAACAAATTGTAGATAGTCATTACTGGAGGAATTTTCTCCATTCATTGATTGGGTGGAACTTCAGTATAATGCTATGCAATAGGACCTTATAAAACAGTAACTAGATCCATAACAAAAACAACTTGTATCAACAGCCCTTCACTAGGTAGTTCTTGTTTCGGTCTTTAAAATGTGTTTCTAGTTTGTATCTGATGTTGTTTCAGTTAATCTATCTCTTTTTTTGTCTCTCAAGCATTGGGATTTGGGTTTAGACAAATAGTTAATGTTTGCAAAATATATTTTCTTATACGTTTAATATTGCCCTCAATAGAAGACTGTAAGTACGTTGTACTTAATAGAAGACAGGTGTAATTTTTTTGCTGCTTTGTGCATCATTATTTAGAGTCTGTTTGAAAACATAAGAGGGATGACAAATATTTGACTTGATTGTTTGGTGTTTATATGTTTGGGTTATGTTTCAGAGACCTGGAGACTCAAAATTTTTGTGGCTATCAAGATGCTTGTGATGCATATATACTTTACAAGTTTTTATCTGTTGAGTCTAAAATTACTTTTAAAATGAACTAATTTTTCCCAGTACTTCTATGAACACATGACATTTGTTGTTTTCAGATCTTATACTTGCCTCACAAATAGATGATAATTAGGAACTTTTTTAAAGAATTGGTTATCAACCTCACAATAGATCTTTGTTAGAACTTAAAAGTTCTTAGATAAATACAGGAAAAAAAACTGTATGCAGGATTTTTCCATTGGAAATTTACCTTTTCCTTTACTGTCTTTTCCTTTTATGGTTTTTTTGGGTTGCAGGAGAAGAAGATTTTGAAGAAAATACAGCAATCTTCCAAACACTTTCTCAAAACTGTGTTTGAACAATTTCAGAAAGGATGCAGCTAATTGACTGTGTTGAAGAATTACAGTGGAAAATGAATACATTCATCCTATAGAGAATCAGTATAAAGTGGGGCTTATAAACTTTGTCAGAATTGTTAGCTTATGTACCAACTTCAGGAATATATCAAAGTTGAAAAAATTTCTTGGTAACCAAATAAAAGCAGCTTAAACTTATTCAAGCATTTATTCCTTCATACTCTAATAATAGCTTATAAAATACAATGCTTTATATTATTGGAACTTTGCAATTATGTTACATTGCACAGTTTACCGAGCCATTGTACCTTTGTCTCATCTATGAAAATATAATAGTAGTTAGCCTTCTGTGCAAAAAATATTTAATTGATAAATGATGTTTTAATAAACCATGGACATATACACTAGATCAAAGTTTATTCCCTGTAAATATTTAAACAAAACGGCACAAAAGAGTAATTGCGACTTTAAGCAGAATCCTGATTTTGCCCTGTATTTTTTAAAGCGTTAGTCCATGTTATTCATTGTATTTAACTTGAAGTTTGTTACTGTTTATGTTTTCATTTACATGATTGTCAGTGTGTATATTATTTTGATTCTGCATTTCACTTTTGTCACTATGTGTTTCTTGAATTCCTTAAGGTGAAATGACACTCATTCCTTTCATATATCCCAGTTTCTTCAACCATTTTCCACTCAGTGTATAGTTTCTGACTTTTTGCTGATATCAGGCATTAAATTTTAATGTTAGTAAAACTTTTTCCAACAGGTAATAAAAATAGATAACTGTTTTAAGATATATAGATATAGATAGGATAACTATATTAAAAAATAGAATAGGGTCAAATGACTTTTTGATATTGGCGCACTTAGGGAAAACGGGATACTTTGTGTTTTTGAAACTCTCCTTGGGTAGTAGTCTAGTTATTTTGATATAAAAATACATATTTAATTTTCAGAAAAATGATACCAGGTAGAGCCTTAGCTTAAACTTGTTTCCTTTTAAATCCCTTATATATTTGTTAAAATAGTAATACTTTTGGTGGGTGACACCTAAGAAAAATTTCACTAATAGTTCACTTTAAGTATAAGTGGTAAGTATAAGTGGTCCCAGTCAACATTATATAGGGAAATGTTTAAAATATTTTATATACATACATATACACACACACGCAATAAGCTGCCATGAACCAAAGTCTCTGTCTCTGACTTAGCTAATTTTTAGAGGCATGTTTTCATTTTACTTTATGAAATGAACGGAAGAAAAAAATTTGAGACTAAACTGCTGTTGTTCTAATTTCTCTCAGTCTTTAAGAATATGCACACACAAGACTTTAATGATTTTTCTTAATGCACACAAATATCTCTATCCCAACACCACCGAGTGAACAATAAAATGCAAATATCTTGTCTTAAATATTGACTTGGACTTCATTTTCCCCATCTTATCAGTTCCTTTGTTTTGTTGTCCTACTCTTTAACTTATTTCCTTCCATTTCAGTAAAAGTGTTATGTACCTGTGTCCCATGTTTATCCCTTTTGATAGTCCTTAAAAGTGTGATTCACCTAATATAACTGATATTTGCGTAATCCTGATTTTTTTTTTAAGCGGTTGTTAAAAATACAAAATTTCCGGGAAAAGCATAGATACCAAAATTTGGGAGGGGGGGGAGAAAAACACTTTATAAAAGTATAATATGTAGTTCTTAACTTAATAAGCTATATCATATGTAGCATAGGTTCTTAAAATTTTGTCTTTAAAGAAACTTAATGATCATTTCCTTAGGATGTGAAGGAGAGGTCACTAAACTTCTGAACCTTCAGATAGGCTCTAATTGCTCCATTCAGAATCTTTTGAGTAATCAAAGCAATGGGTTTATTGTTCTTGATCTAGAGGAGCAAATGAATATTATAACCTGCTACTTTATAGTCCTTTGAGGTCTGCTCAGGATGACCAGCATCCATATTAATAGTAATAAAATACTTCATGGTTGTATACTGATACAAATTTTTTAGAATATACTCCTGTTTCTCAGTTCATTTACTCCTTCATCTTAACCCTGTAAAGACAGGTGTTGATATTTTAATTTATTTTTTTCCCCGTGGCAGAAGAAACTTAGGCTCAAAAGAAGTTCAGTGACCTAAGAGTCATACAATAAGCTATGGAAGTGGGATTGGAACTGGGATGTAATCGGGTTTCCTCACTTGAAGGCAAGTGCCCTTTCTATTTGAGTCAGTTGGAAGAAACCCGAAACTAAGAAGGCTGTGACTATTTCTCTTTTGAAATTACAGTGCCCTTTCGATGTGGAAATCCATCTTACTCTTGCGTTTAAGAATAATAATGTGCCCTTAGTATATGTGGGGATTAGTCATTTGTGTTGTAGCGAGCTTTACATTAAATTGTTTTTATTACTTTTGAATAATTTTTTTCCTAAAGAAATTTAGGGGTGTGAAGATTGGGGGGCAGTATATTAACACTCTATTTTATACATTTCATTCCTAATTAAAATGTTTACTTTCAAATGAAAGAATGGAAATTCTCCACCTCCCTCCAATTTTCTGGTCAAAATGAATTTTGAGGAATTTATAGGAATAGAAGTGGTTTTACATTTGTTGTTTATTTTTATTTCAGTCCAATGAATTGCCTTGAAATAAATTTTGAAAAGCATTTATTATAACCTCTGTTCTTAAAAAGCTTGTGGGGAAATGGTATGCATATATATTAGTATTTACAGGAGAGGGAGATTTGAAGCTGGGACTTCATATAGGAAGAAGTGCTTTACTTAGAAGAAAACAAGTGATTTTAAGAGGTAGATTTGAGAATAGACTGCGTTCTATATGAGGAATAGCTAGTGCAAAGGCACAGAGTCAGGAGATACAGGAGATGGAGTGTAAAAGGTACAGCAAGAAGGCCATAGTAGATTACACCACAGGATACATTAAGGAGAATAATGGATACCAAGGTTGGAAACACAGGGGCCTAGATTGTGAAGGATTTTAAAAGCCAGAGTTTATATTTGATCCTAAAATCCAGAGGAAGCCATTGGTGTTTTTGTAGGTGAATGACATGATTGTGTTTTAACAAAATTACTTTAGTTGCTGTGTGGAAGATGGATTTTATTGGGCAGAAACTTGGGGGAGACAGAAAGAGGCTTGCCAGGGGTTCAGGACAGAGGTGATAGGATGATTTTTATATGAATAGTGAGAAGCAGATGGATATAAGAAAAATCAAGCTTATAGAAACAAGAGATTTTGCAAGTGATTGGGTCTGAAGGGTGAGCAAGAATGGTTAAGTCAGGGATGATGATAACATTGAGAACATGGGTGAATGCAGGGAAAGTGTGCCTTCAAGGATGGTAAGAAAGAGATTTGGAAGAGTGTTGGGAAAGGTAAATGAGTTCATTTTTTAACATGATGAGTTTGAGATGCTTATAAGACATCCAGTTTGAAATTTCTAATAGGCAGGTGGAGAGATATGACTAAAAACTCATCAGAGATCATTGTTAGAAGTAAAGATAGGAACTGAGATGTTGCTAGTCTGTTGAAAAAGGGAATCACATTATATTGGAGTAGAAGAATGAACTGTATGGGCCAAAGTATCTGGTTTGATGATCAAGTATTAAGAAGTATTTGTGGGCTAATTTGTAGGTAGGTGGCTCAATGGATACAGTGTCAGTCTTGGAGTCAGGAAGACTCATCTTTTTGAGTTCAAACCGGGCCTCAGAAACTTAGTAGCTGTGTGAACCCTGGCAAGTCACTTTCCCTGTTTGCCTCAGTTTCGTCTTATGTAAAATGAGCTGGAGAAGGAAATGGCAAGTTACTTTATTATCTTTGCCAAGAAAACCTCAAAAAGAGTCATGATGAGTTAGTGAATGAAAAAACGATAGAACAACAAATCTGCCTATTCTACGTCTTTAAACTCTCCCTCCCCTCTCTCACCTGGCAGAGTACCTTGCAAATGTAAAATAAATGTATTTTGATTGAATGGGGAGCCAATGTCAGTTTTATTAGAAGGGATAAAGATATTGTCAGATGAGGCAGTCAGAGTCAGTAGTATATCTAAGTATGGGAATGTAATAATTGCTGACTCTTTTTGAGTCATAGGAGGTAACTCATCCTACTTGTCCATTTGGGTATTGAGGAGAGGAAGAGGAATGATATAAGTAACTCATGCGCCATGCAATCATCATATATGATGTTCCATTTGTGCTTACTATGAAGGCCTATTGCATTAAGAAGAAAAGATGGATTAGGGAGGCAGCATGGTTTTATGGAAAGATTGCTTGACATAGTCAAAGGTCCTGGGATTTAATCCCAGTCCTGCCAATTTCTGTGTGAACTAGGGCAGGGCAGGTTATGTCTCTGAAGCTCTGTTTCCTCATCTGTAAAATGAGGTTGGACTAGATTAAACTTTTAAACCACCCCTTTCCCTCACTTTAAATTTGTGGTTCTTTGCTTATGGGAACCAATAAAAAAATAAAAATATTTACTGGAGATGGTGAAATCTGTAGAGAGCTCTGATATTTACTGTCTTTTTTTTAAGTCAACATTTAACTTCTTTTGACTTAAGTTTAATATGCAAAATAGAAGGATTGAATTACTTTATCTCTCAGGTCACTTCCAACTTTAAATCCTAATGGAAAGAAAGAAGAGTCAAGAGAGAATGGTACTTAAGAAGCCTGTCCTTTCTTTGACTGAAGAAATACACAAATGTAAAGTTATCAGATTGAAAATAGAGACCTAAACCTCATTGACAAAAGTTTGAGGATACTGGCATACATTATTTCAATAGTCAGAAGCCAAACAAGAAGATGGTTGATGAGATTCAAGAGATGTAATGCTAGAAACTTATTTCAGTAGTTTGACTACATAGAGAAGAAATAAATAGGTGGGTTATTTGGGGGTTAAAGGAATTGATGATTTTCAGATACACCTTTTATGTTAGTTTGTTTTTCAGGACTGAAGGGTGATGTCATAGAACATTCTTCAATGCAGATACCCAGAGACTGGCAGCAAAGAAGTAGCCAGTTAATGTGGACATAATTGAGGAGATGTGGAGAGCATGGAGGAGAGGAGAAAGCAGGAAGAAAGATATGCGAAAAACAAATAGGTGAAAGGACAGCATATTCAACAGTGTGAATGTACAGGGATTTGTACTACTGGATATTTTAGCAAGGCGATATTAACATGAGCAGCTAGATTGTCAGTCTGGAAATTAGAATGGTATTCCTTAAAACTTGATTCTGTCTGAACTAAAAAGAACATTTTCATCCTTTCAATAGGAGGATCAACATTTATTTAGTACTCTATACCAGAACAATACCATTTGGACAATTAGAGAATCATAGAAAGGGATATGAGAGGTAGTCTAGTTCACCCTTTCATATTACAGATTGGGAAACTGAAACCTAGAGAGGTGGAATGAGGCAGCCTTTGTCAGATGGTGTAGGATCAGTATATCAAATAAATTTATGTAGACTTGGGGCAAGTAAATTTTAATGAAAATGGAAAGTACTACTGAAAGATTAGTATGTTATATGACTGCCTTATTGTTAAAAGATGCATCATATTAAGTAGGAGCACAGCTTTCAAATGTTGTGAACTGGTAACAAGTTTTGCAGGTATCATTTTTTAAAGCATGTCTGCATGTTTGTCCATGGACCTAATTTCATCTGGGATATACATGCTGTAACTTGTTAGTCTACATAGGTTGTACTTTGTATTCTCATTGATCTATGAGTTTTTAAGAGTAACACCTTTTGATGCAACAGTGCTTTCATCTATTGATTTTTGCACGTTAAATGTAAATTTGGAAAAAATTACTGAGTGTACATAATTAAGAAGTGTGCTCCATTGTAGAACCTTTTGGTTCATCCCCATAATTTCAGGTAAGGCTTACAACTAGCCTAGTACTATATAACAACAGTATCAGTAGGTAGCCTTTTTGTAACACTTAAAGATTTGCAAAGTGTTTACAAATATCTCCTTTTATCCACTCAGCGTCTTGAGTGATTGTTCAGTCATTTCAGTTGTTTTCATGAAGTATATTACTCTTCATGACCCCATTGGGGGTTTTGGCAAAGATGCTGGATTGGTTTTGCCATTTTCTTCTCCTCGTTTTACAGATGAGGAAACAGAGGCAGTGTGAAATGACTTGCCCAGAGTCACAGCTAGTAAGTGTCTGAGGTCTTATTTGAACTCAGGAAGATGAGTGTAGCTCAGTCCAGGGCCTGTATTTTACCCACTCTGCCACCCAGTTGCCCCAGCCCTGGGAAATAGGTGCCATTGTTATCCCCATTATACAGATGAGAAATTGAGGCAGACAGAGGTTAAGTGATCTACCTAAGGTCACACAACTGGTATGTGTCTTAGGCCAGATTTGAACTCAGATTTTCTTTACTCCAGCTCTAGGATTTTATCTACCAGAGCTCTGTATACCATGCTACCTAGTGGCCTACAAACTAAAGTGACTTAACAATTGATTTTTTCCTTCATCTTTAAAGATCCTTTAGAAAAAGATACTCTGCAGATTTCTTTTGTAACTTAATTTCATTTTGTAAGGTCCATAATTCCATATGTCTAAATTTAATTCTTCCAACTTAAGTTTAAACTAATTTCCTTTTCTCAGATCGAGAACAGCTGTTCCGTATATAACAACTCTTTGTATAAGTGCCAGTTTTGCTGCTGAGTATTTCTAATAATTGTGGATTTACTTAGACCTTTTTCTCAGAAGAGTGCACATCATTTTCATATCCATTATCTCATTTATCTTTATACTGTTCTTTGAGGTAGATGGAGGCAGACATTATTGGCTTTCTTTTATTGAATCAAGCTTTTTTTATTTTTTTAGAGCATTTCAGTAGAGATTGGAATAAAATCCAGGTATCTTCTAACTCAGTATTAAATTCACTAGATTGCTTGCCAATCTTTGCTATACAGCGTGACTTTTGGTATGGTCTGTTTTCATCCTCAGTGGTAGCACCTGATTTTTATTATATGACAAATAGTGTGTTTTTGAACAGGTACACTAACTAGTTTTTAAGACTGTATGGGGTATAATATAACTGATGTACATATAAAGCTTTAAGGTTTGCAAAGTGCTGTACATTTATTTCATTCTCGCACTGTCCTTGAGACAAGTAATAGAAGTATTGTTCCTATTTCACAGATAAGTAGTCAGGTGCAACATGATTATGACTTGCTCAAGGTCAAAAAACTAGTGTCAGGAGCAGCATTTGAACACAGATTTAACTTGACTCTAGTTATAATGCTTTTTTCCCTACTAAATCATACTATCTTGGCTTTTAATTATTCAGAAGGAAATTTTTGCCCTGGTTCCTACTGTCCTGTCTTAAAATCCTAGTTACTTTTACAGTTGCTAGTGTCCTAGAATTAGGGAACACTTAGGAATCTGGCTGCCAATGTACATTTCCAGACTTCTTTTCATTTTCTTGTCCTTCTTACCTTTGTTCTAGGCAAGCTGATTTCCTAGCTGTTTCCTGTACCTCATTCCTGTGAATTTGCATAGATTGTTCCCCCATGCCAAAAATGCCTCACTTACTCACTTTTGCCCCTTAGAATCCTTACCTTCTTTGAAGCTTTGCTTTAGTTGCCACTTCCATGGTGAAGTCTTTACTGGCTTTTTGCTACTTCTTTCAGTTGCGAGTGCTGTCTCACACCTTATATTACCTTGTATTAACTTATTTGTAAATAAATATGTTGTAACTTTCCCTCCACTCTCATGTGAGCTTCTTCAGGATGTAGGTTCTTTGTAATACTTACCTCCTACATTGTGCAGTGCACATTGGTGAATTGAATTTTTTTTAGCTTCATTTCTAAGAATATACTTTTTCTTGTTTATCCAAGTTACCTCTTCTGTAACTATCCTAGTTCTTGTATATCAAGATAGACCTAGACAGTTCTTACGATTGATGACAGTTCAAGGTAGAGGTAATTTACAATTCATTTATTTTTTAATATTTTTTCCAGTTGCATGTAAAGATAGTTTTTTCAACATTCACTTTTATAAGATTTTGAGTTCCATATTTTTTTTCCTCCCTTGCTCCCCTTCTCTCTCTCCAAGATAGCAAGCAGTCTTATTTACAATTTATTCAAGTACGTTAAATGTTTGTGAGAAAAATACTTTATATTTTTAGTTCACAAAATGCCTTTCAATAAATTATTTTATATAACCCTTTTAATACTTCTGTGTTGTAAGTAATATATTTATTGACATTTTGCAGATGAGGAAATTGAGGCATGGGTTTTCCAGTGTTACACAGCTAGCAAGTGGAAAATCCTCAGTCTAAAAGATTATAAATACATTGCTATTTCTGCTACATCAAAGGATTACTCTTATGTGCCAGGTCCTATCCTAGGCAGTGGAGCAGTAGAAGTAGAAAGAAAAGATTATGCTCTTGTATGTATGTCATTTATCTTACAGAGGCACAGATGACTATATTACAGAGTAAAACAAGCGCATATGGAAAGTATGAACAGTATTATGAGAATTCACTTCTGGCTTAGTATGAGCTAGGGAAGGCTTCCTGAAAGAGGTATATTCCTAGATGGGCCTTGAAGGTGGTGGGTGATTAGGTTGCACAGTAGTTAGAATGTTGAGTCTGGAGCCAGGAAGAGCTGAGTTCAAATCCAGCCTCAGACACTTATTAGCTCTGTGATCCTGGGCAAGTCACTTAACTCTGTTTGCCTCTGTTTCCTCATCTGTAAAAAGAGCTGAAAAAGGAAATGGCAAACCACTTTAGGGTCTCTGCCAAGAAATCCCAGGGGGGGTCATGAGGAGTAGACCAAGACTGAAACCATTGAACAACAGTAATAACCAAAGAATTCAAAAGACTGGAAAATGAGTGGAGAGGGCATTCCTGGCAAAGAGAATAACTTCAGCAAAGGCCTGGATGTGAGAAAGTTTACAGAATAGGACGTTGACTGGAGCAATCCCAAAGAGGAATAAGTTTGGAAAGATAGGATAGCATCAATTTGTTAGAAGTTCTAAATACAGGATTAAGTAATTTACACTTCATTCTGTAAGTAATGCGGAGTTTTGCTGAATGAACCAAAGTAACTATATATTACAAATACCTTAGAAACATAATTTTGACAGTTATCTAGAGTATGGTTTGGACATACTCTATATAAGGACAAGTTGGAGACCATTCAAGGAGGCTATTACAGTAGTTGTGATATGTGATGAGGACATGAACCAAGGCAGTAGCAGTGTGGACAAATGTGAGAAATGTTACAAAGTTAAAACTTAACAAGATGTGGTATGTGGAAGGGTAAGGACAAGGAAAGAATCAAGAATGTTGACTCTGACAGCCTCAGAGTTCCTTCCTCAGAGGAGGAAGTTGACTTTGACAGAAATAGGGATGTTAGAAGGACAAGTTTATGCCCCTCAGAACATGAGTTCTGTTTTGGATATATTGAATTTAAGATGCTTTTGAGACATGTAGGTGGATATGTGGATAATATAGTATAATTCAGAAGAGATAGGGCTAGGTTTATAAAAAAATTTGGAACTAGCTCTCTAACGGTGAATCCAAGGGGAGTAGATTAAAATCAGAGAGAGAGGGAACAATGACAGACACCCATACTTAAGAGATGTTGAATGAATGCTCTTGCAGCAAAAGAGATTAAAGCTAAGGGAGGTGCTGGTCAAAGACTTAAGCCGATGAGGACTGGAAAAAAAAAGGACACTGGATTTAGCCGTTGAGATCCTTGATAGCATGGTTGCAACAGTTTGGGATGGAGAGTCAAGACTGAGCCAATACTGAGAATGTGGAGGCAACCAGAGTCATTCTAGAAATTTTGCAGTGAAAAGGAGCGCATATAAAGTTTGATAGCTTGAGGAGATGGAAAGGTTATGGGGAAAGTTTTTTTTTTTAAAATAGGTGTGTGTTGGCGGGGGTTGGGGGGGGCACCTGGGCTTATTTGTAGATACAACAGGGAAAGAACTTGTAGAACTGGGGAATTTTGAAGGTTAGAGGGAGTTGGCATGTGAACTTGAAGTCAGGGAACTCTATTTGCCTTTCTTTATATACTCAGTGCTTAGGAGAGTTCCTGGTACACAGTGTAATAAATGCTTGTTGATTGATTGATTAAGTGATCATAGAGTATACTCGTACAGGAGATGGAGGATTGGATAAGAAACATAGAAGATTCTGGACTTGATAAAGGAGGCTACATAGTCTCTTTCCTACAGACTGGATTAAATGAAAGAATGAGTGAAGGTATATATAACTTTTGAGGTGTGGAGTCTTGTAGATGAGGTAACACCTAAAAGATGGTCTTGATTTTTTTTAGAGGAAGTGTTCTTATTTATTGAGAGAAGATATTAATGAGATAGGGTTGAGAAAGGAAAAAAGTTTGGAACAGCTGCTATAGGAAGTGTATAAGTCAAGGAAGAATTAAAAGATCGTTGTGCAGCAGTGAGATCCCAAATGAAAAGCAGGTAATATGAATTTATTGGGGAGCATGTTGACTTCTACAAGTAATATTTTGTGACTTCTACAAGTAATATTTATCAGAAACTGGTGAAGAAAAGATATATGGTGGAGATGACTCGGGATTGACAGTGTGAATGGTGACACAAAGGAATCCAAATTGGAGTACATACAGTATTTTGTTGAAAGTGTGAAGAGAAGAAAGTAAGGTCAAAAGGGGTGATGGATATGGAGAACAGAAAAGAATGATGGAATTAGAGATTATGAGAATGGAGAATAGATTTAAGAGGACTGATGTAGTGAGAGAAGTAGAAGTGTGGGAATTTGTGGTAGGAAAGGGAATCTGCAGGGTTCTGATGATGAAGTTAGGGCAGTTAAAAATGGTGATCAGATCTAAGCTATGATTCTCTCTTTAGGATCAGGAATCTGTGTCCTAAAGAGGCCAGTTGGACATCTATAAGTATGCTGAAATTCCCAAGTATGAGGATGGAGAAAGATGGGAAAAGGAAAATTGTTAGCCAAGTATGCAAATGCTTGAGAAAGAAAGAACAGCTGGGACTCCAGTGGCTTACAGCAACAAAGATGTGGACTGGGTGATAGAGCTAGATGGAGTGAACCTCAAAGGAGAGGTTACATAGTAATGAAAACAATGGAGAGAGACAGATGGACAAAGGATACATTGTCGTCTCTAGAAAATCACATTCCAATGAACACTAGAAGATGAAAAGAGTGGTGAGTAGAGGATAGGAGCAAGCATTTATATAGCACTATTATGTGCTGTGCACTGTGCTTTACAAATGTTATCTAATTTGATTCTCAAAACAATCTTCAGAGGTAGGAGCTGTTAGTATACATCATCTAGGTAAATAAGTATACTTGATGAACACGTCCATCATTTGGCCAGCTAAACATCTTTGTGGGAAAGTAGTGGGAACTGGGGCACACCCACATGCCCCTCCCATTTAAAGCAAACACTTGCCAATGAATGAAATTTCTTGGTGCCTTTTAGGATTTCCTTTGGAAGAGACTCTCAACTGCTCATAGTAGATACTGTAATACAGTAACGTGCAGGTACTGAATAAATGTTATTGAATTGAAGTACTGTAGTGAAATCAAGGAGGATGAGAACTGAGAAAATGCAGTTTGGTTTAGTGATTTGATTATTTGTAACTTGAAAGAAAATAGTGATAGTGGACTGGGAAATTGAATCATAGGGTATATATTTCTTTCAAGAGGTAAGAAAAAATTACAGAACTATGTTTTGTTTTTTATAATATTTTCCATTTTGCAGTCCAGAATGCTATCTTGCTGTACAGAGCAAAGGTAAAAATCTCATCTTTTAGTAAATTGTTTTAGTTCAGTACTATTTTACAACCTTTCATTGCTCTTATTTGGGTGCTAGGAGTACGAGTAATATCTTTCTTAAACTCTTCCTCTTGTATTATGTCTGTCACTTAATCAAAGGTTAAGATGGGTAAGAGCATTAAGAGAGTGAGCTGTCAGGATTGGGGAAAAGGGGTAGTATTCCTAAAATATTCATTATTAATAAGCAGGACAAGTTGATTGGCAGTGTTGCCATCTAGTAATTATTATTAGTAATTACTTTTGCCTTGTGGTTTCTGATTGCTGTTCCATTTAGGTATCTAAAATATATTTCTTTTGTCATTGAATTTAGAGCAGGTGATGGTCAAATTCTAAGTGAGGTAACATTGGTAAGATGCTGCAGTCTTATATTCATCATATGTTTTCTTCATTGTTTTTATCTCACCTGCAAAGTTGATAGTTTGGAAATTGTGGTGTTCTGTGATTTCCAGCCAAAGAAACTCATTAGAAAAATACATTAAAAAAGATTTTTAGGTGTGTGTCTCTGAGCAATTTAGGACTGCTGCAAATGAAATCCTTCTTGCTCCTTCTGACCTGTTAGGTTTAGGCCTAGTTCACTGCTCATGCTCCGTGTTTGTCCACAGGTCATATACTGAAGGATTACGCATTCTGCGGCATTCTGTCGTTGTACTGTACTTACTTTTTCCTTTTTTTGGTTGTGGGGGAGATCTGTCTTGATTGACTATGCAAGCATTACTGTGTTATCTACTATCAGATAAGAGCATTTGGAGAATATTACCAACAATAGGGATTCTATCTTCCGTTTTTCTTAGGTACAGGATTTCCTGAACAGCATACAAATTATGTTTACACCTAGCTTGATAGTATTATATTTTTCTGAATGAAGTTTTCTCTTTAGTTTTATCTGTTAGAGAATCTTGTATAATTTTCACGTGTAGGAGACAGTATTTTTCAGGATTACCTTTAAAGAGGATCATTTGCTTTTCTGAATCAAGACTTTAAAAAAAAGCAACCATTGATAAATGCTAGTAGGTTCTTGTATTCTTGGCACCTTTCAGTCAGTGGTATGATTGTTGGCTTACTGTAGAAAGCTGTGTGCCAGGCCTTCTTATGTTTATTTAATTTATAGTATCAGTTTACTTCCATGTGCAAAATGTTTCATAAAGTTAAACTTTACACTTCCATTTGAATAACTCACTTGAAATTTCCTAATTCAAGAAAAAATATCTTAAGTGGGTATAAATAATAGCCAAAACATAAAACAGAATAACTATTTTACTATAACCTTCTAAAACAATTCGTAATTTTCTTAATTGCCAAGCTTTGCTTGTTTTTTCTTCTCATTTTTATGAGGGATGCTTTTATTATCATAATTTTTATAGGCATAAGAATTTGGGTCTTTGAGTTAGTAGTTCTTCATCTCTTTTACCCTATTTTAAATAATTTCCTCTGTGATTTTTCCCAGTATTGTTTTCTGTATTTCTTCAAATATTTGAAAGTAAGATCTCTCAAGGCTTTTTTCTATGTTTACACAATTTGATCTATATCCTCTTCCTGTATCTTTAGTGTTCTTTCCATTTTTTCATATAGCAAATTGGGAACTGAGTCCAGCTGTGGTGATTCTGCTCTTATTGAGGATGAATTAAATTCTTGTAAAAACACTGTCCTTTTTTCATGTTGTATTTCTTCAAATTGTATCCCTAGCAACCCTTGAAATTATCTGGCTTAGTTGGGTCTCATGGCAAGCTTTATGCAGGATTAATTTTCCTTTCCACTTTACTCTTTTGGAATTTAGAGCTACTTGTAATCTTTCAAAATGAACAGCTATGGCATTTTGAAAATGAGTTACATCTATAAACAGAACTTCTACTCTTGCATCATCCTGAGAAGGTGAAGCACCTTCGTGTTGATGCTGAGGAGCGTAATGTATAATAGTAATGATAGCTAGCATTTGTGGAGCTCACTGGTGTGCTAAGGATTATGTTAAGGGCTTTACAGATGTTATCTCACTTCATTCTCACAATAACCATTGTGGGAGGTACAGCTGAGGAAACTGAGGTAAACAGTTTAAGTGACTTGCCAAGGTCACCCACAGTAAGTGTCTGAGGCTGGAATTGACCTCAGGTCTTTCTGACTCCAAGCCCAGCACTCTATCCACTGTAGGCCATCACAGTTTTTCCCAGATTGAAAAGTCTTATCCGTAAGCATAAGTATAGTTCCAGCAACAGACTGTCATAAGACCATCAGAGATTGTTTGATCATGACATTCCATGAATCAAAGAAAATGTAAAATGAGTTTCAATCACATTTAGAACTCTTCTACTTTGGTAATAATGTTGACAGAATAGTGGAAGAGGTGGGGTATAGAACATCTTGAGAGATTCCTCAGTATAGGAGATTGTTATTCGATGATGAAATAATTAACATACTGGTAAAGGAATTGAACTACAGTTATCCCTTCCATATTGCAATTTTCCCCTTAAGGTTTCAATATATTATGGTTAAGAATAGGAAATTAATTTTGGGGGGAATTTTGTGGAACCTTGCAGATGACACATGAAGGCCAGCAGATGACACAGAGCCTATGACCGAATACTTAAACCCAGATTTTACAATAAGGTACTGTAAATACCCCACAAAAAAAGAAAAAAATGAGAATTCTCTGGTAGGAACATGGGCCAAAAAATTTTGTGCAGATTTTCCAGATGGCACTGTGCCCCTAGCCCTGGTTTTGTGGAAGGGATAACTGTATATGAATATTGTCATTTTTGTTATAAATAAAACCAGAAAAAAATGTTGCCCTTAAATGGTAGATGATTCACGGATTTTCCATGGAGAGATGAATAAAGAAGTTGACCGTTTAATTGTTTGGCAAAGATAAATACCTGTTTTTCCATAGATCATTTGCTTATATAGTGTGGCAGAACTCAAGAAGAGAGTAAGCAAAAAAGTCATAAGAAGGGGAAAAAATTGTGACTTGTTTGCTCCTATATCTTTATTGAGATTCTCTTAAGCCAGTGCTTCTCAAAAATTAGAACTTCATTTTAAACAAAGCTTTGGCAGAACACTTGGAATAAAAGACAGTAGAGACAGTTAGGTGGCACTGAGCTGGATAGAGTGCTGGACCTGGAGTCAGGAAATTGTTTAGTCCTTTTTCATTGTCTGTGACTCTTCATGATCCTCTGGCAGAGAGAAGCTGGAGTGGTTTGCCATTTCCTTCCCCAGCTCATTTTACAGTTGAGAAAACTGAGGCAAACAGGGTAAGTGACTTGTCCAGAATTTTCGGACTCTATTCACAGAAGCATGTAACTGTCCTGGAGTCAGGGTGATCTGTGCTTAAATCCAGCTTCAGACACTTAGTAGTTGTGTGACCTTGTGCAAGTCACTCAGCCTGTTTGCCACAGTTTCCTGAACCATAAAGTTGTTATTGTTATCTAGAATTATTGTTTTTAATTTTTATTAACAAACAATATAAAGTTCAATAAAGAAAATTTGGGGTATTTCAGGCTTCCTTGCTGGACAGTTTATGAAACACTGATGCAAATCTAGTCAAATATATTTGATTTTCAACTTAAATGCAACAACAGATACAGGGAATATACTGGAAAATATGGTTTAGGAATAAGAAATGAGTCTAAAGGTTCACATACATCTATAATACAGATACTTTCTTCAAAAAGGGAAATAAAAATGCATTGGAAATAGTCTGTATTTAATGCCCACTCTCCTCCCAACACACACCCACTCTTGTACATACACACGAGAAAATTGACTATATCTTTATTGATAGTAAATGATTTGATTTTGAAGTAGAAATTGTTTTTTAATTGATCGATCAGGCAACATTTATTAAGCACTTCCTATGTGTCAAGCACTATAAGGTGCTAAGGACACAAAGACAATTCTGCCTTTAAGTAGTTTACATTCTAAGGCAGAAGACCTCGTACTAACATATATATATATATACAAAACAAACTATAGGATAAATAGGAAATAATCAGTAGAAGGAAGGCACTAAAATTAAGAGGAGTTGCTGAAAGACTTCTTGTAAGAGATGGGATTTAGTGTAGCACCGGTGCTATATTCACAGTGCCCACAGCACAGTTCTGAATCACAAAATACGACAGACTCCACATGGAAGACAGACCCAAAACATTTATTCTGACACCAGAAAGCCAAATCCATCATAGTACCAAAAATCCATACACAATAACAATGCAGAAGACAACACTATCTCTAAGCCTTCCCCCTGCTAGGCTCCCACAAACCAGCTGCATTAAACAAATGACAAACAGGCTTCCCTTAAACAGATTGCCCTTCTCACACTCACAGCCAGCTGCGGGCTTGTCTGCATCTTTCACTTCTGAGTGCTCTCTCACTCATTTTTTCTCAGCTCTGCTCTAGCTCCACCTCTTCCTGTTTCACCTATTCAGCAAACTCTTCCCACCACAGGCTTCATGTGATTCATGCAGGTCACATGGGCCTTTTAATGAATGTGAACCATCTCCCCGTTTAAATTACCATTACATAAAGGAGGCCAGATTTGTCAGTAGTCATTTGTGGAGGAGGGAGAGTCATCCAGATATGGGGGCAAGCCAAAGAAAATGCTTGAAGCTGAGAGAATTAAAATACAAATATGATTTTTATGAAAAGTAATTTCCTCTAAAACACATGAAAAAGCATTCAGTACGAATTCAGTCAGTGCTTGACTAGAGGCTTTTGGTGGTAAAGATAAATTTGACCAAATGAAAATAACAAGTGGCAGTAAATGTACTAGCAGTAGTTCATTCTCCTATTGTATATTTGGAATATTTCAGGTATGTTTAGCCACTTTTTCCTGATGACAAATAAGCCTAGAGGGAAGAGAGAAAGGAGTAAGCATTTACTGAGCACTGACTGTGGATGAGGTTCTGTTCATCTGATCCTCACCACAACCTGTAGGGACCTACTTACCCTCGTTTTACAATTGAAGAAAATGAGGCAAACAGTTGTTAAAATGACTTGCCCAAGGGGTCACACAACTAGTGTTTTCTACTGAATTTGAGCTCCATTCTTCTTGAATCCAAACCTAGCAACTTTTATTAAAAACTAGAGTTTTTTTTAAACTGTGATTCATTGTTTTCTTTTAAGAATTTTATGTACACATTTTTCTTAAAATGAATGTACTATATAAAAAATCAAATTTGAGTTTAGGCAGAAGATATATTTAAGACTGCTAATCTAAAAATAATTTTATTAGCCTAGTTTTCTTTTGTAAGTTAAGACTTACTTGTGCCAAGTAAGATATTCTGTTAAACAACTAAAACTAAGATGCAGAAATAGCCTATTTGGAAATTAATAAATGAAGTATCTGTCAGGGTTGTCAGGAATTTTTGTCGTATATGGAAATGTGTTTTGCATGACTGCATGTGTAAGCGAGGTCAAATTGTCTTTTCATTGGGGGTGACGGGAAAGATGGAGAGAATTTGGAACTCAAAATTTGGGAAAAACAAGAATGTTAAAATTGTTTTTACATGTAATGGGGGAAATAAATATTAAACAGTTAAAAATAAAAAATATTGATTTTCATTTGTGCTTTGGGACATGAAATGCATGACTTTCAATTATATGTAATTGTTAGTGTTGTGTTAATTTTTAAGTAGTTTTTAAAAATTCCTTATTATTAGCTTTAATGAGTAGGAAACCCTGTCAAAGAAACAAAGAGGACTTTTTTTTAGTAAAAGTACCTGGAAAATATGTTGTTGGTAAAGAAAATATGATGAAAGTACAGCTGGGTGTTAGGTGAGCTGAATTAAGTCCTATGTCTACCATAGTTTTGTGACTGAACTTCGTTTTTCTTACCTGAAAAAGCAAGTGCATATGACTATGATCTCTATGCTTTTTATTTGTTGATGTTTAAGTTAAAAAAGTAAGACTATTAAAAAAAAAGATTGATTTACTTAGAAAATGCAAGTACAGTATACTAAAGTTATTGTACATTTATTATTAATAAGTGCATCCAAGCCATTTTACTGTATTGTGGTTCTTTAAGTAATTCTTCGGGTTCTGCTCATTTCCTTTAAATCCTTAGCACTTAACTCAATGCATGGCATTTAATTGATTGCTGGTTGGTAGACGTCACTCTACGTTTTTAGTCCATGCAAATCTTCTAGATTTATCTGAGTTATTCTCTTTTAAAACTATTTCTTTTTGCATATGATATGATGATATACTTGGAAATTCCCAAAGATTCAACTGAAAAGTTAGTTGAAACAATTTTAGCAAAGTAGCGGATTATAAAGTACATAAATCCATCAATATTCCTATATATCACAAATAAAATCCTGCAAAAAGAGATAAGAAAAGATACCCCATTTAGAATAACTCTAGACAGTATAAAATATTTTGGAATACTCCTGCCAAAAACAAACCCAGAAACCATATGAACACAATTTGGAAAAAAAGATAATTTGGAAAATAAAATCAGATTTAAATAATTGGAGGAATATTCATTCCTTATGGGTTAAGCAAGGCCAATGTAAAGCAAATGAGAATTTTACCTAACATATATTCAGTGCCATCCCAATTACCAAAAATGTATTTATTTAGAAAAATAATAACAAAATTGGGAAGAACAAAATTCAAGGGTGTCAAAGGGACTAATGAAAAAAATGTAAAGGAAGGAGATTTAGCAGTACCAGATCTTAAACTATACATATAATTATTGCCATACATATGGCAGTAATTATCAAAAGTATCTTTTGTGCTTTATTAAAGGCAATTAATATTCCATTTATGTTCAGATACAATAACTTGTTCAATCATTTCCCAGTTTGTGGGTACCTACTCACTTTGGTTCTAGTTCTTTACTAAAATAAAGTGTACTTTTTTATATGTGTGTATATGTGTGTATATATAAACCCTCCAAAATTAACTATTTCCATCTTTTGTGATCTTTGCCAGCTTTCTGGATGAGATGAGGGTGTGGGACTGATTTAATTGTGCTAGTTCCTTCCCTCAGTGATTTAGAGCACTCTTTTGTGCTAATAGCTTGCAGATATTTTTGAAAATTGTTTTTCTTTGAAACACTTAGCTTTTGGGGAGTGGCATTTGATCTTACATAATATCAGACCTTTTTCAATTGCAATGTCTCATTTTATCCTCACAACAACCTTTTGGAGATAGGGGCTGTTATTCCCATTTTACAGATCAGGAAGCTGAGGCAAACAATTTATGTGACCTTCCTAGAGTCATGTAGCTAGTGTCTGAGGGATGGATTTGAATGCAGATCTGCTTGAGGCCATGTTCAGTCCTCTATTCACTATACCACACAGCAATACTTGATATGTTGAATTTTTCTTGAATCAGCCTTTTCTTCCCTTTTTATCCTAGATACACTAATTTCTTCATGCAAAAAGCTTTTCATTTTCATATAATTTAAACTCATCTCTTTTTTACCTTTTGTAATCTCCATTCTTTGCTTGGTATAGAATTAGCCCTCTGCCTTTAACTGTGAAAGATACGTTATCTGATTCTCTCTTCTAATTTTTAATTGTATGATCTTTAATATTCAAGCCATGCATGCATTTTGCGATATGTGTGGTATAAGACATTCTAAAACTTCACTTTTCAAAACTGCTTTCCAACTATTCTTCTCACATAGGGTTTTTTTTCCCTTCATAACTTGTTTTCAGATTTATCACATACTAGGCTAGTAAATTTAATTATTTGCCATTTTTCTTTGTCTAGTCTGTTTGATCAGAAGAAAGTTTTGAGCTTCTTGTTACTTCTCAATTTTGTTATTGTTATATCGTAAGATTTAATTTTGTAGCTTGTACCTTTACTAAAACTATTAATTATTTCAGTTACCAAGCAGGCACCTAGGCAGTTCCATGGATAGAATGCTGGGCCTGGAAACATAATCCTGAGTTCAAATTAAGTCTCGGACATTTATTAGCTCTGTGACCCTGGACAGTTTACTTGATCTTTCCCTCAGTTTTCTTCATCTGTAAAGTGAGCATGATTATAGGACATGCCCTCCAAATTTGTTTATTGTGAGAATATAATGAGATGTTTGTAAAGCCTTTTGCACACCTTGAAGCAATACATACACACTGTTCATATACATATAACATATATGTATGTATAATAGCTTCTAGCTATTTTACTATCCATTGTTTTCTAAATAAACCATTAGTACCTAGGAATGTTTTTTTTCCTCTTTTGATGCAATATGTTAATGCATTTAATTTTATTCTCATTGCTACTGCTGGAATTTCTCCAAATTATATCAAATATCAGTTGGGCAAGAGCTTTATTACTGTATTCATTGGGAAGGCTTCTAGTGTTTTCCCATTTGATTTTACCATAACCATTTTATGGATTACAAAATAAGGCCAAGAGCTCAAAGTGGGTGCATAAGCAAACTCTTTCCTAAACTTATTAACCTGGCTTCTTACCCATAAGGTATTTTTATCTTTATTATTTATTACTATAATTAGATACTTTGGAAGGGCATTGTCTTGGGTTAGAGATTCACTTACAGGGATTAATGGAACTTCCTCATTGTGATGGGTTGCCACAGTAACTGTGCTAGAGCCTTGCTAGGAGCTTTCATAGTTTGCAAGGTCTCATCTTGAACTACTGCTAATAAAGATGAGTGAAATCTTTAGAGGCAGTTATACTGATAGTACTATGCAATGATAATTGTTTAAATGTCCCTGAGAAAAGAGAAAGTTTATATAGAATGTTAATATAAAAATCTCAAAAAGCATACTTAATTTGGATTTAATGTAGGTAGTGGTTTGCAATCTGTCAAAAAGCGTACTTAATTTGGGTTTATTCAACTTAGATAGTAGTTTGCAACTAGTGAGCCAGACTGAGGAGACTTATTAAAATGGTATTTCAATCATTATGTGCCTCAGGCTTTATCCTTGTGATCTTTTATCCTCAACAAAATACAGAATTTTTCTCAGAATAGTAAATCAGCAAATATTCATAGAGGAACATACATACATACTGGAGACCCACAGATGTCATCCCTACCACCCATTCAGGTACGCAGGAGTACCTGTGCATGCATCCCTGCATGTACACACAAACACACACACATTCATGAACTTTTTGGGAAAACTCTTTATCATATCTGTATAGGGGTATCTAAGTGGTGCAGTGTGCATAAAACTCTATTCCTCAGGACTCGAGTTCAAATTTGGCATCAGATGCTTAGTGGCTTTGTGACCCTGGGCAAGTCAACCCTAATTGCCTTGCAAAAATAATCAACCCAAGAGTGATACTGAATTTATGATAACTTTTGTCACATGCCTTCTTAAGCAACAGAATACTAACAACCAAACTTAGACTTTTCTAAGAAAAAAAGATCTTTTCTAATTCTTTTGACCTTAAGATGCAACAGGGTCCTTTAATACTTGTTGCGTGGTTTGCTAACCTAATTAATAAACTGATTATTAATTACCCAAAAACTGCCTCTTGGGGTTTTCATTCTTCTCACTCCTGAAACTTTATGTTAAAGTTGGTCTGTGTTCACCTTTGTTTGGGGAGGTACTATCCCAAGCTTCATTTTTTTTTTTTTAAGTTGGTGTTTTCAGAGCTAGTTCTGAGGTTCTATGACCCAGGACTGTGTATAATTGGTTAATTTAATTGCCAGTCAGCACCAGCTGTACCCTGTGCCAGCAGTGACCATTACTGACCAGTTGTCCAACCCTCTTACTGTCTTTAACCCCAGAGCTCCTGAACCTTGTGTGGCTGCTGTTGTTAATGCCTCAGTTTGAGTTACTGCTGTTGTTACTGGACAAGTCTCCACCCCAGTGTCATAGACTCAGTATCTCCTAAGTTTTCTTAGACTAGAAAAAATGTCTCATTCTGACCTTTTGTTGGCGCTGGCTCTCAAAAATCTGATTTGGGACATTATTTTAAAGTGTTTTTGGAGGGTAATGTCGAGAGAATTGAGCTGGGTTGCTGCCTCTAATCTGTCATGTTCACTCACTTTCTTTAAATATACATTTAAGCTTTCTTGAGCACATTTGGACCACATTTACATGTTTTATCTGCCAGATTTTAAAAAATAAACCTAATAAATGAAATGTGAAATATTTACATATGTATTCACTCACAGGTTTTTTTCATTGTCATCTTTTTGATACTAAGTTTTATTAAAAATAACGTCTTTTAATAATCATTATGGATTCATAGGCTTTAGAATTGGAAAAGACCATAGAATTATCTGACATTCATTTTACATGTGAGGAAGCTGAAGTCTGTAGAGTAAAAATGAGTTTTCCAAAGTCCCATAGCTCTTCCAGAAGACTATATTGGGGAGGGTTAAACTTTGGAATTTGCTTTTTCCAAATTCAGTGCTCATCCTGCTGCACTTTCTAGAGTTAGCCTTAATTTATAAGTACCTAATTTGCTTTTATAGACCAAATTTCACATAAAGATATTGAAGGTACCCTTTTGTATTTATGAAATGTTGTAATCATTTTGTTATGCTGACTACTCTTTTGAAAAGTTTTTGACTATGTATTCCTATTGGTGCCTTTTTATTTTTTTTCCCTTTTGAATGAGGTCTTTTATACGTCAAAAGTATTATAGCAATGCATTTTTCTAGATTTGAAATATTTTCATTTCATTTATATAGCTTTATTTGATTATTTTTACAGCATTTAAAATACTATTTTTTAATTTATTTAGTAAGTATCTTGGTTCCATAGCTATCCAATATTAAATGCTATCATAGTGATCATATAATTAGTGAACTCAGTATATTATATGATATAGGAGCTTATAATACTATTCATCTAAAGAAAAAATTGGAAATGACAGTATGCATTGGAGTGACAGTATGCATATCCCTTTTTCATATTTGATGACTGTGAAATTTTTCAAGGTTTGAGTTTTGTTTTTATAATAATTCCTAAAAATAGACTTAGAAAATGCTTCATATATGGTATCTTGTAGGAGCTTTGGGGAACTATGGAATTGCAGGAATTTAATGTAGGATTGCCAGATATCCAAACCAGAGAGTCCTTTAGCTTTTTATGTGTTGAGCCCCCTCCCACCCTCACCATTGACAGCCTATGGACCCCTTCTCAGAATGTTTTTAAATGTATAAAATAATTTATACGATTGCAAAGGAAACTTATTTAAATAGTCATCAAAATGTTAACAGCTTTATGAATGTCAGGTTAAAAATTTATATTAACAATCCTTCTGAAGGATTGACACAGAAAAGTTGAAGACTGAGACTTACTTGTTAGTGTTATGTCAGTTATACATATATTTGAAAACAGATCTTATGCATTCTGTTTATCCTCCTATCACAGGCTGTGATAGGAACTTTATGTAGCCATCAGTTTCAGGGTACTTGTACCCTAATGAAAACCTGAATCTTTGAGTGTTTTTTAAAGATAAGGTAGCAGTTTTCTGTATTCCACTCTAAGAAAGAACCCATGAGAAAGGTCCTTTGCCATTTGAACAAAAAAGCTGTAGAAAAATGATAAGAAGAAGTGGAACTTTTTGGTAGTTGGTGGGGTTAGGGAGAAAGAGTAGAAGAGAACATGGGAGAACATAAGGACAGCAGCTGTATGGGCACTGTGTGCTATTCTTCCATGATCTTACGTGCTCAAGTTGTTGATTTACTGGTCAGTATGCTGTTGTTTACACATAATGTATGAAACCCTGAATCTGCTAGAAGAAAGTGAAGCATAGGGAAAGTAGAAGAAACAAAGTAATAGATCTTGAAAAAGAAACTGATACATTGACTTTATAGAGAATGTAAATGGAGATGAGTTCACATTTGATTTATTTGGAGAGAAACTTGCCAGGCAAAGAAGTCTGAGAATAATAATTATGTTGCACGTGTTAATCCAGAGGTCTTTTAAAATGGAAATGCCTTCCCATAGAGTAAAATGAGTGGTAAACATAGCACTCTGTAGACTTCTATAAAAAGTAACCATATTTTTTTTCTTTTAAAAGTATCAATATGTAAGACAAAGTGATCATTTGAAATAGTTTAAGGATAAATATATTTTAAAAGCTCAGGTAAATTGTTGCCTGCCAAGACCTCCATAGAAACAATTATTTTCTTTTTCTCTGCAGCCAAGTATCATTTTCCCCCATTTTGGTATTTGCAATTTATAGTTCATTCAACTGTTCGTTGATCATGTCGTGTTACAGTTTAATGGAAATTATTGATACAAATATGACTAGTATTACCCCTTTCCAATGTATCTTACACATATCTACCAAGTTGATATCTTCAACACACGTCATTCCCCTAAAAAAATCTTTGGATCATAGATTCAAAATTAGAAGACAACTAAGAAGCCATCTACTTCAGCCCACTCATTTTAGAGATAAGGAAACTAAGACCCAGAAAAGTCAGTTTATTCACTTCTCTTAATAAGAGACATAAGAAGGAAATTGTTCCCTATTAATCCTTAAGGCACAATTTGGAATCATTTGCCTGACATTTACAGCTTTGGCTCCTGCACACTCTTTATATTCTTATTCCTTTAAAAAGTAAATCCTCTTATGAAGAGGATACCAAGCCTAGAATTAGGAAAATCTGAGTGCAAATTCAGTTTTGAACACTTTTAACTGTATGACCCTGGCCAAGTCACTTAACTCTTTGTTTGCTTTTGCTCCCACATCTGTAAAATGGAGATAATAGCTCCCACTCTTGACGGTTGTTGTGAAGATAAAATAAGACCATATTTACACAGTGCTTAGCAGGGCCTGGCACATAGGATATACTCTAATGTTAATATTATCACCATCATCATCATCATCATCATCATCTCAATCTCTAGTCTTGGAGCTTCGTGCTTAGCTCAGACTGAAATCACTCCTTATACTATTGGATGGCAAGGGCAAGGACTGCTTCATGCTGAATGTGGTGTGTAAGGCCTAGTAAAGGACTACACCCAGTTCTTTGCTGAAATTTTGGATTATGGATAAATTTAGATTTTTGCTTTGCCTCCTTCTCTGTCTTCTCCTTTTACACCATTGCACACCAATTCAAACTTAGCCATATATTACTGTTTTTGATAGTTGCAGCTTTCCTTCAAAACACCAGGTACTTTCCAGGTGTCCTAGTCTTCTTCCTCTGCTTTATGCATGAGCTAGTAGACTGTTCTTTTATTGCTCTATTACTGGCCCCTTTCTCCTTCGGTGAGTATAGGCTGCTTTTTTGAGCTTTGCTTTCTGCCTATCCTGACTTGTTTCTACTCAGGTCCTTTCGATAGTATTATTGTGCAGTCCTGGAGTGGATGAAGTTGCTTAGAACGGTTTCTCATTGGCTTTCTTTTGCAGAGTATTTGTAAGGAATATGAACTCTTTCCTCTTAGGGTTTGACAGATAATCAACAAATATTTCAATATATACAAAGAACAAAAAGAGGATTCATATAGAAGTGTATTTGTAGTACTGATTGTGCATATGAAATTTAAGATGATAGCAACTGAAATTCTTTGCTGACTATGCACTTCTGAATTTTTTTTTTAATGTCTTTTTGTTTCCTTGACATTTTTCTGTTTCTGTCACTACCTTCTAATCCAGTCCCACCCCTCCTCCACAAAACCAAACAAAAATAGAAGCAAACCTCCCTTGTGACAAATAAGTTTAGTCAGGCAAAATAAATTCACACATTGACTATGTCTGAAAAATGTATGTCTCAGTTTGCACCTCTAGTGCTTGCCAGGATGTGGGAAAAATGTTTTAATCATCAGTCTTCAAGAAAGCTTATGATTAATCTTACATTAGAGAACCTGCCAAAAAATCTACCAAATATTTATGTACCTAACACTTTCAAAGTTTTTACTTTACATTTTTTTGCAGTATAAATTGTTTTTCTGCTGCAGTTCATTTTTGCATCAGCCCATCTACATCTTCTCACGTTTCTCTGAATCCATCTCTTCAGTCATTTCTTATTGCACAATAATATTCCAATACATAGAATTTATTCTGTCATTCTCCAGTTAAGGGGTACTGATTTTGTTTCCAGTTTTCTTCTAAAGATACTGTAAATATTTTTGTATACACTGGTGTATATGCAACCAATAGTGGTATTGATGGATCAAAGAATATGTATGATTTAGTTTAACTTGAGTTTAATTCCAAATTGTTTTCCAGAATGGGCAAACCATTTCACAGCTCTTCCACAATCTATCTGACTTCAAACAATTGTTATTTTTCCTTTTTTTTTCATTTCCATCCATCTTAGGATTGTGAAGTGGAACCATATGTATCTCCTTTGTTAGGAATTTGAAGCATTTTTTTTTCACATGACTGTTGCTAACTTACATTTCTTTCTAGATCAGCTTGTTCATCCCCTTTGATCATTAATCTGTTGGAAAATTATTTTTTGTTATATCATTTCCCTATATATATCTGGTTTTTCAGGTATTTATCTGAATTTATGGTGTGAACTTTTTATACTTGAGTCAGATGTCCATTTGGAAGTTTATTGAAGTAAACAGTTACATGAAAAATTCATCTAAACTTAATTTCTACCAGTTTCCCTGGCAGTTAATCTGCTTGGGAGTTTCTGGTCATATAAAACACTACTCCACTGTGGTTGATAGTTTTTAGATCTCTTTTCTATTTTTAAATTTAGTATCAAATAGTTTTGTTTACTCTTTTTAAGATCTGGGAATCCTGGACTCTGTTTTCCATTCCCATTTTTAATTGATTTCTCTTGAATTTTTCATTTTTTTTCCTCTACAGGAATTTTTGTTGTTTGTCCAGTTGTAGTTGGTAGTTTGTTTTGTTGCAAAAATTTAAAAAGGCATAGCATCAGCTTGGTCCTGCCAGGATCAATGAGTAACTCTCCAATTATTCAAATCTTCTTTCTGTAAAGAGTTTATATTTGTAGTCACATTTTAAAACAACATCAGCAGAAATACCCAAGTGTTTCTTTGTAGGTTAAGTCTCTGATATTTTATACATTTTCTTATTTTGAATGAGATTTCTTTTTTAATCTTGATGTCTGCCTTATATAAGTTTATGTCCTGCCATTTTTTCCCCCTCTAAAACATAATTTTTTTGGAGGATATGTGTGGGGGAAAACCATGAGATTTCATTGCAATAATAAATGCCCTCTATCAAGGATAATGAATGCTTGCTCTGAGCTGCCTGAGGCATGACAAGTTATGACTTGAACTCAGGTCTTCTGATGGTGAGGCCAGCTCTTTTTATTACACCATACTGTTTCTCCATCAATTATTAGAGATAATTTTGGTTCCTCTTTGCTTCTCCTTATTTCCCCAATTTTTTTTTTTTTACTTTTCCTGGCATTTTAAGGCTACCTCAAAAAATGGTGATGGTAGTAGATGATTATATTATATCTAATTATTTAAGAAAGACTTTAGTATTTCTCCATTACAAATAACCCTAGCTCTTCAGTTTAGATCTGTACTGTTAAAGAAAGTATTATTCATTTTTTTAACCAAATGAGTTTTTATTATTTTATTATTGATATGGTCTGTTGTATTTTTTCCTAATGTTAAATCATCCTGCATCCTTGGCACTTATCAAGCTAATTTGGTGATAATAATTGGTAGTTTGGATAATTGCTGTAGACTTTATTAGAAACTTATTTAAATTTTTTTTTTTCAGTATTCATTATACAGGACTATAGTTTGCTTTATGAAACTTCATGGGTTTGGTATTAGTATTATTTTTCATATATATCTGAAGTTTTAAAAAATTCTGTTGATGCCTCTTTTACATCACCTACGTATTTTCTATGTAGCCTACTCCTTCCCTAGCCACCCTTTATAATCATTAAAAAAAATTTTAAAAAGTGATCACATCACAGAAGCTTAATTTATGCAGTAATACAAATTCATAATCCCTCCCACTTCTGCAAAAACAGAAAGAGAATGCAAGTATCTTCTCATGTATTTTTGGGAAAATGTTGGTCTTTAAATTTTTGAAGCATTCAAGTTTTAATGGTTTTATTGTTTTCCATTATACTGTTGTAGTCAGTGTGAATAGTCAAGCTATCCTGTTTGTCTTCTGAACTTCCTCTTTTCAAGAAGTACCTGAATGACCCTCTTTTTTTTGCTAGACTTATAGTTGATAATTTTTTTCCCTCTCCTGAATCCCTTCCCTTTCCCATTTAAAACAAAGCGAAAAACTCTGAAACACCCTTGAAACCAGTAGGCATAGTCTGGTCAAAAATGCACATCACAGGCCACACCTGAAGTGCCCCATCACTTCGTTAGATGGTGGGAAGTATGCTTATCAATCACTATGACGTATTGGCTGTTGATTGCATTGGTCACATAGTTTTTAAGTCTTTCAAGGTTGTTTAAAGTTCTTTACAATGATGTGATTTCTATGTATAAATTAATTTCCTGATTCTGCCTCTTTATCAATTTTTTATATAAAGTTTTGCTTGATTTCTTTGAGTCCCCATCTCCTTTTATAGCTTTATCATACAATTGCGTTCCATATTTTGTTCAGTCATCGTGGATATTACATTGTTTTCCTTTTTTTTTTCTTCAAGGGCTTTTGTGAATATTTTTATACATTTAAGACCTTTTGTGAATATATTTATATATAGATATATAGATATATATGAGACCTTTTCATATCTTTGGAGTGTATGTTGACCTCCTATTCCCAACCACTGTTTTTTTCCTAGGACAAAGAAGAATTAGGATTCTGGACCTGGCTGAGATTTGTGACTTCATTGTTATATGACATTCCCTGTGAGGGTCATGAAGCATATGGAATTACCCATTTACATTGCCTCTCAAA
Organism: Potorous gilbertii; assembly: GCA_028658325.1. Taxonomy (NCBI): domain Eukaryota; kingdom Metazoa; phylum Chordata; class Mammalia; order Diprotodontia; family Potoroidae; genus Potorous; species Potorous gilbertii. The sequence continues at coordinate 246,956,288 of CM053771.1, read as the reverse complement.
GTGTTGGAGAGAACAGACCTAATAATTGTAAGCGTGCATATGAATTGGATGAACTCATCCTTAAAAAGGAGAAGATTGATAGATTAGAAAATCTACCCTAACATTAAAGTTTTCTTTTAAACAAAAAATGCACTTAAAGAGTTATACTGTCTTTCCATTTTTCTTGAGGTAGTTCTAAAGCTATGGTTTTTTGCCTGGAGCACAGCCCCTCGAATTTGTTCTTGGTAACTTTCAGTAAATTGATTTTCCTTCTAAATCCTATCTTAGGCATTTAAAAATACTAATTTGAGAAAGGGGTCCTTTCCTCTACATTACTTAGGGAGGTGGTTCCATGACATAACAGGTTTAGAACCTCTATTTTAGAGGAATCTAGGCTTGGTTAGAATATTTGAAAATGTCATCTTTTCTGTAGTCCCTGTCATGTCTTGTATGTTGAGAAAATCAAGAGTTAATTCTAAGTGTGGACATATTAAAGTTTAATCAAATCTAACTTTCTGTTCTGATACTACCTACTCTTAAGACTTATTTTAGAATTGGATGGGATCTTGGAATGTTAATCTATATTTCACCTTCCACCTAATAAAAGAAGGAACTTCACTTATAAGGAAATTGATACCCTTGAGTTTCCTGTTTATTTGTAGCTAGACTGGGATTTTAAACAATATTCTGTGTCTTCTCCTTCCATTGCTCCATGCTATATAAATGCCTCAGTGTGCTATGGCAGATATTTGGGACTGTGCCTGGTATCTTGATATGTTTAAACTAGCATCAATTTGCCATGTCTATAATTTGCCAACATTTTATAATTAGAAGCCATATCTGTACTTTTAAACCATTTGTGTCAAAAGTTCCTGATATCATTCCAGTACCACCATTTATTAGCCTCATCACTATTAGAATTGAAAGGGACTTTGTGTTATGTAATTTACTCTCTTAATGTAGCAACATTTGCTGATTAATTGTTGACCACCCACACTGGTTCAAATGCCATTGAAAAAGGATGTACTGAGTGGCAGCTAGGTGGCACTGTAGATAGAACACCAGCCTTGGAGTCAGGAGCACCTGAGCTGTGTGACCCTGGATAAGTCACTTAACCTCGATTGCCTTGGGAAAAAGAGAATATAATGTCTCAAAGACAACCCATCCCATTTCTGAATACCATTAATTAATATAAAACTTTTCCTTGTGTTGACCCAAAATCTTCTTTTAATCACTTCTTTAAATACATTAATTGTATGATATTGGGCAAATAATTTAATTCTCTGTGCCTTAATTTCTTTTACTACAATGTAGGGTTAATAACATCTGCCCTGTCCTTTTTTTTTTTTTTTTGTGAGGATAAATTTGGACTATAAACCTGGAATGAATTTGAGAAATCAAGTAGGCCAAAGCTCTTATTTAACAGATGAAGAAATTGAGATTCTAGCACTGAAATAATTTAATCACAGGTTTAACAACTAATGGTAGAGAAGATTGTAACTGAGACAATGTAGAGGGAAAGGCTTTTTAAACTATAAAATAGCATGCAAAATATTACATTAAAAAATAACTGAACTAGAGGTATATGTTTCAGGTATAAATTAACAATATTATAACCAGCAATTGTTATAATTTGAATTTTGGCTGAGGTTTAATATGTTTCTGCTAAGCATTGGTATGTACTTTTAAATGTTAATTAAGTACCCAAAGTATTTAATATTAATAGCTTTCTGTTGAATAGTGAGTCTATAAGCATTCATATAGGGCCTATTACATATATCAGGTCCTGGGGAGATAGAAATTTTAAAAAAAAGTAAGACAGTCACCATGCCCTCAAGGACTTGTTATTCAGTTGACTAATTGGGGCCCTGGTGTGCTGGGAGGACTAGTACCTCTGCTGTGAAGGCTTACCCAGTCCTTTTCTGTTCTGCTCATCCACCTTTGCTGTATATCTGATTCACCCAGCTTTCATCTGTGGCTCCAAGAAGTTGTAGGAGTTCAGGTAGCCATACTCCAGTAAAACAGTCTTGACAGACAGACTAGCCTTGAGGGCAGTCAAGAGGCCTCAAATATGTCAGTGAAGGATGGATATGTTTGCCCCAAGCAAGTGAAGACTTGCCCCTGTGCCATGAGCAGATGAGAATGATTTGTTCCAATGGCACCGAAGGTGACTGAAGCAGATGCTGTGGAAAACTTAAAACTTGGTCAGACATAGAAGTCACCGAGGTCTTCCACTGCATCCTGGGCCATTGCCAATCATCCTGAGTTTTTTCTTGCCACTGGACTTAGATGACTGGAAGAGAGTGTAGCTGTGGACTTTGTGCAACTCTGTCTGCTTCATTTAAATCTACTTACACACAAATCAAGACATGCTATCTTCCCCTGTCTCTGCCCCCATCCCCCATTGATTCTCTTCCAAAACTTGAGGAACAGTAAAACTTCTATAACATTTCAAAAAACATTTAGATTGCCATCTTGGGGAGGAGTGAGGGAAGGGAAGGAAGGAGAAAAAATCTTATAAAAAATGAATGTTAAATATTATTTTTAGATGTGTGTGGGATGGCTCAAATCCCTACTTAATTAATTACTCAGAGGCCTCTCAAAATGATGACAGAAAGTTTATTTATTCGATTCTCGAGAAGTGGGGCAGTTCTTGTACCAGTTCACCTGGAGCAGGAAAAGCCGAAGACAAAGGAGAAGTAATGAGATATGTGTGTGTGTGTATGTGTGTGTGTGTGTATATATATATATATATATATATATATATATATATATATAGAGAGAGAGAGAGAGAGAGAGAGAGAGAGAGAGAGAGAGAGAGAGAGAGAGAGACTGAGAGAGAGACTCTAACGCGGGTCCCTCCCTCCCTCCCTACTGACCATTATCCTCATTAGCTGAGAATATGATCTTAGATCCTAGACATGAAATCTAGCCAATCCCTTTTGAAATGAAGACATCGAAGAATTATGTAAGTTTCATCCAATCATTGAGACCCTAATGTACTATACAGTTTTATATCCTTATATGGAATTATTCCATTCTAAAAATATTGTAACCTTGAGCCTCTCGATGTTACCTCACCCCTGGGAGAAGAATTACAATCTGAGAAATCTTCACTAAACCTATTCCACTCACATGTAACTGGAAAAAATAAAGTACTACTTAAAAATAACCAAAAATAGTCTGGTATACATCCGTGATGAAAGAATAATTAGGCAACCCAGAACATTACTTTGGTACACCAGAAGATGGCCATGTACTGTGTTGACTTAATCCTCTTGAAAGGATATCTAATAATGGCACAAGATGAAAGCTGTATTGAGGGTTTGATTTATCCTCCCAATGGAAGTAAGCATATTTATTAGTGTAAGATATGGAGCTAAAACTATTAACGAGAGGTTAATTAAATTTTAATTTAAACACATGAAATTTTTATTGGTTTGCTAACCTAAAATGGTGCTTTTTGAGTTTTGGGGAATGATAGTAATGTTTCACATTTTAAAATTTGACTAGATCTCTGAGAACAAACAATGAAAAGAGCCAGAGTTGTGGGATAGTTCCATAAGATAAGAAAGTAAATAGATATTCATATATATGAAATCAAGACTTAGATATAGGTGTGTTTCTGGTTGATTAGAGAGGGCAGGGGAGGGCTCATTTGATTATTAAGGTTTTCAATCCTAATGTATGGGATAAGTTTATCCAATTTCAGTGAAGTTTAGAAGTACATACTTCATGCTTCTCAGATGTCTATCTTTCCTTCTTATCCCTGGGTTCTCTTATTTCCACACACATTGTAAATTGTCATCTCATAGCGTGTCTTGTCTCTGTATTCAGTTGGTCGTTTTTTCTTTGTTCCCCAGTGTTATCCGACTCATTGTGACTTTATTTAGGGGTTTTCTTGGCAAAGAAACTGGATTAGTTTGCTATTTACTTCTCCATTTCATTTTACGGATGAGGAAACTTAGGCAAATGATGTTAAATGATTTGCCCAGGGTCAGACAAATAGTGAGAATCTAGGCCTTAATTTGAACTAGAAAGATGAGTCTTAATGACTCCAGATCTGGCACTCTAGCGATCCACTACACCACCTAACTTGCCCTTGGTGTGTATGTACACACTTCATTTCCCACTTTGGTGAGGCAAAAATAGTCCTGAATTTGG
>CM053771.1:246933014-246952045 GCA_028658325.1 Potorous gilbertii | reverse complement strand
CCCCCCCCCCCCGCTTGTGTCTGAATGGAATCACTACTTCTCTTACTAATTGAAGTTTACATTGATATGGGTTTACCCTGACTCAGTGAGTTTCTTATAGTTCAATATTGGCCATACTGGGAACTAGTTTAGTTAACTATAGTGAGAGTTCAGATAGTTTTGTTACAGTTACAGAAAACTTATATGTCTTTATATTTTCTCTTTAATTTTCAAAAAAGAACAATTTGTGTCTTTCATAGATTTTTCTTTAGTAATATTGTAGTTAATCAGAACAAAAGGGCTTTAAACCAAAAATGATTGGAAGAAGACTACCTATTTCAGGCTAAGTACAGTAGTGAATAGATACAATGAAGCTATTCTTTTGAGAGAGCTATTAAGTTCACAGGAGTCTAAAATCTTAGATTAATGCCAGTTAGTAAAATCTCTGAATTTAAACCTTTATATCCAAATGCCCAGTTTGATCTCAGTTGTAACTCTGACTTGGTGAGATGAAACCCATGTCTAAAATATGCCTATAATTTGTGTACCTTTTTCAGAAGAAACTGGATAAATAAAAAGGAGGATGAGGTAGTATTATATATTCAAAAGGTATATTCAGTTAAAAAAATTAATCTTTATTGGGATAAAAAGGATAAAAGGAATAGGACCTTTTCTTGAAGTGGATGGAATTATTATACTTGACAACAGATAAGATGGCTACCTAACTTGTTTGTTTCTCTTCTCAAAGAATGATGGCCTGTGTACTGGAAATGACAAAAGAAAAATTACTAGGGAATTGATACCAGGATAAATAAGGAAATACTAAGGGATAGTATCTAGTTGCCTTTGAATTGAGATCACTTGGCCCAGATAAACTAAATCCATGGATATTGAAAAAATTGACATATGTGATTACTATAGCCCATACTATAGCCCATAAGACCATGAAAAATGGGAAAGGTACTGCAATATTGGAGGACAGTTATCCTTATACCCTCCCCCGCCCCCCAAAAAAGAAAAGAGTTAAAAGAACATAATCTGTGGGACTAGAACAATGAGCATATCTTTGATTCTTGTAAAAATTCATTAGATTAAACTTGTTCTGCTTGGTCTTAGAAGCAAAAGAAGTTAAAAAGAGGCAGGTTTAGACTTAATATATGGAAAAAACCTGCTAATAACAAAAACTATCCAAAAATGGAAGGGACTGACTCGGTATGTGCCCTCTTAGTATATAAGTCTAGATAAAACACTTCTTCTCCAGTGGCATAAAGAGTTCTTTCTTAGATGGGGGTTAGGCTAGCCTTGGGTCACTTCTCTTTCTCTCCCTCCTCCCCCACTTAATAGTATTTTAATTTTTTCCAGTTATATATAAAGATAATTTTATCTTCAACATCTACTTTTATAAGATTTCCAAATTATGCATTCCAAATTTTCTCTCTTCCTCCCTTCCCCCCACCACAACAGTAAGCAATTTAATAAAAGTTAAATGTGTACAATCATATTGAACATATTTCCACATTAGTCCCTTGGTTCACTTCTAAATCTGATATTTTGTGATTCTGTGAAACTTTACATTATGATACTATCTTAACATAATTAAATTGAATTTCACGGATAAAAATAATCATGCACATGAAACAAGTTCATGTAAGATTTTAGTACAGTTTCATATGCTTGTTATTAGACATAGGGACCATCTAGAAAGGGGAATTAATTACAGAGGTAATATTGATAGTTTCATCAAGAATAGGTAATTATAGGTGTATCCTTATTTTCTTTCTTGCGGGGGGAGAAGAGGGGGGGCAGGATTACTAAACTGCTAGGTGAGTGCAGTAGTGTAGATAATGTTTACTGAAATTTTAACCAAAAGTATCACATAGCAGTTTTGTGAGATGGAGAAACGTAAATTAGATGATTATATTGTTAGATTCAGTAAAGGTTAAATGACTGGCCTCAAGAGAATTATTACTGGTTGTTCAATGGCAGGAGGTCTGTAGTTATGAACCCTGGGTATTGGTGATTTGGCCCAGAATGACTGCTTTTCTTTTGACAGATTTCCTTATGTTGAGTCTAAATCTGCCACATTTCAGCTTTTTTTTTTCCTCCTGGGGCCATGAAGAACAAATCTAATCCCAATATTGAGGACTCCTATGTCCTGCCTATGTCTCCTCCAAGTTTAACATCTCCACTTCCTTCAGTAAGACTTCATGTAATTTGAAGCACCTATACTGCTGGTCCCTCTTCTTCAGATGTTCATCTTCAGTGCATTTGTTGCTTTAAAAAAATAGAATAAAACAGCTCCTAGTTCCTTCCTCATGGATATTGAAAATGTTGAGGTTATTGATGAAAGTTAGAAAAAGATTGTAGCTCATTTATAATGGGATTTTCATAAAGATTAAGTATCTTAAGGGGTACATTTCATAACTTATTTTTCAAATTATCGGTATAGCAATTGAATATCATAGTATTCTACTTTTTATATTTAATCATTAAATTCCTTATTTGCTAGTAGTAGTTTTAGTAGTTGTTTTTTTATTGTTGTTGTTGTTTTTGTTTTTCTTTAGTAGTTTTGCCTTTGTATTGCCTTCATATTCCTTTGATTGCATTTGATTACAAGTGATCTTTGGAAAATGAGAGTCTTTCATAGTCATCATTTTCTGTTTGTTGCTTCTTTTCCCACTGTCATTTGTATAAACCTATCTTCTATTATCATTCATTTGGCAGTGCCAGTTTTCTCTTTCTCCAGTAGCCATGATTTATTCCACCACTTTTTTGTTAAAAAAAATAAAATCTTGGTAACAAATAGTTAAGGAAATCAAATTCTCATGTTTGTCATGACCAAAATATTATTATGCACCCTGAATTTGTCACCCCTCTGTCAAGGTACTTCGCTATGTATGAGTCCTCTGAAATTTAGTCATTACCATTGATCAGAGTTAAGTTTTTCCTTGTTCTTCTGGTTCTGCTCACAGTGTTCTGTATTAGTTTAAATAAGTCATTCTAAATTTCTTTGAATTTTTCCCTTTTGTCATTTCTTAAATCATAATAATCCCATTACATCTGTATGCCATCATTTGTTTAGCCATCCTCCAATTTATGGGTACTGCCTTATTTTCCAGTTCCTTTCTACTACAAAAGACTGTTATAAATATTTTTGTTTACATGAGCCTTTTAAAATAAATTTCTTTGGAATATATGCTTAGTTGTGGTACTGCTGGGCCAAAGGGAATGCACAGTAATATTTCCAAATTGTTTTCCAGAATTTCTGGAGAAATTCACAGTTCTATTAACACTGTATTAATGTGCCTATTTTCCCATGGCCCCTCTTAACATTAGCTGCTTTTCTTTTTTGTCAGCTTATGAATCTGAAGACTGTGATTTGGATCCTTGAGTTACTTTAATAATTTGCATTTTTCTCTTATTTATGATTTGGAGTATTTTTTATGTGACTATTGATACCTAAGATCTTCTCCAGAATATTACCCCTTCACATCCTTTAGCCATTTATTATTTGTGGTCCTCTCTTTGGTGCTAAGCATAATCATGGTTTTGCAGCATTCAGTTTTGATTTTAATAGTAGTCATTTAACATATTAATTGAATTGAACAAAGTCACTTCCACACATAATTTTGCTTCCTTAATGCAGAAGACTTATTCATTAACTGTGATCCTAAAATGTTGTTTTTCCTTTTTCTTTTTCACTGTTTATGAGCGTATGATATTTATAGTTTTCCTTCATAGTCTGTGTAATCATTTGAAAATGAACATATGTTTGTAGAATTTTTTCAGATTCTTGGAGTATGCCTTGCATAGAGTCCAAATGAAAGAGCAATATTCTGCAGATAATAAAGTCTTCCAGACTCTGCTCTTTGCTGATGACATTGTGCCTTTTAATAAAACAGGATTCTAATGAGGTTTATGGCTGTATAGAAGAGATTTGTTTGTTATTCCACATAGGAAGAAACAAGTGAATGGAAAATGGATGTTGCTAAAATTATACCAGTTGAATGGCTCACTCTTTAGTGTATATATCTTGGGACAGGTACTGCACGTGGGCAGTGACTTGGAGAGAAGACTGGTTGCATTAAGGGCTTTCAATAATTCCAATACACCGATCTGTCTTTCATGTTAGAATTCTCTCAGTGATAATAGATATCAGTGATTCATGAAGCCTCATGCATTTCAAAGAATAAAAATTGTAAATAATACAAAAGGCGGTAGAGGTAAGAACTGGACCTTTGTAGGCCATTAAACTTGACTGGTGTTGATTGCTGCGTAAGATGTAACAGCAATAACAACAAAAAACCCAAACCATTGTCAAGGATGTGTATCTGAAAAAAGGAGGGTGGGCTGGTTATGTAGTAGAATATAAGATATATCAGATGGCCAGTTTTATTATAGCACTGCCCACAAAATTGATTCAGTTCTAATATTTCCTGTCTCATGGAGTCATCATCCTCTCTTTGTCAGATTTAAATTTCAAGGAATCTGTTAATTGAGGAAGGTTGTACTAAACTATTTATTCTCCTTACATTTTTTTCTCTAAAGCTCTTTATGTATCCCATGCCTTCCTCTACAGTTACCATTTTATTTTTAAGATCATTTAAAAACTTTCTTCATTTCTTCTAGGAAGAAAATACGTTGCAAATAAATGATTTTTTTTACATTAAAATGCACATTTTATTTAGCCATTCCACAGTTAGTGGGCTCAAACTTTGTTTCAGTTTTTTTCCACCATAAAAACAGTTAATGCATTTTAAAATAATTTATTTTTAGTTTTTAACATTCACTTCTATAAGATTTTGAGTTGTGAATTTTGTCCCTCCTTCCCAAGACAGCTATAAGCTTTACTTATACATGCGTATTAAACATAATTTCACATTAGTCATCATGTAAAGAAGAATTAGAACTAGTGGGAGGAAACATGTGAAAGAAGAAACAAAAGAAAAGGAGAGCATTTACTGTGCTTCCATCTGCAATTCAGATTCCAAAGTTCTTTCTCTGGATGTGAATAGCATTTTCTATCATGAGTCCTTTGGAGTTTGTCAGTCATCGAACAGTGTGGCTGTTCTTGTATACAATATTATCCTGGTACTGTTCATTTCACTCTGCATCAGTTCATGTTAAGTCTTACCAGGTTTTTCTGAAGTCTGCCAGTTCATTTCTTATAGCACAGTAGTACTGTATTACATTCATAAACCACAATTTGTTCAGCCATTCCCCAGTTGATGAACATCCCCTCAATTTCCAGTTCTTTGCCACCACAAAAAGAGTCGCTATAAATATTTTTGTACAGGTGGACCCTTTTCCCATTTTTGTGATCTCTTTGGAATACAGTCCTGGAAGTGGTATTGCTGAGTCAAAGGGTAGGCACAATTTATAGCTCTTTGGGCAGAGTTCCAAATCGCTCTCCAGAACAGTTGGACCAGTTCACAGCTCCCAACAACACTGCATTTGTGTTCCGATTTTTCCACATTTTCTCTCACATTTATTATTTTCCTGCTTTGTCATGTTAACCAACCTGATAGTTTGTTATGTGCTATTTTGATTTGCATCTCTCTAATCATAATGATTTAGAGCATTTTTTCATGTGGCTACAGATAACTTTAATTTCTTCCTCTGTAAACTGCATGTTAATATCCTTTGACCATTTATCAGTTGGGGAATGACTTGTTTCTTATACAGTTGACTCAGTTCTCTGTATAATTTAGAAATGAGGTCTTTATCAGAGACATGGACTATAAAAATGTTTTCAAATAAGTGATTTTCTTTGTATTTATCTGGTAAAATGAGTATGGAGAGAAAGTAATTGCTAAAGCTATCTTATTGTGTGTGTATGTACATCTGTATAGTAGAGGATGAGGATTTGTTTTAAAATGAATTTCCTTAACATTAGTAGTGTATTTAAATGCATATTTAATGAATGTGGAGAGAAGGAGGAAATTTTAGTTTTGTGTTTGGAACCTAGGCTAATCGAAAATTAATCAGGAATGAATATTTTTGAAACTAATGAAAATACTTCTGTTTACAAAAGTTATTTTATCTTTTCTTTTCAGAAACATATTAGTGTAAAGTGAGGTGTATTTTTCTTAGTTATATTACCACTTTATTTGTTTATTTTTAGCAGTTTTGTTGTTCATTTTCTACCATGTCCTATTCTTCGTAAATCCCATTTTGGAGTTTTCTTAGCAAAGACATTGGAATGGTTTAACTGAGGCAGACATGGTTAAGTGACTCATCCAGTGTCATAAAAGTGTTTGAAGTCAGATTTGAATTCAGGAAGATAAATCTGTGTGACTCCTGGCCCAGCACTTTATCCATTGTGCCCCTTAATTGCCCTTTATAAATTTTACTTTTTCTTTCAGCTTTATTATAATAATTTGGTGGAGAAGTCAAATTGGTTTATTGCAGGTAACCTTAAATTCTTGAGGAATGTAAACCTTTGTAATAAAACAATTCAAAAATAATGAAATACAAGACACCATCAATAGAAATAAAAAATAGTATTGTCTATCCAGGGATGAGGAACATGTGGTCTTGAGGCCACGTGACGCTCTAGATTCTCGAATGTAGTCCTTTTACCAGATCCAAACTTCATAGAACAAATCATCATAATGAAAGGCTTTGTTCTGTAGGACTTGTTCTGAGTTAAAGGGCTGCACTTGAAGACTTAGAGAGTTACATGTGGCCTTGAGGCTGTAGGTTCCATATCCTTGAATCCTGTTAAATATTAATTAAAGTAAATTTGGCAATGGATATACTACTTAAATGTCTTCATTCTTAAGAAAGTCATACAATTTAACTTAGTGGCATGAAAACTGGAAGGATGGAGGAGGATTGCGGACAACTAAGTTACTTTTTCAAATTCAGAGTGCTCAAGAGATGTTCATGTTTCAGGTCACTGCTGTGATTTTAAATCTAATTTTTTAATTGAAGAATTTGTTTTGACAGATGGCATAGTCTTGAATGAAATAGTTCTGTGTTTAAAACTAAGATAAGCCAGTTTTTATTGGCTGTACATATGTTGTGCTATGATTACGTGATGGAAACAGGAGTACATAAATTGTAATATTGTGCCGTAGGTGGCTTTTTAAACTGAACATATACTATTGCCATTTTCCCCTCGTTCCAAGAATAAACTTGTTAAAACTTTCTGTGAAAATTCTACATTTTAAAATTACAATACTATGTCAGTAATTTTGATTTTTAATTACGAACCCCTACAGACAATCTTGTGTTCAAAATTATTCAGCTTAAAATAAAAAAATCTGAATTAGCCCTTTGTGGTTTATCAGAGGAAGCAGCATTTAAAACTGTGAAAGGTACCTGCTGGTTTTTCTCTCTTGAACTGAGTATGCCTCATAAAACTGATTTTTTTTTTTAACAGATAAATAATAGCACTGCTTAGAATTGGAGGAACAGATTGTTATTGTAGACACTTAGATTTTTTTCTTACGCAGCATTTTCTTCTTATCCTAGGCCAAGGGTTCTTAACCTAGGATCTGCAAACTCCTCAAAGGGATCTGGGGAGTAGATTTCATGGGTCCATAAACTATGAGAGAAAAAGAATACATCTTTATTTCAATATAATTTTCTTCCTTTTTAGTATTTTATGTATCTAAAAACATTCTGAGACCTTGTTCATAGGTTTCATAAGACTACCAAAGCCAAGGATTTGGAGAGGGCTTATCTATGACACAAAAAAAGTTTAAGAACCATTGTTCTAGTCTTTATGGTGAATGTTTTTCATTGTACTTTATTGTAGTTTCCTTAAGGAATAGCCAATTCCTTTATAACTTAAAATATACCCCAATTCAACAGCCATTGATTAAGGGGCCTACTATATACAGGGTACATAAAGACAAACATGAAAAACAGGTCTTGCCTTCAAGGATAGCTTTCTTTTGAGAAAATATCATTATTGTATTAGAGTAAATAAATTGTCTTATGTACTTCTAGGATTTTCAAAGCATATATGTCTCTCCTCTGAGCTTCATTTTCCTTATCTGTAAAATGAGGATTAGACCAGATATTAAAACAAGGTGCCTTTCAGTTCTCACATTTTCAATACTACTTGCTTCCTTGTCAGTAATTTTGAATGGTAAATCTATAAGTAATAGATCTGGTTGTCTCCCAGATTTGGTCCTTAAATGACCTTGGAATGACTTAGCTTTGCAAGAAATCCAATTGAGCATTCTTGAAACTTTTACCCTTCTGCTGCTTCTGTTACAAAGCATCATATGCTTCCAACTGTCCTTCTGATATATTTGGAGTGAGTTTATATTCTAAACTGACGTTGTCTTTAGTTGATGTCCCTCTCAGTTTAGCTCATAGGTGAACTGTTTTACTAAGTGATTTTTTTTGTCCTTTTTTGCAAAACGCATCGGTCTTTCCTTCTCTCTCTCATTTTTCTAATCAGCAGCCCTTTTAAAAAGGTCAGATTGTACTTGTCTTAATTGCATGCCGTTTCTCCCCTCATTTTTTATTAATCCCAGAAATAATTCAGTGCTCTAAAGGAAATACAGGATTATGCTTACATTATTACTTGGATATCCATACCGAAAATAAAGTCAAGTACATGAATGTTGATGGCCATGCTTTTGAATAGATAACTAGTGTGTGTCATTGCTATTCAGACACTTAAATAAGCAATAAATTAGCATGAAAATTAAATAGGAGAGAAGTTTGGATTACTTTTTGGAAATTGGAAAATAACCCCAAATATCCTCCTGAAATAAAAACCTATTTTTCTCTTGTTGATAATGTGTGTCTATGAGACATTGAAAACACTATGAAGAACTGAAATACTGAGGATCAAATGAGGGGCAATTGAAAAGATTTCTAGTGGACATGAGTGGGCTATCATATATCACAAACAAGAAATTAGAAAGGACTGGTATAAAAGATGTCATAAAAAAAAAAGGATTGAAAAAATATATATGGGTTTTTGTAGGGGGATGAGAGCCAGGGAAAATCCTGTGTTTTCTCTCTCCCATGATGGAAGGACAACTTGAAGAAGGCCTTGTCACAGGGAGTAAAACCTTTAGTGAATTTTGGGTAGTCATGAGGAGAGTTACATGGATGGGCAGTTATAGAATGCTGTTGTTGTTATTGAAAGGGACATCCATGATGATGAAGTCACAAGTGTGCTAGTGTTCTAGACAGGTTTTTTTTCCCCCTATAATAGCAGTGTAACCTCGGTTTAAAAAAAAAAAAACAACCAAATGAAAATAGTATATATAATAGCGTTAAAATCCTATAACCAGTAGAACAATTTCTGATTTTCACTTTGATGGTTCATTTGCTCTTCCATGGTGATGATTAGAGAGTGGTATCATATATTGAATTCTTATATTGTTAATTAAGTAGTATACACAAAACCAGTCAGGAAGTTAATATAAAGGTGTCACCATGTTGTTAGCCTAGTGTCCTTATTTATCTTGATTTCACTTCATTAACTTTTGTTAATCTATGAATTATAGGAATTAAGTCTGACTGTCTAGAACCTGCATTTTTAAAGAAATGGTATTATTGAGGTAGCATACAAACTTAGGCATACAAATACTTCATATGAAAATGTAAGACTGCTAACTTTTTGTACTTATTCTGTGGATTCCTACATAAAACTTTATTTGTGATAGTTTTTTAAAGAAATTTATGGTATTTCTTTTTTAAAAAGCATTTATTTGTATTTTGTTTTATGTCAGTTTGTTTCCAGATATAGCAAGTTTGATGCCCACAACAAGTTCCCCTTTATTTAAAAAAAAAAATGTTATTGTTGTTTTTTGTTATCATATCACCTACATTTTCCAGTCTGTTCCTTTTCTTTTCCCTTCTCTTAACACCCTTCCCCTCAAAAAGGAGGGGTGGGCAGCAATTCTGAGTTAATAATACATCAAAAATATCTGACTTGCACATATCCGTAATCCTGGACTTCTTCAAAGAAAGCCATCTTTTGTCTCTTCTTTTGGTCCATGTTTAACTTTTTACAGTTACTTTGAATGCAGTTTATTATTGTTTTATACAGAAATATTTTCATGAATATTATATTTTATGGTTCCATCTTACTCATACTAATAATAATCACTACATTTCTTTGTGGAAACTATTATTTTCTAATTCAGACATTATCCCTTCTGCAAATAGGGGTAATTTTATTTGTTCTTTTCCACACGTTTATGACATTAAAGTCTTTTATCTTACTGCTGTCATGAGCATTTCTGAACTGTTATGTAGTAGTGGAAAGAGGGAACATTGCTTTTTCACCCCTCTATTGGGAAAGCTTTGAATACTTTATATTTGCAAATAATGCTCCAGCATGCTTTTAGAGTAAATTTGTTTTTTATCAAATCAAAAAGGGTCCCTTGTACCACTTTATCACAGGCCTTTTCTGTAGCTATTGATAAAAATCATGTGGTTTTTGTTTTATGTGAACAATGATGCTAATTGTTTTTCTAATGTTGCCCTATTCACGAATCCTTGTTATAAGTCAAACTTTTACTTCTAGTGAATAATTTTATTTTATATATATTGCTGTTGTTTTTTTTTAAACTAGGATTTTAATAGAATCAATTACTTTGATTGGTCCATATTTTTATGCTTTCTCCTTAGTATGGCTAATGGTATTATATTTATCTCAAAAAAAATACCTTTACATTTATTTAGAGTAATTTTTGTGGCATGAAAATTATTAATTACTCTTTAAATAATCAGAAAATAACACTATTTCATAAAATATACTGTATTTTTATTTATATACTATAAAAATCTATCTGTACCAAGGTTGGTTTTTCCTCCCTCTGTTAGTTCATTTATAGCTTCATTTTCTCTTTCTGAGCTTCATAGGTATCTCTTTCTTTTTTCTAATTTTAGTATTTGATAATTTTGCAGTCATATTTTTCCTTGAAATTCTCCCTTTTTTATGTAAAATTGAGTATGGTACTTTTGAATACTTCTATTGATCTTTATTCGTTGTGAATTCACCTTGGTCATTTAAAAATTTTGATTGACTTTCCTCTTAAATTGGCTAAAAGTCAATTTTAAGCTTTTGTTTTTCATTTTTAATGCCTTTTTTATTTTTCTTTCACTTTCAAGATTTTCCCTTTTGTTTTAGGTTTGTTAATGTTATATGTTTTTAATTGCATGTTCTCTTAATCTTTTTGTACTTTACTAATACATATTTCTTTTGAGGACTACTCTACTTGTACCTTGAAACTTTGTTATATTTTCTTCACTTTCTAACAGTTTTTAGTTTCTTTTTTTTTTGACCCACTGCTAATTCTGGCTATTTACTTCTTTCCCATTTAGGCATCTATCTTTTGGGCACTTCTTTGGACACTTAAAATTGCTATTCTTATTAATTTTTCATATAGAAGATATACTTAGTATTTTTGTGTTCTGATCTCTGTGCTTTTGCAGATAGTTTTTTTTTTTTTTTAGTATTCTCACTTAGGTGGCTGCTACAAGAGTTATTAATTTCCAAAATCTAATGAATATAATCTGTTCAATTTTTGAGGGTAGAATGTGAAGGTTTCTAACAGTCTTGTTTCTTTTTAAAATTTGTCTAAATCTTTTTTTATGAATTTACATACTACATCTTGGTGCATATATGATCGGTAATGGTAATTGTTCATTGTCTCTGGTGCCTTTAAGCATAATGTAGTACTTTTATCACTTGAAATATTGTTATATCTCATAACATGAATGCAACTTGTATTTTTTTTGCAATCATTGAATGTAGCACTTAGTTTTATTCTGTATTCTATCTTACCCTATGTGACTATTTTTAAAATGTTTCTCATATTTTATAGACTATTTTAAAGCCCAGTCTTACTTTCTGTTAAATTTTGAGAACTTTATTTACTTTTTAAAAATCACTTTTATTTTCTCTCGTCAACAAAATTTCTCCCGGCTTTCTTCCCTCTCCCAGACATCCTTCCCATATAACAAATATAATTTTTAAATGGAAAGAAAAGGGGGAAAAAACATCAGCAAAATAAAGTAATACATAAGAAATGTCTGAATATGTACAATTTGTCACAATTCTGGAGTGCTCATGTCTCCAAAGGAGTGGGTTTGGAATATCTCGTCATATCTCTTCTTTGTTGTTCAGTTTTCAATCATATCCAACTCTTTTCTTTTCTTTTTTTTTTTTTACTCCCTTTTGGGGTTTTCCTGGCAAAGATATTGGAGATATATATGGTTTGCCATTTCCTTCTCAAATTCATTTTACAGATGAGGAAACTGAGGCAAACTGAGGTTAACTGACTTGCCTGAGGTCATACAGCTAGTAAGTGCCTGAGGCCAGCTTTGAATTCAGGAAGTTGAGTTTTCCTGACTGTATGCACAGAACTGTCCACATAATTATTTCAATAGATGTACAAAAAGCTTTTGACAAGGTAGAATGCTGTAGTAGCAGCAGTGATAATAGCTAACATACATTTGTATAATACTCTGTGTGGAGATTCCTTTCAGAATAACAAAAGGCCTGAAATAGTTGGGGGTACCATCTACCAAATTACACAAAATACTTCTTTAGTAATGAACAACTTAAATAGATGAATATTTAATGCTAATGCTGAGCCTTGCCAATATAACAAAAGAAGACAATGCCACCAAATTTAATTTACAGTTCTAATCCTTTTGCATTTAAGGTTATAAGTTTTAAGTTTACCTTTCCACCTATTCTTTTATATTGTTCCCTTTTCCTCTTTTAGGTTAGCACTTTGTACTTAATAGTAATTCAGGCAAGAGGGATGAATTGCTGAAGTGGAGATGTTGAGGTTTTAATGTACTTGTTTCCTAGGAGCTTGACTATGAAAAGTAAAAGACGACAAACAGAATTGGCTTGTTGGGGGGTGGTAAAAATCAAGTAAACTTTTTTTCAAGTAAACTTTTTTTTAAGAATGGGGAGGGTGATCTTGGCATGTTAGCAGTGGGGAATCGAACTAGTTTGTTTTTCTTAGAATTTTATTACTAGGTGGCTACTTACTCTATCAGTAATATTTTCTGATAAATCAGCTAGGTATATATGAACCTATAAGCTTCAGATGACCCCTTTTTTGTTAACAGTGGGTGTTGTTTATGGTTTGTTTTTGAGTCTTGTTTTCTTTCTATTCTCTTCATTCCCTTTTAAAATTTATAATTTCTTCTGTTACCTAATATGCAAATGATTTCTACACTCATATCTCCAAATCCTTCCTTTTCTTTTTAGTGAGTACTCTCTTGTTGTTCTTTTTGTGCTATTGATATTTGATTGGGATTATAGGAGTTAGAGCTGGGAGGAGTTTTATTACTCATCTAATCTAGTCTTCCTTTTGTGATAGCAAAATGACTGAAGCCAGAATCCTACAGGGAGTAATAGAGCAGAATTTCAGTCCTAGGTCTTAGGACCCCAAACCCTATATTCATTCTGACTTTGATCCTTATAGCCATTTAAATATTTATTCTCTTTCATCCACCACGAAATTCTGAAGATAGATTCTCATAATAAAATGATCTCTGGGGCCTGCTTTTTAAATCTGTTTCTGTAGCTGTAATCTTGGTCATATCCCATTCACATATATTACTGCTACAGTTTTCTTCAGTTCTTAGTTCCAAGTTTTCAACAGTTGATTAATGAACCATTTGACATCACAGTTCTGTTTTATTTATCAACAGCCCTTTTACATTATAGTGGAAGATGATGGTTTCATACTTAAATACTTTGTGAGAATAGATAGTCCTCATTAATCTTGTTTAGTTATGATATGAAAAGATATTTAGGCTTCCCTCCCTTCTCCCAAATACAGGTTTCTCTACCTAAGGAGAACTGCAAGGAGAGTGCTTGGTGCTTTCCCCTTTGGTAGTATTTAATCCTCCATTATCTTTGTAATTTATTTTCAGCCTGGAGACTATCTTATAAAGATTTTGGTAAATAGTATTATCCTAAATGGAATCTTTTTTTCATGGATTCTTAATTCTTTTAAGTAATCAACTCTTGGAATGACTGTGGATTTTTACTGCTGACCCACCCCTCAACCTTCATCTTCACCCCCAAAATCACTTCTCCTACACTTCTTTGCCTTCAGAATGTAAGCCCTCAAGGAACTAGGTAATGATCTATTATGAAACTTAACTGTCCTATACTACTTAATTTGTCCTGTCTCCTCCCTCAACTAAGTTATAAATTCTTTGTGAACAGTTCTGTATACATAATAGTGATTCATTTGTTTGATTTTATAAGTTGATGGACAATTACACTTGGGTATGATTGGGGACCACTTATCTTGCTTTTTTTCTTTGTCCATTCCTCACTTAGCTTATTATTTCCTTAGTATATGAAGTTATTCTTTAAAACAGTTGTATCTTGAAAGCATATCCTGGTAAACTGCTGATACTTCTAATTTTTTATCTAATTTTAATGCTTTATTGCTTACTTGGACTATGAATTAATTAAAATAAAACAAGATAATCCCCAGCTACATTTGTCAGAACTCTATATCTCTCCACATTCCACTCCTAAAGAGCCATCCCATATAGAAATTTAGCGATTTTGAAGATAAAAAAGACAAATGGAAAAAAAAGAAGAGAAAAAGCAGTATAACTGATAAATGCAATGAAAAAGTCTGAAAATAATCTGTAACACTTGTGGGTGTGCCACCTCTGCAACTGACAGTGAGAAGACCTTATATATCCTTTTTTTTGAGCTGTGCTTGTTCTAAATATATTCACTTCTGATTTTTCAGTGTGTGCTTTTTTATATTTATATGATTATAGTCATTCTTGGCTCTTCTTCTTTTACTATATTAGTTTATATGGATGTTTGCATATTTTATGTGTTTGTCTCATTCATCATTTCTTATAGCCCAGTAATATTCCATTACACTAATGTAATGAAATTTGTTTAGCCATTCCCCAATTGTTGGACATCTGCTGTTTCTAATTCTTTGCTATCACTGTTTTGTTATTCGAGTCATCAAAGTATTGAATAAACTGACATCATCCTATTTTATTCACAGGTAAAGTACTGAAATATAGATTACTGACCTGATTTAAAAAAAACGCACAATAAAATGGCAATGTCTAGGGTACCCACTCCACCTCCACCTGGAGAGATGACCTGTGGGCCTATAGCTGAAAGTTGGTGTTACACACAGGCAAGTACACTTTATATCAGATTCCTTACTTTAAACTTTAAAATAATAACTGGCTTTTGAGAAAAAAAAAATTTTTTTCTGAACATTTTGGGGGGAACCAAAAATGTAGAGTGGATTAGAAGTTAGGCAAGCCTGTATTGAAGTCCTTCCTCTGTTGAAACTATCTTAATTTCTGTTAGACTGGTAAATTTCAGAGAAAGTGTATCACTGGAAGGAGTTATTATGATCTTTCTATTACATCACAGGTTTGATGTCTTCTTTCCCTGCCCTTACCCCAAAAGCTCTATAGCCTATATGAAAAATGCAGAAAAAACTTACAAATGTAATTTTTTGACTCTTTTAGGTTAAAGTAGTAAAATTTTCCTACATGTGGACCATTAATAACTTCAGTTTTTGTAGAGAAGAAATGGGTGAAGTTTTAAAAAGTTCTACATTTTCATCAGGCCCAAATGACAAAATGAAATGGTAAGACTTTTTGTTACAAAATGCTTTATATTGCTAATTTTTATTTTCTGATAGACCTCAATAAGGAATGGACTACATTTGAAATAAATTCTTTATACTGTGGGAAAATTAAGGGACTATAGATGACTTAGAGATGCCATTTGTATCATATAATATAAATTATATTTTCCTTTTAGCTCACTTTAAAAGAAACTTTTAAATTCTTACATTTCTCCGTATGACCTTGTTTTATTTTAGGTGCCTGAGAGTAAATCCAAAGGGATTAGATGATGAAAGTAAAGACTACTTGTCCTTATATTTACTTTTAGTCAGCTGCCCCAAAAGTGAAGTTCGAGCAAAATTCAAATTTTCCCTTCTAAATGCTAAAAGGGAAG
Organism: Potorous gilbertii; assembly: GCA_028658325.1. Classification (NCBI taxonomy): domain Eukaryota; kingdom Metazoa; phylum Chordata; class Mammalia; order Diprotodontia; family Potoroidae; genus Potorous; species Potorous gilbertii. The sequence goes on along the minus strand of CM053771.1, from coordinate 246,936,090 downwards.
AAACAAAAGCAATGGGTAAGTGATTTTACAAAGAGAGTAATATAAGGAGATCCTTGTGTTAATTTAAATTAAACCACAATGTCACTGCTGTGCTTTTCCTACTTCCCCTCACCTGCAGTCCCTTACCCTACCTGCTCCCCCCCCCCAAAAAAAAAACCCCAAATAAACACAAAACAACATAGGGATTTTTCATTTATTTAAGGTTAGCTTTAGATGGTAGCAAGAAATTGTCTTTGATGACGTTAAGCTATTTGCAATGGGATAATATTTTAAAATACATTCATACGTATACCTGTACATCCTTCCAAAATGTGAGACTTGGAAGGAACTCAAGGCTGCCTAGTTCAATCCACATCTAACTACGAATCTCCTCCACTATATCTCTAGTAAGATATCATCTTACTCTTGCCAGAAGACCTCAGTTGAAAGGGACCATTTCTACTTTTGCATAGCTGTCATTGTAAGATAGCTTTTCCTTATTTGCAGCCTGAATTTGCCTCTCTGTAAGCTATTACCAGATACTTTTAGGCCCCTCTGATACCAAGTAGAATCAGTGTAATTCCTCTTCCACATGATAGTCCGTTCTCTAATTGCCTGGAAGCAGACCAACCAACACTCCCTATTTTATTATGAAATTGATTTTTACAAATATCTCAGCTGGAAAATTTTGTTTTTTATTAAATTCAGCTTAACGTTATTTTCTGTTATTTTTGTTTATTTTTTGGGGGGATAAATTATCATCTAGTGTATTAACTATCCCGCTATAACTTGGTCAACTACAATTTTACTGTCTGTTAACTTTATGCAAGGCATTTATAAAAAATATTAACAGTGTATGGCAAAGAACAGCCCCTTTGGACATGCACCTGAAGACTACCTCCTAAATTGATATTATCTCATTAATGATTCCTCTTTGAGTAAAATCACTCACTTAATTCTGAATCCACTGTAATGTTGTTCTCTTTATCCTGTTTGCAAGAGCCAACTCAGAGATTGTTTGGGATCCTTTGCTGGTATATAGGTAAATTATCTCTACAATATTCCACCTATTCTGCCAGGCATGTAACCTTGTCAAAAAAATGTAGATTTCCACGACTTCATCTTGATTAGGTTATACTAGTTCCTTGTCAACTCTCCTTTATCAGTGGAGGCAGCTAATTGGCACAGTGGATAGAGTACTTACTGGTCCTGGGCTCAGGAAAACCTGAGTTAAAAATCTGATCTCTGATACTTAACCATATATGACTCTGGGCAAATCATTTAACCTTTGTTTACCACAGTTCATCAACTGCAAAATAGGGATAATAACTGCGCCTGCCTCTCAGCATTTTTGTGAGGACCAAATGAGATATTTGTAAAGTGTTTAGTGCATAGTGCCTGGAACAGATGGCTTGTTGTATAAATGCTTATTTCCTTTCCTCATCCCCCCGTAACAAAATATTAAATAATTTTACCCAAACTTTATGAAGTTCATTGCCCTATAGTATGCATATTCCAGTGTCTTGCCTTCTTTGAAATTAAAACATCTTTTGCCCATTTCTAGTCTTCTGTCACCTTCTTATTTTTCACCATCTTTGATATCATTGACGGTTGCCCAGCCATCATGTATACAAGTGCTGTGGCTTTTTTTTTTTGTAAATAAATTTGTTTTCAATTTTCAACCATCACTTCCATAAATTTTAAATTTTCTTCTCCTTTCCCCCTCCCCAAGATGGCATGGGTTCTATATATACATTCTTATTAAATACATTTTCATGTTGCGTAGAAGAATTAAAACGAATGGGAGAAACCATGAGAAAAAACAAAATACAGCATAACAAAAGAGAAAATAGTGTACTTCATTCTGCATTCCTACTCTATAGTTCTTTCTCTGGATGTGGATGGCAGTTTGCATCAAGAGTCCCTTGGATTATGAATTTTTTTCCCTAGTATCTTGAGGTCTTCTTTTTTTGGGTCTGTGTCCTGAACTTGTCAAACATAAGTTCTTATTTACTTGCTTATATATATTTTGGGTTTCAGATTCCTTTAGCGACTCCCTACCCACACCCAAGTTAGTCCAGATATTCTCTTTGGAAGGGGAAAAACAGAAGTAAAATGAGTATTGAATAGTTTTGCTTTGTCTTTGTTCATTATCATAGTTTTTCATATCACAGAACTTTTATCTGGCTATTACTTATCCACTAAAGAGTTAGCTAACATTAGGTGTAGAATGCTCATTTCTTCACCCTGGCCACCATAAATAATGGAATAACCTGGAAAAATAAGGAATCATTTACTGAGAGAAGAATAAATGATTCAGATGGGTTTTTTTTTTAGTAGTTAATTGAATGAATGCAGTTAAACTGGAAAGATTTGATTATCTTTTGTTATTTTCTTTGTTCTAATAGTCATTCACTTTCTCTTACTACTAAAATCTGTTCAGGATTACTATTGAAACACCTGCAGTAATGTAGCCTCTAATGTCATAAAGGTAGGTGAGAAGTGCATTGCTTTTGAAGTTAATAAAAAACTACATGCAGTTCTTCACAAAATGTAGAAGACTTGTTAGCTGCATGTAGTTAATTTTTGTGACTTAACACATTATTTCCAAATATTAAATCACAGCCAAGTAATTTCATCAGAGTACTTTCCAAACCTAAATTTAAATATATATATATATATGTTTGGTGTGTGTGTGTGTGTGTGTGTGTGTATTGGTTGGATGTAGTCTGTACCTTAGTATTTTCACTGTGTTGAAATTTTCTTTTTTTAAATTTTTTCCCTATTTACTTATTTATTTTTAGTTTTCAGCATTCATTTCCACAAGATTTTGAGTTTCAAATTTTCACCCCATCTCTCCCCTCCCCCACCCCAAAACACCATGCCTTCTGATTATCCCTTCCCCCAATCTACCCTCCCTTCTATCACACCCCTCCCTTCCCTTATCCCCATCTTCTCTCTTTTCTTGTAGGGCAAGATAGATTTTTTATGCCCCATTATTTGTATTTCTTATTTCCCAGTTATACATGCAAACCCAGTTCTCAACATTCATTCCTAAAACTTGGAGTTCTAACTTCTCTCTCTTCCTCCCTCCCCA
>CM053771.1:246914103-246932514 GCA_028658325.1 Potorous gilbertii | reverse complement strand
CCATTTATTCTGTTGTCTTTTTTGATCTTATCCCTCCCCAAAAGTGTTTATTTCTAATTACCCCTTCTCTCATTTGCCCTCCCTTCTCTTATCTCCCCACACCCCACTTATCCCTTTCTCCCCTACTTTCCCATAGTATAAGATAGATTTTCATACTAAAGTGAGTGTGCATGTTATTCCCCCCTTAAGCCAAATGTGATGAGAGTAAGCTTCACTTTTTCGCTCTTACCTTCCCCTTTTTTCCCCTCCATTGAAAAAACTTTTTCTTGCCTTTTTTATGAGAGATAATTTGCCCCATTTCATTTCTCCCTTTCTCCTCCTCATATATTCCTCTTTGAGCTCTTAATTTTATTTATGTAGGTATCATCCTTTCCTATTCAACTCACCATGTACCCTCTGTCTATATGTGTATAATCCCTCCAAATACCCAAATACTGAGAAAAGTTTCAAGAGTTACAAATATTATCTTTGCATGTAGGAATGTAAACAGTTCAACTTTAGTAAGTCCCTTATAGTTTCTCTTTTCAGTTTATCTTTTCATGCTTCTCTTGATTGTTCTGTTTGAAAGTCAAATTTTCTATTTAACTCTGGTCTTTTCATCAAGAATGCTTGAAAGTCCTCTATTTCATTAAATGACAATTTTTTCCCCTGAAGTATTATTACACTCAGTTTTTTTGGATAGGTGGTTCTTGGTTTTAGTCCTAGTTCCTTTGACTTCTGGAATATCCTATTCCACGCCCTTCGATCCCTTAATGTAGAAGCTGCTAGATCTTGTGTTTTCCTGATTGTATTTCCACAATACTCAAATTATTTGTTTCTAGCTGCTTGCAATATTTTCTCCTTAACCTGGGAATTCTGAAATTTGGCTACAATATTCCTAGGAGTTTCTCTTTTTGGATCTCTTTCAGGAGGTGATCAGTGAATTCTTTCAATATTTATTTTGCCCTCTGGTTCTAGAATATCAGGGCAGTTTTCCTTGATAACTTTATGAAAGATGATGTCTAGGCTCTTTTTCTGATCGTGGCTTTCAAGTAACCTCATAATTTTTAAATTGTCTCTCCTGGATTTATTTTCCAGGTCATTTGCTTTTCCAATGAGATACTTAACATTGTCTTCTATTTTTTCATTTTTTTGGCTTTATTTGGTAGTTTCTTGGTTTCTCCTAAATTCATTAGCTTCCATCTGCTCCATTCTGATTTCTAAAGCACTGTTTTCTTCAGTGAACTTTTGAACCTCCTTTTCCATTTGGCTAATTCTACTTTTTAAAGCATTCTTCTCCTCATTGACTTTTTTGGGCCTCTTTTGCCATTTGAGTTAGCCTATTTTTAAAGATGTTAATTTTTTGAGTATTTTTTTGGGGGTCTCCTTTGGCAAGCTGTTGGCTTGCTTCTCAGGATTTTTTTTGCATCGTTCTCATTTCTCTTCCCTATTTTTCCGCCACCTCTCTTGATTTTCAAAATCCTTTTTGAGCTCTTAAATGGCCTGAGACCATTGCATATTTACTTTGGAGGTTTTGGATACATAAGCCTTGACTTTAAGGTCTTCCTCTGATGCTATATCTGCTCATTAAGAAAATAACCTTCTATTGTCTTATTCTTTTTGGGGCGGGTACATTTTCCCAGTTACTTGATTTCTGAGTTCTTTGTCAAGGGGAGGGTATACTCTGGGGACCTGTAAATTCTCAGTGTCTCCAAAGTGGCACAATCCAGGGAGAGGAGTTTATTCCTCTTCTGGTCTGTGAGCAGGATTGCTTCTCCAGAGCCTCCACCAGCTCTACCACCAGCACTCCTCTTCAATCTGGGGCCAACACTCCTCCTCACCCCAGGGGCACCACTCAGGGCTCAGGTCCAAATTAGCTACTCAGTTCCCCCAGGGGCTTTAGGCCAGGGCTCCAACAATGGAAGTTTCAGCTGCCTGTGGCCAAGGTACACAGCTACATTCCCTTCTCACCCAAGTGAAAGGGCTTTCTCACTGACCTTTGAAGCTGTCTTTGGCCTTTGTGAGTTGAGGAATCTGGGACTCATAGCTGCTGCTGGTGATGTGGCACCTTGAAGTCTGCTCCAGCTGCACTACACTCCGTGCCTCTCTCTGTGCTGGGATGTGCTCCCTAAATTTTTATCTTTTTCTTAAATACTTCGTTAAATAGAAAGAACTTTTTCATATGTATGTTTGTCCTTCCTTGCCCAAGAAGACCATGCCATCAGAGAAATAGTGATATGCCGTGCACTTGACTTTGTTTTGAGTGAGGACTCTGTAGATCACCAGCCTCACTTCTCCTCCAGAGCCATCTGAATCTAGTGACCAGATGTTCATCAGGATGACCTAGCATGAGGCAGTTAGGGTTAAGTAACATGCCCAAGTCACACAGCTAGTGCGTGTCAAGTGTCTGAGGTGAGATTTGAACTCAGGTCCTCCTGACTCCTGCACTGGTGCTCTATGTACTGCACCACCTAACTGCCCCAATAGAAAAGACATTTTCATATACATTGTAGTGAAATATAAAAAGAGTATGCCATGTACCTATTTCTAACGTAGTTCATATTTTAAATTAAATTAACTTAGAATGAATTAGTAAATTTTTTTTATGTGTCAGGCAGACAACAATAAAAAAGTGAGACAGTACTCATTTTCAAAGAGTTTACATATTATTAAAATGATACTTAAGCATGAATTACATTATAATTCATCCATTGTATCATCTGAGTACACTGGATGTTGAATACTTACCTGTGGAATGTTTTTTTCTCTTTCAAACTCTCATACCCAGTGGACTTTTTATTGTATCATATATCAAGTTTTTTCTGACAATGAAAATCACTACCCATACTGTGTGACTCTCATCCATGTTCTCTTGAACTTTTGCTGCAAAACATCCATCCAGCCAACCTACTGGATGCCTTTCTTACTTTTGCCCAACAGAATGAAGTTACCAATATGGTTACTTGGGTTGTCGACCATCTAGTTTCCATTCTGTCATGTAATTCCTAAAAATTGCCATGCCAAGTTACTCCTTGGTTTTGTATTGCTGCTTTCTCCTTGTGACCATATGCTTTTCCATTATCCTCTATGTGATGCTCATCCCTTATTTATAGACACTGGCATTCTGTGTCTCATTGTTATATAGGAAGGCTGATAAAATGTTTAATATTGAAAAGATGAGTCTATGCTATTGCATGAAACTTCTTGTCAGCAGAAGGGTGTTATAATTCCCCAAAAGCAGTTCAGTAGGCTCTCATTCAACTAAGGCTGTGTAGGAGATGGAATGGTGGGCCTAAAGTCAGTAAGACCTGAGTTCATGTCTGGCCTCAGACACTTGTCATGTAATCTTGGACAAATGACGTAACCTCTGTCTTGGTTTCCTGATCTATAAAATGGGCTAATAATAGCATCAAACTTCCAGGCAATTTGAAACTATTGCCAGTTTTAAAGTTGGCCCGGGGAATAGAGTTGTGGACCTGAAGTCAGGAAGACCTGAATTCGAATGTGGCCTCACTTACCAGCAGTGTTAGTCCGGGTAAATCATTTTGCCTCAGTTCTTCAAGGGTTAGTGGAGGATAATAATGAGGTTGTAAAGTTCAGACACCGAACAGCACAGTGACTGGGCTATAGTAAGTGTTGTATTAATGCTCATTGTAGTGGTGGATTTTTAGGCCCCATTTATCCCACACAGACTTATTTTGGAACAGGATCTAACAAGGGTGTCCATTCAGTTGCATACTGTTATCTGGGCAATAGACATTCTTTATCCACATGGTCTTTACTCTGTGAATGAACAGAACTTTGAGTGATTACTTAGCTCTTCCAGGAGGTTCTGCAGTTTACTGAGGGCTTGATGCCATCTATACAATATCATCTACAAACTGGAGCATCTAAAAAAGCCTACACTCCACAAACAGGAATCTCTGTTTGTCTTTCATCACAGTGGCTAAAACCTTTTTGTCCAGCATACATTTTCTTATTTAATGTCTTGATTCCATCTTTTTTGAGTTTATTATTAGAGTGTTGTTGAATTCCACTATTTTTGTCATTAACATTTTTAAGGAATTCTAATTAATCTTGTATGAATAGGAGACATCTTGCAATGAAAGAGCCTGTCAGGTGATGTTTTGTTCTACGAAGTCAAAATATTTTTTTCAAAATCATCAAATGGTAAACATGATTGATGATATTTTGTATTCTCTATATCTATCACTTATGAGAAATGGTAAAGATATGGTCTATTACTGGGTTATGCTTTTAGAAGCCTAATTGTTTTCCTTACTAATACTCTTGTTGAGGATACTTTCTATTCTTATGTAGCCAACTCTCATAAGGATTTCATATGCATGGTGTAGATTATAGGTACATAGATCAGTAGTTAACTGATATTCTCTCATTCACTTTTGGTGGGGGGTGGTACTAGCAAATACCAAGAGTTTTTCAGCTACTGATAGAGCTTCCCTTTGGTTTTTTGGTGTGATCAGAATTATATGACCTTCCAGATGAATCTTCTTTATATATTCTTGATCCAGTCTGGGTTATTTTCTTGTCTTTGTTCTCTTTAGAGCTATTTCTGATGCTTATTAGTGCCACAAGAACGTTAGGATCCAAGTTGGATACTTCCACTATTCTTGAAGGAGAAATGCAAGTTTGTTTCAGTTCCTTTTCCATTTTATTTGTTTGTAGTCTTTTCATTTTCATCCTAGAAAACCCTTGGGATGACTGCCTGTTTGGATATTGTGTCATACTTTACTTAAACTGGTTTTATCCTTTATTACTCCTCTTTACTTAATGAGACAATATTCTTCGTAATTGTCCATCTTTTTCCTATTTTATAGATGAGTTTATATTTGAACCTTGTATAGCCTTTTACAGCCATTTTTCCTGCTTGATAAGAAAGTTAGGTGTTTGCTGACACAGGTGCTTTTTCTAGCAATTAATATCTTAGCATTGATTTATATTAGTGTAATGCCTGGATTAAATTGCTGTAATGGTGTCAATGTAATTTCTGTTGTTCCTTTCTTGTTTTTCATTTTCAGTAGCTTTCTTGAATAATTCTGGGTTAAGTTACTTTAATTGTACACTATGTCTTTTTTCTCATTTCCTTATTATAAATTCTGATCTTTGCTCTGTTACGTTGATTGTTCATTCTGCATAGTTAATCAACAATCATTCTTTGTGATGTTTAGAGCTTGTCATATTCCCATGACTCCTAGTTCTTTTAGAGAAAGTGTTTATCATATGAAGCTATTTAATTTTTTGAATAATCTACAAATCTTTGCCTTTTCTTTCTCCTGAATCTTTTTTTGCTATTTATTATTCCTCATCCTAATTTTCCCCCACTTTTTCATTGAAGTCACCAACTATTAGAATGTATGTCAAGTTGGCTTTGGGGGAATGTTCTTATCGAATACTTCATATAATAAGACCACCTAGTCACTGATGTTGATGAATAAACTGTAATTATTTTCATGAAAATCTTTTTTTTTTTTGCTGATCCTTATCATTAGCCTTGAAATAAGCAGTGGCCAAAATATTTCAAGAAATAGTATATTTTGTAACTTTTGTTTGTGTAGTAAAACCTATTCTGCCAGCTACTGTGTCTGCCCCTTTAAAGAATATTGATTGACCAGTTTTCCATTCAGCTGCAACTTTCTTCTGTTTTTGGCATGTAACTAGAATGTCACCATTACTTGGTCAACTGTTTTTGTTAATAAATAAGGATCTCAGATTTAGAATACCAGCCAACAAATTAAAGTTTGTTGATACTCTAAAAAAAACTTAGCACTCTTTACCCCTTTTCCTACTGTCGTTACTTAGGTGACCACACAAGACCAAGAGCCATTTTCAACTTAAGGTTATTTTAATGATTTGCCATAGTCAAAAACATTTCATCACCAGGTGGTTAATCTTACTATAGTTTGCCTCTTTATAATTAATTACATTGATGTTCAGAAAACAGACAGCCTATTTTCAGAGCCATACCTAATACATATTTCATAAATTTTGTATGTCATTAAAATAGCAATGTTAAGTGAATTTTTAAAATTACATTGAATGGTGAATGAGGAAGATGCTTCAGCATTTTTAGGATGACCATTTGATGGAAGCCCAAGTAAAATTGATGAAATTTGTGAGGTAATGATATAATAGAAGCTGTGGGAGAGGCATTGTTAGGGCAATAGATTATCTGGAAATAATTATGGTCTCAGTGTTAGATACTGATAGCCAGATATAATAAATTGACATCATCTTATTATATATCTTTATCCTGTAAAGTGTTAAATTGGTTTTCCTTTGTCACCTCAGACACTTTATTTTGTTCCATTTGCTCAACAAAAGATCCAGAAATCTCTTGCTAAGACAGTGTTGGAAGCCAAAAATAATCCTCTGGATTTCATATACAAATATATATATATAATGTGCACATGCAAACATGTTGCAAGCAAAAATGACAATTTAATTGCATTTACTTTTTGTGACATTTTCTTAAGAATAGACCCATATACTTTGACATTTACAGCATGATTGTCCATTTGTTATTTTTTTACATTTCATGTAGCCATGTTATTGTTAAGAATAACTTTGTTGAATTTGTGAATCCTGAAATTTTTTTTTCTTCCCCACCAGAAAGCCAAAGAGCATATCGATTTGTACAGGGGAAGGACTGGGGATTTAAAAAATTCATTAGGAGAGATTTTTTGCTTGATGAAGCTAATGGTCTTCTACCAGATGACAAGCTTACATTGTTTTGTGAGGTAGGTACAATTCTTTGTTTTGTGAAACTGTATAATTTAATTTTGTAATTAACAAAAATAAAGCAAAATTACAAATTAATATTGAAATAAGAATGCTTTTTAAAATGCAAAATGTATTGCATTTTGGTGGGATTTTTTTTGTTGTTGTTAATGAAAGCCCAGAGGAAATAAACTCTGTTTTATTTAATTAGTGTCTTTCATTGTATTTCCTATTGATTTTTAATATTTTAATATTTATATATCAAGTTTTCTCATCCTAATTCTGTGAATTCTGTGATTTTCTACACTTAGAGATTTGCAACTAAGGGACTACATGCAGTGTTGTTTATATTTTTCTATCAAAAAAATTTTTTTTTGGACTACAACTTAAAAGAAACTTAGAAAAGTATCTAACTTGTGAATATTCAAACACCTGATCATAAAAATAATACGTTTTAGGATCCTTGAGAAAGAGCTAAAAAAATACCCACCTCTGTAACCAGATAAAGGACCGGATATGTCAACTGACACAGAAAGAATTCTAATATTACTTTAAAAAAATTATCCTACCATCTCTATTTTCTTTCTCTTGTGAATTAAAAAAAATATATACACTGTCTATTGATGCAGGTTGATCTTTTGATGTATTCTTAAATTCCAGTTAGTATTAATAGGTACATAAAATCATATAAAAATAGAAAACTAATACTATTCTCAGTCTTCAGACTTATACTTTAGATTTGTCTCAGTTTGGAACTTTGAATTGCTGTTATATAGGATCCTTGTTGCTTGATAATCTGTCACTTGATATTTTGTATTTCTGAAACAGCTGATTTTTCTCCTGTACTAAAAAGTTATTGTCACTTATAGAGAAATTGAATGAAATAACCTGAATTTTCTTAATAACCTAAATTTTCTTACTGGAACACTTGTAACTTTCACCAAAAACTTTAAAATTTAATCAACATATTTGGATGTATTATATTCTGTATTAAATATGTATCGACTAATTGTTACAATTGTTGTGGACAGATTGATTACTTAGGGGGATCATAGATACTGGCAATAATTCATCTTAAATCTCTGTATTTTTAACATATTTAAAATTTTCTTGGCAAGATTGCAACATAATTAAATATCATTATGTTGTGTCAGAGGAATAATTGAAATGTGCCTCCTGAGACTACGTTGTACAACTACGGTGCATCTATTTTTACTTAGACAAGTTAAATTAGCTGTATGATGAATTTGTTCTGAATACAATTATTTGGTTGATAAAACAAATGTAACAAGTATCTTGTGGTTCTTCAGAGCTCATCACAAGATCATTCTTAAGTTTTATTTAATTTCATATATTCAAGCATTTGCTGCCTGTGGGTTATTTATTCAACTTAAATATAGTTTTTCCCCCCTCTTTTGGAAGTATTTTTGAGCATTCTTAATATAGTATTATTCTAACTTATGCTTGATAATTATCTTAAATTGTTCAAGTTAATATATTATGAAATTTTTATAACTTATTTTCTATAAAATAGTTTTGCTAGTTTTTACTTTGAGATATATTTTTAAATACTTTGTAACACTGATAATCCAGAAATTCAGAATTAAGGCTATAATTAAAATTCAATTCCTTGTTTTGCTACCTCTTTTAGGGGAAATAAAAACATCACATTTTTCTTTCCCTAATACATTAGTCCTCTCCTAAAAGACCCACTTTATTGATTTATATGTTGACAGGCATCAAATTTAACTTTTTGAATCCTAAAATACCTAGCACTCTTTTTAACTGTTTTGTATATATGTGGATAGACTAGGGTATCCCTGAAGCAGTGTAGAATCATATTAGTCATGGACAAGATAAAGAAAAGTATATATAAGCAATTTATTATTCCCTCATACCAAAGCATATCCTCATCTTTTATCTAGCCCAGTCTCACTGATGCGACTTCCTTCCACAGCATCATCAGCACTGCTTGCAGAAGAGGAGGAAGCGTTGCACAGAGCCTACATAGAGAACTGCCTCCTCCCCCTCCCCTGCAAGTGGTGCTGTAGGCAGGTAAGGCAGTTTGGCGCTATTCTCTTTGTACAAAGCATAACCTGGCCTGCAAATTACATACTTCATTATAGTGACCAGGAGGAAAACAAGCTTTTTAGGAGCAAGATGATTTTTTCAAAAGTATGAAATGGAAACATAGAATTAATTTTGGAAAAAAGAAAGTATTTGAGAAAACAGTAGGAGTAATAAAGCACTGGCTTAAGCAGTCCTTCTCCCCAACCCCCCCCCCCCGTCATCCAACAGATTGCAGATTCTCTTATAAATGCTTTAAAATTAGATTGGCTCCAGCCTGGTGCATATCATAAATTCCCAAGAGTAGAGTAGGGAAGGGTTGGGATCTTGGGGAAATTGGCCCCTCAGCAACATGAGATGGTACCTTTAGTCCTGAGTCATTAGCTTAGTTAGCATTCCCCTGAAAACTGAGTCAGTTTTGAGGATTTGCTTCCCATTAGGTGGATCTGAATGTCCTAAAGTAGTCAATAAGTCCCAGCAGCTCAAATTTTTTTAAGGAACTACAAGGTTGACCTGAATTTACTAGACAGATAACTGACATAAAGTCACCTTATACCTAGAGAGGAATAGGCTTCCTTTGTACTCTCCCTCATTTAGATTGAATTTTGTGGGTCTGGCCCAAAAGTGGGCCATCTTTTATTTGAGGAAAGAAGTGGTGAGTTTTTACAATATATTTACCCTTTTGAGATGACATTTTTTACCTTAAAATACCACCTTATCAGCCTTATTTCTGAATTTCTGAGTTTTAATCAGAATCATTTGTAATTATATTTATGTACTCTTATTTCATTATTCTCTATGGAACGTTAAATGTAATTGAATTTTGTCAACTTTTTTCCTATTTTGACCATCATTACTAAAGTTAGCTGCCTATAAACTTTGACAATTAAAATTAATCACCTAAATTATTATATAATTATATATTATAATTAATTATATTATATATAATTAATTACATCATAATATAAATATATATTATATAATCACCTAAAATTATTCTCCTAAATTATTTTGTTATGTGAAGTGACAGTTAAAATTCTTGGTAGCCATATTGATGCAGTAAAATTATTTGTGATTATATGTGATCTAGAATATTTTTAATTATGTAGAATAGTACATTTCATCCATGATTTATGATTTTATTTTGTTTTTGATTAATTTCATGAAGAAATACAAATCATTTTCTTCCCACCACCTTTCCCTCTATTCTTTATACTGAATTCATAATTATAGTTAAATATATTAGCAGAAGTTAAGCAATCTAAGAAACTTTGCTCTTAGGCAAACTTTATATAGCTGTCATCTAAATCATCATTCTTTCTTAAATAGTATTAGTTTAAAATGTTCACCTTTACTTTTCACAGAGAATTACCTAGTTCCAATCCATTCCCTCTAAAAAATTACAATCTCTTAGAGTATAATTTCATTCATATTGATGTGGATTAATAAAAGCCCATGCATATGATAAGTTAAAGGGATTATAAAAATAAATGGCAGATAGATAACAATGAGAAATGAATAATTGGGATTATGTAGTCAAATGGAATTAGAAACTTTCATAATAAGCATTCTTGGTCTTAAGGTAAGTCAGGAATAGGAAAGATGTATGATCAATCTAGACAAAGCTTCCTGGATAAAGAAATTTCTCAGTTAATAGCACAGAAGAACTTTAGTCCATGGAATTAGGAAATATAACACAATATTTTGACTTCAGTCAAGGAATGTGAATTTTTTTTTATAAGGAGTTTTCTTAACAATACATAAAATAATTAAAAGCACTGCCATACTGAAAATATTTCTTAGATTCTAGACACAGTGAATCCAATCTGGTACATTGGGAATTGGGACTAGGTAGCATTGTAACCTGGACAGATGTTAATAATAGTTTACCTTTGAATAGTACTATAAGAAATCTGAGGTATAGGTAGATGAATATTATTAACCTCATTTGACAGAAAAAGAAACTGAGATTAGAGAGTTAGTAATATTTTAAGGTCATCTACTGGACATCCTATCTGTGATTTGAACCAAAATCTTACCAAGATCAGTGCTGTCTTATAAAACATTTACATTTTCTAATCTTGAGCTGCTTTATTTGTGAGATCAGGATTGTAGTAGATAATTTCTGAGGTCCTTTACATCTCTGAAGTCTTAACCATATGTTAAAGTCCTAGATGCATGAATTTTTCCATGAATGTTAAGAGGCCTAGCAGTAGAAAGATCTTGCTCAGATAAAAAAAAGTTCAACCTTCTTGTTTTGTAGATGAGAAAACTGAGTCCCAGGGAGGAGAAAGTAACTTGCTTAAAGCCAAAGAGCTGGTTATTGATGTGGGTGGAACCCAGGACAAAAGTCCAATTCTTCCTAACTCCTTGTACACTGGAAAGGAATTTTAAGAAATAGATTTTCTTAGAAAAAAAATATAGCTGCTGTATTCTGTATATTTTTTAACTTCTTAGTTGCTGTGTTTAGTTTATTTTTTAATTTTGCTTATTAATACTATACAATTTTGAGAGAAGTATTTCTTGTGTTGTGGTGGCCCAAGAATTTATTATATAGTGAACTATCTATGATGAGCCCCTCCATATTTAGGCTAGTTCTTGGACAATATTCTGTTGCTGGGACTACATTTAAGTTTTTCCAGTTTAATAGAACTCAGTTTCCTGATCTACAAAACAAGGAAGTTGAACTCTTACCTGAGCAAGATCTCTCTAGCGCTAGGCATAGTAATATTCATGAAAAAATATTATGAATAAAGAACTTTAACATATTATTAAGATTTTAGAGATGTAAGAGACCTTACAAATTATCTGATGAAATCCTGAGCCCATAAATAAAGAAACCAAAGATTCAAGAAAGTAAATGGTTTATAAAACAGCATGATCTAAGAGCACTGATAAGCAAGACTTTGGTTCAAATTATATAATTTTGTTGGGACCTTTTAGTACTCAGGATAAGATATTTATGCCATAGTAAGAGTTCACAATAGGACTTTTGTGGACTGATGTTTCAAATGATGTGTAGAGTTTTATATCAGGTTAGAATATATCCACAAAACTTGTATTGTATATACTCAAATTTTTGTATCCAAGTGGCTGTCGTAAAATAAAAAAGAAAAATTACCCAATAGCAGGGCTGACAAATTTTTCTAATTTGCCAATTTCCAAAGTAACTCTTCTCTATAAATGAGATAATGTATAAATCCTTTGTAAACCTTAAAACTATACAAGTGTAAAATGTTACCTATTTTTGTTAGCCCTATATATGTATTCTCTTGATAAGTTTCTATCTATAGATATGTTTGCATGTGGACAGAAGTGACATTTACAATTAACTTACATTTTAAAAGTTATTAGCCAAAAAAAAAGGAAATACATCGACAAATATAAACGTGTGTGTATATGTGTGTGTGTACTTACTAGATAAAGCCTGCCTATTACACTAGAGAGAAATGAAGAACTCATGCTTGAATTTTATTATTGCAGAAATTTAATTATTCAATACTTTTTATTAAGTACTACTGTAATAGCTTTTGGCATATAATATAGAATGACTTTGTCAAACACAGGTGTTTATAAACAAATTTAATTTGTACATTAATGGTCAGCTATGATGCATCAGGGGATATAATTTATATATCATCATAAGGAATCCTTATGAACAAGAAGTTTTAAAATTTTTGTCTGTTTACTATCACATAGTTAGAAGTATAGTATCTTAACCAAATTGAAATTCTCCATATAGTTTAGTCCATCCAGTGGATACCAATATATGACCTCTTATATGTGACAGATTGAAATCTTGAAAATTAAGGGAATTAAACTACTAGATGAGTTTTAACATATGTGCCACATGGAAATCTGGCAACTAATTGTGTATGTGCATTTCTTCCTTGAATTATGATGTTCTATAGTGCCTTTTCTGTTATTTATCTTACATAGAAATGGATCTTTGTGAATCTTGTATTGTTTTTACTACTTCACTCAATAGACATTTAAGTGCTTACTGTATGCCAGATACCATGTTAAATTTTACTACTTGAACTATAACTAAAAACTTAATATGCTTAGAAGATAAATAGTTGGCATAGAAAGGTAAAAGAAATTTCCATGTGTATTTTAAAGATATGAAATACAAGTGTTGGTATTATAGCCAGTGATCATTGATACTCAGTTGTGATGGTGTTTTCTTTTGCTGTGATTTTTTTTTTTTTTTGCAGGTAAGCGTGGTCCAAGATTCAGTAAATATATCAGGACAGACTAATACTAACACTTTGAAAGTACCTGAATGTCGACTTGCAGAAGATTTAGGGAATCTCTGGGAAACCACAAGATTTACTGATTGCAGTTTTTTTGTAAGAGGACAAGAATTCAAAGCTCATAAATCTGTTCTTGCAGGTATTTTTTCTGCTTTTGTATCAAAATATGTTTGTTTTTCTTTCCTAAACCTGAATGCTAATGATTAATTTCTTGTTACAGCTCGTTCTCTCGTTTTTAATGCAATGTTTGAACATGAAATGGAAGAAAGCAAAAAGGTAAACAAGGGTTCACAGCTTTTATAAGTTATTTTAACTTTCATTTTTAAAGTATATGCATGTTTGGAAGAGAGAATTTGCAAAATTTTATTCTAAATGAAACTAGGATGATTTCAGAAATGCTTATAAAAAAAATCCCTAAATATGAGATGTTATTCCCAAAAGATATAGTAAAAAGATAGAAGGGAGACCATCTCTCAGTAAATTTTGATGATAACATAATGTAAAGCATTTTGAAAACCTTAAAACACCATATAAAAATCATGATAATAAAGATGGTGGTGATGATGATGATGATGATGGATGCAAGTCAGTTCTCACGTTTTCTCCAAGGTTCGAGCATAAAGGTAACTATGAGCTGGAGGGAGTTGTTCTCACCTAAATGCTATTATGTTAATTGGCAAATAAGGCTCTGTGGAAGGACAGTGCTGAATTAAGCCTCTGAAACTCAAATTTGCATGTGTCCCTTCATTGACCATGACTACTTTTACTTGTAGATTTGAAAGTACTTGTAGATTGGAATCAAAATAGACTCAGAACACCTTTTTTGCACTATAGCTATATTTCATTCAATATTAAAACCACATTTACTGAGTACTTATTGTGTCCATTGTAATGTGCTAGTCACTGGTTGAGAATCTAACTTAGGTTTTTAAAGGATAGGTAAGAATTAAGCAAATGATATAGGAGGAAGATTCTTGGCACAGAGAGGTGCCTGAGCAAAAAGCATAGAGTCAGAAAGAGGCATAACTTGGAGTATGGCTGAAGAAGAGGAAAATAAAAGAGAATAAGGATGAAAAAAGGGATAGTGGTATTAGGACATAGCTACTCACTTAGGCATTGAATACCAGAAAGAATCTCAAATGTTACCTGTGCCAGATGTATGATATGCTTTGCCAAAAACTACCAATGAACTTGGTTAAAATTACATTGGGAAATGTTGAGCAAAATAAACATGTAATACAACATAGGTGGTGTTATTTTTGTGATTTTTCAAAGTCAATATGTGTCCCACAGGGATCCATTTCCATTTAAGTCGACTTGCCCTGTTTATGTGAAGCCAAACAAGAATTTTCTCTATAATATGCTTCACAAACGGTTATGTGTACACCTTTCTTGAACACCATACGTCCAAAACTGGCTTAAAGTTTAACATTAGAAAAACAAACAAAAAAGAATCTTTGCATCTGGTGGTAGGGAGAAGTTGAAGTGTCAGATTTTCTATCTTGGGGTCAAAGATCACTGCAGATGGTGACTGCATTCATGAAATTAAAAGACACTTGCTCCTTGGATGGAAAGCTATGACAGAGCTGGACAGCACACTAACAAACAGAGGTATCACCTTGCCAACAAAGGTCTGTACAGTCAAAACTGAGGTTTTTCTGGTGTGTGCCTTTGAGAATTGGACTATAATGGAAGTTGAGCACCCTAGAATCAATTTCCAAATGGTGGTGCTGGAGAAGACTTTTGAAGGTCCCTTGGATATCAGAAAGCTCAAGTCAGTCAACACTTGGTCAGATTCTGAAGCTGAAACTTAAATACTTTGGCCACTTAATGAAAGGAAAAAGCCTCATTTTGGGAAAGGTTGCAAAAGAAGATGAAATGAATAGCTAGTGTCATGGAAGCAAGGACATGACCTTTGCAGGACTTTGAGATAGTGGAGGGCACAAGGGCATTGTGTGCTGTGGTCCATGGGATCAAAAAGCTGCATGGACATCTGTTTTAGGAAATTTTCTTTTGTGACTACTTACATAGATCTATTCCTACTTCTGGGAAAAAGCAGACTCTAAGTGATGCTTCCTCTATATGATGTTTTTTCAGCTACCTGAAGGACATCTAACATCCTTCCTAAGTTTACTCTTTTCCTACTTAAACATCCTCCTCAATCCATCCTCAAATATATCTTTGTTTGGCCTGGGTTCATCACTTTTTAGGCATGGTTTTTCTTTAAATGTGGTATCCAGAACTGAATAAGATGTAATGATAATAAAGAGGCAGTGTAACTATGGCAGAGTGTGACAGAATTGTTACTTTCTTTTTTCTTGTTCAATTCAGTGTAGCAAGCATTTATTGAATGCTTTGTATATTCCAGGTCTTGTGCTAGGAACTGGGGATTCAAAGACAAAAATGACAATAATAAAGCATGTTTAAAGTCCGCTGACATATAAATAGAGAGTAATTTCAGCCCATGATAAGAGAGGAGATAATGCGTTGTTCTAAGGCAGGCTGGACATTGTAATGAATTGAAACATTTCTAGAGCACCTAACGTTTATCAAAAATGTTAACACTAGTATAGAAAGAATATTTGATAAGGATATAGCATTGGTTTATGTGAACATAGCTCCATTATTTTCCATAGTATTGTGCTCAGTTCTCGGAATACGTCAAGTTCTAGGGGCCTTAGATTTGCTAATTTTTATACTTAGGCGAACAGGGAGCTACTACAGTGTTTGTCTCTTGGTCTCGGGATTTTAGGGAAAAACAAACCCAACTTCTCACAGAAGTAGTTGTTGCCTTTAGGTAGGATCATGAAAGGACTCCTGTAGGATATGGCATTTAGGTTGATCCCTGAATGCAACTAGGAATTCCAAGAGGCACAAGTGGGGAACAAGGAATTCTAGAAGTAAAATGCAGCCTGTTGACAGGCATAGAGGTAGGGGAGAGAATACTAGGTAGTAGGTGCAGCATGTGGGTCAGCTTGTCCTATGTAACAGTGAGAAATGGAAATTATGCTTGGAATAATAGGGTTACAGATTTTTCAAGGGATTTAAATACTGAAGATGTTTGTATTTTATCCTAAAAGCAATGGGGATTCACTGAACCTTCTTGCTCAGTATAATGACATGATCATATCCATACTTCAATAATAATCACTTGGTGACTGTGTGGAGGGGGTGAATTTAGAGTGTTTAGGAACTAGAACAATTAGAAAGCTATTCTGTTACAGGTGAGAGCTGAGGAGAGGCTGAACTAGAAAGATGGGTGCAGATGAAAAATCTTTTGTAGAGATAGAGTCAACAAGATTTAGCAATGTTGGATATGGGGTCTATGGGAAAGTGAAGAATGCTTTAAGAGTTGGAACTTGGATGATTTGGAAGAATGGTGGTACCCTCAAAAGTGGGGAAGGCAGGTATGTTTGGGGGAGGTTGAGTTTAAGTTTGGAGGTGTGACATTTAAGGTACTTATGGAATATCCAGGTGCAGATTTCTAGCAGGCAGCTGGTGACCATGGATTGGAACTTAATGACCTCTCATTTTACCAGATCTCTTCTACTCTAAACTGACTTTTCCTTGGTCCTGTTTCACTTACTCTATTGCTTGTCCCCAAGTAGATTCAGAACCCATAGGAGTGAACTTAAAAGTTTTTCTACCCTCAGTATTTTTCTAAAGTGGAAGTGCATTTATATGAGCTTGGAATTACTGGAAGGATTTTTCAGTTTCCTAGATTTTAACTCATGAGTGCAATAGTACCTGAGACTTAACAGCCATACTGACAAATATTACTTGTATAACTCTCAGCCTCTAGCAGTCAATGATTAGTGTAATCATGAATCCCTGGTTAAGGTAATGTATAGGAGAAAAATAAAACCAAAAGCTTTGTTAAATATTTTTAGAATGAAATTCTTAAAATACAGCTTTAAGATTTTAAATGCACAGTGATAGTAGACTACATAAGGAAGAAGTAAACTTTTTAAAGAAGTAGTAAATTTTTTTTAAAAAGATTAATTTTGGTTCATGTTTTTCTCTTTTATTTTAAATAACAGAATCGAGTAGAAATAAATGATGTAGACCCAGAAGTTTTTAAAGAAATGATGAGATTCATTTATACAGGGAAAGCACCAAACCTTGACAAAATGGCTGACAACTTGTTAGCAGCTGCAGACAAAGTAAGTAATTAGTTTTTAAGAGACTGAAAAATGCCCCCAAGTTTGTTTACTTAAAGCTATTATAAAGTATAAAACCTTTAAATGTCTTGAGTTGAGGAAATAATCTATGTTTTTTGAGATAACTCTTCATGGTTCTTTTAATATCCAATAGTTAATGTTGAGAAAAAGGGGGCTTTTGAAAATGAACAAGTCATAAAATATGTTGGAAAGAAGTTATAGTTAAAACTATTAGATTTTTAGGGAAAATATTTTTGGGGAGAAATTAGATTGTGAACCAAGTAATTTTTAATTGTGTTTTTATCCCCTGGTGAGGATGTTGCTCTTAATAATAGTCTCTTATCACAGTAAATATGAAATGTTGTACATTTTTATTTTTATAAACATTAAATCCATTTTGCAAATCATTTAATCAATGTAGGTTTTTTAAAAATGCAGTTTCATTGTATGCTTGCTTCAGAAATAGACTTGAAAATGCATGTTTGTGGAGAAAATAGCTTTATGTTGAAGTTTGAGGGTAAAAGGGAATCTGATTTGAAATAATCAGGAAATTTACAAATTCTTGCTTAGAAAAGAATTGAACTTTTTCTTCCCACAACAGAATGTTCTTATTTGTGTTGTCCTTATACTAACATAAGAATAGTTTTTCATTCTTTTAAAACTTTCAACAAATCACTGACTCAGCTATTAAGCTCACATTACATAGGGGTTAATAAAGATGAGGTTAATGGATAAGAATAAGTAATATAGATAATGCTAATCCACACGTGGATAATACAGGGTGGCTATCTAGGAGTACGTTAGTATAAACTAATTCACTTATACTTAGAGAATACCAAAACCAGATTCGAATCTCGATTTGGCCAAATCCAGCAAACCACTTAAATTGTCTTAACCTTGGTTTTTTTATTTTTGAAAATGAGAATGAACTAATTACTCCTTGACAGGGATGTTAATAAGGAAATATGTGAAGTAAGTTCTTTATAAACCTTAAAGTGATATATAATAATCCAGTAGCAATTATCATTGACTGGAGAAACTAAAATTCAGATCTTATAAGGATTTCCTTATAAAAATATGAATGATTATATTTGACAATTTCCATCATTTTAGTATTTGTAAATGAATTAGATTGAAAGCATTCTACCAAGTTAACATTATGTATGTGCAAATTCTTTTAAAGCTTTTATTATAAGTATATTTTTGTAGGT
>CM053771.1:246893013-246913603 GCA_028658325.1 Potorous gilbertii | reverse complement strand
AAGCTTTTTAATATACTAGGTAACTTTTTAAAAAATTCCTAAGTAACCAGCATTACAACAGTTCTCCACGATAGAAAGAAATGAGCAGTAGATTATAGAATAAACTATTATTTAAGAACTTTTAATTGTTTGTTGATTGACCCCTTACTCAATATATGACAGTTTCAGAAAGAAAATTTCTTTTATTCAAAGTATATTCATGTTTATTTCAGATTGTATTAAGGAATGATACAAGTCTAGAGCTGGGACTAGGGCTGAGTGCCTGCCTTAAATATAATGAAGGATGTATTTTAATACCACTTTTTAAAAATTTAATATTTGTAATGTCAGAAAATTCCACTTTCTTATGGTGTATTTTGTGACAGCTCATATTACAATAGAAGGCTCTGAGGCCCAGTGCCATATCCTTCCTAGACACAAAGCAATGAAGAAAGAAAGTTTTTATCCAGAAATTCTTTTCCTTTGATTCAGTTGGTGCAATTAAGTGATACAAATTCCAGACTTTACCTAAGGTGCACTCAAAATCTTTTCTTGACTCTGGTCAATCAAATCTCTCCCACCACCTGCTGCCCACCCCCAATTTTCATTTGTTTCTACGTACACATTTTAGGAACTGGAATTTCTGTAATATTAATGAAAAGATATTTTCACAAAGTAAGTGGAGATTAGGCTTTTTAAATGAACTCAGTATCCTTTGTTTGCTTTGACTTTATCTTCTAAATTGCATGTATGATAATTTTAATAATTAATAACTTAAAGGTGTAATTGTGTATTTTTCTTTCCAATAGTACGCACTAGATCGACTGAAGGTGATGTGTGAAGAAGCTTTGTGTAGTAACCTCTCAGTAGAAAATGTTGCTGACATCCTTATACTTGCAGATTTGCACAGTGCAGAACAGTTGAAAGCACAAGCAATAGAGTTCATTAACAGGTAAGTGATCTCTAGATTTTAATCGGTTTGCTACCTTCACCATCTGTGCTCAAACAGAATTCTCTAAGTCTGCTTACATTTTCATTGTAGGTGCAGTGTACTTCGACAGTTTGGGTGTAAAGATGGGAAGAACTGGAACAGCAAGTAAGATGACATCAGATTCTCATTTTGTTTTAAACTCTATAAATGGGAGTAAATGTTGCTGTAGGCTTAGGAGTCATATCTATCATTATGAATTTGCATAATTTTTGAAAGCAGCTTTCTATCCTTCCATTATCTAGAATGTGAGACTAGAGAGTAGGAACTTCAACAATTTGATGAATTTTCATTTTTTCTATTTTATTTCCATATTCATCTATTTAGATGCAATTATTTCAAATAATTAAGTGGTATGATTTGATAGTGAGGAAGGAGAAAGAAATGTTTAAGAAACTGTTTTAACAAAACTCATTTTCACATGGTTTTACAACCTCCTGTGGTTGAAAAGTCCATAATCTAATTAAATGTTTTGATTATATTTTATGCACGGTCTAGAAATCTCTGCATATTTCTCTGGTAATTTGCCCTAGGCTAACAATTATATAGAAATTTAAATTCTATACATATTATATACCATGCTTTACTTACTTGCATTATTTTCATTTCACAACAACCCTATATGAAATATAGGTATCTACATTTTATGAATTAGCACAGTAAGATGAAGTGTTAAGTAACTTCTGGTAAAAAAAAATACAAAAAACCTCCTGGTAAGGGTTGGATGGTCTTATAAAACTGCTTGGAACTGGACTCTTTCTACCATACCATGTTACCCTGAGAAAGTAAAAATTAGATATTGCTTCTTATTCATTGTTATCTGCACTGTTATCATATCATCAAACATGGTTGATGATCCTGGAAGGATAAATCGCTTTGAAATATGTTGTAAAAGATAGTTTTTTTGTTTTTTTTAAAGTGTCTTTACTTTGTTGGTACTACGTACTATTATAAGATACTGACTTTGGGGAAATACTAGATTTAATTTTATTATTTAGAGGGTCTGTTGTATGATATGCATACAAGCACTCAAGAACAAATGAATAAAAGTACATAGAAATATTTGAAATTAACCAATCATAAAATAATTTAATCATACCACTTTGGCAGTGTGTGGCTAAGAGCATGTTTTATTTTTCATATTCATATTTCATATTAACGGATTGTATGTTTCGATATATCCTTTTTGGGGAAAGTTGGGAAACATTTTGAATTTTATGGATGTTGCATTTTATTCCTTTAAAAATTACTTTTTATGAAGTAGTTTAAATGTTTCATTCACTTTATTTTTCAGCCAAACAACAGACATAATGGAAACAGCAGGCTGGAAGTCTATGATTCAGTCTCACCCTCATTTAGTAGCAGAGGCCTTCCGAGCACTTGCATCTGCACAGTGTCCACAGTTTGGTATTCCACGCAAACGACTAAAACAGTCTTGAAATCTTCCATGAACTTTAGAAAAATTCAATTGACTTTTACTCCTCCAGGTCCAGATGGATTCTAATATACAAACCATAGACAAGAATTGTTTTTGTTATCCTTGTCCACAGAACAGAAGCTGAAATAGCATTGTTTGCTTTTCAGTTGGATAATTTATGGTTTAATCTTCAGCTTTAAATTAGACTGATTACTCTCTAATTCACTGCAAGGCCTTAAATTATCTTCAGTGACTTCTCTAGTTCATATAGGCTAATTTTTTTTTTAAATTGTGCCTTGTCTTTTTTGACTAGGCTATGCAGGATTGCACTAGCTCCATAATGCAGTAAAATTGATAACTGAAGATATTAAGTTTCAAAAGGATCTTCCATTATTTTGAAAAAATGAATTTTATAGTTTTGGTCCTGTGCTATCTCGAAGGTTAAAACTAGGCTCTCCTCAAAAACACTTGTATTGGAGATGACCATGGAAATGCTCCAGTTCAAGTTTTGTGAATACAGGAGAGCTTGCTTACCTTCAAGGTAAGTTATGGCAATACACTACTTTGAGTCTAATTTATTTTTCAATGTAGGGGCAAATATGCAATGGTTTGGCCTGAAAGAATTGTATTTTCAGTACAGTTTGTAACACGTCTGTTAATTTTCCAACAAACTTTGAGAAACACATAATGAACTTTTGCCTGTGTTTCTTTATGCCCTGTTAATGATATTTGAGAATTTGAGAATTAAGGTTAAGATGTCAAAAAAAAATAATATTTGCTCTTAAAATTTTATTTATTTTGACCCACATTTTTATGAAGATTGCTGGATGTGCAGAAAGTATACATATAATGACCAAATGTAAATTAAATTAATGGGCCAAATTAAGAATGATAAATATGCACTTTTAATGTGTAACTTTTTTTGTATACTGAGTGGTACATATATATTTTGCTTTTGATTGAATTAATGAGGTACAGTTAATGTGTCTTAACTTTTGGGGGGAAAAACTATTGGAGCCAACTGGGACACTCATTTTGTTACCATGCACGAGGAAAAGAACAATTTAAGACAATGAAATTGGTAATGAATTTCACACACGTTAAGTAACTTATGTACTCTCCCTTTCAAGAAGGCACATAATAAAGCAAGATCCTGAGCAGCTTGCTCTCCTCTTTTTCCTTTTATGAAAAGTTGTGTGCAACTGTATGATTTCTCTAAAGGGATGTGCACACTAGAGGAGAAACACCGCCCTCCACATTATGATAAGTATTCCAGGCCACATTTACAAGCATTGTGCTCTCCTACCCCTCCCCAGCCCCCTACTGTTTTAAGTTAATGTGCATTGTGGACGATATTGAAATTCTGCATAATGTGAACAGGACAAACTATTTGAAAACTCCTTTTCATGGGCCAGTTCTTATGAATTTTAGCTTTAAATAACATTTTCAGTGTTCAATAACTTTGTTTACAATTTGAGGGGGTGGCATATCTGTAGTGGTGCACAGTATAGGAAGGGCAGGAGAGTAACTGTTGAGTTACTGCTTTAAATTTACTGTAATAGTGATAATATATAAATTGATTCTAGGCAAATTGTTTTTTGTTTGATCACAAAGGAAGAAGTGTCTCACTGGAAAATAAAACATTAAATATATATGTATGTATTTACATTTATAATTTTATTCACAAAAAGATTGTAATTTGCCTGTAAAGTTTTACAGTACAGGACAAAGGACTTTAAAATTTATCTTCCAAAATAATTTGTATTTCCCAGGTCTTCATTAGTGATCCTAATGTTTAAGGAAGAGAATGTACGCATTTTTACACTTAACACTGAGAAGTAAACATTTATTTACAAACTAGAAAGAGTTTAAAGGTTCATACTTTAAAATCTTTAAATCTCTTTCTGTGGTTTTGACTATATTATGTCAGTTTTGAAATTGGAAGCATTTCTTGGGCAAGCAGAAAGATTAAAGTTGAGCAGAAGATTCCTTCCTTGATAACAGGCTCTTTCTATCCTTTGGAGCAGTGGGAAGAGTAAAATGCACACTTCTCTTGACCTCCACCATGAGATTGAGCTATATGCGTTTACAATGTGAAGTTAGTTATTTTCATATTTTTTTTTAACTCCTTCTAGAGATCTCTGAGACTGGCTACCTGGGGTATAAATAATATTTCTTCCACTTCAGTTTAGTGAAAATTTTCTGCCATGTATTATAGTAAAATTTAAGGTATGCATATATGTGATGATCTGTGGGGTGTGTGTATACATACATATATACACACAGATATATAGATATATATGTACATATACACACATGCACATGTATCTCATACCATGCATAAATTCACTGCTAAAAACTGCAGCTCTAAAATACAGTAACTTCAGTAATGTTTATTACTGTGTAATATTCACTTCAGCTTGTTCTAATATAATATCACTGTCTATTGGAAAGCTTAAGGATTTTATTATGAAGATTTTTTTTAAAGCTCAATAGCACATTTTGTACCAAAAATGTCAAATGCTGTGCTGTAAGAATATCTACATTTGTAAAAAAATGTCCACTTTTCAGATAATTCAGTGCATACCTTCCTTACACTAACAGAAAATTGTATGGCATTGTTTTGCTTATTTTTATTTATTATGTATATTTTCAGTTTTGTTATGTCTTAAGGAAAAGGTAAATAGTTGCTGTATTCTCCAGTGGGTGCATTCATTATTGGCATTTTGGTTGCATTTAAAGCCCATGCAGCATTCTCAGTGGGCCCTAATGATGTCCAGAACATTTTTGTCCTTTTGAATCACCAGCTTGCTTCTATGTCCCTTTTTTGTCACTTCTGAGGGGACTTTCCCCATGAAATGTAGTGATTAATTTCAAATGTTCTGCATTATAAAGTAATCATCACACAATGTTCTTATTCAGGCTAAGATTTTAAAACAGTGTGTATGTATGCGTGTGTTTTGTTTTTTAAAACTGTACAAATGTTTGGAGCACAAGTATGAAGGTGCCATAACATTTTGGCTTGCCAACATTACCTCCTTAAATATTCACATCTACCACCTTCAAACTTTTTTGGAGAATCTTGCATGTGTTGTGTGATCATGTTGCGTGTATATACACGCTTGTATGTATGTGTGTGTGATATTTTTACGGAGATAGATTTTTCTGAAAATAGGACTCAGTTGAATCTTAAAATTACAGGTTAATATCAGATACTTCATTTCAACTTGTTTTATTTAGGAAGCAGTTCAGGAAGCGAGGAAGCTATAAAATACTTTTTTGTATGGTCAATTTACTGCATACTGAACTAAGAAAATACAGTGCCTTTTTAGGACTTCTATTATAAAATTAAGTTATAAGACATTAAAATATTTTAAGTTTTCTTAAGTATTACTGATGTATGTGTGAAGTAGATTGAAAATAAATTATGAAAAGATTGGATTAATTTATTTCCCTTTTTGACATTGTGTGTACTAAGTTTGCAATTGAAATATGAAAGCAAATGTCCTTTGTGATGTGTAATTGAGAACAACATTCCTAAAATCTAACCAAGTCCTTTATAAGATCTTTTTATTTTTCAATCTAATACAAGCAGTCCATTACAGTATTCTTGAAAGGGAAGAGTTTGGGGGATTTTTTTTTTTTTTTTTTTTTTGCTAATTCAAACATGTCAGATATTTGTATGCATTCTAATGGTCTAAAATAAGTATTTTAAGAATGAAATTTTAAGAGTTCATTGTTTCCTTGTAAAGGTGTTTCATAGTTTAAAATCAACATTTCATCGCAGATTGAAATTTCCAAATTTTGAGTATTAACTTCATTTATTTTTATTGATCACTGGTTTTAATTTATTGGAAAGATATACATACATACACACATACACACACACACACACACACACACACACACACACACGGAGCTTCCTTATAAACTATCAAGATTAAACTAGTTTAACCAGTGCTCTGCACATAGTAGGTGCTTAATAAATGTTTGCTGAATTGAATTAGACTCAGCTTATTTTCTGTTTGCAGTAAATGGACTTTATATTTGAAAGGAAATTTGTGGGAATTTTTTTAGATGTTTGACTTCATCACCATTCTCAGCAGTTCAGTTAATTCTGTATTCGGTGTTTAGAATGAAGGCTTAACTTAAATGAGTCCTGCTTTGGAAATAAACACATTGTTATAATGATTTAAAGACCAGTATTGGGGTGGGTATGATTTAGAAAATTCATAATATATGTATAAACACTTGCATCAAACCGGCCAGCCTCTTTTTTTAATCAGCTGATGTTAATGTTCAGATGCTTTTTGTATCTTGTTGCTGAAAATATTTTTGCATTTCAGCACATCAAGTTACAATAAAGTTATTACTTATGCAGAATCATTTTGTTCCCTTTGCATTTATTGGAATATATATATATGTTTTTCATTTTGGATTATTGTGCATTACTTTTAAAAAATGGCCAAGTATCCAGTAGCATAAGTCTTATCAAGCCGTGCAAATCAATTTTTATTTTTATCCAGGAAATGGTCATCCCCCAAACAACAACATCAAAATAACACTTTTATCAATGAGTTGAAAATACATTTATTCCAACCCAGAAATATCGACTTGTATGTCCTCATTAAAGCCTTTTGTAGCTTATGAAACAGATTATGATCATACAAAAGCTATCAATAATACTCCACTATCAACCCCCCACCCCCACCCCCCACCTCCCTTGCATCATACTGCCTAACTTTACCTGCTTTTACTCATGAGAAAGAAAGGATGGGAGACTGGGCAATCCTAGACCCATCTTGGTAGGGTGGAGTGGGAAGAGTCTAGGACTTGAACTTCTGCTCAAGAAAATTGTGAGGGGACAAATAGGAATTGTTGAATCAGTTTGGAGAAAGTCACCTAGTAAACGGTTAAGAAATGCAGACATAAAGCCAGAGTGTCCTTCTGACCAGTATATAAGAAGTGAATTATAGGTCGTGTGATTCATCCTACATAGAAAAAGGAAAAGAGGCAAGTAGTTATTTACTTTATTATTTAGAAGTCTTTCAAGTGGACAAGTAATTATCTTTCTAATATAGACTCTCCCTCCACCCCTGTCTTAATTAGTAAAATAGATAAAACTATTTCCTGGGATAGTTTCGCAAGATATGAAATGAGAAGCATATTTTAAAAGTGCCTGGCAGCAGATGTCATATAGGTGGTTCATTTGGTCTCTTAGAATTAAATAGAATAGATCATTTAAGGGCATAGTGTATCTTGTTACTATTAAAGCTGATTTTGCTGTCTGAATGTAGTCTGAGGTTGGTGTTACCTAAGGTAACTGTACGTATTTTGGCAGTTTTCATTTGGCAAACATTTATTTATGTGTTGTTGAACATTTGGCATAGTGTACTCATTTAATGTTTATACTCAGTGTAGTTCCCAAATTAAATTTCTGTCCCAAAGTTAAAGGGATAGGAACACAGATGTAAAATTGAAAAAATTCTGCCTCAGAGTTTTACTGTTGTTTTTTGGGATTTTTTATAAGAAAAATGAGGTCCAGAAATTCAATCATCATTGAATGATGATTGGCAGAGCCATGATTCAAACCCATATCCATTCAGTGTTCTTTTCTACATCACCCACTACTTTGAAAATCCGTTTAATGCCCTGATTCCACAATTCCCCAATGTCTTGAACTCTAGCAACCATTTTCCCCCCACCTAGCTTCAGTCACACATCAGTATGGTCAGGACTTTGATTTCATATCCTCCAAGATCCATAACTTCACTCTGACCACATATTCTTAATTCTGCCTCGTTCTCAACACCTGTTTTTATTCTCATCCATGAATGATAATTTCTTAACTGCTGCCCATTTGTCTAGTTTGTCTCCCTCACTCTGGCTTATGTCTTGGCTGCAGTTAGCTTTGATTGCATGATCTTCACTTTAATGTGTCACTAGCCATGCTAGAGTCAGCTCACTTGACTTATTCCTGATCTAACAATCCTCATTCCTAGCTAATCCTACCCCGCCCCCCCACACACACCCTACCCCCTACCCCCTGCCCCTGCTTCTGCATTTCTTAGTTCTTATTCCTATGATACTAAGTATTAGAAAAAGTCAACACAGCCTTGACTACAACATTTATTAAATTCACTATTTATTACATGTCTACTGTGTTTGAGACAAGGCTGTCAACAGTTGCCAGATAGTTCTTTTTTATTCCTTATAAAGCCTATCTCATTGTTGACCCCTAAATCTTTTTCTTCTCTTCCTTCACCTACATCTTACCTAGAGCAGATGATTTGGCTTTTCTATTAAGAAGATTGAGGCTATCTGAAGGGAGCTCAAAGCAACCCTGTATTGAGTGTCAAAGGACATCGGCTCAAATCTTGTCCTATCCTCAAATGTGATCCTAGGAAAGTTGACCCCCTTAAGCCTCATTTTCCTTCTTTGCAAAATGTAAAGTTTGGACTACATGGCCTCTGAGGGCCCCTTCCAGTATTAAAAGTATGATCCAGTGACCCATATCTGCTTCATGCCTTAAAACTTCTTAGCAGTTTCATACAAGCTCCTCTAGTTAATCTCTGTTCTTGCTCTCTACAACTTTGTTTAGCAAGTTTCTTTAATATCATCTTCCCTTCCCTCTGGTACCTAGAAGTCATCTATCTCCCTGATCCTTAAAAAAAACCCACAATTGTCTCTTGACATACTTTTACCTCATCTCGCTACTGCCCTCTGTCTCAGTCTTACAGAGAGGTAATAGAGTATTAGAGTACTGGGCCTTGAGAACTTGAGGAGAAGAAGACCCAAACCCAAGTTCAAACACAGTTGTGTGACCGTGAGCAAGGCATTTAGCTATTATAACCTCAGTTTTCTCAGCTTTGAAATGGGAATAATAGTAGCACTTAACCTCAAGTAATCCAATAAGATTTTGTGAAACTCTTAGCGCAGTGGCTAGCAAGTGGTAGACACTTAATACTCCTTACTCCCTTTCCCCCAGACTTGTGAAAAAGTTGTCCACATTGGATATTTCTATTCTCTTGTCAGTTAATATCTAAATAAAACCTTGTAGCCTAATTTCTTACCCGCCCTCAGTTTTCTGAAATTGTTGTCAAAGGTCATTAATGACTAATAGGCTAATAGCAGGGAGAGAAAGCGCTAGATTTGGAGTCCTAGATCCAATGTTCAAATTCTGTTTCTAGTCCATAATATCTGTGTGACTTCAGGCAATTAATTTTTACCTTCTTTGCACTCTTCCATAAAATAAGAGGGTTGTATTAGAGGACCTGAAAGGCACCTTCCAGCTCAATATTCCTTTGAAATCCAGTGTCCCTTTTTTGATTGTTTTTTTTTCCCAGTTCTTATCCTCATCCTTTTAGTCTTATCCTCTGACTTCTGCAGAGTTGGACACTAATTAATCAATGAAACCAAGCTACATCAGGAAAAATAGTCAGCAATCAACATAGTGAACGCACTGAAATTAAAGAATTAAAGGACTTCTTGTAGAAGGTAGGGTTTTAGGTGGGACTTAAGTGGTGGGTGGAGATGATCAGATTTGAGGGACAGTCAGTTGAAAATATATAGAGCTATATGTTGGGACATTTTATCTTTGACCTTGGGGATGATTGGTAGGTTCTCTATTTTTTTTTAGTTGGGGGAAGGGGAAAATGAAAAGATCACTTTCACAGCTGATGATGGAGTGAAATGAGACTTGTGGGGCAGTTAACTCACAGGCTGTTGCAGTAGTCCAGATATGAAGTGATGATGGGCTATTCCAAGGTAATAGGCAATGTCAGAAAAGAGAAGGGGACATACTAGAGATGTTACAAAGGTGAGATCACCAGGCCTTGATATCAGAATTGGGATGAGGTGGGGTGAAAGGATTTGAGGAAAACGCCTAGATTGCAAGCCTTGGCATCTGGAAGGATGTTGGTACACTCTCTAGGGAAAGGGAAGTTAAGAGAAGGTTTGGAGGGAAAATGAGTTTGGACATGTTTAAGATGTCTATATAATGTTCAGTTTGAGATGTCCAGTAGGAAATAGATGTAAGATTGTGGTTCAGAAGAAATGTTGGGTCTAGATTAGTAGATTTTTAGAATCGTCAGCATAAAGTTTATAATTTAATCCATTATAACTTTAACAGGGCCTAGTAGAGGATCCTATAGTATAACTAGTTCATGTAACCTGGAATAAGATCCTGCAAAGGAGACTGAGGAATGGTCAGGTCAGCTTGGAGGAGAAGACAGAGTATTGTCACAAAAAACCTGAGTACAGTATCAGAGAGATGGTAAATAATAGTTACAAAGGCTACAGAGAGGTTAAGAAGTATGAGAACTGAGAAAAGGCTGTTAGATTTGTTAATTAGTGGATTGTTTCTAACTTTGGAGAGAGAAACTTCAGTCGAATAATGAGGTCAGAAGCCAGATTGTAGACAGTTATGGGTGAGAGGATACTAAGTAGAGGGATGTATTATGAAAATAGCCTTCACCCAGAGTTTACCCCCAAAAGGGATATTTGGAATGATAGTTAAGCAAAGATGGATATTCAGCCCTTAATAAACACTTTTCCTCCCTTTACTACAGAGATGCCACACTGCAGTCTCTATATACCATCTCTTTCTCAGCTAGGTCCTTTTGGTGCTTTAAGGAAAGTGTTCCCTAAGGGTTTTGTTGATTTATTTTACGATTGTAAGGAACCTTAGCATCCATCTAGCCTAATATCCCACATTTAGTTTTTTGACTAGTGATCAGACCTCTGCCTGAAAGATCTCTAGGCAGCCCATTTCACTTTTGGACAGCTGTAATTGTCCAGAAATACTGAAATCAAGCCTCAGTTAGTCTCTCCACAACTTCTTGCCCCCTTGTTCTTTCCCTTGAAGCCAGACAGTAGAAGTCTAATCCATTTTCCACTTGTTTTATGTCCTTCCTGTCTCCTCCAGGCCAACAGATAGACATCTAATATCCTTAGTTCTCTAAACTAAGTTTTATATTCCAAGGATTCAAAAACCTTTGTTGTGCTTTTTGTCCTCATGAATGTTCTCCATTTTATCAGTATCCTTTTAAAATTACACTGTATTTAACATAGTGCTCTAGAGTACAAAGGGTCTATCATATCTTTATTTTTGGAATCTATACATCCCAATGGAGTAGGTGGCGTAATAGATAAAATGCCAGGTCCGAAATTAGGAAGACTAAACTGAATTCAAATCTGTTGTCACCCATTTAATAGCTGTGTGACCCTGGGCAAATTAGTTAATCCTGTTTGCCTCAGTTTCTTCATCTGTAAAATGAACTGGAGAAGAAAATGGCAAATTTCCCATGTCCTTGAAAAGAACACCCCAAAGGCAGTCACAGACATGACTGAAAACAATTAAGCAACAAAAATGAATCCCAAGGTAACCCAAGTTTACCTTTGCTTTTGCTGTCACATCAGTCATTTCAAATTTGTAATTCTTTAAATCTTCTAGGGATTTTTCAGATAAATTATTTTTGAATCATTCCTTATCCTGTATGTCTGAAGTAAATTTTTTTGAACTCAAGTATGTGGCTATATTTGTTCTCATTGAATTTCACCTTACATTTCAACCCTAGGCTGTAGCTTTTAGATCCTGATTCATTGAATGTGTTAGTTATTCCATCCAACCTTATGTCATGTGAAAATTTTAGTAGGTGTACTATCTGTTCCTTAAGTCATTGATATAAATGTCTATGGTCAAACAAAAGTTCCCTGGTGCACTGCACTAGATGCCAGCATTGACACTGAATAACAATGGCTGAGTCCAGTTGTTCACTCAGCTGTCAAAGTGCAGGTCCAACATGTCACCCTTCCCCTCCCCAAATCCATTTAATCACATTGTGGTGTAGCCTTCAAGCCTCTTAAAATCTTCACAAGAATTGTGTGAAATGTTCTCTCAAATTCTTTGCTAGGTAAACTGTATTTAGTATGTGTTTATGTTGTATTAGTTTAGTAACCCTGTGGAGGGAAAAATGAGGTAACATCTGGCGTAACCTGTTCGTGAAGACATACTGGCTTTTAATTTCATTGTCAGAAGTCTACTAAGCATTTCTTTAGTTATTTGTTCTAGAATTTTCCCTGAATCAAACTTATTAACCTATGGTTTGTAATTTTTTCCCCTTTTGTTAAATTAGGACATTTGTCCTCCATTCTTTCAGTACTTCCCTTAACTTGCATGTGTTATGGACATTGGACCACTAGTTACATCCACCAGTTTGGTTTGGTTTGGGACCACTTCCTCTACAATTTCTGCTTTGTCAGTTTCACTGACTTTTACAGATTCAACCACCACCTCTATCCAGATGGCTCTCAAAACCTTGTTTTTATCCCTGACCTCTTCTAATCTCCAGGTTGCCTATGGGGCCTATCCACCTGGGTGTCTCAGTGGTACTTCAAGTTTAACATAACCAAAATTGATCTCATTTTGATTTCTGGCCATACGTTGCTCGGCTAACCATTACATTTCTTCTCCAGTGCAATTCTTGGTTGTTGCCACTTGTGCCCACTTTGTTTCCTTCTATAATAATTAGAAGTTGAACCTTCTGACCTTAACATGCTCTGTTCAACATTGAGACCAGATAGGATGCAAGGATCTAAGAAAAGAGAGCAGTGTGTATACAAAGCAATCCAAAAGCAAGACAGATTAAAGAAGAGGTAAATAAATTGAATCTCCTTTTGGCAAGTATGTATATATAGTCATTTTATGCCAAAAATCTATTTCAGTTTATCAGTTTATTTGAACATGGGACTAGAAAGAATTTCAGGCCTAGAAAGAAAAGTTAATCTAGATTCTTTCTTTCTCTTCTCTAGTCCAGTTTCCGTTTCACTGGACCCAAAAATGACCCAAAGGAAGAAAATAGAAGACAAAATAAGAGGATCCAGATAACTACAAACTGGTCCATCAGCGTCCTTGAACAGGGAAGAATTAGACTTTGTCTCCCTTTCCCCTGTCTCTCCCTTCCCCTTCCCTTGAAATATACTATTAAAAAATTTTAGTTATTATGAGTACAGTTCAAAGATTAGTCACTGGGAAGCTAGTATACTGTCTAGGCTGGTAGTGCAAAACTGAGATGAATTAGATACCAAACTCCCTTATATTATTCTAACACTTGTCCTGCCAAAGCATTCAGCCAATGGAGGCCTTCTGCCTATTCAGTATTGTGCCTTTTTGAGGGTTCATAGAAGTAAATTTTGATAATTTGTAATATGAGTACTTGGCTTATTTTATGTAGCTAATGCTACATATATTTTGATAGGTTTCTTTCCTTGCATTTTTCTTCATGCTTAGCTGTTGCCCACCCTTCTCCCTTCACCCTTCATCAACCAAGACTCATTTTGAGGCTGTAGTGGAGGGTAGGGTGGGGGTGGTAATCACATCGGGATCTTCATGCAAGTTGTTATCGAGGACTTTCATGGTGACTGATGACTCTTTCCACTAAAAAATTTGTACCAGTGTTGTCAGTTCAATAGTTTTGACCAAAATCCTAGATGAAGGAAGGGGATATCAGAATGTCTTCTTAGTATCAGTGTTAACTACGTGGTAGCTAGGGTTGTCAGTCATAGACAGCAGGTTATTGATGAAGATAGAGGTGTCACAGTACTACTAATTAGTGCCTGTTTTCTTAACAAGTTAGTGGAAATTATTTTTCAGAGTGCTAACTTCTATTCTTGACTTTCTCTAAATAGTTAACTTGGTATTGGGCAATTTTTCCTGAATCTAGTGTATTTTTACAGTAAGAGATTAGAATGAGATGGTCTGTCAAGGTTGTTTTTAACTTAGAAAAATTTATACTTTTATAGGATTTATTTATCTTTGATATTTTGGCTCTGTGATTGTATTGATGTGTGTACTACTTTCAGTGACACAGATTGCAAACTGCCTCTACTTGCCCGTTCTTGTCCATGCCCTCTTTCCATCAGTATACTTTAGAGTATTCTCTTTACATTCCTAGGACTTTCATCTAGAACTCCTAACATTTCATAAATATCAGTGGAGGAAGTGTGTGTGTGTGTGTGTGTGTGTACGTGCATGTGCTGCATGAATGTGTGTGTATGTGTATTCTGTGAAGAGCTCATCCTTTTTTTGCCTCATTTCTTAACTTCCTTCATTTGTAATATTTCCTCCTCACCACCATGCTTACAACCATATGACAGTATTAGAAGAATATGATTTTTAAAAAATACCCCTGTTTTGAGTGATTATAGAACTCAGCAATCCTACAAGATCTCCACATTGAAATTGTATCCATTTTTTTCTTTGCATTTGCTTCCCTCTTTGTATAGAAACTTCGGCTTATGTATCTTTTTCTCCCAGATTGTCACAGTTCTTTGTGCATAGTAAGTACTTAATAGTATGGTTATTGAATATTTTCTCTCTATCACATTTTAATTTTTTTCCTTGAGTCTTTTTTTTCTTGATTTGCCTATATTTGACATATCCTCACTTGGAGTAAATCTCTATTTTTTTCTAATGCTTCAACTAGAGAAAGATTGAGGCGAGGAAACCAGTTATTATTAGGTTCTTGAAATAATCTAGGTGAGAGGGTAGGAGGGCCTGAACTGTGAGATGGTAGTTGTGTAAGTAAAGAAAAGGGATTGGATGCAGCAGATACGGAGATAAAAACAGATTAAGTTACAGCATGGGAGATGGAAAGGAGGATAATGCCTTTGACAGAAATAAGGAAATTTGAAAGAAGGAATGGTTTAGGTGGAAAGATAATTTCAATTTTGGACATGTTGAGTTTGAGATATGTCTGGGACATCTAGTTTGAAATATCTAATGCATGATAGATTATATGGAACTGAAACTTAGGGAAAGCCTGGGCCTGGAATATATCTACTTGAATAGTCAGTTCTGTGGGAACTGCTTAAGTTACCAAGATATATTATGTAGGGAAAAGATGAAGAGGGCCTATGACAAAACCATGGAAACATCCCCAATTAGGGGGCATAATGTGGATGATGAGGCTGAGATAGAAAGGGAGGAGTAGTTAGATAAAAGAAATGCTAGAAGAAAGTATTGTTTCAAAAGCCCAGAGAAGAAAGAATGTTCAACAATGTCAAATATGGCAGATAGGTAGAGAAGGATGCAGACAGGGAAAAGGCCATATTTCTTAATTCAGAGATCATTGGAAATTTTAAGAAGATAATTTCAGTTGAGTGATGAAATCAGAAGTTAGGCGTTGCAAAGGATTGAGTGAGAGAGAAGTGGAAATTACGCCATCCAATATAGGCAGCTACATTTTTTGAGGAATTTGGAAGGGGGAAATTCATGGAGAGTTGGAGGATGACAGAGTTGGGGAGGGAAGAAAGCAGTGCTACATACTTATCAGAGGAAAGATACTTTCTTAAGGAGGACTGGGAAGGACTTCTTGCAAAAACTGGGACATAAGCTTAAATCTGAAGAAACAATGGAAGGCCAGAGGTGAAAATGAGGGAGTGTTCCAGACATGGGTGATCAGCACTTGAATATTGTGCTCCTTCATCCAGGTGAAAGTAATAGTATAGTTAATATGTAGTTAGTATTTGGCAAGAAATGAACCATAGGAAATGGGGGAAGGGGGAATTTGAGAGCAGAGGACAGTATAGTGTAGAGTTGAAGTAGCTGACAGTAGGACTGGGATAGAAAAGGGAAAAAAGTAAAGCCTGTGAAAGGGCTGAGGGTGGGAGGGTATTTAGGTCATTCTTATCATCATAAATAACCTAGCATTTATAGACTTTCTATACATGTTGTCTCATTTGATGTCTAAACCAACTCTGTGAGGTAGGTGCTATTTTCCTCCTTTTACAGATAAGGAAACTGACAAAAATAATTTGTCCAGGATCACATAGCCATAGCAGTCCAAGGCTTTAAATCTAACCCCTCTCCTCTTGGTAAAAGCAAAAAAAAAAAAAAAACAAGCTTTAGGAGGGGTGAGCTAGGGAGAAATGCAGTGATCAGGGATTATGGTCTCTTGGAAGAATAGAAGTTTCTAAGGAAGAACACTTCTGAGTAAATGTAATATTTCAAATTAAAAATTCCACTAAACCTTTTATGTTACATTGTATTTTTCTTTGGACCTCCCTATGGAATCTTAAGCAGTATTTCCATTTCTTGCATTAAGAAATAGAAGTACCAACTTGGAAAGAATTTCTATTTTTTTACCTGATAACTGTAACATGTGGCCTGTCCAAGTCAATATAGTGGAATGATTTACTACCACATTAGCTCCAGTCACACAGGTTTCTAGTCTTGAACAGTAATCATTCTTTTTTTTTTTTTTTTAACAGTGTCATACTGTCATGGCAGTTTATATTTATCAGTATCTGCTTCTTAAAGGGTTCAGGTAACTTAGTGTTTCCCAAGTAAACACATTAAAATGGATTCTAAAATCACAGAAAATTAAGTGAAAAGTAGCATGAAAGAGGTCTGATGCCTTGAAGATTCATTTATTTCGCTTTCAGGATAGTTTTATTTGTTATAGCTCCTTGAGAGGAAACAGTTCTCTTTCCCTTTAATAGTTTGTGTTAACATTGATGATAAGAGATAACATTATGTAATGGAGAGAGAACTGGATTCAGTCCGAAAGATTTACCTTTGACGATAGCAGTGTGAACTTGGAGGAGTCACTCTGTTTCTCAGTACCTCCAGGCCATTCTCTAAGCAATTACAGATTTGCATTGGTAGAGAGAATCTGCTCACCTGGAGCTCCCTACACTGAAGAAATCATAGTTCCAGAGCAAAGCAAAAACAAGTTAATGTTCTTGTTCTGTTTTCTAAGTATTCAACAAAATATCTTACATTTTATCTCAGGAAGTGGGTATTAGAACAATCTTTGCTGTGTATCAGGCTGATGTTTATAAGTCTAAAAGAAGTCATACTTTTGAAGCTCCCTTTTTTTCCCAGTCAAAATGACTTCCTTTTGTATACTTGCCTAGTATCATCAATTCTACATACCATTTCTAGCATCGTCTACTTAATTTGACTTATGTTAGGGTCTCATCATTCCTCTCTTAAAAACTCCTAAAGGGTCATTTTCCCCTTATTTTCACTCTAATATTTTCTCCACCTGAGTAGCAGAGTCTAAACATGTCATTCTTTTTCAAAAAATCTATGATGGTTTCCATATTGCTACTAGTATAAAATGCATACTTTTCAACTTGGAATTTAAAGCTCTCCACAGTCTGGCTCCCTTATCTCTTATCCATACGTACCGCATACTGATTGACTTCACAAAGCCTGCATTTCAGCCAAATTGGACTACTAGCTATTCTCCCAATTTAATAGTTCATCTCTCTTATCTGTACCTTCACATAATTTAAGTGTCCCACCTGGAATGTACTTGCTTGTATACCACTATTTCTTGGAATTCTTCCTTCAGTTTTTAGTTACTACCTCTTCAATAAAGTGTTCCTGGATCTGATCAAGTGTTAAAGTTCTCATATTCTTTAATTAACACTTATCTGGGTACACATTATCAATACCTCTTTAGGAGAATATATGCTCCTTGAAGGCAATAAATATCAGATTTTTCTTGTATCTCTTGTGTATGGCACAGTAACTTTCACATGGTAGGAACTCTATAGTATTTTCATCACTGCAAAAGGCAGGGATACCCTTTCCTCAATATAAAATTAATACACCTTTTGATTTTTCACACAATATTATAACTTTAGCTTCTAGTTCTACTGATTTTTGTAGTTTCTTGGTCAGTTCCTGTGTGTGCGTTAGGTTTTTGTTTTTGTTTTTTTTAGTTATCCCATAGAGAATTCTGCCTAATTCCCTTATTAAGTAAGGATAGATATTGGACTTGTGATTTCATTGGTATAAGGAATCTCTCATTAGGAAACTACCAGTGCAATTTATAATCTTAGAGAGTTGCCCAGAACACTAAGAGGTTAAATGCCATGACCACATGGACGTAGTACTTGAACTCAGGTCTTCTGGGCTTTTAGGCCAGTTATTTAGCAGCTATGTAATATTGCCCTCTATGAAAGAGGTTGAACATATATTTTCCTCAAATTGTTTTGAAAGATTATCTGAATTCTTTGCGTAGCCATTAATTGACATTTTAATTACTTCAAAGCATCCCCAGTCACATAGCCTGAGTAGGTTTTATACTTTCCTACCCTCAAGTTATAGTCAAGGCCCAGGGAGAGAGAGAACATGTTCATTTTCTAGTCCATAAGCCAGCCAAATGTGACTCTTTGAAGGGAACAATTGGAATTTAAAAATATGAATGCTTCTTTCTAATCTGTGGCCACATTTCACTGTGAGAAACCAAAGGTGTGCCCTAGCTCCCTAAACAAATATTTCTTTTTTCTTTCTGTTTGTAGTATGTTGGTTTCTACTGACTAATATCTCTTTGTTAATTTATCACTTTGAGGATGCCCTAGTGCCACATACTTCCCTTTGGTTTGTCTCTGGCATCAAAGTTCTTTTACACGGTGTCAGTTTCTTGTATCTCCCCCTACACAGCTGAATAATAATAACAAATTTTTTTTTAATTGAGAATGAAGCTTTTCCTCACCCTGCTGTCCCTGACCTAACATTACAGGAAATAAAGAAAGAAACGCTAAGTGCCGTTCCCTGTGCTACGGGCTTTACCAATAAGTCGTTTGAATCTCTCAGCAGCCCTGGGAGGTGCTGTTGTTATCTCCATTTTACACTTGAGGAAACTGAAATAAACTGCAGTTAAGTGACTTGTTAAGGATCATGCAGCTAGTAAGTGAGGCTAGCTTTGAACCCAGGTCCTCCTGACTCCAGGTTCAGCACTGCCCTTTCCATTGTGCCTCCACCTCCACTCCAAGGTAGTGGAAGCTTTGAGACCCAAATCTCAGTTTTGTCTCAATTAGGGGGCTAGGCTAGGCCACTGATCCATATTTTTCTCTTTATCTACAAGTACTTTCTTCTCACATTCTAGTGGGTCCATAAGTCCTGAAGGACCTTGAGCCTTAAGGTCTTGAGAAGAGGTTTGGTGACTTTACCAGACCAAAAAAAAAATAAAACATACATAGTCTTCCACAGTGTGCTCAGTAGAAATTCCTGGACCTAAGGTACCCAAAGAAGGTCCTTCCTTGGTATTAACCTACTATGGGTGAGCAAACACTTCATTCTCTTACATAACTAGGTGACTGTTTTGTCAGGGAGAGAACACTCATTCATTTCCTCTCTCAACATTGAGACCAATTGAGATTTGAGGGTGAAAGTTAGGACTGTGATTAGATTCATAGATTAAATTAAGTTAGATTCAAATTAAAGCAAGTGAGGAGTATGAATGATAACAGACTCACAGAATTTATATCAGAATGGACTTTTGGAAATACCTAGTCAACCCTCACTCTACAGATAAAGAGAGTAACTT
Organism: Potorous gilbertii; assembly: GCA_028658325.1. NCBI lineage: Eukaryota > Metazoa > Chordata > Mammalia > Diprotodontia > Potoroidae > Potorous > Potorous gilbertii. Next base: position 246,893,874 of record CM053771.1, on the reverse strand, counting down.
GAGTTTCTCATTTAAAAAATAAAACTCAAAAATTATCTCAAATTCTCATCTAACTTTTAATCTATGACTGACATTTAGCAAAAAGAGACAGGAATAGTTTGACTTACTGTACAATCAAGCTACAGATCCAAAGGAATAAGAAAAGTGGTGTATGATCTCTGAATCAAAAGATAGACGACACCAAAGATCCACCTCACCTCTGTTATTACCATCACACTCTTTAATGAGAAAATTATTACTGAGGAGAAGCTTAGAATCATTAGAATATAAAATGCATTCCCTGACCCCTAACACATCCAGGGATGTGCTCATCCAAGATCACTATGCATTACTCAGGACTCCAGGAATTTCTTCTGGACAGTCTTACTCCTGGAATCAAAAGAATAGTAAAACAAGCATCTCTTCCATGGTAATTTTGTCTTCTTGGTTGCCTGTCAGACAACTTGCCACTCTTTTGCATGTATGCTTTTCCATTTTTGTGTCCTTTACTGCTTCTTCCTCCGCTTCCTACCCTTTAGTCTTGGAGAAATTCCATTTTTCGGCCCTAATCTCTGTTCTCTTGCATACTTTAGCACTCTCATGGCTTTATTACCCAACTATGCAGATGAGTCCCAAATCTTTATCTACAACTTTGAGCCCTTCCTAGCTCTCCACTCATGTATTATCAATTGTCTGCTCGACATCTTCACCTAAATGACTAATCAGCACCTCAAAGTCAACTAGTCTAAAATTGAACTCATGCACCCCCTATCCTAACGTCTATTTAGTCATCTAGCAGCATATTTGTTTAAATTCATTTACTTTTTTTCAACATTCACTTTTATAAGATTTTGAGTTCTAAATTTTCCCACTCCCTATTCT
>CM053771.1:246809213-246892513 GCA_028658325.1 Potorous gilbertii | reverse complement strand
GTCTTCTTCATCAGAGAGGAAGGGCGGGATCATCTGTTCCCCAAGAAAATAACCTTCTATGGTCTTATTTTTTTCCGCTTTTCTGGGCATTTTCCCAGCCAGTTACTTGACTTCTGAGAGTCCTCTCCACCCCCACCTAGATCTACCCAGCTAGTGCTTGGGGTCTGAGATTCAAATGCTGCTCCCCAGCCTCAGGGCTTTTGGCAGCAGGCCTGGCTTCTGGTCAATGGGAGCTTAAGTTCTGGTGCTCAGGTGGGGACAGGGCCCCCTCCCAGGCTCAGTTCCCTCATGGGGTTTGTGCAGAGACCTTCTGTAATGGAGCTCCTGCTGAGCTCCTTCCTGCTCTGGGAGCCTCTGGCCGCCCGCTGCCTCTGCCACTGCCTCTGCTGCTACCTCCCAAGGGGGCCCGAGGTATGGAGACACCCCCCTCCTCTCTCAGCCGTCCAGATGTCTCTCTCACTGACCTGTGCGTCTGTGGGTGGAGGGTCCTTCGCGGCCGGTGGAGATTCCATCCCTGAAGCCTGCTCCGATCTGCTCGCTCCTCTCAGTGCCACGCGCCAGGACAGGGCTGGGCTCTGCTCCCGTCCGGGGCTCGATGGACCTTTGGGATCAGTTTTTCAGGGCTCTCTGGAATGGAAATCTCCTTCACTGTGTTGCTGTGCAGCTTCCACTGTTCCAGAATTGGTTGGGAGTTCTTTTTAGAGGAAATCCATGGGCTGTGGGTTCGGAGCTAGCAAATGTGAGTCTTTCTACTCTGCCATCTTGGCTCCACCCCCTCTATTTTTTCTTCTTTATCCTATCTTCAGATATCAGAAGCGAAAGTTCTACCCCAAATGATGCTTTTTCTTGTTATTAAGAGTTTCCTCAATACTTTATTAAAATACTAAGTTTCTGAAGGGACACATCTCTTCTTCCCCAAGTAGAATGTTAGCGCTTGGTTATCATCTAGGTTCTTCTGATTACTAATACCATCCAAGTTTCTCTGGCCTCATGTTTGTATTTCATAGTTGCTGCTCAGCTCTGGGCTTTTCATCATAAGTGATTAATAATCTATCAAAAAAAAAGGCCCTCTGTAGAATTATACGTTACTAATCTTTGAAGAGTTATTCTTGGTTGTAAACCTGACACTTTTGCCTTTTGGAATATTGTTTTCCAGTATTCCTTTTCATTTATTGTCAGAGCTTCCAGGTCTTGTGTGACCTTGGTTTTGATTTCCTGATACTTGAACTGCTTCTTTCCAAATTCTTATAATTTTTTTTCCTTTGACATGGGAGATCTCAATTTTGACTTCGATATTCTTTAGATTCTTTTCCTTTTAGAATTTCTGATGAATGGTTTATTTCTGTTTTAATTTTACCTGCTAAATCTAACAGAGATAGGCAATTTTCATTTATTATTTTTTGAAATATAATACTTATATATATATGTGTGTGTGTGTGTGTGTGTGTGTGTGTGTGTGTGTGTGTCTTACAATGTTGCTCCTTGTCCTATTTTCCATATAAGATGTTTTTTATATTAGCTATCTTACATTGTCATTGTTTCAATCTTTTGATGTTGTTTGAGTATTTCTTGATGTCTATGGATTGATTTCTGCTTGATCTGTTCTAGTTTTTAGAGAAGAGGCACAGTGGGTCGAATTCTAGATATCTAGTCAAGATGATCTGAATTAAGATGCAGTCTCAAGATAGTTACTAGCCATGTGACCCAGGGCAAGTTTCTTAATCTCTATCTGGTTTTCTTCTTTATCTGTAAAATGGGGATAATACTAGCACCTACCCTCCAGGTTTGCTGTGAGACCTGAATGAGATACTTGTAAAGCCCTCAAAGCATTGTAAAAACCACTCTATATGTTTCCTCATATGTAAAGTGAGGAAACTGAACTTAGTGATTTTTAGGGGCCCTCCCAGCTCCAAATTTATCATCCTTTGGTCTTATGAATTCCATATTCTGAAATTTTATAAATTATCTCTAAATATGAATAGGTTGGATAGCAGGAAACCATGGTAGTGGTATATTAATGTGACCTAATTTTAAAATAATTACACTGAAAATGATAGGGCTCTTGGCAGCCGTAGCAGGTCCTTCTGACATTTTTCCAAAGTCAAATATCATGATGGTGGTGGAATCTGTAGCTAACTCCTTCACAATCCTTTTTAACTGTATTCAGTTGCAAAGAGAGGAAACAAAATGGTAGCAGGTTCTTTGGAAGATACCTACACTAACATAGCCTGTGGACCCTAAGCAGCCCCTTGCTCTGCCCATGTCCGTGGCATTCCTATTTTAGAAAGTTCGGGAATTTTAGCCTTAAGGGTCATCAATCCATTTAATTTTATATGAACTTATTAGTGATTCTAAATATATTTTGTAACAATTAAATATGATGACTTAATTTAACAGAAAAGTTCTATAGCATCTCTTCATAAAAGACTGATTATATTCTATACAAACTATGTAAATCATACAAAGTCATTTTTTTTCAGTGATAGTTCAGCTGAGAAGAATCCTATTCACAATGCTTTTCCTCACACTGAGCAAGGTTTGTTCTCAGTTTTTGGTTGCTTTCTAACATAGCTCTGTATTTCTCTTTCATCTTTAATAATTCTAGGGAAAACACCTAGCTCCTATGTAATATTAGCTTTAGAAAGTCAATTGCACTATTATTTTTTGTTTGTTTTTTTTTTTCTAATGGTGTGTCCAGCACTCCTAACGTCTCAGTACATCAGGAACTGCTTTTGGGTCTACTTGGCAGTCTTCTCTCAGGCCATAGTAACAGTGGCACAGCCTGTGCAGCCCAACTAATGACTCCCAAATTGTATCAATTCATTTTAAAAAGGAAATATTGCAAAGGTTTTGATGCTTGCAGCTGAATGTGGATGTCAACCTGTAAGCATAATCATCCATTTATGCCCCAAGATCAAGGGTTTGATTAGGCCAATTGTGTCCAGGTCCAATTGTTTTAAACACCTGCTGACAATGGTAGCTTCAGAGTGATTTTCTCTTCAAACATTGGGTCTCAAAATGAAGGAGAAGTTGATTTTTCTTTAGAAATCAGGAAAATTAGTTGGACTCAACTCTTGAAACAAGTTTTAATCCCACATAGTGTTTCAAAGGCAAAACAGTATTGAAAGGAAGAATTTTAATCTGGAGCAAAGTAGATGCTGTTGCTCACTTTCCTCCTCCTCCCCAATATTCAAGTCTAAATATGCAAATGATTTGCATGTGTGAATTATCATTAGTCATTCTTTCACAAAGACTGGAAATAATTGGGGACCCTTGTGATAAGCAGCAGAAAACATTAAGATTCATCAAGTTTCAATTCTTTGGTTTTGTCAGCTTGTCACAAACAGATGTCTGCTTTTGCAGCCCTGCTGAAAAACATTTTATTTTTTTTTCTATATTGGTGTACAATTTAGCTCTCTCCCACCCCTATAATTTGCTTAGAAATGAACTGGATCTGGCATGCTACATTTTCTATTTAATGGGCAATATTACAAACAAGATTAAAAGAAATGGCTATAAAGCTGTTGTCTTTGCAAATTTAATTTGGTGAGATCCTCACTATTAGATACAACTAATGAGTTTTCTAGATAAATTATCATGGGTGATCAGGAGGACTTGGAAGGGGAGTGATTTTCCTTGCAGACTTTGCATAAGGGAGTTAGTCTTTCATACCTCAACAATTATACAACTCTTAGGCTGTGTCCTGAATCGTGAAAAGGCAATCAGTGATCAGTTTGTGGGGCAAGAGGGATACAACGATTATTTATCTGAATCTTGCATTTCCTTTTTTAACCTTGATTTTATTTTGAGGGGTTGTAAAATTATGAAATGCATACATTTTTTAAAAACGCTATTTAAAGGTCCATTGGTACCCACAAGTTTTCAGAACATGAGGAAAACTCTCATTATGTTAAATGGCCTCTCTGGGGAAAACTTACAGAAAGACATGAGTAAGAGTAGCACAAGATGCACAAGCATAGATGAGTTTTCATTTTTATACCCACATTGATGAAGTGACAGATCCACTGGCCTATCAGATTATTAGAATAATAACCAAAAAAAAAGAATAACCAATGGCCTTTTTCAGTAAGAAATTTCTGTCTGCCAACCTAAATATCAAGGTAGTAGTCCAAAGTCAGTGCAGTCGCATGTCACATGGCTCAAATTTAGCTAAAGTTTGGATGAGCCAGGCAGTAGGCATTTTTAGTGTTATCTGTTGGGTCCAGGTTGTCTAAAAGCACTTGACTTTGAAAGGTAAGTTCAATTTATTCATGTAAATACATATATAGACTATGTTTTCAGACTATATAACAGTTTGGGGCACTAGACCATCACAGAATCTCAAGTTAGAAAGAACCTCCCATGTGTCATTTAGTTTCCTTGCTGCTTCCACGGAATTTTGTGCATATGCCAACATGACATCTGCAAATAGCAATAAATTTATCTTTTCTTTGCTGATAAAAAAGAGAGAAAGGAAGGACCTCTCAAGTCACCTGGACTAACACATAGCTGAATAAGAATGCCCTCTATGATATACCTGACAAGAGACCATCCAACCAATATTTTTAAAAGCTAGAGACTAGAGACTAGAAAACCTCCCTTTTCCTTCTAGTCAGATTTGGGTTTTCTTTGTGTTTTCAGAATTTCATTTTAGTAAATATCCCATTCCTCCTTAGCTTGCTACTTCTATAGAATTTTAGCTCATTGGACCTTACCAGGACTTTTTCAGAAACCTTTGAAATCTCTTCTCAAATCTAAGAGGGACTATGCCAGACTATGTCGTGTCATGTGAGACTATGTTTGATTTTCCTTTGTTGTTTATCACAAATTCTGAGACCAAATTCCTATAATTTCCACCCTCAAAATCAGTTCCTTATTAGTGAAAATCAAACCTGGGAAAATAATTCTTTTTTCAAAATGAAATTAGCATTATTACCATGATATTGTGAAGTTATTATTAGGTAGAGGAGACAGAACAAAAACAAAATAGAAAATTACTATCTACCATATCAGAGTTAAAATGAGCCATCAGATCTCTGGATAATTGAAGTCTCCCATCACTATTTTAATGTGCTTCCATCTCAGGCTTATGACATGTTTCTAAAACTGCTCATCTGTTTTGTTTTAAATTTCTGTTCAGGGGATTGGTAGTCTTCTGTCTTCTAAATTTCTTAAGATGATTCTACCTTCTTAATTTACAGTGCTAGTCTAAATACTGCCACATTTCCTTTTACTTCTCTTGCTGTCTTTGAATAAAGTATCCCCATTCAGAACTAAATTCCAGTAACAGATTTTATCTACCTCCCCTCCAAATCTCTCAAGGTTATTTGTCTCTTTGAATTACAATTTCTAGTTCTCCTTAATTGTTCCTCATTACCCTGCATTTGTACGTCGAAATTTAGGACGTGGGTTTTATAGCCATTTTTTTTCCTCTTGCTTTCTGTTTTCTGTGAATGTCTGAGTGTCTCTACTACTACTCATTATGCATTATAGTTACTACACACCTGTGTTAATGATCTTAATGTATAGGCAGTTCCCCACCCCCTCTTCCTGAATAGGTTTGCAAGACTCCAGGCAAATATATTTTTATTAGCCTTTGTTAGGTTCGTTTCATTCTAGGCCAAGAAGAGTCTCATTCCTATATTTTTTAGGGCTAATTCAAACTCCAAATCCCATTCTCAGATGCCCTCTCCTTAACAGGTTTCTCACCTCAAATCAATGTTTCTCTTCTGAAGCATGTGTTTTGGATTAACAGCGGTGATGAAAACAATATCTAACCCTTTTTGGATGACCTGACAGCCTGTCTAGATCTACGTAATCATGTCTTGGAATCCAAGCAGCTGCTTCCTTCTCTGATGGTTCAATTCTTTTCTCTTTCTCACATGATTTAGTTCCATGTGATCAGTATTCCTTATTCCCCTTCTTTTCTGTGTTACAGTTTTTCACTCTCAAATTCCTAACACAAGTTAGGATATTCCTTCCTGTCTGCAAATCCCTTGTCTTTGCTTTTCTATTGAAGCCTTTCTATATTTGTTAAAGGAACACCTTTAACTGTGTAACATATAGACTCCAGAAGTATTCTTATAGCTTGTTTACCTTCTTTACTGGGAGGGAGAGCAAACTGCACATTAAATGTAGATGGTTACTTGTCTCTGGCAGAAATATAAATGTCATATATGCTATGATGATGACTACAAAATTTCCCCAGCTATCGCTCTATTTTCTGCAAAGAAGGTTGTCAGTCCTTTGTCATTCTTGTTAATATCTCTTATAGTCAACAACTCTAGAGAACCTTTTTGTTTATATATGTTACACTGATACATATATAGTTACTTTCATATTTACCCTGTGTTTCTCGTGGGTCTACAAACATCTGCAAAGTGGTGACGATGTTGCTCTTGTGCTCATTCTTCATGACCCCTTGGACTTGTCCCTGGGTATTTCTTGGCAAAGATATTGGAGTGGTTTGTCATTTCCTTCTTCAGTGTGTCCCCATTTTAGATAGGAACTGAGGCAAATAGAAGTTGACTGACTTGCTCAGCTAGTAAGTGTGTGAGGTCAGATCTGCACTCAAATCTTCCTGACTCCAGGCCCAGTGCTGTATCCACTGTACCACCTACTTACCCAAAAGGGAGATAGCAGTGTTTTTGCATGTGATGGTAGACCTCGAGATTAAATGAACTACATAAGACCCCACAGTTACTACTGGTACTAGAATTCAGCTTTTCTAGGTTCACACAACTGCAAAATTGTATATAATGTATGAGGACTGCCATGGAAGTGGGGAGTTTAGGTGGCACGATGAATAGAGGCTGGGGTCTTAGGCGGACGTGAGAAGACGAGTTCCAGTCCTGCCTCAGACCGAGAAATCACTTAACCTGTATCGACCTCATTTCTTCATGGGTTTAACAGGTAAAATACTAATATCTACTTCACATGGTTGATGAAAGGGTCAAATGAAATGAACAATAGTGGGAAAAGAAGGTAGCTCTTTCCTAGGAGGGAAGGGATAAAATCATTATAAAATGCTATTTAAATGGTGATGATTATTATACTATTGTTTAGAGAATAATCCCTTTAGACAAGGTGCTTTCCCCAATTAAAATCTCAGCGCTCCAGGATTGGTAAAACAATAGTGGTTTGAATTTGTGATCAGATCCTTTTAAAGGTGTAGCAAGCTTAGATTCTGATAAGAGGATTGGGGAAAGAAACCAAATACAGTACCAGAGAAGGAAGGGCAAGGGTGCCTAGAAGGTTGCACAATAGGAGTGAAGAGTGGAGTCCACAAAGATACAGAGGAGGTGGGGCAAGGGAGGTGGCTTAGAAAAGAAGATAAAAAAGAGAAAGTTTCCTTATCTTCATAGTTTGCTTAGACCAACCTTATCTGTTCATGGGAAATGTCTGATCCTGACACGTATTAAGATCATAGATTTAGAGAAGTCATCTAGTCCAGCCTCCTCATTTAACAGATGAGAAAACAGACACAGAGAAATTAAAAGACTAGCCCAAAGTCACACATATAATGGGTAAAACACCTGGGATTTGAGCCCAGGGCCTCTGACTACAAATCTAGAATTTTTTTCCCACCAAATTACATTAAATTTTCTCGAAATAGAGGCCATAATCTTTCAACGTGATTATTTTTGAAAAAAAAATTGAAAGCATGAACTAAAAAATTTTAATGAATTTTCATAAAATATATTTGCTATAAAAAAGGTTCTTTGGATTTTTCCTTCTAAAAATATATTTTTTGTTTTTATCATAATTTTTTTTTGTCATAAGAGTGAAATTTGAGCCACATTCAGGTTTTTATAAGCGTAATTTGGGTAGTAAATCAGCTATAAGTGAATCTGTCAAAGCAGCTGTATTCTATCCAAATATGACACTTAGAAGAATTTTGTTCTCAAGTAATCACTAAATCAACAAAGAGAGCTTGAGAGCTGAGTGATTGCGTTGTAAGAGGCATTTCTGAGTCTCAGAGTGTAAAATGAGGGGCACTTTGCTTAGCTGAAGTTGTCTAAAGAGGCCTTCTGATTCAGCTGAATTCCTGACCCTGTGTACTTGGCAGGACTGTTTATATGTTCCAGTCCATAAATTTTGAGCAGGAAAGGACCTCAGAGGCCAACCAGTCTAACTCTCTCCCCAATAGATAAGGAAAGAGAGACCCAGTGAGATTTAGTTGCCTAGCTAGTAAGCCTCAGAGGCAGGAATTGAACCCACATCCCCTTCTTTTTCCACTTTTACCGTGGTTGCCTCTTCAAGAGTGCATGAAACTTCAATGCGAAACAGAAATTAGTTTTATAGTGTATTTAACAAGTAAATTTGTAAAAATCATGTGACTCACTAACATTTGTCCAACCTGTTAGGGGAATTATGGGGTGAGGTTAGCCATAAATACACCAACACCTCTACAAAAATAAAATAGCATTTGAAGTTATTATTAAATGTGATTACGTTTATTATGCCTTAGGTATTTTTTTCTCTTGCAGAAGATATGTGCTATAAGTCAGTGGCAGTCAATATGATTGGAGATCATGCTCCATTTTATCATGCTCATTTATCCACCGTAATGCATTACCATTGTATTGTATTGAGCATTACACATGCTCATTTTATCCATAGTAAACAACTTTGATGCCTAAAGGAAATTAAAAAGGGTTGGAAGAGTAGGGTGAAATAAATTAGAGGAATGGTAAAGCTTTAAAATAGCTTAGGATCTCATGGGGTAGCCCTGTTCAACAAAGAAAGGGAGGGAGGGAGGATGTTTAAGAAATAGGGAACACTGTGGACAAAGACAGAGGCTTGGTACATATTTAGGGAACAGACATTGTGGGAAATATAATCATTCTATATCTTCACCCAGCTGTTACATACTGCTCCAGGCATCCTGGGAAACATAATCACTTCCCCCTTCCCCCACTTTGCCAATGCTTGTAGCTGGAGTATTTGTATTCTACTCCATGCTCCACATTTTTTGGAAAGGTACTGACAAACTGAAGTGTGTCCAGAGAAGGACCAGAATGGCACGAAGAATGAAAATAATGTCACCTTAAGAATGGTTGAAGTAACACAGAATATTTAACCTGAAGAGAAGACTTTTCAGAGCTCTCTTCAGATATTTTAAGGCTGTCAGGTACAAGATGAATTGGACTTTTTCAACGTGGCTCCACAGGTTAGAACAAAGAACCTTTTTGTAGAGATTGCATAAAGGTAGATTTTGGCTCAAGGAAAGTCAAAACTTCCCAATAATTAGAGCTGCCCCCAAAGGAGAATGGATTGTTTCCAAGGATATGCTAGAACCAAGTTATATCTAAGGAGGAGTCAATTGTTAAATTCTCAGTCTGAGGATTTATACCTCAGAAATTGGTAAATGCTATAAATCAGTGCTTGATTTATTATTTTGTTGATTGACTAGAATTAGGAAAGCAATGGAGAAAATATTAATAATGCAGATTAAATTTTAAGAGCATTATACATATCTTCTCACCCTCCTCCAGAGAGCCAGTTGTTAAACATTTACTAACACCTCCTTAGTTACCTTTCAAAGTAGTGATTTCCTTATTCCTGAAGATCTTCAAGCATAAGCTACGCAGATGTTATATAAGGGATTCCTGTTCAGGTACAAGTTCGACCAATTTACCTTTAAAGCCCTGAAGAAGGTGATTTGTGAAATGTCTTCTGAAACTGAGAAAATCAGTCAACAAGTATTTATTTAGCACTCTGTTCTAGGCAGGAGAGAGCTGTTAACTGGGTCAAAAACTGCAGAGAGGTCAAGGATGAAGATTTGAGAGTTGAGTGCAGAAAGGACAATTAGTTTGGTGATAATAGTTCGTTAATGACCTTGGAGAGAATACTTTCAATGGAAAAATGAAGATGTCTCTTTTGGAACACATATAATAGATTATAACTCCATTGCAAAGTGTTGAGTAAAGCGTGGATAGTCAGGCAAGTGGAGTCCTGAGGTGAAAATAATTTTTTCAATGAATTTAGCAATGAGAAAAGGAAAGATATGGCACAGTAGCTAGACCTTGACCAAGGGTCAAGAAAAAGCTTTTTTTTTTTTAAAGGACTAAGGAGAATTACTAGGTTTACACCCCAGGAGGCCACTGATGAGAAGAAAGTCCTTATACACACCAAAATATTTATGGTAGCATTTTGTATAATAGAAAAAATGTTAGAAACAAGTACATATCCATCCATTGGAGAATGACTAAACTAGTCACAGTATATTAATGTAATGGAATATTATTATAGTGTAAGAAAATATGAATATTATAAATATAGAGAAGCATGGAAAGATCTACATAAACTGATACAAAATGAAGTAAGCAAGATCAAGAAAACAATGTACGTCATGATGACAATAACGTAAATGGAAAGAAACAGCTATGAAAAAATCAAGAGTGAATATCACAAAAATATATTTTTTAAAAAGCATGGTTTGAAATAATGACCACAACCACAGCATTTATATAGTGGTGCCAGACACTGTGCTAAATGCTTTACAAATATTATCTCATTCAATCCTTACAACCCTGGGAGGTAGATGCTGTTATCATCCCCATTTTACATCTGAAGAAACTCAGGCAAACAGAAGTTAAGTGACTTGTCCAGCCAGAGTCATTCAGTTAATAAGTGTCCGAGGCTGGATTTGAATGTAGGTCGTCCACATTCCAGGACCAGCATCCAGTGCACCACTGAGCTTCTACAAAATAGATATTAATGCTGTTCACCCATTTGCAGAGGAGAGAGGTTCACAGGTATTGCACATTGCATATATTTTCAAACTTTTTCCAATGTATCGATTGGTTATTGGATAGCTGGTTAGTGCAGTGGATAGAGTGCCAGGATTGGAGTTAGAAAGAACCGAGTTCACATCCAGGCTTATACTGTTGATTACTGTGTGATCTTGGACAAGGCACGTAACTTTTATTTCCTTCAGTTTCCTCATCTGTAAAATAATAGTACCTACCTTCTAGGGTAGGTTGTGACAATCAAATGAGTTAATAAGAGCATAGTACCTGGGACGTGGTAAGCTCTATGTAAATGTTTCTCTACATTCTTGTCTTTAAAAATATAATTTGTTATATGGAGTGGTTGTCTGGGAGGTGAGGATACTAGGAGAAACTATGATGATATAAGACAAAAGACATCAATAAAACCTTTTTTTTTTTAAAGGATTGGGAAGACTTGAACATATTTATAGAAAAATGGGAAGGAGTAGTTTTAGATTGACAGTGTTATAAAAGAAAGGGGTATCAGAGGGATGAGATTCATGGGAGTGGGACAAAGGTCACAAAGGAATTGCCCTTAGTGGGCAATAGGGATACCTCTTTTTCTGAGGGCAGGAATAAAGGAGCAATAGAGAATGAGAGCATGTTCATGATGGAAAGTTTTGAGAGAAATGAATGATGAAAGAGTTCATGTCAAATGACCTTAACAGGAGCTGGAGACTGGAGGAGCTAGAGGTGGACAGAGAAGAAAAGTGCAGTTACTGGGTGTGTGTTTTAGGATAAGGAGCTTACAAAAGGAGAGTTTTTAATTTGTATGATGAATTTTCACACTAGGAATTTGGAGTTGGTAATTCCAGATCAGTTTTATGGTTAAGGGAGAATTCAGTCTTTTCCCGTTTTGTTGGCCATATATGTACAAGGAAAGGCAGGAATGTACTTGGGTAGGTAAAGAAGATAAGGACCTCTTGTGGTATATCTGCCTGAGAAAACAGAAGAAATTTAGTTTACAAACCAGGGAATTCCAAATCCCAACACTGCTTAGTAGTTGCATGGATAATGACTGGGGTGGCCTAAACTTCAAAGATTAAAATCAGTTGGTGCAAGAAATGCCCACCATAAATAGAATGAGGTATATGAAAGAGAGACTCAAGCCTCTGGACCGTGGAATTAGTTCAGAAATATAGATTTGAGCCTGAGGGCCTTGCTACTTAGCTAGGAAATTTTTCCGTATTCTAAGAAGTTTGTCAGAGGACACTGAGAATCTTCTGCTTGGGGAAAAGAGAGGCCTAAGCCAAGACTTTGAAGGGAACAAGACAGGTCATCCCATAAAAGAAAGAAGCTGAGAAGGATTTTTTCTAGGCCTGTTCCTAGTCCTATGGGTGAGAGTAACTGATTTCCTAAAAAGCGTTTCTGATTTTTGAACTAAAAGAGTTTTGCAAGGTACAGTCTTTTTCGTGAGGATTTGATAACCATTATTCTCAAGAGTTTTAGCTGGAACCAGAAGCTGGAAGTAGAGAAAGGCTTCCCAGTCATATTCCCAGTCAGATTCTTCCTTGTAGCATCCAGCAGAGACTGTTTGCAATGGAATCACATCCATATGTGGACCATGGGGTCATGTCTGGCACGTACATGCCCAGCAAGACCTGGAAAAGGTGAAAAGAACAAAAATAGGGAAAGGGTTGTATAAATAGATTGTATGTAACTCAAAAAAGGAAAGGCAGTTGAGAGATGGTGGTAGAGCAATGACATGAACCTAGGAGTATATCAACCCTTCCTCCTGACTTTATGAGTTTGGCAGAATGGAAGAAGAAGTGACCATCCATGTAGAGGGTGATGATGAGGACAGTCATAGATCTAAAGTTGAAATTGATCACAGAGGCCATCTGGTCCAATCCCCCTATTTTATAAGAAAAGTGAGGTCCAGGAAGACAAATGACTTGCATAAGGTCATAGAAAATAGGATATGAATGTGCATCCACTGCACCATATTTGAGGATTTACATGAATTTGTTGGCCATATGTGAGATTGGTAGCCATATGTGTCAAACACTCCCAAGGACCAGACTAAAATATAATTGGGAAATATTTAATAAAATAAAATGCAATAAAACAAAGCTAACATTGTATTTCAAAACTCAATCAATATGTGACTGACAAAGATCTCTATGTATGCTTCAGTGGCCCCTGTTCCTATTTGAGTTTGACACCGCTGGTCTAGGTCATGGGTACATTGGATTTAAATGGACCTGGGTAAAGGTGAAAGTTTGAGCGGTAGTGTAGGTATGCTTCTGGAACATAAGGCAGTCAAACTAGATGACCAGGATTAACAAGCTTGTCCAATAGGAGGTTAATTATGGTGGCATGTTTCCTTAGAACCACTTTAACCATTCTGCAAATTCTCAGATAGTTAAAGTTCTGCCAAGAAGTATGGCAACGATAATTTATCTCCTCTTAGACAGGCTCTTTAATCCTGGTCATCTTGTCAGACTACCTTAGATCCAAAAAGTACTCACACAACCTCCTCTCAAGCTTTCACCTTTGCTCAAATCATTTCTCTTTCTCAGATTCACTTTACCTCACTGATCCTTATGTATAGCCAACAAATTCCTCTGTATCTTCAAGCTGTTCAGGGATTATTCCTTCTACCTCCTCTCTTTAATGGTTTTCTGACTACAGTGTTTGCTCTCTATCCATTACAAGACTGGCCCTCTAGGTACTGCTTTGCAGAGAGTCTTCTATGAGGCTTTTTATAAACGACTGACCTTGGATTGGAGTAGCAAATAGAAGATTTATAGTTGTAAAAGACTTATAGCCTTATGACTATAAGACATATAGCCTCCCCAGCTCATAGTTAGGAAGACTTGGATTTATGTTCCACTCCTGACACATATTAGCTATATAGCTATGGGCAGGCCTAATGACTACATTATTGTCACTTTCCAATGACTCCCCCCTCAGCTTTCCCTTATAACAAAGTACATTTAAGTTTTAACAAACACCTCGACTGTATCTTACCAAGTTAGCTTCATTCCACACCTACAATCCACAACCTTAATGTGTTTACTGTATCAGTTGGAGGGAGTTTCCCCACCAAAAATTGTTTTCATGGTGAAATCACAAATCCTGAGGCTCCTTTCCACCCCCCTCCCAAACAAATGCCTTGGATTACACATGCCTCTGCAGGGTTTCTCCCCAGGTGACCTTCAGTTTCTAGGAAGATATTGCAGTGGAAAGAGCTCGGGCTGCCTGGGAAGGTTTATATGAACTGATGCCAAATGAAGACAGCAGAAACAGGAGCATTGTATACAATGACAACATCTATAAGGAAGAAGAACTTTGACAGGAATAACTCTGGAAAGGCAGCTGGTACAAGATGCAAAATGAGATATACTTTCTTAGACATGGACAATGCAGGATTCTTTTTTGTGTTCGACTATGCATATTTATTACAAAAGTTTTATTTTTAGAAGATGGGAAGGAAAGAAAAGGTTTTTAATTGAAACTGAAGCTAATAGAAAGAAAGCAAAAGAGAAAAGAAGGAAGAAAGAAGAGAGAGAGCCCTGGTACCCTGCTTCTGTCACTTCCTACCTTTACAACTTTAGTCATTAATCCTCCCACCTCTGGGCCTCAGCATCCTGTATCTATGAAAGGAAGTAGTTAACTAGATGATCTCTTTCAGCTCTGGATCCGTGCCTGTGATAATGATTGTGACAGATCCTTTTCTTCAGACAAGAAGGGCCAAAAACTTTCAAAAAGAGCCTTTATGAAGTTTCTTCCCTAGTTGTACTTCTGAGTACAGGACCTGCCCAGAATCTTAGGATCATTGATGTGGAGCTGGAAGGGATGATGGAGGTCATCAAATCTCCTATCTCTCCTTTTGTAAGTGAGGACACTGAGGCCCCGAGTGGTTAAGTGACTGTCCAGATTCACACCACTACTAAATACAGAGTTGGGATTCCAAAGGAAGTCTTCTGTCTCCATAGCCAATAAGCCATACTGCATGGTGTCCTGCCTTCTCGAGAAGGCCTAATTAGGGGAAGGCAGTGGAGGTGTGGGTGGGGTGACATATTTAAATATGGGAATCAAGTTATATTAGACTAGATCAGAGAAACTGTAGTGGTTGATGAGGGTTCTCTAAACCCTAACGGTTAAGTTAGGCCAAGGAAATTAGAGAGCCCTGGGGGTTAATTTTTAACATCATCTTTATTATTATTTTTAACAATCATTTATTTTCTCACTTGCTCTCCCCTAACCCATGAAAAGAGACAAAAAAGGGACCATTGTAACACGGATGAAAAGTCAAGGAAATCAAATTCTCACAATGACTGTGTTCCAAACATGTAGGTCTCATTCTATCTGTCAGAAGTTAGGTAAGATTCTTTATCATTAGTACTTTGGCATCATACTTGGTCATTGTGTGGATCAGAGATTTTGAATTATTCAAAGTTGTTCCTCTTTATAATGCTGTGGCTATAACATATATATATATATATATATATATATATATATATATATATGTCATATATATATGATATTTTTCTGGTTCTCTTTGCTTCTTGGTTTCTCTGAAGGCATCTCTTGTCATTTTTTGTGGCATGATAATATTCCATTAAGTTCATACACAATAATTTGTTTAGCTGTTCTCCAAATAATGAACATTCCCCTTAGTTTCCATTTCTTTGCCACTCCATGACACATATGGGTCCTTTTTCTCTTTCTTTGAACACTTTAGGGGTATAAGACTAGTAATAGTATCTCTGGATCAAAAGATGTATATGGTTCAGTAACTTTGGGGACAGAGTTCCAAATTACTTTTTCAGAATAGCTAGACCAATTCACAGAGCTATCAACAATGAATCAATGTGCCTATTTTCCTATAACCTCTAGTTTGATTTTGGTAGAAGGAAAGTAAGTAACATCTTCAGACTCCTTGAAGGAAGAGAAAGACTTGGGAGAGAGGCACTGGTGAAAGCTTCACTACTCTGCTTCTGTTCAACTTAAGACCTCAAATCCAGTGAAGTTCCTCTTCTTCTTTTGTATCTTTTGTATTAAAATAGAGAATGTGTTTTCATGTGTATGTCTCAATAAATGCACAGTCATCACTTCCTCGGTTGTAGCCATGGGACAAACATATTTCTTTGAAATTAGAAGGCCCCTCTTCCCCATCTCCTACATCTCAGCATTATGGTTACTTCACTCTTTGTCTCTATTTTATCTCCCTGGTCACAAGAGAAGAGCTAGCCCCAATATGCTCTAAAACACTGTCTTTCTTCCCAGACCATCTCAAACAATGAGAACTCAATTTTTTCTTAGCTTTGGCAAAGTCCATTTTGGATGTCTGGATCTCCTATTGCAGTTCAATCCTGTCTTGACTCCCCATGGACCCTACTTTCATGCAGTTTTCTTGGCAAAAGTACTGGAGTGGTTTGCCATTTTCTTCTCCAGTGTATTAAAGCAAGGAGAGGTCAAATGACTTGCCGAGAGTCACATAGCTAGTAGGTTCTGAGGTTGGATTTCAGCTCAGGTTTTTCTGACTCCAAGTCCAGTGCTCTGTCCGCTGAACCATCTAGCTGTCCCTTTGGAAGCCTTTAGAAGAATCCTAGAAGGACTTTACCCTGTTTGTTATATTAATTCAGTGGTTGGTTCCTCCCAAGTATATTTTTTTCACAGAGTTTAATTAAAGTCAAAGCCAGTCCATGTGCTCTGAGTGTGATCTATAGTGGAATGAGGCTGCTTCTAGAGAAAGCTGATTGGGAGACCAAAGCTGCTGAGATGTTTTTCACACACTGGGCCTAGTAGCAGCTGAGTAAATGGAATGGCCTTGGGGAAGCATAATTAACCCCTTATGATGGTTAATATCCATATAGCATTTTAAGATTTACTAAGTACTTTACATTTGTTATTTCAGTGGATCTTCACAAAATCTCAGCCATTATTTCTCCCATTTTACAGATGAAAAAACTGAGACTTAAGGTCAAGTGATTTGCTCAGGATTCATCAGTTAAACCATAAACACTTATTAAGTGCCTACTCTGTGTTGGGCACTGGTAAATATCTGATGCAGGTTTTAAAATCAAGGTTTCTCTTCCCAAGTCCAGAGCTCTACACATAATACCATCTAGTTGTCTAGCTTGCCTCATTTATTTGGTTAGTCTAGAAAAAGGAAAACATTGAAAAAAAGAGAAAGAGATATGTACCTTTTTATTAAGAGGAAGCTCTCACTGCCATCCATCAATCAATTAGCAAACATTTATTAGGTGCCTACTATGTGTCAGATTCTGTGCTAGGCCCTCAGGATTCAAGCACAGGAAATGAAACATCCCTACCTGCAAGGAATTTGCTTTCTAATGAGAGAGACAACACATATTTATATGAGGAAATATAGTAAACAGAGGGAGAAACAGACAGAGATATATTGTTCTCTCCATTCTTTTTATAATTGTTTTAGTTACAAAGAAATGTTTTACTTTTTACCATGGATGTTTCTTTTCTTGCCAAGTTGTGGTAGGAATTGACTTTTGATGACCTTAGAATTTCCCAGATGAGTTGGGATGGGAGCCCTATCCAAATGAAGAATATTAATCATCATCTGCCTATAGATCATTCTAATTGTCAAGAAGTTTTCGCTTACATCAAGCTGAAATCTGCCCCACTTCAACGTTCAACCATTGCTCCTAATTCTGGCCTCTGAGAACAAGCAGATCCCTGGTCTCTTCCTCATTTGAAATTTTTAGGCTGTTGCTGTTCCAAAAAGTTATCCTCCACCGGAGGAGAAGTTGGTCTATTTCTTAGGCTAGACTGGCAGAGTAGGAATCTGGAAAAATAATTAATTGCCTCAGCCCTCTGATTCCCATTAGGATTGCATCTCTCTCATTTGTTATCTTTAAATGAGGTTGAAATGGGTGCTATCAGAAAAGTGTTGTCTCCTACTCAGCTTGTTTGTGAAGTTTGGGGTTGGGGAAGCAAATATCTTTTCCTTACACTGATTTTCCCTGGAAAGTTTCACTAGAAATTCTGTTTGCTTCTGTAAAGGATTGAACAGGAAAGAGGGGAAGGAGAATTTGGCCAAAGAAACAGTATATAGCTCCCTTCCCCCACTCCCTGGCACCTATCTAAAGTCAATAGTCTTGCAGCAGCATTATTGGTGCATTTTTGATGGGGCTTTAAAATAACTAGCTAGTATCAACCTACATGAATGGGGATGATGATTCCTAAGTTTAAATAATCAAAATATTGTTCAATCGTAGAATATTAGAAGGTATCCAAAAGTCCAACCTTTTTTGCTTTACAAATGGGGAAACTGAGACTCAAAGTTTGTCGTGAATCCCAGATTAGTGAAAAGACTCTTTTACTTCACTCATAATTCAAAGCTTTTAAAAGATAATAGAACCATGGATCCACAACTAGAAGGAACCTTAGAGGTCAGCTAATCAGATGAGGAAGTTGTGTTGCGTGGAGGTTAGGTGACTTGCCAAGGTGAAACAAAAAATAAGTGGCAGATTCAAGATGTAAACTCAAGTCCACCGACTCCTGGTTCCGTATTCCAAGTCTAGGTCTCTTTCTACGGAACAATGTTTTAGTCCATTGTTTACCAGCAAGACCAGCCTAGACAAATCTGTGACAAGGGACCCAGTATCAGTTTGTATCATTCCCTGTATTCTCTACTTCCTTCCTGCATCATCTTGATCTGAGGACTAGAGGCTGCAACTTTTTAAAAGGTATATGCTAAGGTGAATACCTCTTTTTAGGTTTATGGGAGAAAAAGGCTGAATTTACAGTCAATTCATGTGACCATAGAGGGCCCAGAATATCAACCCTGTTATACCCCTACAATAAATCCTTAATATAAAAGGATTATAGGGTCCTGGTCATTGTAAACCACATAGGAAATGTTTTGTTATTGGATAAATCAGCTGTCCTTTGAGACTATATTTAAAGGAAACAAATTACTCAGCCAACAGAAGAATAGGCTTATAGGAGTTTTTAGTTTTTTTCAAGGCAGGAGGAGGTGTTAGGAATCTGTTTCCTCCCCTAATAGACATGTTACTGGAGCTATTGGACCAGTAAGAGACAAGGCATCCAGATAGGAATAGTGACACCTGGACACAGAGAAATCATCAGCCTAAGGCAACTTCATAACTTATGTCTGGCTATTGACTCAAGAAAGTAAGAGACTTTGAATGACTGGATGAGTCATCTTCCCACCAGAAATGGACACTTTAAAAAGAAAGGAAAGACTTCCACATAGCATCTGTATGTCACATGTGTGCCTCACTACTATTATATCTCAAGCTTGAGCCCAGTCTTCCCATGGATTCTCTGTGTATTTGTGGGTGAGCAAATCTTGGGAACATGGAGAAAATGTTTTGTACCAACTGTTTTTACAATAGTAGCATAGTAAACAGATGCCTTAGATTAGAGCTAATAGTGACTTTTGAGTGATTATTGAGAAGCACCAAGTGAGTTCATACAGTAGTACCATTAGAATCAGAGGTAGAATCCACATCCCGGGGACCCAGTCTTTGAGTAAAAGTACAAGCTGATTGAAGTGGCCTCCAAAGGGAGTGTTATAGCTGAATGCCCCAAAATAGTTTGATAGGAATTTGGAAGGAAATTTCCAGGAATCTGTACTGTTTAACATTTTTATTAATAAAACTGGATAAAGGCATTGATAACATTTTATTAATAAAACTGGATAAAGGCATTTGTAAATGAAAGGGTAGGTAACATACTGGATAACAGAATTAAGATCCAAAAAGATCTTGTCAGGTTAAAACATTGAGTCAGACATAAAGAGAAATATTACACTTGGGTTCACAAAATTAACTTAAGTACCAGCTGGTAGAACTATGCCTAGATAGTATTTTGTCAGAGAAAGATCTGGGGATTTTATTGGACTATCTCCCTGGTATAAATGAAGACACTAAACTCACCAGCACTGTCCCCCCCCCCACAAAGTTTTCAAAGTAGAGAATCACTTTTCTAAAAATAATTTACTATTGATTGATATAGAGATAAAATGAGTGTATCAATAGTGATAAAATGAGTGTAGAAAATAGACCAGGGTTGGAAATAGAAAGGGTTGAAGGTTTGAAACAAAATGTAGTCCACAAAATATTTGCCTTATCTCTATCTACTGAGCATTGTTCAACTAAGGAGTAAAAAGTAAAATAGAATTTCTCCTTTGGAAGGGAGGAAGGGAATCATAGAATATTTAAGTTGGAAGGCAATTCAGAGGCCATCAGGAGGACTATCTTCTATTATCCCTAATGACCTCTATTTAAATTTTTCTAGAAATGTGGGACTCATTAAACCCTTATCAACTTTTTTCACCATTGGACAGGAATATACTTTAGAAAGTTCTTTAGGGTTATTATCCCATTAAAGAAACAAAGATGTATGAATTTGTGGGTGGAGTCAAGAGAAGGGGTAACAAGCAGAAGCTACGTAGACATAGAACTGAGGACTATCCCAGTCTCCTACTCTGAGGATGGTCAAAGAAAGTTCTCTAAAAGCAGAGAAATAAAACCCTATGGTCTGGATATATTAGGTTGGTCCTTTATACTGCTATTTGATTTGGAAGAAGATTATAGGGTCATAGATACAAAGATGGAAGGGATCTGATAGTGCAGATAGTACAACTGGTTTATTTTATAGATGAGGAAATTGAATTTCATAGAAGCCAAGTGATGCCCAAAGTCATATAGATAAGCAAGTGGCAGGGCTGGAAGTTAAACCAGGGTTCTCTGCCTCTAAATTCCCCTTCCTTTCTACCGACTACATTGCTAGAGGTAACAAACTCTGAGTCCTCTCTAAGATGTGTATATCTCTAAGATGTATATATGACTCCTGGGGTCTGTTGTTTTGGGACAGCATTTCCTGTGAGTCTCTTTTGTGTTTTCCATTTATGGTGTATGTCCCAATATGTTGTTTGTAAGTAACAACTTCTTGACTTCCCTGAATGAATTTCATCTTTCAAAAGTTAGAGGCACTAACAAGGAGAAATTCTATATTGGATAAGAGTTTTAGTAGCAGAGAGGTTACTAGCTTAAAAATTATGGAAACCTTTAGGAGAAGTAACTACTTCCTCTTATAGTTTGTTATCAAGAAGGAAGGGGAAAATGGGCACAGTCTGACATATTCCCTAGACTTGGGGAAAGCAGATTTCAAAGGAAAGTTAATTAAGATCTCATGGACTAAAATTTTATAGGGGAAGTCAATCCAGAAAGGATGGGAAACTGTCAAGAGTAAAATTTGAAGACACAAATATAAACAGTTCTAATGAGAAAGAAAATCAAGAGTTGTCTGATAATACTCATGTGGATGCCCAGGGAACTCACAAATCAACTTAGATTTTTAAAAGATACAGAGAAAAATTGGTAAGCAGGGACAGGCAATAGAGGATGAATATAAGTGCATGGAATAGAATAAAATAGGGATTCTGGGATGGCTATATTGGAGAGAATAAAATGGAATAGAAATTTAAAGCAGAGAATGATTTTAGGCTGTTGAGAGAAACTAAGGACAACAAAAAATGGTTTGGGGCGTCCTTTGAACTCTGTTGGTTCCAAGAGGGAGATCAAAGAAGGAATAGAATTGCTGCTTAAAGTAGATGGGACAAAAGAGAGAAGGCCCAGTTCTTTCTGTCACTTTTTTGTTCTCTACCAAGGAAAATAATCTTTGCACTGGAAATTACAAGAAAAAATGGATAGTTGTGAGTTGTTACCCAAGAGAAGTTGTTGTTCGTCTTTCATTTTCGAAGAGAACCAATGATGTGTGTATGATGTCTTGAGTGTGAAATGGATTTAAGTGAGACAGAGTTGATCCAAGTTGTCAGCCTCCCTCTTTTTTCCAGAGTCGTCAAAGTCCAGTGGCAAGACAAAAGTCAAGAGGACTGGTGATGGCCCAGGATGCCGTGGATGACCTTGGTGTCTTTGATGTCTGACCAAGTTCTAAGTGCTCCACAGCATCTGCTTCAGCTGCCTTCATGATTCTTGGAACAAATTGTCCTCATTCACCTCTCCCATGGAGGGGAAGTCTTCACATGGTTGAAGTAGATACCATTCTAACTCACTGGCATGTTTGAGGCCTGTCAGTTACCCTTAACCTGGTTAAGTAAGAAAACTGTAAGACCACCTACTTGCCCTAGGCATAGATGCATTCAAATCACTTGATGCTGATAAACTATGTCTTTGAGTACTGAAAAAACTAACTAATGTGGTTTCTAAGTCATAGTCATCTTTGAATGATGAACCAATCTTCCATTTTCAAAAACGGGCCTTTAAGTCTGCAGGCTATAGATCAGTGTACTGTGCTTTTATTCTAGGGGAAATTCACAAATAATCATTATGGAAATGGATAGCAAATATCGTCTCCCCACCCCCAACTCCTGCCCTCTCAGCCTATACCAACTTCCAGAACTAATGGAATAGTCCATTGTGGGGAGATAATTTGTGATCAAGGCTGCCTGGGTACAGAGAGTGCAAGAAGCTACCTTTGAGACTCCAGAGCTCAAAACTTCCCACAGCAATTAGTCCCTGGAAGTTTGAAGGTGCGGCTACACAAACATTTAGCAAAGAACACAAAAATGACAGAGCCATCATAACTTCATCAAGAACCATCATTGAAAGTCAGGTCAGACAAACCTTAATTCCTTGTTTTGACAAATTTATTAAACTGGTAGGTAGGTCAGAGGGATGCTGTAGATGTTGTTTACTTAGATCTTAGCAAAGCATTTGATAAAGTATCACATTCTACTTTTAAGGAAAATATGGAGAGATGTATAGTAATACAATTGGATAGATTTGGAAATGAGTAAAAGGCCAAACTGTTCATAGTTTGAAGTTGGCTTTGCAAGAGTTCACCAGTGGAAGGACCTAAGGATCTGCTTGGCCTAATGCCATTGCGTATTTTTATCAGTGACTTGGATAAAAGCATAGATAGCATGCTCATCAAATTTGCAGATACTACTAAACTAAAATGATCAAAAGGATAATTAACACACTAATACAGAGTCAGGATCCCTAACAGGTGAATTTAAACTTTATATAAGAAAGAAAAAACCTTCCTAAAATTTGTTGTTGTTCAGTCATGTCCAATTCTTTGTGACCCCTTTTTGGGGTTTTCTTGGTATAGATACTGGAGTGGTTTGCCATTTCTTTCTCCAGCTCATTTCACAGATGAGGAAACTGAGGCAAACAGGGTTAAGTGACTTGCCCAGGGTCACACAACTATTAAGTGTCTGAGGCTAAATTTGAACATGGGTCTTCTAGATTCCAGGTACTGCACGCTATCCACTGCACCCCTTAGCTGCCCTTCCTGAAATTTAGAGTTGTTCCAATGTGAAATGGGCATGTTATGTTAGGGATTATTTTCAGATATATGGTGGACTAGAAGGCTGCTATAGTCTATCAGCACCAAAATTCTGTGATTCTGTGGTTTGAATGAATGTGCACATTAGCATATCTGTTCTTGTCCTGTGACATATTTAAAGATAGCTACCACACACACACACACACACACACCCCTTCAAAATTGTCTTCTCCAGACTAATATTCCCAGTTCTTTCAACTCTTACCCATAGGACATGGTTTCTTTAATCGGAGTCCTTCTCCACTTTTGCATTCATTTGTCAATGGAGTTGTGCAGTGGGAATTTGGCTCCATTCCTGGATTGCTTTAGAGGCTTTAGGAAGGTCACATTCCTTCTACAAGCCTGGACCATGTAATGCTGGAGTCTTTCCTTGGCATTGTACTCTGCATTCAAGGAAGGGTTGGAAGGAGAGAATTCCCAGAATACTCAGTGCTACATGATCCCAAATTTTGTCAGTCTTGCTTTTTTTTTTTTTTTTAAGAACAAGCTTAGTTCATTCAACCAAAACTAACAGATGCAATTCTAAGGAGAACTATCCAATATATTGAATTTTTCCTAGATATATAGCTACACTACAGTGCTCAGCATGATTTTTTTTTTCCTAAGCCTTATGTGTTTTCTGTCAGTTCTGAGAGCTATGGATTTTTCCCCCATGTGAATATTTGACTTTACCTTAAAGTTAAAAATCATTAAGGAAACAGAAAGGCATTTTACTCTTTGAATCTGCAATAAATATGTAGTTCAAATTCTTCTTATTTTGCAAGCAAGCAGATTTCCAGCAATCAATTGGCCACTGGTAACTTTTATTTAATTGTGCTGTGAAAGCATACAAAGTGACAACAGTGCCTAAAAGAAGCTCTTTTTGGTTTACTTTAAACAGCCCCATGTGCCAGCTGACTCATAACCCTATTAAGCAATGAGCATTATTTCCAAGATATAAAGAAAAGAACTTAATCTGTGGTATTTAGGAAAAAAAATAAGACTACCATACACCCCAAAGAAATCAAAGAAAGAAAGTTCAATATACATAGATATTTATAGCAGTACATTTTGTGGTAGCAAAGAATTGGAAACAACATAGAAGTCCATTAAGTGAGGAATTATTGAACAGATTATAAATGAATGTAATAGAATATACTGTGGGGTAAGAAATGAGGAATATGATATACACAGAAGCATACCAGTCATATACAAAGTTAAAAGTAAGAAGAATTAGGAAAATAAGTATAATAACTCCAGCAAAGAAAATGGCAAGGATAACAGTGTCCATACGCCAGAACTGGACACTAATTATGATGACTGATCTTGGCCTGAAGATGAGAAGAGGATATTCATGTCCCTTCCTTCTCTAAGAGTGTGGAGCACCGCTGAGCTTGTCCAACTTGGTTGACATGTTGATTAGTTTTGTTCAACTCTGTCTCCGTCTCTCTCTGTTTTTCTCTCTCTCTTTCTTTCTCTCTCTCTCTCTCTCTCTTTCTCTCTGTCATATACCTTGTTACAAGACACAGATCTCTACGAAAGGGAGGGAAAGAGACATCTTTGAAAATTAAAATTATGTAAAAACAAAGTATGTCAACATAAATGAAAAAAAGTTGTTTTTTTTAACAAGTTGTATGTGTATGTGTACATGTGCGCACATGTTCACGTGCACATATACTTGTGAAGCGTACCCCCCACCCCAGATTCAAGTAGGCAGAAAAATACTACAGGGCTGCAGAATTTCAAGTAGATATAATGACTTAAACTTTAAATACATTTTTGAAAAATAAACAAAGACAATATTTAATTCAAAACTTGAACATTTAAAAAGTCCTAAATCCAAAAAGACACTGTTATTCCCTTATATAATTTTTGATGGTAACAAGGCACTGAGGAATTTAAAATATCTTCATCATGAAGTGTAGTCCATGAAGTGGAGCTGCTTTCAAGATAACCCCTTTGTCAAATTCCACCCCGCTTTGGCACTGGTGAGGCTAAAGGGCTGTCTATCTCTTGAACTCGTCTTCCTTCCCAGCCCTAATCCTGCCTCCCTTCTAAACGTCCTATTTTGATTGTAGTAGAACCAGCCCTCAATGGGAGTCGGCAGTATATAGTGAATGGAGAGAATCTGGGGTTCAGATTCTGCTTTTAATACAAACTACATGACCAAGGCAGCTAAGTGGCACAGTGGGTGGAGTTCTGGCCCTGGAGTCAGGAGGACCTGAGCTCATCTCCAACCTCAGACACTTACTTGCTGTGTGACCCTGGGCAAGTCACTTAACCCTACTTACCTCAGTTTCCTCATGTGTAAAATGAGCTGGAGAAGGAAATGGCAACTCTAGTATCTTTGCCAAGAAAACACCAAATGAGGTCACAATGGGTCAGACATGACTTAACAACAAACTTCTTAAACTTTTAGTACTCCAGGCAAATCACTTAACCTCTCAGGACTCTGGATCGTGTGTGTGTGTGTGTGTGTGTGTGTGTGTGTGTGTGTGTGTGTGTGTGTGTGTCTGTCTGTGTCTGTCCTTTGTTGCCGAAGATCATGTCATTAGAGAAATAATGACATGACTTGCACTTGACTTTGTTTTGAGTAAGGGAGGGCTGTGCAAGGTCACCAGCCTCACTTCTCCTCCAGAGCCATTTGAATCCAGGGACCAGATATTCATCAGGATGACTGGAGATGACCCAGAATGAGGCAGTTGGAGTTAAGTGACTTGCCTAAGGTCACACAGCTAGTGAGTGTCAAGTGTCTGAGGTGAGATTTGATTTCAGGTCCTCCTGATTCCTGCACTCGTGCTCTATCCACTGCACCACCAAGCTGCCCCTTGGCACACAGTAGGTAGTATATAAATGATTATTCCCTTCCCTTCCTACGTATATTGAATGGCTAATTTTGTTTGTAAGTTAATGATTTCTCTGTTGGT
Organism: Potorous gilbertii; assembly: GCA_028658325.1. Classification (NCBI taxonomy): domain Eukaryota; kingdom Metazoa; phylum Chordata; class Mammalia; order Diprotodontia; family Potoroidae; genus Potorous; species Potorous gilbertii. The sequence continues at coordinate 246,866,502 of CM053771.1, read as the reverse complement.
GTAGGCTTCCTAAAGTTTTGAGAACAACCAGAGTAGAAAAACAACAACTGCTGAATTCTTCTTTGAAGAATAAATTCATTACGGGCAGAAGAGAGGGAGAAAAAGCAATTTTTATCAATGAAACTCTTTTTTTATTCAAGGCTATACCAACTTTTTGTCAGAAATAACCCAGTGGTGCCTATCAATTATGAGAGCATTCATCAGGGTTTAAACATTCACCCTCCTAAAAAATGTTATGGAGATTGAAAAAAAAATGTATTTTAGTGAACCTTTAGTCAGTTCTCTATTGAGGGACCGAGTTGAACTCTAATAGAAAGGGGGGCCACGCAACCTTACAGAAAGATCCCTGTGGGTGCCTACTGACTTCAACAACCACATGTCAACATTATTTATGTTGTATTATACTTTTATTCATTTGGGTAAATATTTCCCAACTGCCATTTAATCTGGTTTGGGCTATACCCAGTGTTGCAGCAGCAGCAGCCAGTGTTCCACACCTCCACTCAAGGCAATTTCTAGGCTTATAGATTCCAGGAGTTGCTGATCTCTATCAGTGGGGGAGTTTCTTTGCTAGAAGTTTCCCATACCCCTGGAATTACAGGTCTGAACTCCATGCCTCCCCACAGGAGCAATGAATCTGGAGTCAGCCTAAATAACAGATTTAGGGCTAGAGGAGATTTACAGCCCTATCTATCTGAGAGAAAACTGAAGTCTAGAAATATTGACTTTCTCAGGGTCACTCAACTAATAAGTGTCTGTGTAGATAGTTCCTCCTGACAAGTCCTTTGTCCTATCCACCATGTCATACTGCTTTTCATTGGGATTGAATTTTGCATCTGCGGGACTTTGCCTCTCTGAGTGTCAATTTCCTCATCTATTGAAAATAGGTATTAATCAGGGGTGAGGAACTGGTGGCCTTGAGGCCCTTTAGGTCCTCAAGTGTTGTGCAAGTCAAAGGTCACATGTGGCCTCAAGGCCTCAGGTTCCCCATCCCTGGATAAGATGATCTGAAAGGCTTCTTCAACTTTGAATTCTATGACTTCATGGTGATGATGCCACCATTTTCCCAATCACCCAAGCTCTAAAACTTGGTTTTGTTCATTTGGACCCTTCACTTTCTCTTACTGTCTTCACCTACATTGTTATGTGCTAAAAATTCTAGCTTGTCATTCTTTCTCTAATACTGCCATGCTCTCCCTTCAACTTCTACTTGCATTTCTTTGGTTAAGACCTTAATGACTTTTCTTCTAGAATATTGTGTTATCTTCCTAATAAGTCTCACTGGCTCGTCTTTCTCTTCTCCAATCTGTGCTTTACACCATAATCATTTTCCTAATATTCCATTCTCACCAACTCTTCCTTTCAGAAAACTTCTTTGGTTCTCCATTACCAAACAATGATCAACTCTTTACCTTAGAATTTAGGCCTTCTCAAACCTGGCTCTTATCTGTTGTTCTATGTTAAGTTGTTCTTCTCTTGTTCTCTTTCAAGTGTTTCTACATTTCATTCAAACTAGGTTACTTAGTCAGTGTTCTTTTCTTTCTTTGCTTTCCTTGTCCACTATGCCTAAAATCAATGGTTACCCCTTCACCTCAGTGTTATATAATCCTTCTCCTTCTTCAGGACTCAATTCATATTTTAGGAGAACAAAAATAACTTTCCAGCAAAGGAACAGAAGGGAAGGGAAGAGAACTTGTGTAACCTTGGACAAGTCATTTAACTTCTCTATTCCTTAGATTTCTCTTCTGCAAAATAATCTGGTAGGATTCAACCTTCTTATTCCCCATCCCTTTCCTTGAAAGTTATGATTTCCTTAATTGACGTCTTAATAATTTTTAATAGTATTTTTCCTCACTCTCTACTGTTTACATTCCTTTCTTTAACTCATAATTATATTTGAACCCCACCTATTAGCTTACAAACTTTTTGAGAACAAGACTGTGCCATATGTACTTTGGTAGTTAGTGAATTGTAGATGCTTAGTAAATATTTTTAAAATTGATTTCTTTTTTCCTCCACCCCATTCTGTTGGACATTAATTTTATATAACCCTGGAGTCGGCGAGACTTATATTTATGAGATGCCTAGGTGGTACAATTGATGGCATGTTGAACTTGATAAGAATTCAGATCCTCTCTTAGACATTTACTAAATGTGAGACTTTATCTATACAAATTACTTAATCTTTTTTAGCCTTAGTTGCCTCATCTGTAAAATGGGGATGATAATAGAACCTAGTTTATAAGATTGTTTTGAGTCTTAAATGGGATAACATAGGTAAGGTGGTTTGTAAACCTGAAAATGCTATATAAATGTTAGCAGTTGTGATGATGTTGGTGATTCTGAAGGGTTTGTATTGCTTGATGTGACTGTCATATTTACCTTTGTTCCAGCCCCTACTTGGAAATCTGGCCAAATATCTCCATTTGTAAGCCCAATGAGGGAAGTACACTTTTCATCTCTAAATACATTGATTGTCATGCATGTTAAATGAGATTTATTAAAAGAACAAAAATCAACAAATACATTGTATACAATAAGTTAGCAATAGTAACCTACACATATACATAATGAAATGTCTCCCACACACAATTTCCGATGTGTAGATTGATAAATCTTTTTATACTGGAGACTTCTCTTTACATGACCATTGCAAAGGAGTATAAGGTGTCTTGACTGTAGGTATAAGCTTCTTCTATGAACTAACTACATCTCAGTCTGCCTTATATTACCTAACAGTCGTCATCACTGAGGTATTCCCAGGTAGGGTGATTAAAGCCTCATTCCAAATCATAATGTTTTTTCCTTCTCCTAGGAACTACTTCTTACATGTCTAGGGACTGATGAAAGATCCATATTGTCCTCCAATTTCCTTTTAGTAGTCACTGCTTGGGAATCATTCCATGCACAAAGCAGATATTTAATAAATGCTTGTCATACTGAGTAACCAAATTACCCATGTCCCCTAGTATCTTGTTCTGATTACTGTGCTTCATTCCATAAATTTTGGTTCTAAGTCACCCCCAACCACCTTTCCCCCTCTCTAGGTATGAACTACTGTGAGAATGGGGGAGAGGATCAGATTAACAGGGTTCAGAATTCCCACTCTAAGCAGGGTCTATATCTGTGTCAAATATTGGATAGAGAAGAATTCTAAATAACAGATGAACGGATATGTTGTGTTAATACATATTTTTTTTCTTTACAAATAAAGACAGAATTGAAGCATTCTGGATAGACTATGCCAGTTCTCTCAAAGGCAAGAAGGTGTGTGAGGTTAATGTGGAGCTAGGAACAGAGTGAATTCATTAAGCACAATTCCTCCACCAAAGAGATTTTATAAGCTTTTGTATTTTCCTTTATCTAGACTATTCGAGACTGGTAATGTCTGTCCTCTCTTTATACTAGAATGGCACATTTTTTAAAATTACATTTTTTTTCAGTGAACAATCCTTTATTCTCTGTTACTTTCACCTTCCCCTCATCCATTGCAAAAAAAAAAAAAAAATAGAACCCCTGTAACAAATGTGCACGAATCAAGCAAAATAAATTCTGATATTGGCTATGTTAAAAAAAAAAAAAAGTATGTCATTCTACATGTTTAGTTCAACATCTCTATTTTACGGGATAACATTTTTGTCATGACAATGCTGTAATTCTGGTTGTGATTACTGATCTTGATTCTTTCAAAGTATTATCTTGTATTTATTTATTTTATTCTTATATTATTGTTGTTGTATAAATTGTTTTCTTGGCTTTTCTCACTTCATTCTGAATTAGTTCATAAGTATTTTCCCAAGTTTCTTCTGAAATCATCCCTTTCATTATTTCTTATAGTATAGTAGTATTCTGTTACATTTATAAACCATAATTTGTTCAGTTTTTACCCAATTTAAGGATACTTCCTAGTTTTTTTGGTCCTTGCCACTACAAAAAAAACTGCTATAAATATCTTGTACATATGGGTCCAATTCCCCTAACTTTTGGGTAAAGACCTAGTAGTTGCATTTCTGCATCAAAGGGTAGCGTAGTTTAGTAGGAGTAAAGTTCTAAATTGTTTTCCAGAAGGGCTATACTGATTCACAGCTTTATCAATAGTGTATTCATGTACCTGTTTTCCCTCAGTCCCCTACAGTGCTACATTTCTAATAAAGTTCCAGAATTGTTGTTTTTTTCTTCTGAGTATAACAGTACTAAACCTGAAGCACCATGGCCATTCCAAATCAGCCTGCTGTTGTGGGCTAAAAAGGTTCCCTGCAGCGGTGTGATGGTATAGCAATCAACCCTCCAGAAAAATAAAAAAAGTTCCTATAACACACTTTCAAGTTTATTTTGCATTATTAAGATATTATCCATCACTTTCTTAAGTGTAGATAACTAAGCAAAATCAAACCCTAATTTGTAACTTTGCCAATTGCCAACATATAAATGCTCACAGAAAATTTTATCTTTGACTCTTGTGAACCCCCAAAGTGGCTCCAGCACACTCTTTATTGCTGGGACAATCATGTGTTCTATTTCATGAATTAAAATTAGAAGCAATATTTAGAACCAGGAAGCAGTGGGATGAAATAGGTCAGCAGATATTGTATGTGTGCGTGCACATGCACGCGTGCACTTTTTACCACAGACTATACACTATCAGTACCACCCACACTATGATCATAAAGCTCATAGGAGCTCTATTTCTATTCCATGTCCTCCCAAATGGAACTGGGAGACTAACACAATCATTATCAATAGGTCTGTGCTCCCCATATTCCTTCAGACTGTGACCTACTGTTATACTCTGGTTCACCCCTTATCTTGCTTGGTAAGAGACAGTGTGTCACCTGTGGAATTTACAGTTGATCCCCACTCTCTTCTATTTTTCAGTCCCCAGAATGCAGTTTGTGAATTGGGAATCTGTCACTTCTCCTATTTGTTGCTTCTGGACCTGCTTATTGATTCAAGCCTGACTCTTCAATCATCCACATAGATGTATTTGTATATGGCAATTTTGTATAATTATTTTTCTGTAAATTCCCCTATATGTTTTTCCTTTCAGAGATCTAATTTTAGAAGTATAGCCCATATTTCTGGGTGGTCTATATTTGGACCAAAATGGTAACATGATGAAATGAAAGTCGAGAATGAGGAGGGGGAAGGAAAGGGGCAGAAAATCCAGAGAATATGATGCCACTAAATATATATTTGGCATTTTGGATTTAAGTTGTTTCAGAAAAAAAAATGTATATGGTACTCCTATAAAGTGCAATGTGCTATTTTGAAAGGAATGGGGTCTTAGTAAGATGAAATTTCACTCCTGTTATCAGCTCTTAAAGTTCTCATAAATGGCCCAGAATTATGGCTGTGTCAAAAACAGATTGAAAAAGATATGGAAGGAAAGAGTAAAAAATAGGGAGGAAATGATAGCTATAGGAAGAAGTAGAAGAATAAATCAAGTGTAACTCCCAAACCATGCAACATTGTGGGGAAAGAAAAGGAAATAAAGAAAACAGTTTCTGCTTTTGGAGGATTAGTAGAAAAAAAAGCCCCAAGTTCTATCTTGCGCTCATTTTAGGATGATGAATTTGTGTGGTGCTATATTTATTGGCCACTGCAGGATGGATAGCTATGTACCAGGCACCTGGGATTCATCCTAAAAGTAGACTCTGTGTCTGCTTTTCAGGAGTTTATGATCTAATAACAGTTAGTGAATCTCTGGGCTGGATGGGCATGTGACCTTATCCATTCTTTTGCTACCAAATAAGACTGCATCTAAAGAAAATGTGCTTTCCTTGAATGAACAATAGGTGATCCGTGCTGACAGCTCTTTCCAGGCGTAATATACTTTGAGTCAGCTCCATGAAGTCATTGAGACGGTATGACCATACATAGCCTCTTAACATAAGAACATGAAAACACAGTTTTTGCCTTAAAGGCAAGTGTTACTTTTGTCACAACTTCCCCCCCACAAAAGTCATTCTTTCAGAGAAGTTCCATTCTGGTGTCTTATCATGGCAGGGAGATGACCTAGCATCTTACGGGATAGACCAGTGAAGCACAAACTCCAGCAGGTTCTCCCAAAAAGGGGAGGCTTTGAGTGAGGGCTTGGCAATTTCATTCAATAGATATTTATTATGTGACCACTACATAGAAGGTACTGTGTTTGGTACATGGAGGGACTGGAAAATACAAGAAAAAAAAAACTAATCTCAACTCCATGACAAACCAAGATTCCAGGATGCATGGTGAAGAATGCTACCCACCTCCTGACAGAGAGGTGATTGACAGGTAGAATGAGACATGTTTTTTAGACATGGTAAATATGGATTTTTGTTTTCCTTGCTGATACATTTTTTCAAGTTTTTTTTCAACCCTTTGGGTATGAAAAGAGTTGGGAAGGAAAAAAAAATGAATGTTTGATACTTGAAAAAAATTGAGAATGAACCAATCCTTTACCCTCTCTGACTCCAACACCAAGGAATTTACATTATGCTGGGGAGAGAATCAGGGTATGGAAATATGACGGACACACAGATAAACAAATACAAAGTAATACAAAACAATTTGGAGAAACACGCCAATGACTGGGGGGCTGTGTGGCAGAGAGACCCAAAAGGCTTTGTAGGAAGTAGTATATGAGGTAAGTCTTGAAAGATGCAGAATGTTCTAAGAGGCCGAGGTAAGTAGGGAGAACATTCCAGACATAGGGGACCATCTGGGCAAAAGATATAGAATTAGGAGATGGAATGTGAACAGAATTCCAGTTTGATTGGAATGGAAAGTGTGTGAAGGTGAGTAATATGAAGTAAGACTGGAAACGGTGGGGTGGGATTAAATTGAATAGGGCTCTGAATGATAGGCATTTCATCCTATAGTGATATTGTATTTTGTCTAGACATAAACGATGTGGCTATTTATCATCTGAGGGTTGCTTTTGTAGTCATATCATCAGAATACTGACCACCAAGTAATTATTTATTTTTTGTCCATGATAATCCATGATATTGGTTAAAACACGCACACACACACGCATATGCACACACACACACATATGCACGCACTGGTCCTTCATCCTGTGTATTTCTTTACCAGTTTTGTGGTGAAAGTGTCAGGATGGGGTTTGATTATGCTAAGAAGAACACATACCTTAGAGCATCTGCAAATATTAATTGTAATTTTTCAGTGTGTTATCTATGTTCAAAGATCATCAAACTGACACTAAAAGGCAAGCTGAATCATATTCAATTCACCATATTTTCCTATGAATTGAACTGAAATACAAAGAAGTCAGCTTGAATCAACAAAAATTTTCCAAATAAACTCTGTTATATATCCAAAAGTAATAAGAAACTTCATATTGCAGGATAATTTGGCCAATTTTCCATTCACTGTTCAAAGAGAACATAGGCAGGCAAAGTATAATGAAAGGATCTGGCTTTTGTACTAACATGTATTGCAGAGGGTGAAGAACTAAAGAAATTCTATGAAGACATTGTTAATATTCTCCTAAGTTAACACGTATAATGAGACTCTAACTTAGATGAGAAAAGAAACGAGAAGATTGCCAGAAATATGTTTAAAATATGATTATGGATCAAGAAATTGAAGAGGCCATAGGCCACCTCATATACTCACATGTGTACATTATGAATTCCTTTAGATGACTGTCTGAAGGCATTGGATGTTGTAAACACAACAGTTATAGAAAATGAAATTTACTTTACCTCAGAAGACAAGAAATTACTATTTTGGACACAGCAATCCTTGAACATCAGCCCTGGACAGATAGATCTTCACATCTACAACTTGTTAGGTGAAAGAACAAGCTGAACTAGAAGAAAGGAAAAAAATGAGAAGGTAATGTGTGTGATTACAATAATTCAAACATAACCTGTTTCAATAAGCTACTGGTTCTGAAAATGGAAAATGGACACAAGTAAATTTTACTGCAACCATTTTGTAGGTAACTCATAATGCAAGATGTTCGCCACAATGAGAAGGCCAAAAAAGGACTTAGTTAAATTTCTTTGCCAAATGAAGATGCAGGAAAAGAAGGCAACATTTCTTTAGAGTAATATAGGGTCTTTTAAAAATGTTTTATTGATTAGCTTTTTTTCCCTTGTACTATAGTGACTTCTGGATATCCCTTATTCCAAGTAAGTCTTCCCATGTAACAGAAAAATCACATAAGGAGACCTGAAGGGACTGTGGTTGTGTCTGATAGTATATTTCACATTCTATATCCGTATTCCTCCACCTATCCAAGTAAAAGAGGAACATTTCTTCATCTCCTTTCCAGAGCCAAGATTTCTCAATATACATCATTTGTAGTAGTATTCTTTTCATTTATATTATTGATACCAAATTATATATTGTTTTCCTGGTTCTGCTTGCTTAAATCTGCATCAGTTTGTAAAATTCTCTTTAACTAAAAACAATTTTGGAAAACATTAAAGAGACCAAAAGAAGTATGCACAAGAATGCCTAAAAAAAGAAAAGAAAGTGAGAGCTTGTCATGAGACCCAGCTAAGCTATGTTATCTTTCGAGAATATACACATGAAAATAGAACAACAAATGTTAAACCAAACAGATCTGACAACATATTTATAGGGATCTTCATTTTTTGATAGGATAAATGTCCAGCTAACTCTTGGCATAATCATTCAATCAGTTTTTTAGATTCAGGAGAATAGTGTTCCTACACTGAAGACAGAATGATTTTGCAAACAGTGTTGGCTTAATGGGATACATTTTTTGTGTGCCCGACTATTTGAACATAACCAGGATGGAAGACATTAGATCTTTGCCTCATTCTCAGCAAGGGTTTGACTTCCTTCTTCAGTTCATTCCCAGTGAATTCTTGGATCAACAGTGCGTGCAAAGCATTCCTGACTATAGATTGTCCTATTAGGAAAATTTCTCTGGTGCACTCAGCTTCTAGATGGCTAAGTGATTGTTGAAGAACAAGGAACAAGGGGAGGGTAAGGTAGCTACATACATCCAACCATATCCAGCCTGCATGTGAAGAAACCTCCTATAGTAGTTATTCATTGGAGCCATCATTTGGACTCAGATGATTTCTTCCACCTAGGTATCTGATGTGTTTTATATATAGGAGAAAGTGACAATAGCACTGAAAATGCCACTGTGAAGAGTGACTGTAACTGAACAAAAACATACCCAGAAGGAAATCTATGCTAGATGTGACACAATTGTATAGGCATTCAAGAGTTCAATCTCTTCTCTTAAAAAGAAAAAACATTCCAAGATTAATTTATGAATCTCTAGCAGGTACTCTGTTCCATGTGGCCCAGGAATTAGACCTCCTTTTCCACCCTCACCTAATTGCTCTTTCCTCTGCCCATCAAGGTCACGGACTCTTGTTCCCATATACTTTCCTTGGGTTTGAAGATAATCTCTCCACTGATAGGAACAAAGTGAGTCAAATCCCCTGGTTATTGATGTAGTCATTGGCACCTTGGAACTTGGCTATGGTTTGAGTCAAAGCCTCCTTCTCCTGCCCCAACCCCTTACTGCAGGTAGTACCAGGCTAGAGGAGAATGACCCTAAATTCTGTGAATTGACAGTCCTGGGCAAATATATGGCAGCATCTGAGTTTAATTACAATATGCTGGGAAGAGGGAATGTTTCTATTTATCCCTCATCTAAATCTTAATTTTGATTTCTTTTGTGGCCTGGATTCCCACACCCACACAGGTCTAACTTCTGTATCTCAGTAGCTGACATTTTTCTGGGATTGAAATAATTCTATATTATAAGATGGGGTGGGAGTAGAGGAAAGATTCAAGAAATCCAGTTTAGAAGCATGAAAAGAAATATCATTGGTTCTTATGGAAATGGAATTTAGCCTGGGACCCCAGAAGTTTATGAAGAATGAGAGCTGCTGCTTCTAACATGTTTGGTTTGCCCTAGACAAGGAAGAGGCAGGGTGCTTGTCCCAGGACAACCTTTAAGGCGTGTTGGAGGACAAGGGTGGAGTGGGAAAGGCTCTATTCCTATCCCTTGGGGATTAATCTTCAATGTATATCAGTGAGGGAAAGACTCCTAGAGGACAGAAAAAAGGTCACAGGTGGTATTTTACCACAAATAGAGGGAATAGAGAAGATACTGGGAACTACAAGTTAAACACTCACTTTCTCATCTCTCTAAAAATCTTTATTTTAAATATGTTTTCATTCATACATATATAGCAACTGGAGGGTTCCATGACCCCCATCTCCCAGAGTAAATTCCCCTTCAGGGAAGTACTGTTTAAAGCTTGTTTCTTAAAACTGTAACTCATGAGCCTCAACTTGTGTGCTTACCTTTAATTGTCAGCTAAAAGTCCCAGTTAGCTCAATGGAAAGTTATTTACTGAAATGCTGTAATATGAAAAGTAGTGAAAAAAGATCTCTGCCATGAATCTGAGGCACATTATTCCACAAATATTGTGGGAGAGTGGACATAGAGAGAAGAGACAGAGACAGAGAAACAGAGAGAGGGAGAGAGACACAAAGAGACAGAGACACAGAGAAAGAGAGAGAGAGACATCAGTGAACATGTTTGGAGAGGATATTTCATGGTGCTGATGTTGCAGGGTGATTTATCTTTTCACAGGCCTTCAGCTCCATTCTCTGCCAGATGCCATTCTCCTGGATGTTGTCTAATCCTGCTCTGATGGATAATACTTTTCTGTAGTCTCTTAACACCTCAAGCTTCTAGCTGAAATTCTTTTAGGGTATTTCTACACTCTTAGAAAAATCAGGAACTCTTATCTGGTTTTGTGATTCAAGTAGGTTGTTAGGCAGAAACCATGTAGACCCTCTTCTTCCTTCTTCAAGAGTATATGGTACATAGGAAATCTTTTTCTAAATGATGCAATGTCTAGAATTCTTAATTCATGAACAGAATGATCTGCAAGGTCATTTTCAAAAGCAGTACTATCCCACAAATCTCTTTTCTCAGAAAGAAGAGATTCTTGGATAATGCGGATTACGAATCCCAGATCCTTACTCCTTTAAAAAAAACAAGGTTGAGGTTCAAGGAGTAAGGAATGCCTTTGATTCCCCTCTCAGACTATGTGTGAGTACATACCTGCTATATCCTATATACATTTGCTACAGGTCACTATTACTACTTCTGGTTTGGGGTGAAGATAAGAATTATTGTTTAGTTGTTCAGTCATGTCAGGCTCTTTGTGACCCCATTTGGGGTTTTCTTGCAAAGACACTGGAGTGGTTTGCATTTCCTTCTCCAGCTCATTTTACAGGGGAGCAAACTGAGGAAAACATGATTAAGGGACCTGTCCAGAGTCGCATAGCTAGTAAGTGGCAGATACTAGATTTGAATTTAGCAAGGTGAATCTTCCTGACTCCAGGTCCAACACTTGATCCACTCACTGCACCACCTACCTACCCCTAACAGTCACAAGGGGAAAAGATTAAGAGCAATAGCTGAGAACCAGGAGAGTTAAGCAATCTTGCTTTTTATAGACTGGGATAGATCAGGCTGGTCCTTAATTAATTAATACTGGGAGTTTTGGGAGTTCCATCAGTTGCCTTCATCCAGTGGTCAGTTCCCTATAATCTCATCAAGTTATTTGAGCAACTTCTTCATTTTGATTTGAATAATAGTCAACATCTTATAATGTTGTCAAGTTGTTTAGGAAATTCCTTAATTTGATCAGGGATTCCCCCATCCATCTCCTTTATACATACATCCAGTTTCTCAATGAACACATGAGAAAATAGGCAGGCTTTCCCAGTTGATTTTCTAAAGCAACACACATCTTTATGGTTATACAATCCACTCAGAGAAGTGATTGTTTGAGAATATAAATCCTTGGTGTGCCCATAATTTTAGTTTTAAAAATGCTGGAGTCAATAGAACAAAAATCAGCCTTGAAGTCTCCCCTCAGACAAAATGTCTCCCATCTGTATATAAAAATTATAACCAATTCTAGGATAGTTGTATCTACAGAGATAAATTTGTTTAACAATCTTTTGAGTATTGACATCAAAGAAGGCATGAAACAGTAAAACAAACTCACTTAACATATTTACCATTGTCACAGAGGATATATGGTACAAAGCCCAAAGAAAAGAACTATGCTTTATTGAAGGTAAATTATGCTAAATCCTCCCATTCACAAATGACATTTCTTTAATTGAGTTGAACCTTGGAACTGTACAAAGCCTCTTCAGTGAAATTAACAGCAGTGTGAAAGAGATCAATGTCATCACACTGGAAAAACAAAGAGGATGAAAAATACATATTGCCTAGATGTACTGCTGGGTGAATAACATATCAAGTCATTTCATCAATAGTACATCTTGGACATCTGCTGTTAATGATCAGTGATCTGGGCAAAAATTGAACAACAGGAATTTTTCAGGCTTGATCTCATTTAGGAAGGCATATAGAACTTGTAGTTTCAGAGATCCTAAAATGTACACTGTTGGAAAAAGTCTATCACATTAATACCCATAGGATTTAGAACAATATCATGGAATGAATGCTAGACCTGGGTTTAGGATTCTGTTTCTGCTGTTTAACTTCTTTGAGTCTCAGCATTCTCACTTGCAAAATAGGAAAGAAGTTAATACCTCACAACATTATTGTGAGAATAAAATAGAATTATACATATATATATGTATGTATATATGTTTTTGCAAATGGCAGCACTATTATTTTCATCCTTTGAATCATGAAATGCTAGTTTCAGATGAATGAAAATTGCCTATAAAATGGGTGGAGACTGCTGATGACAGATGCTTTTTCAATGTGGTTTTGGCTGCTCTAAGACATGAGACAGGGTGGCTATTGTTCACTGGAGGAAACATAAGATGCGGGGCTCTTCTGAGAGTTCTTGTGCTAGATACAGGAATTGGTGATCTGGTTTAAACTTGAAAAAGATAGAAAATCCAGGGGTCACTCAGAAAGAACAGAGAAAACAAGAACTGAGCATTGAAGACGGTTAAACTTGGAGAGCAAAGTAAGAAAACCTTGTAGACCTTTGGGAACAGATGTTGCTAACAGGTGCAACTTCAACACATCAAGGGGGGCAGTTAGACTAGAAAGAGAAATGATCACATGACGATGGCCGCAATGCCAGGAGGGACCTATCATCCATTCTCAGGCTTATTCTGAGGAACTCCTTGGAATCACTCCAAGGCCTGGCCCTCATTCCATTCTACTGTTGTTAGAAAGGTCTACCAACAAGAGCAGCCCACGTTGCAAAGTGGTCTGAGAGCCAAATCTGAATCCCACATTCACTAGTTACTACTTGTGTGGAAATAGGAAAGCCATGTAACCTCTGGGCCTCAGTTTCCTTATGTGCAAAATGGTCTTAATAAGACTTGTCTTTCCTGTGCCTCAGTGTTTTTGAGAAGAAAATACTTTGTAAGTCATAAAGATTTATGTAAACATGAGATGTTGTTATTACCCCATACTACCTCTGGCTGTCATGAACATTCCAACCTGTCTAGGCATGTGGGACCATTAATCTTCTGGCTCACAGGAGAAATACAGAGTCTCTCCTATTTTGGCATTCTTTCCCGATACCAAAGCAATAGCTTTGTAAGTGTGTACAGAAATCTTAGGGATTTTCCATACTCTATTGAGTAATGTCAGGAGTTTTGTTATTATAGGATTTGCATTACTAAGTAAACATGCTTATTTGATTTTAATATATCAGGTTTTGTTATTTGGGAGTAGATTAAGTTGTCAATCATATTCTCCATGTTTCATATTGTGTCCTCTGGGCAGGAGCACGTGTGATGTTACACATGTCTCACCAATAAAACAGCCCTCTGGATTGAAATCTGTTCAGGACATATAGCAAGATGTCAAATTAATTGTACCGAAATAATGAGTTAGCACCAAATGCTAATTAAATATTGATGAAAGTCATACTTTCAATTATCTTCATTATGGCACAATGTTTTATGTAGGCATTAAATGCTTGCAGTATGGGCGCGTCCCATAATTAGCTGGGGACTATAAAAAGCCAGAGTTATTGCCCTCCATGTTAAAAGTGCTTGGAAGCTTGAGTTTGAAAATAATGTCTTTTAAAAACAAGATTATAGTTTTGTTTTCTTCTTTAAAATGTCCAAAATTCAATTCTTTCATTGTAGTTTCAGGCTAATCCATCCCACATTTTAGTGACTGTACCACATCCTTGCCAATATTGTAGAAGCCTGAACCAAGTCAGTAGGATGTTAAAATGCCATTCAAATGATGGAATTTACATATGCTCCACCCATATTGATTTATGTTAGTCTCTTGCCTTTCTATTCACTTAAACTTACTTTTACTTATCTTCACCTAGCTAGGCTCATAGACTCTTTAGAGCCTGGAATAGTTTAAGAGAAGGAAGTTGTGGCATCTCGCCCTTAGTACTGTCATTTGGGTTGGGTTATGAATTAGAGGCAGGACAGGAAAGATGACTTCCGATATGCTTTCCTGTGCTAGTATGCTTTGACCATTTTCCTACCTATGTCTCCTTTTGCATTTGCATTAAAAGTTGTCCTAGAAACACATGACAACTCTAATTTTTATTGTACTTTACTTTGAAGAGAAGAGGGAAACAACCTTCATTCTATAAAGTCAAATTTTTCAGACTGTGGGAAAAGGAAATTAGATGAAAACTGATGATTGAGCTGTTTGCCCAGAACTGCATAATTAAGTAGACTTTCCTGTGTTGGCCATCTAGAGAATAGATAGGTGGTGAATAAATTATGACGTGGAAGATGGTGACATAAGGACAGTTCACAGGTGCAAGGGAGCTGAAATTTAGGTAACTGAAGAGTATGTTGTGTACAAGAGCCATGAAAATCTCAACAACCATTCTGTTTAGGATTACTTTTGCTGTTTGTATGGGACCAGTAATACTTGAGTGGAATTGGAGGAGAATTTGAAGAATCCTAGAAAATTTCCCTTACCCAGGACTAACTAAAATTCCCCTATTGGTGATGTAGTCTTTTGGTTTAAGCATGACTTTCTCTTGTCCCCTTTAAAATGCTAAAGACCTAGTATCAAACTCTATTGATTTTGGCTAATACTTCCTGATGTCTTCTGATTTCATTTTTAGAAAATGCCAGCATTGATGTGATTTAGTTCCTCCATTTGTATATCAGCTTATTGGACAAAGATATGACATCTACACTGGATGTGTGATATCTGCATTTCCATAGGCTAAGGCTGGTAAATTGATTGAGCTCAGGAGTTTGGAGCTGCAGTAAGGCTAAGACTGATCAAGTGTCCACACTGAATCTAGAACCAAAATGGTGCACCCTTGCTGAAGAAACAGAGCATGTTAAAGCTTCTGTGCTGATCAATAGTGGGATTAGGTCCTTGAGTGGTGGCCATACTTCTAACCCATGCAAAATAGGGGGATCTAGGCTCAAAAGTGAACAAAAACTGACATTTAGAGAGCCAATAATTAATGTTTTTTAAGTGGCCTAAATAGTAAGTGTCTTAGCACCCCCATGACTCCTTTCCCTTTGTTCTGCTACCATTAATATAGCTGAAGCAGTAAAGGGGATTATAGAGGATCAAGGAGTATTTTGTTTGTTTGTTTTATGTATTGCTGTAGCCAGATTAGTTATCATTTATTAGCAACTACTGATATTATCTTCTCTGAACATGGCAAGAACGGAATTTAGTCTGAAAACAAAGTTTGTCCTCTTGACTATATATACTTAAAGGTTTCCTAGTTTGGTAGAACCTATTGGAGTCTGTTTTCCCACTAATGAGTACACTGATTATACTACCTTAAATTCTATTACTGTCATTCATTTTTTGAGATAATAAGTGTCTAATTTTAAAAAGTAAAGGCAAAGAATTAGACATTACAGGGATGCCTATCAATTGGGGAATGACTGAACAAGTTGTGGTATATGATCATGATGGAATATTACTGGACTATAGGAAATAATGAGGTTGTTGCTTTTAGAAAAACATTGATAGACTTACACAAAATGATGAGTAATGAAGTGAGCAGAACTTAGAGAACACTGTATACAGTAACAGCAATATTGTTTCAAGAACAATTTTACATGACTAAGTCATTTTGACTATTACAAATAACCAAATTAACTACAAAGGACTTAGGAAGGAAGATGATATTTTCATTCAGAGAAAGAATTGAAATGTAGAACTATGTATAGAAAGGTTTTACACACACACACACACACACACACACACACACACATTTGTGTCTAATGGTAGCCATCTCTAGGATGAGAGAAGAGAGGGGAAATAAAAAGGAAAAAAAGAAGTTATATGATAACTTTATTAAAAAGGAATGGTAAGTTATACATAATAGACTTGTAGTTTCATGTGCAATCATCTGTTTTTTATTTTACTATATTATGGAAATATTTATTTTATTTCATAAATTCAAAATTAAATAATTTAAAAAATATAAAGGCATCCCCCCACAAAACCCCCCAAACCTTTTGATAAATGTAAATATCTCACAAAAAGTTAAATTGGTTATCATTTTTGCAGGGATGAGGGAAAGGATGGGGGTGGTGGCTAAGTTTAAAGCAAGAGACACTGGTCTAAGGCAGTAGGCCTGGAAGGAGTAGGGGGCAGGGGAAGAAAAGAGACTGGGGCTTTAAGAAGCCAAGGGCACCAGGAAATGACATCTAGTCGGAGGCAGGAAAGGAATTAAGAAAGAGAAGGTATGAAGTCTATAAATACAAACTATATAATTGTGCTGAAGAGGCACCTCCTGTGCACCTCCACGAATGGCCTGTGCAGTACTTTTTGGTGTCCTTCTCAAGGTTTCAGGAGGGAAGGAGAAGTTTTTGAATACATGGAAATATTGCCTAACAGTCAATCATTGTCACCATTTGCTCTGACTTTTTTGGGGGAGATCCTATAACTTTGGTTATCCCAAAGAACAGGGACTTTGAAATAGGTATATTCTTCATTTTTGAAAGGTGAAAAGAAAGGGTTTATCTTGTAGTTGACAGGAGTCTGGTTAGACATAAAGATATGGCCAAAGATTTTGGAAGAAATTGAGGGAACTTCTTGCTCCCTATTTATCTAGGATAATTTTTTTTCTCTATCAGCTATGAAAGGATTACATGTGTTATGAATCTCTGAAGCATGTATAGTAGAAGTATTAATAGACTTGAAGTCAAGAGAGACTGGCTCAAATCTGCCTCTGACACATGGATGGTATTACCTTGGGCAAGTCACTCAATTTTTCTTAGTTTCAGTTTCCATATCCATAAAGCAAGGACAATAATCCTTGAACCACCTATATAATAGGGCTTTTATAAGGATCAAATGAGATAATGCATAGAAAGTATTAGCAAACCTTAAAGAACTATATGTCAGTTATCGTTATTATATGAATAACCATGAAGTCCCCTAACTTTTCTATCTATGTCTATCCATTTATCTGTCTGTCCGTCCGTCAGTCTGTCTATCATCTATCCATCTTTGTTAACAAATATTAGGACAAAACTTATCATAGTGTTGCTATGTTCAAAGTCTCTGGAAAACTATACACTTTTATCCCAATAATACTATTCAAAAGATTTGAGGAACTACCTTTTGGGAATTGTCTTGAGCCCCTGAAGCACCTTTCTTTGAGTATCCTCGGTGATCTTCAAATCTTGACTTTTCTGTGGGTGAATATGATTTGTTTTTAACTTCTATGTCTGTGGTTGCACAGCTCAGGGTTGCCAGTTTTTGGTCTGTGTTGTAACAACAGCAGCAGCAGCAGCACTGACGACAATAATAAGTAGCGAGCATTTTTATAGTCTCTACCATGTGCCTGGCACTGTGCTAAGCACTTTATATATATATATATATATATACATACATATATGTATGTATATATATATATATATATATAGATGCATATATATATATACCTCATCTGATCCTCATAACATACTGAGAAGATAGATTCTATTTTTATCCCATCTTACAGATGAGGAAAGTGAGGCAAATAGAAGTTAAATGACTTGCCCAAGATCACATTGCCAGTAAATATCTAATGCCATCTTTGGATTCAGATCTTCCTGACTCCATGCCCAATGCTCTATCCACTATACTACCTACTTGTCCCATGAAACATGCCCAGTTAGAAGCAGAATGGCACCTCAAATCAAGAGCCTGGGCTTGCTGCCCACCAGTCACCGGCCAGCTTAGCATTCTGTGATTACCATGTGGGTTATCACATCTATTAGATGTGATTAGATTAGATTAGATCCCCTTGTACTCCCACCTCCATCTCTCAGCACATTTCACTGTCTCATATCTTACTTTTCCCCTTTTCAGTTTTGTTTTTCTCTTCTCTCCAATATGGAAGCAATGACCATGTATCACTTTTTCAGGAGAATCACTAGTCAGTTTATTTGGAGCTCTTAAGATAAGGGAAAGGAAAGCTTAATTGACTACAGAGTGATGAGAGAGGGTGCTGCCTTGCAACTGGAAATGAGGTCTGGAAAAAGAGAATTGGATTTATTGCAGTTGTGATAGTGGAAATGGGTGTTAAACTGCCAAAGTCTGACTAGATTCATAGAGCTGAGGCAGCAGGCAGGTTGGTAGAGATCATTTAGTCTAATAATCTCATTTTCCAGATGAAGAGACAGACACAGAAAAGTTAGGTGATCCCTCTGAGATCATACAGCCTGATACCAAATCATAAAATTTTTAGGCCTGGAAGGAATCTTAGAAATCATCTAGTCCATCAAAAAAGACCCAGGATAGCATAGTGGATAGAGAGCTGGAACATCTGACACAAATTGGCTTCAAGTCGCAGTGTTCTAGGCAATTCTCTAAGACTATCAGTGGTCAAGATGATGCCAACTTGCATTGGTAGAGGAGGTTTCTTTATCCAAGAGTTCTCTAAAATAATGAAATCACAGACCTAGTTCCTAGTACATAATATTATAGAAAAGGAAACCTGGGCCCAGAGAGATAAGTAACTTGTCTAAAATCACCTAACTAGCCAAAGGCAGAGCTAAAACTAGAACCCAGGTCTCTTGGATTCTAGACCTTGCCTTTGCCCATTATACAAATTATCTTTACTACTGAGAGGTAGGGATGGAACCTGGAAGCTCATGAAATGATCTTTGATCATTGAGGGGTGTAGAATGGGCCAGAGGAGGTTAAGGACGGAGAGTTAATTAGAGGAATTGCAGAAGGCAACAAAGCCTGAAATACTACCCCTTTATGGTGCTTTACAATCCACTAATCCTGTTCTCACAACAACTCTATGGTGTAAGTAGAAAAAAAATGTATAACTTTAGCAGTTCAAGGACATGTGATTTCATGTTTTGTACTCACTGCTCTCCTCATTGATGCAGATCACAACCCCTCTGCCTTTTATTGAATGATCTTCTAGAAGTGCTGTGGCTGAAAAAAAATTGTCCTTTAGTGACCCTCCCTTCCAGAGATCAAGCCTCTTTACACTTGGCCAGACTGAGTTTCAGAACCCAGGCACATAGATTATCCCAGAACCCGAACTCCATGCTTTGCTTGCTTGGGGGAACTGCCAAGAATCTTTCTTGGAGGAGAGATTTCTGGCACCCAAGACCACCATCATGCCATGCTGAGGTATTCAAGAAATACTTTAATAGAGAAAATTAAAATTCAAGAGTGGTGGAATACCTTGCTCAGAGCTTGTAAGTATCAGAGTCAGGTCTTAAGCAGGGAAAAGAGAATTGGTGCTAGAATCACAGGGCCTGGGTTCAAATCCCAACATGTGACCATGGGCAAATCACTTACTCTGGGCCTCAGTTTCCTCATCTGCAACATGAAAGAGTTGGACTGTGTTCAGAATTCTTCCAGTTCTGTATCTATGATACTATTATTCGGGTCTAATGTTCTTTCCACAGCTACCAGGGGTTTTCCTAACAAATCCAGAAGCAACTCCAAAGTAAGTTATATTTCTGGAATCTAGAGTCAGAAAAATGAATGAAAATGGAAAGAAAATAGATGATGGTGACAAGAAAAGTTCAGAATGATAAATAAGACACATGAAGCAAAAGGAAAGGAAAAAATCCCTGAGGGGAGAACTCTGAAAATAATTACATCTTATCCTTTGAATCTGTTTGCAAAAATTGTCGCACAGGGAAATACCATGGAAAGTAACTCTAGTGAGGATGTTGACAGAATGAAGATTATTTATGACACTTGTTTGGCAGCCCCCAAATTATCCAGGTTTCTCTCTCCTCTGGTTTCCAGAACTATGACTTATAGGTAAGAAAAGTACAAGACTCAAGGTGTTAACTCAAGGTGAGCAGGCATCTCTGGGGTTCTGGTCTCCAACTCCTGCTCTCAAGAGGTTAAGTCATAAAGTGAAGATGGATCTCGGAGGACTGGGAGGTCAAACAATGAAGCCCCTTGGACTCTTACAAAGCCTCCTGAATATCTGTGTTAACTCTTAACAGTCAGAGATACTTGGGCAATCTGAATGAGAATGTGGCACTGTCTTGGAGGGCGCTCCAAAGGGGTTGTCTGATCTTGGCTCTTGAACACGATCTAAACGAATAAAAGAAATCTAAGACTGGATGGGAAAACAATCAACCAGCCTACAAATATTTATGGAGCATCTTTATGGGATTAGCATTTTGTTGTCAGAGATACAGAAAAAAATATAAAAAATTGTGATGAACAACATGCTTTGTGAGAAAATCAAGTGTCCAAAAGATCTCAAATTGCTAGGGGAAAGGGGGCTGGAACTAAAAATGATCACTTTGTTAAAAACTCTGGTGACCCCCAAAAACCCAAGTAGCATTTGGGGAAGATTTTCTCATACATCTTGGCATGTATGTGCCACCTCTAAGCCTGGGAAAATCTACGTCTGATATTCCCCAGCATGCTATAATTGATTCCTAATATGCAAGTCTAGCGGTCACAACATTACTGAACAAAGCTTAATTAAAAGATGGCAGAAAATAAAGCCAAAACTTTGACTAAATCAACAAAGCAGCTTACAAACATTTGTTAATTATCTGTTGTGTGCTCAGCACTGTGCTAGGCACCTGTGGGAGAGAAAATTTAGATGAGACAAAATGCCGGCTCTCGTGGAGCTTTTTTAGGGAAATAATACAGAAATACAGGTAACTTTAATCCATAACATTAGTGCATCAGAGAGTTGAAAAACTAAACATGATGTGAGATCTGACGAAGGTAGGGGGAAAGACATTCCAGACCTAGAGTACAGTGTAAGCAGAGTCACTTTGGAAGAAGAACAATAGCAGTTGTGTTTGAGGCAGAATTGAATAGTTTGGCTATGAAGAGGAAAAATAGGATTGCTCTAAAGTTACAGTAGTTGGGTGATAACATTTTTGTTTTTAAAGGTGGGGTGTCTCCAACTCACTCAGGCTAGAGGTAATAGAGGCTACTTATAGGCTGGATCCAACTACTGATTGGTACAATAACTTTGATGTTATCTATTATTTAGTTTAGTTTCCTCCCATGCCACCCAGACCTCTCCTATTCTTAAGGGCTTGCCATATTGATGCCCAACTTTGTATGGGCACCCGATAGACTTAGTCTACTGCATTTCTAAAATCCTGAGCTCCAGAGATCTGTCAGCTTGAGCTTCCATAGCTGGGATTATAGACTCATGCCACCATGCACAGAAGTACCGAATTTCTGAGACCTGAATGCCAGGCAAAGCAGTTTGTACTTTATTCAGAGGGTAATAGGGAATCACTAAAGTTGCAAGTGTGTGTATTTGTTTTGTTTTGTTGGCTCATGTAGGGTGTTTGTTGCCCATGTAGGTTATGTGGGTCCACGTGGTGCTTTCTCGATGAGGTTTGCTGGGAGATGTGAATAAATACATTACCAGGATCTCTTCTTCCCGCCCCCTCCATAGGAGATTTTAATTCCTACATAGGAGAGGAGTAGGATATTGGCACTATCATGCTGAACATTGCTCTTCTTGGAAAGGAGTCAGTAGGCTAGAATTACAGATCTGTCCCCTCCCAATGTTGAAAATAAATATGTATGTATATGTATAAATGTGTGTATACAAACACACACACACACACACATATATGGAGAGAGAGAGAGAAAGAGAGAGAGAGAGAGAGAGAGAGAGAGAGAGAGAGAGAGAGAGAGAGAGAGAGAGAGAGAGAGAGGCATGGTAAGAGTCCCAGGTTCCTCTATGTGTTGACTTCTTTCCAGAATCCTTTTCTCTCTCCAGGAAATTGTCCTAAGAACAATCTAAAACCTCTCCTCTCCTCTCCTCTCTTAAAATTGGAAGACAAAAGAAAGCTGTATCCACTCTTGTTGTCCAATTGTTTCAATCATATCTGACTCTCCAGGACCTCATTTGGAATTTTCTTGGCAAAGATCCTGGAGTCATTTGCCATTTCCTTTCTAGCTCATTTTAAAGATGAAGAAACTGAGGCAAACAGGGTTAAGTGACTTGCTGAAGGTCACACAGGTAATGAGTATCTGAGGCTGGATTTAAAGTCCGGTCTTCCTGATTCCAAGCCTGGTGCTCTATCCACTGAACCACCCATCCACTCCCATACTCTCACCAACTCCAGACCTCACATGGGCATGCAATATTAAATAATTATTCTCCAACAATAAGGAGAGCCTTATACAAATGGGCTTGAACCCTCCATTACTTTTGTTGTTTATTGTTGGCAGAGGAATGGGGTTACCCGATCTATATATGTTTGGGGATAGGGGTGGGGAGTGTCTGGGGGTCAATAAGCAAAATCCCAGTCCTTGTTTCAAATATGAACAGGTCCTCTCTTTGTTGCTCTTTACTGATCAAAGCAGAATTGGGAATATGGCATGTTTCTTTCCTCTCCCTCTCTCTCTCTCTCCCTCCTCTCTTCTTCCCTTCTTTCATTTCTTCTCAACCCTGAACCAGTCCCATGTAGTTTCTGAGCCAAGGAAAGACCAAGTCTCTAGTGGATTGATTTTTGGTTTTGTGTTCCATCTCCCCATAATATAAAATAAGGGTAAATCCCCTGGATTTCTCCTTGCCTTCCTGATAGCTTAACACCTCTCTCCTCAGGTCTTCTCTTTTCTCCATCTCTCTCTTCAGGTTACTAGTTACCTCCTCCCTTAGTCACTTTTGCTTATATATATATTCGTGCCCTCAGCTCACTAGCATTCTCCTAAATGAGAAGGGAGAAAGGAAAAAAGAAGCTTATACAAGGCTACAGATACAGTGTAATGGGAATAAATATAAACTCCTGCACTGAGGTTAAAAAAGCAATGGTACAGGGGCAGCGTGGGGGAACCTGGCTTGCCAGCAATTCCTGTGAGAAGGACCTGGGGGTTTCATCTGACTGCCAGCTCAAATATGAGCCAGCAGGGTGATATCGCTGCTAAAAAGCTAATGTCATTTTAAGCTATAGGAACAGAAAGAGCCTGGGCATAGAATGAAAACAAGTTGTAATTCCACTTGAGTAGATACTATTCAGACCACGTTTGAAAGATTCACTTTTATTCCGGGTGTCTTGTAGACATTTCAAACTCAACATGTCAGAGAGAGAACTCATTAACTCCTGTTTCCCTCTTACAAACATCTGACCAATGAGGACCCAGTCCTGGGAGTGTGTGTAGGGCATCCATGTGGCTTTTTGGTCAGATGCTTCTGGGAGTGTGTGATGAGGTGGGTTAAGGGGTGGAGTAAGAGTAAAGATAAGGGTAAGGTGTCTTGCTCTTCGCATACACAGGGATTCTGGAACTGTTTCCTCTGTTTACTATGAGTGAATAAAAAGCTTTTTGGTTGCCTACTGAACTAGGACTGAGAATGTATGCAAAAAGTCACAATGAAGAATCTCATTCATTTTTCTTCCTTTTTTCTATGAGGTGTAAAAACACATCTCTGAGCTCCTGAGGACCAATAGTGGTGGGGATGGCCTCTGAACCCCTAAAAGGAAAAGACTATGTGACCCCAAAAAGGAAAATCCCCAGGACTTTCCCTTGAGGGCCAGGTCCCTGACTTTTGTCTGGGGCAATGGCCCTTCCCAGTTAATTAACTGCCCATTCATTATTCACACCTGGCCCCACCCTAGAATTCTGTTCCCTGATTCCATCTAGACCCCTTCTCTGTTCTCATAATCTTATGTATATATAAGATTCATCTTGCCTCCATTAAAGTGCTCAGATTCAATCTGGTCCACTTGCATTAGTGATACAAATGCTCAGATTATTTAAGGGTCTGATCAATATGTCAGATTTTTAGGCTCATACCCACCTTCTACTGGTGTTCTAATAAACCTTGTCTTTGGTTGAAAGAAAGCTTGGGTAGAATTCATGCAGGCAGGACCCATATGTCGCTATTTTGGGGTCCCAGCATCCTTACATCTCAACAGTAGCAGGGAGCTGAGGGTTCCTTTCTCTCACCACTAGGACAGAGTGGTACCTCCTTTTGTGTCTTCTTTCCTTCAGGAAAGAATCTTGTGGGAGTCTGATGGGTCCAAAAAATAGTCAGTTTGCAGCAGCAGAACCTGGTGTGGAGGCTGTCCCAATGAGCAACCTACAGGATCCAACCCCAGCAGCAAATTGACATGGCAGAAGGCATGTGTCCTGAAAGTAAGGCCACACAATTCTGATCACTGGAGAGGCTCCAGAAGGATTGTATGTTTGGTAGCTGTCCTAGTCTCCAGGGACTGAGGTGGTAGAGGGGAGAGTGTGGCCCTGCTTTTGAGGAGATGTTTTTATATTTTTGTTTCTGTTGTATCTTCTCAGTATATATATTCCTTTTCAAAAAGACATTAATTGGTTATTGAAAAAGAAAATGGTCAAATTGATTTTGGGGTCCTAATCACTGGGTCAGTCAATGATAAAGAGAGATAGCAATTGTTACTGGTGATTGCTATTAACTCCCATGTGCTCTTAAGTTGATAGTATTAGAAGAATTACCCCAACTTCTTAAAGTTACTCCTAGAGCTCAGGGGAAATGGAGCTACTTTCTCATTTGGGTGGGAGTCTATACCCTCTGTAGACACTTCATTTGGAGAAAGCCTTTCAAGCCTTCCCCACCGCTCTGACTCCCTACTCTGACTGTTTTTCCTACTCAGTAAATAGCCTGTTGGTACAGTGATTTACATGTTATCTCTCCTATGAAAATGCCCCTTGAGGAGCCGAAAAGGTCAAAGGTAGCCCTCCAGGTCCTCAAGTGCAGCCCTTGGACTAAATCCACGCTTTACAGAACAGATTCCCTCAATAGAAGGCTTTGTTGGGTAAAACTTGGACTGGGGCAAGAGGTCACACCCAAGGACCTAGAAAGCTACATGTGCCCTGGAGGCCATGGGTTCCCCACCCATGGTAGATATCCTTAGCTCCTTCAATCTATCCCATCTGACATTGACTCAAGTACTGTCCTCATCCTAGTCTTCCTCCTCTGGACACTCCTCATCTTATCAATGTTCCTCTTAACCTGTGGTGCCCCAAATTAAACATAATACTCCACATAAATCTGATGACTGCTGAGGACAGTGAGGCAATCACCTCCTGATTCCTGGAAGCTGAGTTTCTTTTAATATAACTCAAGATCACATTAGCTGTTATTAACTGCATCAAATAGCTGACTCAGGCTGAGGTCTCAGTCCACTAAAACTTCTAGATCTTTTCCAGAGCAACTTCTAGATCTTTTCCAGTCTCCCATCTTATACATGTGAAGTTGATTTTGGGGGCGGGGTAGGGGAGAGAGAGACTGCCCAAGTATAAGATTTTCCATTCATACCTATTGAATGTCATTTTCTTAGGCCATACTATAGCATATCAAGATCATTTTGGAATCTGATTGTGTCATCTATTAGTTATCCCTCCCAGCTTGGTCTCACCTGCAAATTTGATCAGCATGCCATCTATATCTTTATCCAAATTATTGATTCAAATGTTGAGTAGCTTAGGGTCAAACACAGATCCCTGAAGTATTCCATTAGAGATTTCATCCCATGATGACAATGAACTATGAAAAGATAATTTGAGTATAGCTTTCCGACTGTTTCAATAACAACTTTCATGATCCATTATAGACTTTTTCCAAGGATCATAGTTTAGTTTACTGACCTATCTATACTTTGCACACTCTGTTTCTTTCCATTAAAAAATAAAACAAGACATTTGCCCTTTCTCCAATCTTCTGATATCGCTCCTATTTTCCATGATCAACTTCCTGAAGTTTCTTGGCTGGGGGGATAGGTGGGGGGAGATAAGATAGAACACAGGACAGGTGGGGGCCTGAATTCTGCATAGGCTGAGAAATAAGGAAGGAGGTATAGCTCTGGGCTTGGCCCTGACCTTGACAGCATATAGTAAACAATAAATTCATGCTTATTGATGGTCTGACTTCAGTGGCTTCACAGGAAGTTTTGATGCCCAGGCTATTCAGTAACTGTGCTTTGGGGCAGGCTGAGGTCTGAGAAATGGTCCTGTTGAGGTTTAGGGGTGCTGGAACCCTGAAATAGTGACAGGCCGGGTCTTGCCCAATGAATTCGACCCAAGCCTTCTTTCAGCAAAGTAAAACAAAGTTTATTGAAGATTCATCATATTGGGTTAACTTAAGAAGGCTCACCATTTGTGACACTTGTATTGATAAGCAGGCTAGATTGAATCTGAGCACCTTCATAGAGGCAAGAGGGAACTTTTGTACAGAAAGACCTTGGCCAAGTAGTCTTGATGGGACTGGGGTGACTGATCAAGGGTGGAAACAACTGGAGGCAATCAGGGAGGTAACAGACAATGAAGGGTTATGGTATGAAGCAGGCAGGGACAAACCAGAAGCAACGGACCATGGAGGACCTGGATAGGTTAAGGGCAACAGATTTGGGTATGAAAAGTTGGATCAAGTGGGAAAATTCAAGGAGAGTTCAAAGGGGTTCCCAGAGTCTGTACGCACCAGCCAGACTCTAAAGGAATCTGAGCATGTGTAAAGCTAATGCTAGCCAAGATTGAATCTAAGCTAGATTGAATCTGAATACCTTTAGGGCCGTAAGATGGATCTTATGCACAGAAAGCCTGTGGGAGAGATCTAGGGGGTGGTCAAGTCCTCTGGGGTGACTAGAGGAGGGGTTTAGGGAGGGTCTTGAGGAGGAGTCTATGGAGGATCTTGATGGAACTAGGGTGACTAGAGGTCGGACTCCAGGGACCAAGAGAATGGAATTTTGATAGGATGCAGGGTGAGAGGTAACTGGAGGCAAACTGGAGGTAACAGACATTGGAGGTCTAGACTAGCTTAAGGATAACAGATTTAGGCATGAAAAGTCAGATCTGGTGGGAAGATTCAAGGAGAATTCCAGGGGGTTCCCAGAGCCTGTACCCCATCAGTCTCTTTCATTCTGCCCTTTGCAGAGGATGGACCTGAAGCAAGCAAAATTGGAGAAAAGAACTGGTCCTTCAGGCTTCCCTTACTTTCAAGGAATTTTTCTATCCTAGGGACCTTCTCCTTCCTCAAAGCATTGTCCTTCCAAGCTGCTCAAGTTTCCTGGGGGAGGAAGAAGGAGAAGGAGGAGGAGTGAAGGGTGTGGTTCTATCAGGATGAGTCTGTAGAACCAAAGACCATTACAGCATGAGCTCCTTGAGGGTCGAGATGATGTTTCCCCTTTCTTTGTATCTCTAGAATTTAGCACAGTATCTGGCACCTAGAAAACTCTTTTGGCCTTAAAGTCATAAGTTCCCCACCCCTGACTTAAATGCTTATTGACTGCTCAGCTACTTTTATCCTGAGTCAAGAGAATGAGGTGTTCTGGCTTGCAAGTATTAATGACCACATTTTAACAACTTGGCTGAAAATAGGCTAGTTTAATGAGCTAGGAGACCTGAGTTCTGATTCCTTCTGTGATAGGAACTCTGAGCTTGTTTTCTCCTCAGCAAAATGAGAGTATTGGGCAAGAACCTATTTAAGGTCATCCTCATTCATTCCATATTCTCTGCATCAAGAGTATTTGGAATTCATCTGACTGTTTTAGTATAGCCTCAATTTCAGAAAGAGTTGAATGAACTTTGACTATGACCTTGGACATACATCTGCAGCCTCAGTTTTCTTTGCTGAATAAAAGACTTGGACTACGTATTGCCCAAGGCTTCTTCTAGTTCTAAAGGATGTTTTGAGAGTGATTTGTGTGTTTTGGGAGGCAGGTGAAGAAATGGTTGCCTTTAACTTTCTTTCAACCTCTCCAAAAGCATCAATGAGTTTGCTATAAGGTTACTATTTGGCTTTGCCCCCTCCTATCATCAGGATTCTTGGAAATGGATAGTGTAAAGAAACAACTGACTGTAGAATGTAGTTATAAAAATTAGTTAAAATATGAAGTTACCAAATGACTTGCTCTGGCAGATGGGAGGTATGCATAAGTAGATAGTCAGCATTCCCCTTAGTGGCTTACTGGTGTCCTGGAGTCTCTATCTCCCCCACCCCTGAGTCAGTGTCTGTACCTCTTCCCTACCTCCACCTAAGCGTTCCTTTTGTGGTGACTTGCTCTGCGTTCAGATAGAGGTGCCATCATCCTCATCACCTGCCCATGGGAAACTTGAACTCTGTTTCTAGGAAGTTGTAAGACAGAAAAAACAGCACACTTGAGGGCTGCTAGCACAAGTTCGCTCTTGATTTGGTCAGACAGCAAAGACATTAAAAAGGGGTTAATAATCTTACTTTATTCTAGTCTGGTTCTCTCAGAAAAGGTTGCTGATAGTGAGAGCACAAGCTCCTACAGCATTCCCTAATCACCCTTCTCACAGGGGCTAGTGAGAAGCGGGGACAACTACCCCTATGTCTTGATGGGATCAATTGAGACAGGCACAACTTGTGCTTTCCCTAAATCCCCAAGCCTCAATGGGGGCTAATTGAGGCACACACAGATTCCCCCCAGACCTTGATGGGGGCTGATCAAGGCACACACAGCATTCCAGCTTGTGCATTCCACCCTAAGGTTCCCCCCAAGTCTCAATGGGGGCCAGTTGAGGCACACACAGCATTTATGTGTTCAACCCTAAAGGTTCCCCATTCACTGTCTAGAGATCACCTGCTTTATAGGCCAGCAGACAAAGAAGGCATATTGCCAGTAATAGCCTTACAAGTTTACATCACACCATTCCTGTGTCTCACTGTACAGCCACAGTGGATGTTTACGTTATATACCATTATATATCTATGTGCAAGCATGGTGGAGATGTTTTGAACCATAACTGTGGGAACTCATATCTAGTACCTGGGAACCAAAGATTGTTATGGCTATGGATCCTGGGAAACTGATCTCTGAGAAATAATAACAAAAATTCACTTTACACATACTAAAATCCACCTTACTTACACTAAAATTCACCTCTAATGGGTGGGTGACCTTTTGTTATAACTGGCTTGGAACAAAATCTCTATATCATTTCACACACGTCTCCATAACAGCGTAACACCATCCTCCACTTTCTAGTTCCCCTTTTTGTATTCTTCCACTAACATGGAAGCTTCTTGAGGTCAGGGGCTGTCCTGTTTGTATTTGTCTCTTCACTTCTTTAGTTCAAATTAAGTGTTATAAGAATTCGTGCTCTCTCTGTCTCTTCCTCTCTCTCTGTATATTTCTGTCCCTGGCTAAATTTCTCTGTCTCTCTCTGTCTCTGTGTCTGTGTTGTCTGTTTGTCTCTCTTGCTCTCTACCTAAGTATAAAAATTTCTAGTAATAGCTATAATCTGAATATAGTGGTAGCATTAGGAAAGTCAATTGCCTTATTTGGATCCTCATTGCAACTATTTGAAATGTCTTGGCACATTCCCTTTAGGAACTCTATTAAATCTATTCGTAATTCCAGTCTCCTCCCTCTCTTCAACCTCCACACCTGAAGTCATTACCTGTTTCTTCTCTGAGAAGATTGAGTATCTGGGGAATGACTGAATGTCCTGTAAATGATGCAGAGGCTCAGATTCATCTATGGAAACCTCTGAGTCTCCCTTAATGCCTATTGAAGGTTTCTGGAGGTAGAAGATACTTGCAGGAGGGATGAAGAAGAGATGTTATAATCCTCCTTTACTACAGTCATCTTCATATGCTTGCCCTGTTGATGGATCTCTATTGGGTAGGATAAAGACTTTTGGGCAACATAAGGGGAGTTTTGTTGTTATTAGAAGGGGTAGGAACTCAAATAACAGTGTGTGTATGTGTGTGTTTTTGTGTTCAATGTGAAGCATGACAAAGACAAGAAAGAAGTAAATAAATAGTATATGCTGTTATCTGAGAATGACCTGTTTACAGATCTGCTTGAGGAGAATATAGAAAAGTCATGCTTACTGATGGGCTAGGAACTTCCTGTTTTTGCAAAGGACTTTGACCATGTAAGTAGAATGGATCTGACACTAACCAGATAAATAACCTTGTGTTAATCTTTCAAAGAATCTCATCCTGCTGAGGAGATTGGTATATTGTTATATGACAATGGTAAAGATTAGGAGGAGGAAGGTCCTTTGTACCATCATGTGGTAAAAAGTACTGCTTTACTGACACTTAATGAGTGACCTAACAAGGAAGTAAATATGTATGCCATCCCCTCAAAAGTTATTTTTTAAGGCTGTTTAAAACTACATGTTCATATCATGTGTGTATATATGTATATAGACAATGCATGTATGCATATATATGTATATACATGCATGCAAGATGCTATATGTATATGCGTGCATATATCCATGATATGTATATAACTATGTACATAATTCTCTCTCTGTCTCTGTCCCTTTCTCTCCATATACATAGGGCAGCTTGGAAGCACAATGGATAGAGCACTCAGGAAGCTCTGAGTTGAAATCCAGCCTTGATCCTTACTACATGTGCGAATTTGGTTGGGCAAGTCACTTAACTCTGTTTGTCTTAAATTTCCTCATCTGTAAAGTAAACTGGAGAAAGAAATGGCAAAAACTTCAATATCTTTGCCTAGAAAACCCTAAATGGGGTCATGAAGAGTTGAAATGACTGAAATGATTGAACAACACACACACACACACACACACACACACACACACACACGAATATAGCATCAAACTCTAGACTGCATGATGCCAAGGAGCCTTCAGCTTAAGTCTCTTGAGCAGTTCCTGAATTCCCTAGGAGCCCCAAGACTCCATTACTGAAGCTAATAGGACTTGGTGAATGTTGCTGTAGCTCACCCAACAGGTCAATAACCAACCAGAACCAGTCCGGAAGATACAGTGTCTTTTTCAATTTACTTCTTTAGATGTCATCATGATATCCACAAGAAGCAGCTCTCTAACTTTATCTCCATCTCAAAAGGTTTGGAAATTCATCAGATTCCCATATATACACCCAAATACACATAATACGTACATATACGCATGCGTAATATTCTTGACATAGGAAAATATATATTATTTTTTATAATCCCAATAAGAATCCTGCTGTTGGTCTTAAATTTACCCCCAGGCATTGTTTTTCAAATAACCCGGGGCTCCAAGGAATAATGGTTGACTTTTCACAAACCGAACAGGAATCTAGAAAAAAGCAGAATGCCATTGCCGCGTTAGAGAAAGCCGCGTGGTTAATTCCATGAGAAAATTTAAGCAAGCTATCTAAAATATAAGATTTATTTGACTAGAAAGGGTCCCAGACTATAAATACATATTTTGAAATCCTAAAAACCGAAGAAAAGTTTAGTTGGTCTTGAAAAATAAAGCCAGTCACATGACCAAAACAGAAATTATGTGCCAAAGACAAAGCAAATTCAGCTGTTTCCATGGTCTAGAACACCTGGAATCTAAAAAGTTAAAAAAAAAAATTCCTTCAACTGATACCTACCCTGAGCTCCCTTAGTACTCCTTCCTCATCCACACTATCAGCAGCAAGGCTGCACAGTTATTCATCTGTTTTAGACTTTTGTGACCACACTTGGTCAAGATACTGGAGTGGCTTGCCATTTTCTTGTCCAGTTTATTTTACAGATGAGGAAACTGAGGCAAACAGGGTTAAGTGACTTGCCTAGGGTCACACGCCTGCTCATCGTTTGCGGTTGTATTTGAGTTTGGGAAGATGAGTCTTCTTGACTCCAGGCCTAGCACTGTGTCCACTATGCCACCTGGCTGCCCTAAGGTTGCACTAGCTGACCCAAAGATCAACATACAACCTTGTATCAAAACCTAAACTCCTATTCCAGTCCCCTCTTCTTTCCAGTTCAGTGGAGTCTCAGCTCTAGGCAGGGGAAGTTTTCTTGAGCCTTGGCTAGACTGTCATAGCACTCTAGAAACAGAAGCATGCTGGGGCCCCCGACAATCAGCCAGCCAGCTCCTTATAGTCAAACAGTGGTCTGTGCTGCTAAAGATCTCTGCAGGAGACTAGAGGAACAGAGAGAAAGCCATAGGACACAAGTCTGGGCTTCAAACAAAGACTCCCTCCTCCCAGAGCCTGAGACCTGAACTGCAGAAATCATCCCCATGGCACCAATGCACCAATACTCTGACCTGCTAGTGTTAAGGCCCAGTGCCAGGCCAGAGAACTGAGGAACAGGGCCTTAGATGCTGTAATGGAAAGAGTGCTGGACTTGGAGTCTGGAAGAAATGAGTTCAAATTCTTCTTCACATACTAGTTGTGTGTTTCTGGGCAACTCGACTTACTTCTCTCAGCCTCAATTTTTTCATCTTTAAAAAGGGGATATAAAAACATCTACCTCAAAGGGCTATTGTGGAGTTCAAATGAAGTAACAAATGTAAATCACTTTGAGAACTTGAAAGCAATATATAGATGTTAGGTATTATTAATATTATTAATGACCAGTTATTATTTATATTCTAGTTGGGCTTCACAACATGTACATAATTAGGTGCAGTATATACAAAAGAGATATACGATACTTGTGAGGGAGGCACTGGCATCTGGGGGATCAAAGATTCTTGGCATAAAGTTCATAGACTATATTTTTTGGGAACATTTATATCTTTCCCTACTACAATTACCTTCATTTGAGATTCTATTTTATTTTAATTTTATGCATTTTTTTTTCTGAGAAGGGCTCAATAGGCATTGCTAGAGGCCCAAAGGAATTAATGACACAAAAGAATTTAAGAATCCCTGACCTAAAAAATGACATTTGAGGTGAACCAATACATAGGGAAAGGGATGAGGAATGACCCAGTGATTTCACTGATATAGGAAGCAAATTAGATTTCTTCCTAGAGCACTGAGAAGTTGTGACCTACCTAAAGTCACTCAACTACAGTATATATAATAAGCATAACTTGAACCCAAATCTTCCTAGCTCTAAGACCATCTCTCTATCTACTATACCAAACTACCTGTCAAGCTGATGAAGGCTGGAGAGATAGGGGTACAGGGACTCCAAGGCTGGAGTTCCCTGTATGGGCTGTCTGGAGAAGAACTCATGGACTCAAGTATTGTTGAGGTTAAGGTAAAGATTTATTATGCTTTTCAAGTGGGCAAGAGTTCTTAGGGAACCTGCAACCTTAGAGGGGTATAGGAAAAGTTTATATGGGATATTCCATAGTAAAACATGTGCCAAATATGCTAATTAGATAGTTCAGGGCAGGGTTAGTCAGTGGTTAAGGAGTGATTAGTTCTTAAAGGAACATGCACTTTTAGTATTTTAGTATGCTCAGGTATTTTGCCCAGAGTTCATTGGGAAATAGCCCAAATGGGGCTACATGGAAGTGTGGTTTTAGGCCTGAAATGTCACTAAGCCAACTAATGGTAAGGACTGACTAAGGAATACCAGGCTGCTCTCATCAATGTTTTGTTAGGCAAGATAAATGTAAGGGAGTATACACACGTCTAAGTCTAAGATACGTATGATTGATCAGTGAGTAGTAAATATCGTTATGACCCAGTGTACAGCTGGTTCAGGCTAAAAAGTTCTATACATCTGGCTGCTGCATCAGGAAGGGAGATAACAGTTGCTTGGACAGGCTGTGTCCTTGGACTGGAGAGATACTGCCTGGGATAGTGTTTTGAGGCTAGGAAGGAATGTGATTTTTAAAGAGAAATGTAATTTTAGAATTGGGGTTCAACTACAAGCACCTAAGTACCCCATCAAAGCCAGTGCATATATGCTGTTGTTCTACTATGATGCTATTATAATAATTAAACTTTTTAAAGCCTGGAAACAGTGTAATGAATCTTAAGGTCTACTTGGCTTCCTTCTCTTTGACTTTAGGGAGTTTATTTTAGATGCAAAGTTCAGAGTATAGTCACAATCACATCAAGCCCTTAGGAAAAATTCCTAATACCTAGGCACTGATTAGGTCTCTTTGCCTAACCTTACATTTTTACCTATCTCTCATTAACCTTGTTATTTTTGTGGCTGAAGCAAAATTTATTTTACTGCAAACATTCGAGTAATGATACAGAAGATTATATTATAGTGTTTGTGCACAGACAGGTATTGAGAGGGGAAGCTGGGGAAAAAGTCTAACTTCTTTTGGACCTTCTATTATTCTGGTTCCTCTTTACGATGCCCATTGAACAGAGGACTTTGCTAGACAGCTTTCTTGTCCTTTTGCCCTAATCTTGCTCTAACCTCTTGAATCAATGATGCTCAGAATCTCTTTGTTTCTGAATCTGAGACTGTTTCTCCCTTGTCTATATGTGGCGTGACAAATCTTTCACACAATGGCTTTGATTGTTTCAAGGAGATGTACAGGCTTGTTCACAGTTCTGACTGATTTTTAAAAAAGTCTTCACACAAGAGTCACAGAGAATTATGAGATGTTAAATGGATAATTTTGATTACATTAAATTAAAAAGGTTTTACACAAGCAAAACGAATACAGCCAAAATTAGAAGGAAATCAGAAAAAACAATTTTTACAGCCAGTGTTTCTGATAGACTTCATTTTTCAAATATATAGAAAATGGAGTCAAATTTATAAGAACGCAAGTCATTCCTCAAAAGGTCAAAGGATATAAACAGGCAGCTCTCAGAAGAAGAAATCAAAGCCATCTATAATCATATGAAAAAATGTTCTAAATCATAATTGATTAGAGAAATGTAAATTAAAACAAGTGAACCTATCAGATTGGCTAATACGACAGAAAATAAAAATGATAAGTGTTGGAAGGAATGTGGGAAAATTGGAATACTAATGTACCATTGGTGGAATTGTGAATGGATCCAACCATTCTGGAGAACTGTTTGGAACTATGTGTATAAATATGCATGTACTCTACTAGGTCTGTATCCCAAAGAGATTTAAAAAAAGGATTCATATGTACAAAGTATTTATAGCAGCTTTTTTTTTTTTGTGGTGACAAAGAACTAGAAATTGAGGAGACACCCATCATGGGGAATGACTGAGCAAGTTGTGGTACATGATTGTAATGAAATACTATTAGTATGCTATAAGAAATGATGAACAGGGTGCTTTCAGAAAAAAATGGAACGTTTACATGAACTGATGCAAAGTGGAGTGAGCAGAACCAGAACATTGTACACAACAAGAACAATATTATAAGATGATCAACTGTGAATGCCTTAGTAGCTCTCCTCAGTAATACAATGATCTCAGACTATTCTGAAGGACTCACAATGAAAATGCCATCCACTTCCAGAGAAAGAACTGATGGAGTTGAATACAAATCTAAGCATACTGTGTTTTCACTGTGTGTGTGTGTTTGTGTGTGTTTTGAGGGGAGCGTCTGTGTCTTCATTCATACTGTGACTAATGTGGGAAAAAAACACTATTCTGCACCAAATTTTCTTTAAAAAATTAAGTAAAAGTAAAACAAAAGTGGTGTTATCCAGAAAAAAAGTTTTTGTATCTAGTTAAGGCACCAAAACCAAATGCGGATGCTTTCAACTTCACTCTCATTGTAGGAGATTTAATCATCCTATTAGGCTAATCTAAGGTCTAATCTAAATTTCACTTTAGATATAGGTTGTAGTAATCACCAAGAAACACATTATTTTTTTGCCTTTTTTTTTCAAGGAATGTGGAAAAATATGCATGAACACACTGACTTAGTATTAAAATAGCATTTTGGCATATTAATGATTGTTGTTCCCTCTATATGCCAATAACAGAAAAAAGAGTTGACAAATGAGGGGAAAACAGATTTAAGGATGGGAATTGAAATAGACAGAGCACAAAGTAAGGAGTAAAAAGGAACCTGAAGGAAATGGGAAGTAGGGACAAGATAAAACAAAATTCCTGAGCTCACAGTTATTCTCTGAAGAGACATCTGTGGCCTACAAGTAAGCAGCTTATTCCATCGCAGATGTCAGATTTCCTTTAGTACCAAAGGCTACCATGGTGGAATAGAAAGGGTTAACTTCTGTCACCCCGGACAAGTTACAGGATCTCCCTGTACCTCAGTTTTCTGATTTGTTCAGCAATGGTGATTATTATGCTAGGCCAGTCTTAATGACTCAGGATCATGGGCTAAAATACAATGAAAAACTCATCTAACATAAAATCTGCAACTCAAAACCACTTCACTAAAAAGATAAAAAGATTTAACCTAAAAGTATTTAACCAAGTTAAATTATAGTGAGGTTAAAGAAATCTATGTAGTTCTTCCTGCAGAATAAGTATAGTAAAAACTAGGAAAGCATCTAAGGGGAGCAGTGCATCAAGGTAAAGTTTCGTCCCCCACCTCCCCTTGGGCTGGGGCTTTTGTCTCTTAGGTTAAAAGCAATATGTTCTCCTTCTCTCCTTCTCTCCTTCCTCCTCTCCTGCTCCTTAAAGGGCCAGTCTAGTCTACATAAAACAGAAGTTGCTCTTAGCACCACAGTAATGACCTTTACCTGCCTCAGAAAGAACTCAGGAAGAGTAATCTCTTTACCATTTTCCCAATGTACGCTTTGGTCCAGAACGCTGGTAAAGGAGATTGAGTTCTCATGGAAAAGCTAAATCTGGGAAGTCCTGAGCCCAAAGAGGCAGGGGGACTCAGATCTCTCTATCTGGCTCTGACCCAACTGCAAGGAATCTCTAAAGCTAAGCTTTGGTTTGGTGTATATCTATACTCTTCCCTAAATGTGATAACAGGGTCCCTTCTAGAAAAAGTATGTAATATACAACAAAAGAATTGCATATAGGGCAACCTATATTTACTTTACCTTTTAAACTTTATAAGGAGCAAAAGAGTGCATGGATAGTCACAGAAAACATAAATTCCAAATGGTCATTACATTCAATCTACCCTCCTAAATCCAAAAAGGAAAGATAACTTTGAGGGCAGCTAGGTGGTGGAGTGCTAGGCCTGAAGTCAGGAAGACTCTTCTTCCTGAGTTCAAATGAGGCCTCAGATGCTTAGTAGATGTGTGACTTTGGACAAGTCATGTAACCTTGTTTGCCTCAGTTTCCTCATCTTTAAAATGAGCTGGGGAAGGAAATGCAAACCACTCCAGTGTCTTTGCCAAGAAAACCCCCAATGGGGTCATGAAGATTTGGACTCAACTAAAATACTGAATAACCTAAGGGATAACTTTGTGAGACTTCTGAAAAGATCCCAGCTTAAGAAACTCTGAGAAAATTCTTCTCCTGATATTTTGAATACTTCTCAGATTTGCATTATCTGAGCAGGTGACAAAGACCAGATCTCCTATCCAGACAGGGTATAGCTTCCTCTAGTCCTTTAAGTGCAGGATAATCCCCTTGGTAGATATATTCTCTTAGAGAATCATATTATTAAGGAGCAATACATTTCCCCCTCTGAGGATATGGCATGCACTTCAAAAACTCAGGAGCTCTTGAACACACAACGTAACCACCAAAGCTGGAAATATACACTTCTTAGGATCAATAGTTGCTAACCTTGGTCAAGGAATCACATAAAAAGTTAGAAGAAGGCACCCAAGAACTCAAAGTCCAATCTCAGATCTTCATCAACAAACACATATGCCAACTTCCAAGTGATTATTTGCCAGCCATAATTGCTCTTAGGGGTGGGCAATGGGGAAAAGGACACAGATCCCCTCTACTTGACTAGAAATAAAAAGGGAGAGAAAATCAGGACACACCAGACAGATTTGTCCAAAAACAGTTATTTCCATGGTTCTTATAGGATACAGATAAAAGAAGTTGCTCCACAAATAGTCTGTTCTTCCCATAAAAGACAGTACTCTGTCACCAATTACCTCTGAAGCAACCCCTCTCCTTACTTCTAGATATTGGGGTCCAATCAAAACTTTCCTATGTCATTCTACCAAGTCTAAGATTTCTCAACAAGGAGCCAGAGTATATGTCTAGATCCATGGCAAGTGCCATCTGCGGTCTCCTCATCACCCCTGCTACACTAATCTTTGCAGAATCACAAACTGGTTAGAGCTAAAAGGAATCTTTGGGTCTCATCTTATCCCTTTCTTTTCCTGTTGAAGTTATATGAATTAAAGGGAGTTGTCTAAGCTCATCCAAGTAGTTGGGAGGAGAACCCTCTCCAGTGATTTGTTCCTTCCCCAGAAGGTAGTATAGAAGGAATTTCCTGCCTGAGGAAGAAATTACCTCTTGGTCAGTTCAATCAACACACCAATCAGCAAATATTAAGGTCATTAAGGTAGTGATTACTAGAGATAAGATTTGACCTCAGATTCTCTGATACCAGAGTCAATATTCTTGGATGAATGTTGGTGGGAGAACATTTTACTGGGCATTAGGATACAGAAAGAATCTCTCCCAGGCTTCATTCTACAGCCCATCTGCCCTCTGGCTTTCTACTTATTCTCTATTACTCTATCTTTTGATATTTTTAATTGTTGATGTAATTAATTGTTCTACAGTCAATCTATATGACCACTAGTGCGTTATATGTGTTCTGATCTCTCCCAAGGAGTTAATACGTAGGCAGTGCCTGTATCTTTTAGTTCTTTTGCAGCCCTCCTACTGTGCCTGGCACAGTGTTCTGTACTAAGGTTGCTCTGCTTCTCATTATATATAGAGGGAGGAAAAAGACCCAAATCTACATGCTTTAGTCCTAGAACTTGACCACCTTCCCAAAACAATCTAGACATGTTCCCCTTTGTATATTCTTGCTAGAAAGTAGACTATTAATTGAATGTTTAATTGAAACAGTCGCATTGACTTGGAACCATAAGGCATGCACTAGGCAAAACTCCAGACTGGAGGACTCAAAATAGGAAGTGGGATCAGAATGAGGACAGTGTCGAAAGCAGCTTTCTGGCTGCTTCATGGAGGCAGTTTTCCTCTAAAAATGAGTGTGTGGCCCAGTGGGCAAGGCATGCTGACAGCCTTTCGTAACTTGGTGCTGTCATCGGTCTTGACATCGAAGTCTCGAGTCCAAAGCTTTGGGTGGACCCTACATAGCTGCAGGAACCAGGCCCTTAACAGATGGATAGTGACTCAGGCAACTGGGTGGGGGAGGGCAGAGAGGCAGGGGTCTTTGCCAGCAGATGCTCAGAAAGAGAAGGTCTTCTACAACTGACTTGTCACCCAGTTCCCATCCTCCTTAAAGCACATTTCTTTCCCTTTATACATTCCTCCTCACCCTTAGATTAGATACTTTCTTTTCATGACTCCTTTTCCCTTTAAAGACTCTTGTTCACGCGCATCTTTAAACTTGATTTTACCTGTATGGACATTTTAGGGAAGGTTTTGCCTGGTTCCAGCATCCCCTGAGCTGCCACATTGCTCCAAGGTGGGTCGTGATTGGTAGTGATCTTGAGACCTGAACCTTGGCCAGATTGTGAAATAGGCAGATTTTACTTGCACTCTGTCCCTTCCTCCATCCACCTTCCTCCCCTCCCCCAGCTTCCCTCTTCTACCAAACAGGTGGCCTGTGCCTTCCTGTTTTTGCCTTCCTTCGATGAAAACCAGCTGCCACTGCTTTAATTTATACTCCTCTCAGAGGAATTTGCATATTAAAATGCAAATGTGGAGGAATAATGAATCAAATTCCTCTCAAGCAGAGTGTAGAATGAACTGGGTCAGACAATGTTTGGTTACCTTAGACTGTAAACTGCTAATAAGGCAGGTCAGGACCCCATCCACGTACCGGGCCTAGCAAAGCAGCTGGCCCAAGGCGGTTTAATAAATACTTTGTGCTGGCTGGGTTCTTTTTAGATGAATCAGTTCAGAGCTCACACTTGTTACATCACAAGGTATTTTCATAATATGGTGTTTCTTTTCCAAAACTACTTCCTTGACATTTGTGAAAGAAGCCATATTCTCCTCTCC
The DNA here is from genome assembly GCA_028658325.1 of Potorous gilbertii. Classification (NCBI taxonomy): domain Eukaryota; kingdom Metazoa; phylum Chordata; class Mammalia; order Diprotodontia; family Potoroidae; genus Potorous; species Potorous gilbertii. The sequence continues at coordinate 246,826,425 of CM053771.1, read as the reverse complement.
CCCCTCCCCCCAAATCTAAACTCTATATAAGACTCAATTCTGTTTCCTTATAGGAAGTTAGCGATCAAGTATGAAACTGAACTTGTCTCACTGAGTCAAGTGACAACTGACAAAAGAATTTAAAGGTTCCTACATACCCACAGAACCACAGAATGATAGAGTTAGAGGAAGACCTTAGAAATGACTGAATCTTCTTTGCTGAAGTGGCTGCTATGGATGTGGAGCATTACATATGCTAGGGTGATATGTTGGGTTACGTTGACTGTAGTGGTTCTTCATTATAAGAGATTTCTTGCTAATTAGGAAAGGGGAGGGGTTATAGTCAGGAGTAGAGGTGATGTTAAAAAAAAGGATAGCAATAAGCATTTACAATTTAACAAAATATCTTCTAGTTCAGTTCCTTGTCTTATTTTGCTGTTCAGTCACTTCATTGGGTCAGACTCTTCCTGACTCCATTGGGGTTTTCTTGGCAAAGATACTGGGGTATTTTGACATTTCCTTTTCCAACTCATTTTATAGATGTTGAAACTGAAACAAACAGGGTTAAGTAACTTGTCAAGGATCATACAACTAGTAAGTGTCTGAGGCTGGATTTGAACTCAGGTCTTCCTGACTCCAGACCCTGCATCACCTAGCTGCCTCCTCATTTTATGGATATGAAAAATAATGATAGCATTGGCATTTACACAGTGTTTTAAGGTTTGCAAAGCACTTAACACACATCTCATTTTATCTTCACAACTATTACAAGAGGTAGATGTTGTCATTATCCTTGTTGTGCAGATGAGGTAGCCAAGACATACCTAGGTTGAGTAACTTGCTCATAGTCACAGCTTATATATGTCTGAATCTGGATTTGAACTCAGATTTTTCTGATTCTAGGTCCAGTGTTCTATCAACTGTTCCTCTTGACTGACTCTAGGTGAATGAAGCCCACAAGTGTTCAGTAATGTGGCATTTCTTAGAAGAATCAGAAATATTTTGTTTTCACTCAGTACCTACTTCACAAGGTAGATATGACTACAAATGACATAATATATGTGTAATGGGACCTGGATGCTTTGAAATGGTGGAGAAACTCTTTAGAAACCCCTTTGTTTTCTTAGTCCTGTGACAGTGGCAAGCAAGAGGCTATATGAGATTTAAAAGGATGGAAAGCTTCTAACTCTTTTGATTCACTCATGTCACTCTTCCTTATGAGGACATGGGGAGAGATGATGCCTTTGTTCCCAACCATGACAACATGGGGGCCATAGGCCATATGGTGTCTAGAGTTGGAATCAGTTAGAACCATCCCTTGGAGGTCAGCGTTGGATCAAGACAATCTGATGAGGTTCAGAAAGTCTTGGTTCCTTGACTGAGACTGACTAGTACTACGGTGAGTTCCTGCATTGCAGGAGATGACCATCAAAGAAGAAGGCACTTAGATCCTTTCTCTGCCTCTCTCTTTCTCTTTCTATGTCTCTCTCTGTGTCTCTCTGTCTCTCTCTTTCTCTACCTTCCCCCTTCTCTCTTCTGTATCTCTATCTCTATTTCTCTCCCTTCTTCCTACTCCCAGGCAGCTCTTCATTCTTGGTGCCATCTTCCTTTTCTCTTCTTCCTCTTTTTAGTGAAAGGAGATTGCATGGCATTCAGAAATTAATGGGGCAAAATAATTTTTTTCCCTTTGGTCTTTTAGAATAAAGCACTAAAATTAATGAATAAAATTGAGGACTATTGGTATCTGGTACATACATTATCATAACTTACATGAGATGGAAGAGGATGACATAAGATTAACAATTGAAACTTCAAACTGTATAATTATTTAGAAATCAATAGGCATCATTAACATTATTGTTTAATTCTTGTGGTCATTATCATCCCATTTTTCTGAGTTTTTAATGAATGGTGCTCAGATTTGTATTTTAATTTATTGACAATTATAGATTTTGAAATGAGGGATTTTGACTTGATGATCTTGGATGCGTTCTAGCTCTATGAAATGCACCTGGGAGCAGAGAAAAGGGGTCCAAATAATCTTAACAGAAGCACTGTTTTGATTGAAGATAGCTTTCCTGAGTAACCAGGATTCCTGGACCCAGAACAAAGGTCAAATCCACATTCAGTGGCTAGGAATTTGCCCTGGTTTACCTGGGTGGGGACAATTCTTCTACCTGTTTGGAATCTGATGGTGATAGCCAAGTCAAACTGGGCCAGGTTCTCTTTCCCCCAGCTTTTCTTTTTGAGGAAGGAGAATTAGCAGACGTCAACTCATCAAGTCTCTAGAATATGACACTTAGAAAAAACCTGGGAAGTTCACTGAAGGAGCAGTGATTTAGTAGCTGTTCAGTCTCAGACTTAACCAGGTGAGACTTCTGAGGACAAACTTCACTGAGGATTCTTAGTGAGTTTTCTGGGCACTTCCTCTTCGTGAAAAGATGAGTTGGATGCTCTTAGCTTTTACAAGCTACACTTCTGTTGAGCCTTATTTAACCCCCTTTCTGCCCTTGCAGTTCATTGCATAGTTATTATCACAGAGCTGTAAGGGACCTGAGACCCTCTCATCCAATCCCCTCATTTCACAGGCTAGGATTATCAACAAAATGAGGGGCTTTTGAATTGTGGGTAGGATTTGACGAAGTGGAGAGAAGGAGAATAGCATACCAGGCAACAAGAGCAAAAGTTTGGGAATTATGTTTTGGGGAGATAGTGAGAAAATCATCTTGGCTAGAATGAAATAATGTGTGTGTGTGTGTGTGTGTGTGTGTGTGTGTGTGTGTGTGTGTGTGTGTATCTTCTGTGCCAAACGCAATAGTAACAAATGTTAGCTACCATCATCATCATCATCATTTGATTCTCACATTTCCATATTCTATGTGCCTTGCCCTGGGTTAGGACTTAGAGAGAAATGAAATATAAAATAACAGGACCTCCCTTTCCAGAGCTTATTAAGTGAGGAGACAGGGTGAAATAGTTAAATAATAGTAGTCACAAATACTGTGGAAATGCACATTCCAGACAACAAATATCAAAGTTGAGAGTATGAGAAGATTGGTGTAGATTGCAGTAACTCTATGAAATCTTGTCTGATGTTATGAATAATGATAACTAACACTTTAAGGTTCAGATAGTGATATATATAGAGAGATAGAGATGATAAAGGTGTGTGTGTATGTGTGTGTGTGTGTGTGTGAGAGAGAGAGAGAGAGAGAGAGAGAGAGAGAGAATGAGAGAGAGAGAGAGAATGTACTTAAAAACACATGGCTAAGAGGCAATGTGACATAGTGGCTAAAACATTGACTTCAGAACTAGGGAAAAACGTGGTTCAAGTCCCTCCTCTAATTATATGACCCTGGGCAAGTCCTTTAATTTCTCAGTGCTCTAGACCAACACGACTTAAACTGTAGGTTGTGACCCTTGGAACCCACAGATTAAGAAGTGCTGAAAAGGGTTGTGAATGGAAGAAGTTTAAGAAGCCTTGTTCTAGGTTAAAGTGTGACACTGGAAATATATTTTTCAATGTTTCCAAATGCAACTGCAACCATATTAAAATGTAATTGGAAAATAGTTAACCAAATAAATAAAAATTCCTTACACACTGTGGTTGTTGCTGTGTGCAAAATTCTCCTGGTTGTGCTCCTTTCACTCAGCATCAGTTCATATAACTCTTTCCAGACATTTCTGAAGTCTTCCTGTTCATCATTTCTTATAGAACAATAGTATTCCTTTACATTCATAAACCATAACTTGTTCAGGTATTCCCCCAATTGATAGACATCCCTATGATTTCCAGTTTTTGGCCACTACAAAGAGTGCTGACTGCTATAAATATTTTTGTACATGTGGGACCCTTTCCCATTTTTATGATCTCTTTGGGGTACAGTCCTAGAAGCGATATTGCTGGGCCAAAAGGTATGCCCATTGCCTTCCAATTTCTTTATGAATAAACATTAAAGTTAAAGAGGAAACCCTTTCCTAGGGAGGGACACTGGATGCATTTCCTTCAAGGTCATGAGATAGATGGGTGTCACACACACTGTCTCATGAGACCCTCACAATGACTCTGCAAAGTAGTTGGGGCAGATGTTATTAGCTTCATTTCATAGATGAGGAAATTAAAAGACGGGAAATAATCTGAACAAGGTCTCATAACATGTAAGTGGTGAAATTGACCCTTGAGCCCAGTACTCCTTCCAGTCCTCTACAGCAATTCCTTGCAACCACAACTAAAAAGTACAGTGAAAAGGAAAATTCTATATTCTTTGACATAAGGCCACAAAATTAAGTGAATGGTGAACCACAACAGAGGTAGCAACCATGACTAGATTTAGATAAGTAGCCATGTGGAAATACTTTTGCATATTTTCTATTTTTGATCACTTGTGATAATAGAGTTATACATACTAATTATTTTAAGTGGTCAATCAGACAGGCAACAAATATTTATTAAATGCTTACTATGTGACAGACCCTGTGCTTAGCACTAGAGGAAAAGAGAAAGGCAAAAACATTGGCCTGGCACACAAGGAGTTCATATTCTCATGAGGACACAATATGCAAATTACCATGTACGTGCATTTGTGTGTGTGTGTGTGTGTGTGTGTGTGTGTGTGTGTGTGTGTATGTATGTATGTATACACACACACACACATAGTGCAAATGAAAAGTAATCTTAGAAGGAAGACAATAAGGTGAGGAGAGGTGGGAAAATGGAGTGGAAAAGGCCTTATGAGAAAATCTGGAAAAAACTTCTATAGCCAGTTTCCCAGATAAAGGTCTTGTATCTCAAACATATAAAGAACTTTGTAAAGTTGATGAGAATATGCTTCATTCCCCAATTAATAAATGGTCAAAGAATATAAACAGGCAGTTTTTAAAGAAATCAAAACAATTTATGGTTATAAAAATATTCTGAATCATTGATTAAAGAAAGGCAAATTAAAACAACCATGACATATTTTATACCTATCAGATTGGCTAAAATGATTGCACAGGAAATTGACAAGTGTTGGAGAAGATGTGGAAAAATTGGGACACTAATTTATTGTTGGTTGAATTGTGAACTCTTCCAAATCCAGCCACCTTGGACAGCGCTCTGAAATTATGTCTGAAGAATTATTAAATTGCTTATGCCCTTTGACTCAGCAATGCTACTACTAGGTCTATTTCCAAAGATGGTTAGTGAAAAAGGAAAAGAGTCTATATGTTCTAAAATGTTTATAGCAGCTCTCTTTATGCTGACAAAGAACTGGAAATTGCGGGGGGATGCCCATTAATTGGGGAATGGCTGAATAAGTTGTGGTATGCAATTGTGATGGAATACTACTATGCTATAAGAAATGATGAGCTCCATGATCTTAGAAATAAAACATAGATAGACTTGCATGAAATAATGAAGAGTGAAATGAGAAGAACCAAAAGGATATTATATATAATAGCAGCAATGTTGTTTTAAGAACAACTTTAATGAATAAGTTATTTTGACTATTATAAATACCCAACTTTACTACAAAGAATCCAGAAAGGAAGACATTATCTGCATCCAGAGAAAGAACTGATAAATAGAAGTATATATAGAATAATTATACGTATATGTGTGTGTATATTTGTATACATTGTATATTGCTTATATTTATCTATTTGTGTATATACATATTTGTATCACATCTCTAAGTTGGGAGAAAAAAATTACATGATAACTTTATTATATCTTTAAAAGGAATAGTAAATTGTACATAATAGATTTGAAGTTTTGTATATAATCATCTTTTTTGTTTTTTATTATATCATATTATGGAAATGTTTGTTTTATTCCATAAATTAAAAAAAGAAAACAAAAAAAATTACCTAGTAAAAAAACAAAAAGAAAGAAAAGGTCTTATGCAGGAGGTTTTGAACTTAGTTTTGAAGGAGGCCAGGGAAGTCAGAAAGCAGAGATGCACAATGAGAGCATTCTAGGTAAGGGGAACAGCCTGTGAAAATGCAAGGAGTCCTGAGATCAACTGACAAATGTCTAGATTAGAACATGTAAGAACACTAGAATGGTAGGAAGAGGCCAGGTTGTGAATGATTTTCATATCCAGACAGAGGACTTTATATTTGATCCTGGAAGTGAGAGGGAGCTGTTGTAGTTTATTCAGTTGGGGGAGTGACATGATTAGATGGGTAACCTTTTGGGGGGGATAAATTTTTTATTCATTTTTAAACTTAAATATAAAATGAGAAAAGGGGGGAAAAAGAACATTTCCATGTATACAACAAAATGTGAGAACATTCGATGTAAAACAATAAATTTCCATTTCAAAAAACCTATCTAATAAATACTATACATTTTTTTTAAAGCTACCTAGCTTTTCTTTGCTTGCTTCTAGGTTATGCTTGTTTTCTGCTGTGCACTTTTTGCATCTTTTTCCTCCCACCCTCTCCCACATGTATTCTGTAAGAAAATCTTTTGATAACTGAGTGGAGGATGGATTGGAATGAACAGAGATGAGTCAGGTTATCTGCAGGTGATTCGTTGCAAGAGTCCAAGAAGGAGTTGTGAGAGAAAGAGAGAGAGAGAGAGAGAGAGAGAGAGAGAGAGAGAGAGAGAGAGAGAGCACAATAGATGGTAGATAGAAAATAGATATAGATAGATGTCATATGAAATATCATGATGTGGTGGATAGAAAGACAACCTTACATTCAGGATGACCTGGGTTCAGACCCATCTCTGACATATACTGACTGTGATAACCCTCAACAAGTCACTTAATCTTTTAGGTAACTCTAGGTAACTCTAAGACTATAAATTGCAAAACAAATGCCAACCTACATTGGTAACAGGAATTTCCTCCTATAAGAGGTTCAAGGAAAGTTTCATTGAGGAAGTAACTGAATGTATGTAGGATTGGGTTAAGTGGATAGGAGAGGAAAGATTATACAAATCAGTAAGAGCGAAAGCCCCAAGTTGGAAATGAGATGATGTGTTTGGGAGACAGTGAAGAAACAATCCTAGAGTGATTTAATATATACAGAACCCAATGTAATCCTTAAAGCATCATATAAATATTATTATTTATTATTTTTTTTTGTAATATCTGAAAGTTTAAGTAATTTGGTAGAGTCAGGATCTGAAAAGCAAAACAAGACAACCAAGTCTTTTATGACCTCAACAGGGCTGAGCTCATGCAGAGGTAAATCTAGTTTGACCTACTGAGCTTGATGACTCTGCCAATGTCTCTTTGGTGTTCTCATCTTATTGGAGAACTAGTTATTGGGACTAACTTATTCCCCTTACTTGCCTTGCCTTTCTAAGTAAATTCAGTTGCTAGCTTCCCATTACTGCTAGCACAATACTTCCCTCCTCCCTGGGAAATGACTTCCATTGAGTAGCTATGGACATAGGAGGTGGGGGTGGGGATTAATGAGACATAAGTAGTGTTAAACCAGATTATAGGAAGCCTTGAATGCCATCCTGAGGAATTGGCGTTGGGACTTTGTTCTATAGACAGTAGAGAGTTATTGAAAGTTATTGAGCAAGGGAGTAACGTGATAAAAATGATGTTTCAGGAAGACCTTCTGTCAGCAAATTGCAGTGTGAAGACTGGAGGCAGAAGCTATTTAGGGAGTGTGGCCTTAGTATAATTGTGGAGACCTGAGGGCCTGGATCAGAATAGAGGCTGCTTGAATGGAGAGAAAAGGGTGGATCTGAGAGATGTGAGACTCAGTAGGATAGAGCAGGATAGATGGACCTGGAGTCAGGAAGAATGATCTTCCTGAGTTCAAATCTAGCCTCAGATACTCACTAGCTGTGTGAGCCTGGGCAAGTCACTTAACACGGTTTGCCTCAGTTTCCTTATCTGTAAAGTGAACTGGAGAAGGAATGGCAGTCAAGGAGATTATCAATCTGTTTTTAACATGAGTAACATTGACAGGACGGGTGAACTGATATTATATTAACTTCAGGAAAATGAAAAGGATCACATAGCTAGTAAGTGTCCGAGGCTGTATTTGAAATCAGATCTTTCTGACTCCAGGGCTGCTGCTTTATCCACTTTTCCATTTAGCTGCCATCTTCCAATTATTTTAAAATGTTATTCTGAGAAGGATCCCTCAAATTCCCTACATTTTTCGGGAGATCTAGGACACACAAAAAAGGTTAAGAATCCTTGGAGTAAAGAAAAAGATAGTAAAGAACATGATTGAAATGACAAATGCAAATTACAATTCATAACATGCTGGACTTGGTCAGAAAAAACTGGATTCAAATTCTGTCTCTGACGTTTACTGCAAATCATCACTTTTTTTTAGCCTCATTTTCATTACCTTAAAAAATGAGTCTTTTTGTGGTGGTCAGGAATTGGAAATTGAGGGAATGTCTATCAATTGGGGAATGGTTGAAAAAGTTGTGGTGTGTGATTCCAGTGGGATACTATTTTTTCAGAAGAAATGATGAGCAGGCAGACTTCAGAAAAACCTGGAAAGACTCATATGAACTGATGCTGAGTGAAGTGAGCAGAACCAGGAGAACACTGCACACAGTAACAGCAACAGTTTTTGATGATTAACTTTAATAGACTTAGATCTTCTCTGAATGCAGATGGAAGCATACTATTTTCTCTTTGTTTTCCCCTTTGGTTCTAATTTTTCTTTACAACATGACTTATGTGGGAGTAAGCTTAATATGATTGTAGATGCATAGCCTATATCAGATTGCGGACTGTCTTGGAGAGAAGGGAGGGGAAGGAGGGAGAGAAAATTAAAAACTCAAAATTTTATAAAAGTGAATACTGAAAACTAAGTAATTAAATAATCAATTATCAATAGGTTATCAATAACTACTGTGCCTATTCCACAGGGTTGTTGTGAGGATCAAATAAGATGGAGCATGTAACACGCTTTGCACATTTTCAAGTGCCATGTAAATGTCAGTTCAAAAACAGTATCCCCATACATTGTACACATGTGTTAAGGTGATGGAGTACTTGGATACATGTGCTTGGGTCTAATTCTAAAATCACATTTCTCTTTAAAAATCACATTTCCCCCCTAGCCTCAAAACACTATCACAGGCAATTTCTTCCCAGCCTAAGGACCCAGCCTGCCCCAGCAACAACGATTATCTCCCTTCCTGATACAGCAGCCAACTGCACCTATAGAACTTATTACTCTGAATCAGCTGTATACTGGCTGAACGGGCTGTGCACTGGGTCATAATGACCTTTACTACTCACTGACCAATCATATGAATCCTAGACTTAGACATATGTATACTCCCTTACATTTATCTTGTCTAACAAGACATTGATGAGAACAACCTGGGTATATTTTAGTCAGCACTGACCATTGCTTGACAGTGATGTTTCAGGCCTAAAATCATACCTCCAGGTAACACCCCCTTGGGCTATTTCCTGATGAACTCTGGGTAAAATACCTGAGTAGTTACCAAAAGTGTATGTTCCTTTAAGAATTGACCACTCCTTAACCACTCCCTAATCCCACCCCAGAATACCTAGTTAGCATATTTGGCACATGTTTCCTATAGAATATCCTATATAAACTTTACCTATACCCTTCTAAGGTTGCAGGTTCCCTAAGAACTCTTGCCCATTGAGAAGTGTAATAAGTTGTTGCCTTGACCTCAACAATGCTTACGTCTGAGAATTTCTTCCAGGAGACCTACCCCTGGTTCCCTGGAATTAGGGGGGTCTCACCCCCCACCCCCTTCCAGTCCTCATCAAAGGGTGTTGCATTCTTTTTGAATCAGACTTGGAATTTCACTACCTTAGGGAGGAGCTCCTTCCAAACCAATGTAGAGCAGAACCTTCTCTGAAACTTCTAGTCTTCAAATAGGGTCACTGAGAAGTTAAGGGAGTTGTCCAGGGTTGCACAGCCATTATGTTTCACAGGCAGCATTTGAACCCAGGTCTTCTTGACTTATAGGACAACTATTCACTATTCCACAGCAACAATACCTCTCTTTGAAGAGCATTTGAGAGCAATTTTAGTTCTTTGTAGGGGGAGAGAGGGGAGGTACACAGAGTCATGTGAAACTAGTTTATTAAGGTGACAGAGGTGAATTTTGGGCAGTCTAGGGAAGGAAAAGGAGGAAAGGGGAGAATCATTGTTGTCATCAATAATAGCTAGCATGTATATAGCACTTATTATGACAGGTGAAGAAACTGAGGCAAGCAAGGGTTCAGTGACTTCCCCAGAGTCACACGCTGCTTGGTGTCTGAGATCACATTTGAACTCAGGTCCTTCTGACTCCAGGCTCACCGTACCATCAGTCAGTCACCCTTATAACAGAGGCAGCAAGGAGTTACTCATAGGCCAAGACCAGTAAATTGGGGACTGCACAGAAGGACTATAAAATACTAACACGGATATCATGAATAGCCACTTAAAAGATGCCTTCAATGACCATCTCTTTCATTTTGCCTCCACGTAGAATTAGGGTAAGGAACGCCTCACAAATGCAAATGCACATGTTTTACAAAATTTCTTAGTGCATGAAGATCATAGCTAGAGTGAAGTACTGAGTAGGCATCAGATGCTTTTTATTATAATGACTAGAGTCCTGGGAGGAGGAGCATCTAGCCCACCTCTAAAAATCTTTCTGAGAATTATTTAGATAGTATTTGCTTCTTTGCCATTTGGGGTTCAAGACAGAAAACTAAAGATAAGTTGCTGGTGGCACTGATGTTATGGATGGCGATACCACTGCATAAACTAGGAGAAACAAATGGGAATGGGCTTCATTGGTTTAACCTCTACAAGAATCATGGGGCTAGGAAGAGAGGTTGTGGGAGGGGATCAATATTTGACAAATGAAAAGAGCCACACTTGTTAAGGCAGGACATTTAGTTTCCTGTGACATAGCTGAATAAATCACTTGTGGGATCTAGCATTTTTCAAGACTAAATCTTTGGGGGGTGAAAATAACAATAAACCACAACACCTGTTACTCTTTTCCTAACATTGATGCCATGAAGTTCCTTTCTATATTATGTAAATTGAGGACATAAAAAGGAATCCATAGGGAGATAAAAACATAATTGCCTAAGTAGATCTTCCATGCACAGCAAATCTTTCTGAATGAGTACCTCAAGTTTCCCAAAGGCTTAAGGGTTATTTTGGTGACTGCTAATAATTCAGATACTCATTCTGTCACACTGTTTCTACTTCCAGATCTTAGAAGATTTGGAAGAAGTAGAATGGGAAGTCCCATACCTATACTACGACCCCCAGTAGAATGGAAGTTTCTCAGTGGAAGTAATGGTATTATTTTGTCTTTGTGTTGCAGCACCTTGCACACAAGAGCAACTTTAGAAATATAGAATTTAATTGAGATAGGGATGGATGCATTTGTTTTCCTTTAGCAGCAGTTCTAGTGAATGACAATTCAGGAATATTACTTAAAATGAAGATTTGGTATCATCTGTGTCTTTCAACTATGTATATTCACATATACATATACACATGTATATATGTGTGAACAGAGAGGACTTCTTTATCCTCTTTCTTCTCCTCCTTCTTCTCCTTTTGATAATCATTTAATATCATTTTTGGACTTTAATAAGGGCCAGAGCTTGAATTAATCAATTAGAAGAAGAACCTGGACCTAATAGTCTCTTTGTTCTCTGAAGTAAATGCAGAGAGTACCTCTTCTCATGTCAACAAGGCCAGATGAGGCTGACTGCATACTTTATGAGACCCTTAACCTGAGACACTATCTTGAATAATGGGACATTTTCTGTATCTTAATATTTTGTGGACATATGCTATGTTATAGCATGTGAAGGGTAAAGAAAACACAGATATTCTGGGTCATAATTTCAATTGAATCTTTGTCAACTCTCTTATCTTATTGTATTTACAACTTACTCAATTAAGAAAATTCCTTTCTCATGGTACAGTTAAACACATATAGAGACCATAAATACGAGGGACACAGACACCCCTGGATTGTACTAAAACAGATTTAAGTCTGGTCATTCTTGAATTAGTCAGTTAGAAGTTTTTGTGGCTCTGTGATCATGTAACTGCTAGCTTTAAGGGAATAAATAATATGCATTTAGCCTGTTTACCTTTTTTAAGCAAACATTCAGGTCGACACCTTCTTCTCCTTCTCCTTCTTTCTCTCCCTCTCCTTCTCCTTCTCCTTCTCCTCCTCCTCCTCTTCTTGTTTTTCTTGTTCTTCTCTTTCTCCTCCTTCATTTTGCAAAAAATTCTAGGACGATTTACTTCTTACCCTGCATGGTTTTCATTTTTGATTTCTTGAAATGAAGCTCTAGAAAAACAGGCATTATTAAATGGAGCTATTTGACTACATCTTTAAACCCAAATCATTCTGATTTTCACAGAATGGCCAACAATAGCCCAGCTTAAGCCTCTGTGACTCATAGTTTACTGTTAATGGCTCTCAGTGAGTGTAAATAGAAATTGTTTTCCATTCTGGCCAGGAAGGGCTTCCCCTTCCAGACTGAAATCTTTGTGATGGTAAATCGGATCTCAACTCAATTCTTACCTAGTCTTTAGTCATTGAATGGGCATGGCCTCAGACAAACTGAGACCTGGGAAAGTCCTTAATTTAAAAAGACCAAGGTCACCTGCTGCATGCTGGTCCATTGCCAGTCTTCTTGACCTTTGTCTTGTCATGGCACTCTGATGATTCTGGAGGAGAGAGCCAGGCTGACATCTTTGTACAGCTCTGCCTCACTCAAATCCAATTCACACACAAGTCAAGACATCACCCTTGTGACATCATTGCTCTTCTCCATGAATGAAGGATAAAAAATACATGTGTGTGTATATACATGCACATGTAATTATTATAGCAGACATACAAATATATTGCATGTACATATATATGTATGTTCATACATATTTGTATGTGCACACACATGACACGGACACACACCTGCATGCACACACACACACGCACACACACACACACACACACACACACACACACACACACACACACACACCCCTGATGGGAGCAGAAAAATTGCTGCCACCTTTCCTTATCTGCACAGGGCTAGGGGGTGGGGGAAGGTGAGCAAAAAGCAAGAGAAGTGGATGAGATAAAAATGAAGTACGTTTTACAGGTTAATGATCATGAGGAAAGCTTTGGACAGGAGTAGTTTTATTGTTAGGAGGATGGTGGACTGAGCCTAGTGAAAGCAGAGAAGTTTTAAGGCAAAATGGGAATAACAGGACACCAGGATTAAGAGAACTGACAGAGGAGGACCACTGAGTGGAGTATCCAGGGGCACAGGTAGGACCTTAACTGAGTGGGTGTTTGTGATGACAAACAAAATAGAATCTTTAGGGATTTTTTGTTATAGTATAATCACACGCCTCTGATTGAATCTTGCCTTTATCAATTGGATGGTTGGTTGGTTGATGTCCTTCTTGAAGAGGACCAGAAATTCATCACCATAACAAAGTGAATTTTCACTGTGACCGACTGCGGCTGATCAGACCAATACAAGCTCAGAATGCTCTACCACAGGTTGGACACAGATCGTCTGTGTGAATACATGGGGTGGACACTCCAAATTTGTGCATCCTATATTTACTTTGTGCTGTCTCAATTCTGCTTTGCTCATGGAGCACAGTACCCTTTCTGATGTGGGCACGCCATGCTGAGCAGTTCTGTGCCAGTGTCTCCAATGTTGCACAGTCAAATCCAGTGTTCTTGAGAAAGACTTTGAGAGTGTCCTTGTATCACCTCTTCTGATCACCATGTGAGCCCCTGCCCCATGTGAGTTCTCCATAAAACTGTCTTTTTTGGCAAGCATACATTTTGCATTCCAATAACATGGCCAACTCACTGGAGTTGAATACTTGGCAGTTCAACTTGAGCAAGGACTTCAGTGTCTGGTGCCTTGTCCTGCTGGGTGATCCTCAGAATCTTCCTAAGACAGTTCAAATGGAAGCCATTCAGTTTCCTGGCATGGTGCTGGTAGAGTGTCCATGTTTCACAGGCATACAACAATGAGGTCAGCACAATGGCTCTGTAGACTTTAACAGTTTGGTAGTCAGTCTAATACTTCTTCTCTCCCAAACTTTTCTTTGGAGCCTCCCAAACACTGAGCTAGCTCTGGCAATGAGTGCATCGACCTCATTGTCAGTGTGTACATCCTTGGAAAGTACAGTACCAAGGTAGATGAACTTATCCACAGCATTCAAAACTTCTCCATTTGTTGTAACTGATGGTTCCACGTATGGATGGTGTGGTGGTGGCTGATGGAGTACCTGTGTTTTCTTGGTGTTAATTGTTAGGCCAAAATTAGCACAATAAGCAGAGAATTGATCCATACTTTGTTGCATTTCGGCTTCAGAGGCTGCATTGAATGCACAGTCATCTGCAAACAGAAAATTATGCACTAACACTCCCTCCACTTTGGTCTTGGCCTGAAGCCTTTTCAAATTGAAGAACTTACTGTCACTATGGCAGTTGCTTTTCGTTAATGAGGCACTGGTTCTCAAGGGTTGTGATGCTGTCTGGCTCTAAAAAAGGTATAAATACTCTGACTTGAGCTTTTACTTTGGGCTTATAGATTGGAAGTATTTGTCTGGCTAGAGGAGGACTCTGGGTGGCCTCTAAGGAGACCCCAGCTTTGAAAACTCAGATGTCGATGCTTCCCTCTCTGGTAACTATGGTCAGACAGTTGGACCTGGCAGAGGAAGCCATTCTTGTGGATCTTTGATTTTTCTGTATTTTCTTTGAAGTTCAAAGTGCTGACTCCCCCAAACTAGGTGAATGATATATGTGCTTGGTTAAAGGAGTGATACATGTGCTTGATTAAAGTGATTGTTAACCCCTCAAAAGTTGCCTTTCCTTTTATGAATGCAGTGCTAAGAACCTGTGATAGCAGGCCCCCTTATGTATGTTGGGGTGCTTACTGTTACAGTGTTGTAAGTTGTGCTATTTCCTTCTGTTCATGAAAAGGTACATGACCTTTCATATTTTTTTGTTGTATTAAACTTCATCAATGAGTATATCTGCTGAGATTTGGGGTTACCCCAAGATACTGACAGCCTGGGTCCTCCCTGAATGAATTCGACTTAAGTCTTCACTTAGCCAAAGAAAAACAAAGTTTATTTAAGATTCGTCATATTGGATTGACTCTTAAGGAATCTGCACATTTGTGATGCTTGTATTGAGAAGGGGGCCAGATTCAATCTGAGCTAGATAGAATCTGAGCTAGATTGAATCTGGACACCTTCATTTTATATATAGAAAGATTGTGGGAATGATCTAGGGTTGGTCTAGTAGATTGGGGTGACTGGAGGAGGAGTTTAGGGAAGGTCTTGAGGAGGAGTCTAAGGAGACTCTTGATAGGACTGGGGTGACTAGAGATCAGAACCAGGAGAACAGAATTTTGATGGGATCAAGGGTGGAAAGTAAATGGAGGCAATAGACAATGGAGGGTTAAGCTAGTTTAAGGGGAATAGATTTGGGCTTAGAAATTTTAATAAGATTAAGGATAGGACGTGTGGGAGGGGATCCAGAGGTAATAGACAGTGGAGAGCTAGGATAGGTGAATGCCAGTTCAAATGGGAAGGACAGTTTAAGGAGGTTCCCAGAGCTCGCACCCCATCATATCTTGCTATTAGCCTGTGCTTACAAAAGAACTGAACGCTCATAGAAAACTGAGCAATCTATAAGCATTTATTAAATACTTAATATGTGCTAAGTTTTGAGGATGGAAAAAGTAAAAATAATCCCTGATCTCAGTACATTTACATTCTAAAGGGAAGGCAAGAAATCCGTCAAATTTAGATATACTTAAGACTTCCCTAGGTGAGGGAAGGTGCAAGACCGAAGAGGAATATTATTGAAAGGTCTATAAAGAACAGGGTGGGAACTCCACGTTTCAGTAGTGGGTCACATGTACTCTATATGTACCGTTTCTTCTACTTTTTTTTTTTTAAAGGATTGACTATGCCTCTTGTATGGTTTTAGATGCTATAAAATAATATGGTCATTGGACTGAAGAATCTTTGGTGGTCTCGGATTTTTATATCTTTGAAATAACTAATAGTTTAATAGTGATTCACGGACTCTTAAAAGGTAGATACAGATGGAATCCCACTTGATAGCATTAAAACATAGATGTAAGATAGAAAAAGAAAGTTGTAATTTTTCCTTCTGGTGAATGCTTCGATATCCGCTGAATGGGTCATTCCTTGATCATTTAACATTTATGTAGATGTCAGAATAATTGCACTTGGTTATGAAATGTTAATACAATTCTATCATTTGAAATAATTTGTGTTTTCCCTTTGGAATGAGAGTGTGAGCTAATTAACAGCAGTTAGGTGACACAGGTGAATAGCGTGCAGGACTCGAACTCAGGAAGACCTGACTTCAAATACTGCAGCAAATACTTAGCATCTGTGTGACCTGGGACAAGTCACTTCCCCTCCCTGTGTCTCAGTTTCCTCATCTATACAATGGTGATAATAATAGCCTTTACCTCAATCTTTCTTCTAGAATATAAAAAAAAATTGTGTACTCAGACCAGAAAGGTTTGAGAAATACTGGAATATGGCAACAAAAAAAATGATTAACTTTTGAGATGCCCTTGGAGATTGGTAATGAATAGAATAATGACTGAGGTAGGGAGTAGGAACCAGTCAAGGACCTATGGGGTTGTCAACAAATATTTCTTAAGTGCTTACTACATGTACGCTGGTTTGCTAAGCACTAGAAATACGAGAAAGGCAAAAATATGGTCACTGACCTCAAGGAGCTCATATTCTAATGAGGAAAATGACATGAATATAACTGCACATAGAACACATCTACAGGGTCAAAAGAGGCAGTCTCTGCCAAAATACCTTCTCTATGATCTGTAAGATTTTTCACTTTTTTCTTACCCCATCTGATACAAATCAGGAAATAATTGGCATATACCAGAGAACTTGGCCAAAGTTTCCAATTACATGTCTGACATCCGATGTTAGAGGCATGGTATAGAGGATGAGGCAGAGGCTGGGGATGGGGCAGCTGTCACTGGGGGTTGAAGGGGCAGAGGAAAATGAAGTAATACAGAAGGGATCTGCTAGGGTGGGGATAGGTTGAACAGTTTTGGGGGAAAACATATTGCTTATCAGAATAAGAATAAATGATCAAGAAGCTGCAGTATCTTCTTTTTCTCCATTTGACCTTTATCTGTTTCCTCTCTTTAGGATGAGGGTAATGTCTTTTTTTCCAGTGAGGTAAGTACAT